>OX578144.1:87273514-87931014 GCA_951213105.1 Amaurobius ferox
TCCTTGCCAAGAAGCGTTCACTGTGGCACACAGGTCGTCTACGGTACGTACCGATGAGCCACGGTGAAAATGACATCTAATGAGGGCCCACACGGGTTCAATAGAAGGAAGACAAGACGAGGCTGTGGGCCAGGAAATGATGTCAATTCCGTTCAGGCTGTTGAGAGTTCGCCGTGCGGTGTGGCATTGTCTTGCTGGAACATCGTGCCGGGGACGGCCTGCACCAGTGGCGTAACCACAGGTATCAAAATCGGTGTGAAGTTTTTACTAGGGATTGTTCGTAGAGCCATGTTTTCCCCTATCGGTCATTTTTGGAATCAATTTAATTTTGCTTCATTCAATTCACAGTTCTTCCATGTTCTGAAATGCATATTACGCTGATTTAGCGTTCTAATGACCACTGAATTTTTCTCTACAGTGCTCTGAACAAGGATACTTTAATTCGAACCACCTTGCATATAATCTTCAATTTCGTATATCTTAGTGACACGTGATCCGACTGTTATGCAATTTTTGCGCTGTATTTTCTGCTCTGTAATGGATCCTATTTACGTGCTCACGTTAAATATTAACCCACGCGGGGGGCAGGATTTGCTGAAAAATAAAATGATTTAAAATGGGTGCTTAAATTAGTAACCACTGGTGGGCGAAGTCCTCATATTGTATTTATTTGTTGATATACGGACAATTAAATTTCATCAACTGCAGATTTTTCCGTTTTTACAGTTGTCCACCGAATCGTACCAGTTACATTTTGTTGAATATTTATGCTATAAAGTAAATATTACTAACAGCACGCCATACTGTACTCCTACATAAGATTGCCGATATCCCCATCAAATTCCGTAGTTAATGATTATATTCAATCTCAATAAGTTGTTCGGAAGGATGTTCGAATTAGCTGTTAAATGTTCGAATTAAATGTTCGAATTAAATGTTCGAATTAGCTGTATCGTGAATTTAAACATCAGCTGGAAGAATCCCAACCGTTGAAAAGGTTAGAATAGTTCCTATTGGGCTTTTCTATAGATAAGTACTTCTACAATAAAAGGAAGGTAATTGGAATTACAATTATTGATATGAAATATGCATATGTCTTCTTATAATAAAGATGAAAATACCATTTCTATCTCTTTCTATTTTAGAGTGCATTTACCGCATATAAGGAAATTTGCGTTATGCCAATGTGTCACTCACTATTGGCGAAAAACTATTGGAAACATTTTGATAAAAGTCGCCATGTTGGCGATAATTAAATATCGCTCACAAATAAACTTCCCTTTTTTATTATAATTCCTATCACTTATTCTAACTTTATTCATATATTCACTTATCTTTATTCACTTATTCACTTATCTTTATTCACTTATTCATTTATCCTATGCAATTTCCTATCACTCATTCATATGTCACATTTAACATTTGGTATTAAAATATTTAAAGTATATTAAATTAACTAAACTCCAAATTATATGTCCTAATTTATAAAAATATATCATTCAATTTAACTTTCGAAAATTGTGATTTTTAAGGATCATATAAAATTAAAACAAATTCATTATTGAAATCATTTCAAGAAAATTTTAATTTTTTTTTCAATCCCAATATTTTATTTATATTTCTAAATTATTTTGCTAGAATTTAAAGCTGCAGATTAAAAATAGTTTTGCTCATATCGAATATGAATTTAAGAAGTCTAAGTTTATGAAGTCTAAGAGTTACTTAAATATTAATCCGCAAATATCCAGATTCATTACGCAAAGTGGACTCTGAATGAATTTTTTCAGATCATATATTAATATCATCTTATCGCCAAAAGTATTATTTTTTCGTTTCAACATTAAGTTATGGAATATCACGATTTTTATATTATTTAATGAATAACTAGATATTATTCGGGATTTAAATATTGAATTACTCTGTATTTACTAATACTCAAATAAATTGCATTTTTTATCCGTTTCCATTTAATTAACAGGAAAGGAAGAATGAAAGTCTTGAATTTCAAATGCAGATTTCGGCTTATTTATAATTTTATTTATGTTTAGAAACATATGACACATACATCTATGACAAAGTGAATTATTAGAAATATTTTCTTTTTGAGTTTCATTCACTATCTCAGTTAATTAAAAGTCTATTTAAAATTCATTTACGAGACTTATTAAGCTCATATTTAGGTATTACATTATAAATAATTTATTTTTAACGTGTGAAATTGCACAATGAGAATATACAGGTTGTCCAGGGCTATTGGTGCCCAATGGCCACTGTTAGTCGCAGAGTTACACTTCCAATTGCAAAATTGCTTTAAATTTTAAAATATTATCTTGGAAAAAGATTAAATCAATAAATGCATTTTTGAAAGAAATACGAAATGTGAATTTTTATACATATAGTCCCCCGACCCCAACAGTTATATCTAAGAAAATCATCCTCATAGAGTTTTATGTAAAATAAAAAAAAATCATCATTTTACGACCAAAATAGACCGACTTATAGCTGTTTAGATCTGAACACTTTTTGTGCTGAAAAATGGTCAATACGGTCCCTGATTGGTTGGTTGCCTGAAACGAACATTTTAATGCGCAAAAAAGCGACTTAAGTCATAAAGTTTAATGCTTCATAATTCGGTGAATTTTGGTCATAAATGGAAGATTTTTTTATTTTGCATGAAATTGCAAGAGGATGATTTTCCTAAATATAATTGGTAGGACTGGGGGACCGTATAAAAATTTATATTTAATATTTCTTTCCAAAATGCATTTATTGATTTAAACTGTTTCTAAGATAATAGATTTTAAAATTTAAAACATTTTTGCAATTGGGAATATATCTCTGTGACTAACGGTTGAGGAAATAGTCATCGGGCACCGATAGCACTGGACATCCCGTATAATAATAGTGTAGATCAACTATTTTTAATTGAAAAGTCAGAAAATTAAAAAAATTGATTTCTATATTCTTCTTTAGTCCACAGAGTATTTCATATACAGAGTATTTCATTCATTGGTAAAAACCTACTTGGTGTTCCACTTCTCTTGTTTACAGGATTTAGCCTACCTTCGTACAAATCCGAAGGCGTTTCTATTTATCTGTGACAATAGCTTGGAGATCAAAAGATCTGGGTTTAGGTTCTTCCTTGGTCATATTGCATTAGTGTTTTGCAAGATATGTAGCATTATATTGATCCACTAATCTTCTTCGGGGACGTACCGGTTATAAATATATATAGTTCAAACATGCTTTTAGATTTAAAATGAACAAAATAGTCGTAAATACACATTTTCTAATTTCAAGTATATAGCTTAAATAAATTGTAACAAGACTGTGACGTTTATATTCAGAGGTACAGAAAAACTATTCGAATTTGCTACACCTAATTAATTTACATAACCTCTATTTCTTAAATTGTACTTAAATGGTGTGTTTAGCTGAGAAAATATAAAACGATTTAGAATAAATGGTTTGAGAAAGAAGGGGAACTGTTTCAAAAATAATTCTTTGGCCAAAAGAAAAGGTGACCGTTTTTCTATATACACTTTGCATTCAAGTACTGAATGTGATGAATGCTATCACGTGATAGCACATAAGGAGGTATTCTTAGTTTTTTTTTTATCCTCATGCGTTCGTTCTGACAAATGAAATTAGAAGGAAATGATTTTCTTAATTATTCTCTACGTGCTGATATAAATTTTATGAGTCAAAACGATTTCGAACATTGTTAACTGAGCACTAAACAAATGGCTTCTATTTACATATATACATATTATCATCATATTTTCTCACTTTAAAGGTTGATGCATAAATTTGAATTTTCTTATATTACTAATAGAGAAAGTTTTATTTTTCTTAAACATTTAGAATTCGATATTTTGACTGTTAAACACGACTGTTATACACGATTTAATCACCGAAATTTAAAACTTCTCCCCCCTTAAACGATAACTTGAGATAGAAAGCAAATAAAAATGTGTGTTTTGCATGTTGACCTAAATACGATATGCAAAACTAAGCATGGTATGTAGGCTTAAGCACCATATGTTGATTTAAGAATGATTTGTTGACTTAAGTTTGATATGCCTTTATATACACTGCATATGAATTTATGAGAATATCGAGTGGAACCTTACACTCGATATATTTCATAAGAAGCAATTAATTACATTGAAGAATAAAGAAATATTTTTGTAGTAAATATAACTGAGACTCATTCTGCTTGATACAGATTGTGTTGAGCCGACAATAGGATATTCTTTCAAATTGCATACGTAACGTCTTGTATTTTCTTCTAACCGAGAGATTTACCTAACAGAAAAATGTTGCAAGCTATCTTTACCTTCTGCAATAAAGAATTAAATGAAGTGTGACTCAACTGGACCTTCTCAAACCAAATTCATTTTTTTTAATTTTACAAGAACATTTTTTTAAAAATCGGCATCGTGAGTCCAAATGATTACAAATATAG
Organism: Amaurobius ferox; assembly: GCA_951213105.1. NCBI lineage: Eukaryota > Metazoa > Arthropoda > Arachnida > Araneae > Amaurobiidae > Amaurobius > Amaurobius ferox. The sequence continues at coordinate 87,277,983 of OX578144.1, forward strand.
TGTGTTACCATTCACTTTAAATGTCTTTTAAAACATTTCGATTGTTAATGTACTTGACAATGTGCCTCCCTGGGATAACTTGCCCCGCAAGTGGGACTAATAACGTCATGAACAAAACAAATTGTATCAGGACTATTTTTTGCCAACAATGATTGAAACTATTAGGTCTCGTAATCATTAATCCAGAAATAAAAATTTCAATACATGATTATCTCAAATTTTGTCCTATGCTGCCACGTTAAAAGAAATATATATAAAATTTAGAATAACATTCAAGGTTTTCGAATTTAAGGAAATTATATCTAGTTCTAGATTTTTTGATAAAATGCCGGATATAAAGTTCTGTGTAAATCCATTAATATCTGTGGCCTTTTTTTGTGTACACAAGAAATTTACCACAGATATCAAACAGACTGGCATCATTCCAAAAATAGGCAAAGCTTGTTCAGAAAGTAAAATATATTGGCATCAAATTCTCTAAATAGAAAATTTTCAGGAAAACAATACGTTCTCAATTCTATCAGAAAGTAAAAATTATGAAAATGATTTACTTTGTCATGATGTATTTGTGTTCTTTTTACCCACTATAATGACCATGATGTGCGTGACACAAAATGTTTATACCGTTTGAAATAATATTAAGAACAAAAATAATATTGTAAAAATGAAGTCTGAAAGATAATATACCAATTTATGGCACAGACTGCTGTTGTTGTTGATTGTTGAAACCCAGACCGTCCGACCTACCAGAAAGGTGTAAGGTAACTGTTTGGACGGTCGGGAAGTGCCACCCAATTTAGACCGGAACCCAGTGGGGGAGGCATCCACAGGTACCGTACCCTCCTTCCCCTACCACCAACCTCTCGGAAGGACTTTCGGACCCACATGTTTAACGTGATCGTACTCCGCATGAACACGGCATGGCACAGACTGTAAATGAATTGCCTTTATATACCACAAAAATGATGTACTGTGACACGCATAAAATGTATTTAATTCCAGACTTTAAATAATGTGCCTTTACATAAACTTAAGCGCTTTCATTCTTGAGTAGTGTCGGTTGCCGTATGCACACACATACGAACATATTTTAAGGATTAGAAAAGTATGGAACTTTGCTCACAGTCAATAATGAACTGGTTCACAACTTAAAATGCAAGGCAAATAATGATAAATGCGCATACGTACATTTTGGAGTCATTTGGTGTTCCGAAATATACGTCTACATTTACGTTACATTTTACGTTGTTTACCAGTTCATTATATTAAAATGTTTAAAAAGTACATTAACTTATGTTTTGTAATGCACTTTTCTGTTAATTGCAATAAATCAGGCAGTTTCTTCAAGAGGCTGAGAGCGCTATTGTTCTACATTTTCATTCGGCCTGAAGAAGGGGAATTATAAAGCCCTCGAAACAATTGTCTTCAGCTCAGTAACCTCCTTCATTCAAGGACGTTTTGAAAGTTTTTATTTCTATTAATGATCTTTCAAAGACATGCAATTCCACCGTTTTCTAATACAAGTATCATAGTTCCTTGTATATCAGATAAGAAAATGTCTGGATTATAGATCAATCCGAGTATTTGAAGTCCAGATTTGGGACTTCTTATCATTTTGTTACCACCCCTATATGATTATAGCTAAATTGATTACCAGACAATATTTTACACTTCAATAATTGGACTTATAATGGAATACGTTATGGATGCTATACACGAAAATCTTTAAATGATCAATATTATACCCGTTATTGATTTCCTTTCATTTGGGGTCTGGTGTTGCGGCAAATGTATTTGGCACATTTCGCCATAAATCTAATGTACTAATATCTAATATTATGTGTGCTGTAATATTGAAACAACAACGACGCTTTTATTTGCTCTTAGTTTACATAAAATTATTTCTTTACAATTTCTTCCGTTTTTATCTAGTAAATAGCAGAGTACTTCCCTTAATTTGATTCCTTAATTCTATTCAAATGTGCAAACTATACTGGTATAATATATCTCATTATGTATTGCATTAGCATAATTAACATGCTTAACGTAAAATCTAGAAATACGATTTTTTACCCACTTTTCTTCATAAATGTAATGTACAGCAAAATATCTAATATTATGGCTGCTGTAAAATTGAATCATAATCTACGCTCTTATTAGACCTTAGTTTATATAACATTGTTTCTCAACAGTTTCTCCCTCTTTTATTTAGTAAAAGACAAAATATTTTCCTTAAGTTGATATATTATTCTATTCAAATGTGCTAACTATACTGATGTAATATGTCTCATTATTTATTGCATAAAAATTAATATCATATAATATACAATATAGAAATGCGAACCACTTTTTAACCCACTTTATATTAGTTTCGTGTAACAGCTTTTTTTTTTTTGCTTGAAAGTTTGCAAATTTTCATTATGCAAGGATTTGGGGACCTCAGCGACTAATTCGGATAAATGCGATTTTTTTAAAATGTCAAACAGATTTACTGAAATGTCGCCAAATTCGCAGAAATGATGTTAAATGAAGTAAAATGATCAAAAATGATGACTCCAAACGACTCCAGTAGGATTCCGGAATGAAGAAAACTTCATATTTTGGAAAATAAAGTTCAATTTCTTCGATAATTCCTTTCGATATTTAGGAAAAAATATTGTTGATTCGAAATATACTAAGTTCCACTATTTATCGAATAAGTTTTTATAAGGCTGGTAAGATTTTCGTAAATTAACTTTATTATATAAACAAGCAAAATAAAGGACTTTGGACTATCGCATATGATGTATGCAAGCGGTGAAATATTTAAAATTAAAACTTAATTTAACGAATAATTATAAATTTAAAACATAAAAGTGTCTGATGTGGGCAGTACACGACTTTCAATACAGATTCAAAATTCATTTTTTTCTTTATTTCTTTAATAATTGATTATGTTTAATTGCAAAACACAAATTTTAATTCATTTTTAATTCAATGCATTTTTAATTCAATTTCTGTTTTTAATTGGTAATTGGACATTTTCCCAAATGTTGCATAAAAAATTACAAAATATCTCAAATATCTCGAGAACAGTTAGTCCCAGAGGAATAGAGTTGTTCACATTCTTTTCCTCGTCAAAAATTACGTATAAAACCAGCATTTAAATGATACATTTGAAAATACGTAGTTTGTTTTTAGATTTTTGCGGGCTATTTCGTAAAAAAACGTATGTTGTTCTTTTCCTAATCGTACCAAAATCTAATCAGCACCAGAGTATACCACAAGTAACCTACCTAGCAAATTTTATGAAATTCGATCCGTTAGTTATAGTGGATTCATACATTGCACAGACAGGCACACAGATACACAGAGACGTCTCGCTAAAAAAGGTATTTTCGTATTCTAGAGATCCCCAAAAGTGTAGATCCGTCGAAAACTCGAGTTGCGATTTTCGGCAGGATTCCAATACTTCCCCCATACATTACAATGTATCGCAGGAAAAGTAAAAATCTGATGTGGGCAGCACATGACTTTCCCTGCAGACTTATATCCACGTTCTCTTTATTTTAATTAAATTTAATTAACTTTTAATTCAATTCTTGCTCTTATTTGGTAACTGGACTTATTTTCAAAGGTGGCGTAGAGAAACTACGAAAAAACAAAAATATCACATAAAACAAGCATTTAATAAACATATTTCAGCATACGTATTTTTTATTTTAGATTTTGACGATTTTTGCGGGCCATTTCGCAAAAAAGGCAGGTTATTTTTTCCGAATCGTACCAAAATCTAATCAGCGTACCAGGGTGATCCACAAGCGACTTATCTACCGAATATTTCGAAATTCAGTACATCAGTTTTTCAGCTAGATAGTTTTTCAGCTGGATACAGGTCATTTTTGAGGGCCATTTCGCACCAAAAAGGCGTTTCTTTTTATCCCGAATCTTAACCAAAACTAATCAGCACCAGATTCGCCCACAAGAGACTTACCTACCAAATTTTATGAAATTCGGTCAATTAGTTTTTTAGTTAGAGTGGATACAAAATCTGCACAGACAGACAGACAGACACACAGACAGACAGTCAGACAGACAGACACACATACAGACAGACACACAGACACACACACAGACGTCACGCTAAAAATAGTATTTTCGTATTCCCGAGGTCTCGAAACGTGTAGTTTTTGTTCAATTCTCGTTCTCATTTGGTAACTGGACATATTTTCTAAGGTGGCATAGAGAAAATGCGATAAAACAAAAATATCTCAACATTGGCTAATCCTAGTGTAATGGAGTTGGTCTTATTCTTTTCATCGTAAAAATTACGAATAAATAAAGCATATAATTGATATATATTTGAGCATACGTAGTTTTTTATTTTAGATTTTATAGATTTTTGCTGGCGATTGTGCAAAAAAAAGGAAAGTTGCTTCTTCCGAATCATACCAAAATCTACACACACGAGCATTCCACAAGTGACTTATCTACCAAAATTTTGAAAAATTTAATCTATTAGTTTTTCAGCTAGAGTGGATACAGACAATTTCTGCGGGCCATTTATAAAAAAACGGGTTCTTTTATCCCGAATTGTACTAAAAACTAATCAGCACCAGGGCCTCACACAAGTGACTTATACCAAATTTTATGAACTGTAGTCCATTAGTTTAAGAGTTGAAGTGGATACACACATTTCACAGACAGACACACTGATAGACAGACAGACACACACACAGACGTCAAGCTAAAAATGGTTTTTTCGTATTCTAGAAGATCCAAAATGTGTAGATCAGTCAAAAACTCGACTTGCAATTTTTGGCATGATTCCAATACTTTCCGTATACATTGCCATGTATTGCAGGGAAAGTAAAATTTAATTTCAATATTTGAGAATCCTACCATTAAATCTCATATACATTTTTAAAATTAAAATATTAAATTAGACAAATTAGAATACAGTAAAATAGTGAAATAAAAAAAACACATTTAAAATCTATAAACGTATTTAATGCTCATCAACACATTTAAATCACAATGCATGCAAGTGTATATGCTTTGATTAACTGTTTTAAAGTTGTTGTTTATCAATGTCCATCTTCCTACATATTGTATAGTTTTTGAATTAAAGTTTTCACAAAATTCAGGCAGATGTTGATTTCGCTTCGTTAAGAATGGAGATTGGACTTCGCCTCGATCATCCATAATGGTAACTTCGTATATTATAATAAAATACGAAGTAAAAAACTTAAATAAAGTATTTTTATTAAAACCATAAAGTTGAAAATAAATATAAATAATGTTTGTTTCAAATAATGGGTAATTTTTTAATATACCTGTTGTCTGAAACAATCGCAAAAATGGTGAAAATTATTATTTTCACTACACAATTTTAACAGTTTGGGTCTTTGATTTATAAGTGGGCGTTGCGAGCAATTGCTAATATAATAACTGTTGGAATTTATTTGTAACTAGCATCATACCCGATCTTCGTATTATAAAAAAAATTATAATTCGCAATCATGTGCAAATTCTGTTAAAATATTAAATTTATTGCTCATAAAGAGAAGTTTAAGAATATATGTTCCCACTATGCAAAATTATCTTCACGGGCAGATCTGAAGAATAAAACATCCTGGTCCCTTTTGTAACCAAATTTACAAAAAAAAAAGAAATTGAATCAATATATGCAACCCCGTACTACTTATATTGTCGCAGATTAGAAAATATGCCAGTGTGTTAGTGGAAGCCAACCCGTATTGTAATATGAGTCTCAAAAATATTTGCCAAAATAAAAGAGATGACGTAATAAATTGAAAGTATCAAAAATCCCCGTAATCTTAATACCAGAAGGTCGTAATTGATTCCAATATATGACAATATATATCAATATATATACCAATATACCTGTACTACTTATATTCTCGTAGATTAGAAGATATACCCGTGCATTTGTAGAAGATTACTCGTACAACGTACGATATATGAGTTTCAACAATTTTCGTCATAATAAAACAATGACATAATAATTTGAAAAGATCAATAATCCCTGAATCAACAGTCCCCGAAAATATCAATAATAATGATGTTTAATCCTGAAATCCGTAATTGATATTATCCAGTCAAAAATGCCATGTCACTGAAATTTATTTTGTATACATATTTTTATTATTCAAATCTAAAAAGATTTAATAAAAATCGTATGTCGCATAACACATTGGATCAGTTGCTAAGCGACATGATATCATTTACTTCAAATAAATTGACGGAAATCATATCGTCTGAATAATGCGATCTCCATGGAAGGTTTGACGACATTTTCGTCAATTTAGCGATAACTTAAAAAATCGCCAAATTTATCGCCATGTGGGACTGTAGTCCCATTTTGCGACAAATTGTCGAAACATCATCACAATACTATCCCCTAACAAAACACAATTAATTTCATTTATTAAGCGCAATTTTATCAATTCCATGATATTTTTATGAATTTACAAATGTTTTTATCAATTTGGTGATATTAAAAAAATTCGTTTAAAATAATTCTAAGTAGGATGGATGGACTGACCGACAAATGCTACCGAAACATCATTTCAGTACTCTATTCTAAAAAAACAAATTTAATTTCATTGATTTGAGTCATTTTTATCAATTTGGAGACATTTCCGCTAATTTGGTAAAGTTTAAGAAAAGTTTCCAAGTTAGCGATATTCTGCCAAATTCGTAGCTCTGAATTTGCAGATCTGAGGAATAAAATATCCTGATCCCGTGTGTATATACTATATGAAAACACTAAAATTGTATAAGATACACCCCCTTCTACTCTTTTCCTGTTTCAACATTCGTCTAAATGAATTTATTGGGTAAACACAATATATGAGTTTATTAGCTAAACGCAATTTATGAGCTTGAAACCTCTTTGCTAAAATAAATGAAAGTGATGTACGCAGTCCGCAAATTATATATTTAAAAGAACAATAAAACCGTTCATTTATAAAATATATTTTTACATAAATTTATTTATTATTCAAATAGAAAAAATAATAATAAATACTAACAACACATTTAATTTCATTCCGTTGCCGAGCAACATGATATAAGATAGAATCTTCTTCATAAAATGCGAAATTAAATAGCCATTTTGATTTCCTTATGCTTTTCATCGTTGAGTAAAAGAAGCTTGTGAAAGACAACCCATGGAGGTAGATTTTTCCATTTAAATTCATGTTTTAAACAAGTCATGTTTTCCGATAGTGACTAATTAAGGCAAAAATCCTGCACCAAACTCGAAAATAATGTTTTATTTCATTTTGACGTTTTAAACAAACGATTTTCATCCTTTCCGTTTGGATAAACCACGAAGTTGGAGAGTAGATCTCTTAGGAAAAAATTCGGTTTTTCATTAATATCTCGACAACCCCTGGTCTTAGAAGACAAAACTTGGACTAAATTTATAGAAGGCTATTTAAAGGCTATCCACAAAATTTCATTAAATTCGGTTCAGCCGTTTTCCTGTGATGATGGGACAAACAGACAGACAGACAGACTGGTTTTCAATTTTATTTATATAGACTAGCAGCATACCCGTTCTTCGTACGGAGTATATAATATAAGGAAACTTGAAATTCATAATCATGCCCAAATTCTTATAGTATACTAAATGACATGTTTAATCAAAATATTCTGTTAAAATATTTAAAATAATGCTCCTAAAAAGAAGTTTAAGAATCTCTGTTCTCGCTATATAAAATTATCTTCATGGACATATCTGAAGAATAAAACATCTTGGACCCCTTATGTAAGCAAATATAAAAAAAAATATGGAATTGAATCAATATATGCAAAATAAAAGCGTTAAAATTTTATGGACCCGTACTAATTATATACGCGAATATTAGAAAATATAACCTGTATTAGTAGATTACATCTATAAATTGAAAATACCAATAAACCCGTAATCTTTAAATCTGAAGACAGACATTTATTCCAATATATGTCAAAATTAAAGTGCTAAAATTATATGGGAAGATATACACGTACTACTTATAATGTCCGATTATTAGTAGAAGATTACCCGTTTTGCAATATGAGTCACAAATGTTTTTTGGTAAAATACAACAGACGACGTAATAAATTGAATATATAATTAATCCCCTTAATCTTCATACCAGAAGACTGTACTTGATTCCAATATATATGCCAATATATGTCAAAATATATGCCAATATACCTGTACTACTTATATTCTCGTAGGTTAGAAGATATACCCTTGCATTCCTAGAAGATTACTCGTACAACGTACAATATGCGTGTGTCAGCAATTTTTGCCGCAATAAAACAATGGCGTAATAACTTAAAAATATCAATAATCCCTGAATCAATAATTCCGGAAAATATCAATAATAATAATGTTTAAACCTGAAGAGTATAATTGATATTATCCAGTCCAAAATGAAATGGCAATGAAATTTATTTTATATACATATTTTTACTACTCAAATCGGAAAGGATTTAATAAAAATCGTCTGCCGCATAAACACATTGGATTTAAATCCGTTGCTAAGCGACATGATATCATTTGCTTCAAATTAATTGGTAGAAAAAATATCGTCTAAATAGTTATATTTCTATGGAACATTTGGCGACAGTTTCGTCAAATTAGCGACATTTTAAAAAATCGCCAAATTTATCGCCAAGTGGGACTGTAGAACTGACAGTTCCACTTTGCGACAAATTGACGAAATATCATCACAATACTATCCCCTAACAAAAAACAATTAATATCATTTATGTAGCGCAATTTTATCAATTTCAAGATATTTTTATAGATTTGAAAACATTTTTATCAATTTGGTGGCATTTTAAAAATTCGCTAAATGTATTACTAAGTAGGATGGTTGGTCTGACAGATAAATGCTAACCAAACATCATTTCAGTACTTTCTTCTAACAAAACAAAAAAAAATTTCATTGATATGTAGAAGGCCCAAGCCACACGACCAACCCGAAGGTTTATGGCAGCTGTTTGTGTGTCGTTTATATCAATTTGGCGACATTTCCGTCAATTTGGCAAAGTTTAAGAAAAGTTGTCAAATTAGCGATATCCCTCCAAATTCGTAGCTTTGAATTTGCAGATCTGAATGAAACATTCTTATCCCGTTTCAATATACTAAATGAAAACACTACAATTGTATTAGAAGATATACCCGCTCTACTCTTTTTCTGTTTCAACAATCGGCTATATGAATTTATTGGCTAAACACAATATATGAGTTTAGTAGCTAAATACGATATAAGCTTGAAAACTCTTTGCCAAAATAAATGAAATTGATGTACGCAGTCAGCAATTAATATAATTAAAAGTAAAATCAAACCGTCCATTCATAAGATATACTTTTATATCCATTTATCCATTTTTTTATTATTTAAATCGAAAAAAAATAATAAAAACATTAACAAACACATTTAATTTAATTGCGATGCCGAGCAACATGATATATCCTCCTAAAATGTTAAAATTTATTAATCACTAACAGCACACCCGTTATTCGTACGGAGTGTATAATTTAAAGAAACTTAAATTTCGCAATCATGTGCAAATTCTGTTAAAATATTAAATTTATTGCTCCTAAAGAGAAGTTTAAAATATATGTTCTCACTATGAAAAATTATCTTCACGATCAGATCTGAAGAATAAAACATCCTGCCCCCTTTTGTAAGCAAATTTACAGAAGAAAAAATAGGAATTGAATGAATATATGCAACCCCGTACTAATTATATTGTCGCAGATCAGAAAATATGCCAATGTGTTAGTAGACGATTACCCGTATTACAATATGCGTCTCAAAAATATTTGCCAAAATAAAAGAGATGACGTAATAAATTGAAAACATCAATAATATCCGTACTCTTTATACCAGAAGGTCGTAATTGATTCCAATATATGCCAATATATATCAAAACATATGTCAATATACCTGTACTACTTATATTCTCGTAGATTAAAAGATATACACGTGTATTTGTAGAAGATTCGTACAACATACAATATATGAGTTTAAACAATTTTTGTCATAATAAAATAATTGCATAATAACTTGAAAATATCAATAATCCTTGAATCAATAATCCCCGAAAATATAAATAATAATAATTTTTAAACCTGAAGAACGTAATTGATATTATCCAGTCAAAAATGCTATAAGAAAAATCAAATCGTTCTTTTCTAAAATATATTTTTATATCCATTTATTTATTATTCAAATCGAAAAAATAGTTATTAAAATTAACAGACAGGTTTAATTTAATTGCGTTTCTGAGTAACATGATATAAGATAGAATTTTATAACATGTTAAATATGTCATGTCTTATAACATAAACTGCGAAATTAAATAACGATTTTGATTTCTCTATACTTCTCATTGTTCCGTAAAAGCTTGTTTTAAATAAACCATGAACCATGGAGATAGATTTCCCCTTTAAATCATGTTTCAAACAATTCATGTTTTCAGAAAGTGACTAATTAACGCAAAAAATCTCCCATCAAACTCAGAGATTAAATTTTAATTCACTTTCAAACGATTTTCAAGCTTTTAGTTTGGATAAACCACGGAGTTAGGGAGTAGAACTCCTAGGAAAAAGTTCCGTTTTTCATTAATATCTCGACAACCCCAGGTCTTAGAAACTCGAAACTTTGACAAAATTTATGGGGGGATATATCAAGGCTATTCACCAAATTTCATTAAATTCGTTTCAGCCGTTTTTCCGTGATGATGAGAAAAACGAAAATTTCGTTTTTTACTAATATCTCGAGAACCACTGGTCGTAGAAACTCAAAACACGGATATAATTTTAAGTGGGGCTATTTCTGGGCTACCCACAAAATTTCATCAAATTCGGTTCAGCCGTTCTCCCGTGATGGTGTGACAAACAGACAGACAGACAGACAGACAGATTTTCATTTTTATTTATATAGACTAGCAGCATACCCGTTCTTCGTACGGAGTATATAATATAAAGAAACTTGAAATTCATAATCATGCCCAAATTCTTATAGTATACTAAATGACATGTTTAATCAAAATATTCTGTTAAAATATTTAATATAATGCTCCTAAAAAGAAGTTTAAGAATCTCTGTTCTCGCTATATAAAATTATCTTCATCGACATATCTGAAGAATAAAACATCTTGGACCCCTTATGTAAGCAAATATAAAAAAAAAATATGGAATTGAATCAATATATGCAAAATAAAAGCGTTAAAATTGTATGGGACCCGTACTAATTATATACGCGAATATTAGAAAATATAACCTGTATTAGTAGATTACATGTATAAATTGAAAATACCAATAAACCCGTAATCTTTAAATCTGAAGACAGTCATTTATTCCAATATATGTCAAAATTAAAGGGCTAAAATTATATGGGAAGATATACACGTACTACTTATAATGTCCGATTATTAGTAGAAGAGTACCCGTTTTGCAATATGAGTCTCAAATGTTTTTTGGTAAAATACAACAGACGTCGTAATAAATTGAATATATAATTAATCCCCTTAATCTTCATACCAGAAGACTGTACTTGATTCCAATATATATGCCAATATATGTCAAAATATATGCCAATATACCTGTACTACTTATATTCTCGTAGGTTAGAAGATATACCCGTGCATTCCTGGAAGATTACTCGTACAACGTACAATATGCGTGTGTCAGCAATTTTTGCCGCAATAAAACAATGGCGTAATAACTTAAAAATATCAATAATCCCTGAATCAATAATTTCGGAAAATATCAATAATAATAATGTTTAAACCTGAAGAGCAGAATTGATATTATCCAGTCCAAAATGAAATGGCAATGAAATTTATTTTATATGCATATCTTCATTATTCAAATCGGAAAGGATTTAATAAAAATCGTCTGCCGCATAAACACATTGGATTTAAATCCGTTGCTAAGCGACATGATATCATTTGCTTCAAATAAATTGGTAGAAAAAATATCGTCTAAATAGTTATATTTCTATAGAACATTTGGCGACAGTTTCGTCAAATTAGCGACATTTTAAAAAATCGCCAAGTGGGACTGTAGAACTGATAGTTCCACTTTGAGACAAATTGACGAAATATCATCACAATACTATCCCCTAACAAAAAACAATTAATATCATTTATGTAGCGCAATTTTATCAATTTCAAGATATTTTTATAGATTTGAAAACATGTTTATCAATTTGGTGACATTTTAAAAATTCGCTAAATGTATTACTAAGTAGGATGGTTGGTCTGACAGATAAATGCTAACCAAACATCATTTCAGTACTCTCTTCTAACAAAACAAAAAAAAATTTCATTGATATGTAGAAGACCCAAGCCACAGGACCAACCCGAAGGTTTATGGCAGCTGTTTGTGTGTCGTTTATATCAATTTGGCGACATTTCCGTCAATTTGGCTAAGTTTAAGGAAAGTTGTCAAATTAGCGATATCCCTCCAAATTCGTAGCATTGAATTTGCAGATCTGAATGAAACATTCTTATCCCGTTTCAATACACTAAATGAAAACACTACAATTGTATTAGAAGATATACCCGCTCTACTCTTTTTCTGTTTCAACAATCGGCTATATGAATTTATTGGCTAAACACAATATATGAGTTTAGTAGCTAAATACGATATTAGCTTGAAAACTCTTTGCCAAAATAAATGAAATTGATGTACGCAGTCAGCAATTAATATAATTAAAAGAAAAATCAAACCGTCCATTCATAAGATATACTTTTATATCCATTTATCCATTTATTTATTATTTAAATCGAAAAAAAATAATAAAAACATTAACAAACACATTTAATTTAATTGCGATGCCGAGCAACATGATATATCCTCCTAAAATGTTAAAATTTATTAACCACTAACAGCACACCCGTTATTCGTACGGAGTGTATAATTTAAAGAAACTTAAAGTTCGCAATCATGTGCAAATTCTGTTAAAATATTAAATTTATTGCTCCTAAAGAGAAGTTTAAGAATATATGTTCTCACTATGCAAAATTATCTTCACGATCAGATCTGAAGAATAAAACATCCTGCCCCCTTTTGTAAGCAAATTTACAGAAGAAAAAATAGGAACTGAATGAATATATGCAACCCCGTACTAATTATATTGTCGCAGATCAGAAAATATGCCAATGTGTTAGTAGAAGATTACCCGTATTACAATATGCGTCTCAAAAATATTTGCCAAAATAAAAGAGATGACGTAATAAATTGAAAACATCAATAATATCCGTACTCTTTATACCAGAAGGTCGTAATTGATTCCAATATATGCCAATATATATCAAAACATATGTCAATATACCTGTACTACTTATATTCTCGTAGATTAAAAGATATACACGTGTATTTGTAGAAGATTCGTACAACATACAATATATGAGTTTAAACAATTTTTGCCATAATAAAATAATTGCATAATAACTTGAAAATATCAATAATCCTTGAATCAATAATCCCCGAAAATATAAATAATAATAATTTTTAAACCTGAAGACCGTAATTGATATTATCCAGTCAAAAATGCTATAAGAAAAATCAAATCGTTCTTTTCTAAAATATATTTTTATATCCATTTATTTATTATTCAAATCGAAAAAATAATTATTAAAATTAACAGACAGATTTAATTTAATTGCGTTTCTGAGTAACATGATATAAGATAGAATCTTATAACATGTTCAATATGTCATGTCTTATAACATAAACTGCGAAATTAAATAACGATTTTGATTTCTCTATACTTCTCATTGTTCCGTAAAAGCTTGTTTTAAATAAACCATGAACCATGGAGATAGATTTCCCCTTTAAATCATGTTTCAAACAATTCATGTTTTCAGAAAGTGACTAATTAACGCAAAAAATCTCCCATCAAACTTAGAGATTAAGTTTTAATTCACTTTCAAACGATTTTCAAGCTTTTCGTTTGGATAAACCACGGAGTTAGGGAGCAGAACTCCTAGGAAAAAGTTCCGTTTTCCATTAATATCTCGACAACCCTAGGTCTTAGAAACTCGAAACTTGGGCAAAATTTATGGGGGGATATTTCAAGGCTATTCACCAAATTTCATTAAATTCGGTTCAGCCGTTTTTCCGTGATGATGAGACAAACGAAAATTTCGTTTTTTACTAATATCTCGAGAACCACTGGTCGTAGGAACTCAAAACACGGATATAATTTTAAGTGGGGTTATTTCTGGGCTACCCACAAAATTTCATCAAATTCGGTTCAGCCGTTCTCCCGTGATGGTGTGACAAACAGACAGACAGACAGACAGACAGACAGATTTTCATTTTTATTTATATAGACTAGCAGCATACCCGTTCTTCGTACGGAGTATATAATATAAAGAAACTTGAAATTCATAATCATGCCCAAATTCTTATAGTATACTAAATGACATGTTTAATCAAAATATTCTGTTAAAATATTTAATACATTGCTCCTAAAAAGAAGTTTAAGAATTTCTGTACTCGCTATATAAAATTATCTTTATGGACATATCTGAAGAATAAAACATCCTGGATCCCTATGTAAGCAAATATAAAAAAAAATATGGAATTGAATCAATATATGCAAAATAAAAGCGTTAAAATTGTATGGGACCCGTACTAATTATATACGCGTATATTAGAAAATATAACCTCTATTAGTAGATTACATGTATAAATTGAAAATACCAATAAACCCGTAATCTTTTAATCTGAAGACAGTCATTTATTCCAATATATGTCAAAATGAAAGTGCTAAAATTATATGGGAATATATAAACGTACTACTTATAATGTCCGATTATTAGTAGAAGATTACCCGTATTGCAATATGAGTCTCAAATGCTTTTGGCAAAATACAACAGACGACGTAATAAATTGACAATATCATTAATCCCCTTAATCTTCATACCAGAAGACTGTAATTGATTCCAATATATACGCCAATATATGTCAAAATATATGCCAATATACATGTACTACTTATATTATCGTATGTTAGAAGATATACCCGTGCATTCCTAGAAGATTACTCGTACAACGTACAATATGCGAGTGTCAGCAATATTTGCCGCAATAAAACAATGGCGTAATAACTTAAAAATATCAATAATCACTGAATCAATAATTCCGGAATATATCAGTAATAATAATGTTTAAACCTGAAGAGTGTAATTGATATTATTCAGTCCAAATTGAAATGGCAATGAAATTTATTTTATATACATATCTTCATTATTCAAATCGGAAAGGATTTAATAAAAATCGTCTGCCGCATAAACACATTGGATTTAAATCCGTTGCTAAGCGACGTATCATTTGCTTCAAATAAATTGGTAGAAAAAATATCGTCTAAATAATTATATTTCTATGGAACTTTTGGCGACATTTTCGTCAAATTAGCGACATTTTAAAAAATCGCCAAATTTATCGCCAAGTGGGACTGTAGAACTGACAGTCCCACTTGGCGACAAATTTACGAAATATCATCACAATACTATCCCCTAACAAAACACAATTAATTTCATTTATTTAGCTCATTTTTATCAATTTCAAGATATTTTTATAGATTTGAAAATATTTTTATCAATTTAGTGACTTTTTAAAAATTCGCTAAATATATTACTAAGTAGGATGGTTGGTCTGACAGATAAATGCTAACCAAACATCATTTCAGTACTCTCTTCTAACAAAACAAAATAAATTTCATTGATATGCGTCGTTTTTATCAATTTGGCGACATTTCCGTCAAATTGGCAAAGTTTAAGAAAAGTTGTCAAATTAGCGATATCCTGCCAAATTCGTTGCTCTGAATTTGCAGATCTGAATGAAACATCCTTATCCCGTTTCAATATACTAAATGAAAACACTACAATTGTATTAGAAGATATACCCGCTCTACTCTTTTTCTGTTTCAACAATCGGCTAAATGAATTTATTGGCTAAACACAATATATGAGTTTAGTAGCTAAATACGATATAAGCTTGAAAACTCTTTGCCAAAATAAATGAAATTGATGTACGCAGTCAGCAATTAATATAATTAAAAGAAAAATCAAACCGTTCATACATAAGATATACTTTTATATCCATTTATCCATTTATTTATTATTCAAATCGAAAAAAAATAATAAAAACATTAACAAACTCATTAAATTTAATTGCGATGCCGAACAACATGATTTGTCCTCATAAAATGTTATAATTTATTAACCACTAACAGCACACCAGTTCGTCGTACGGAGTATATAATATAAAGAAACTTATAGTTCGCAATCATGTCCAAATTCTGTTAAAATATTAAATTTATTGCTCCTAAAGAGAAGTTTAAGAATGTATGTTCTCACTATGCAAAATTATCTTCAAGGGCAGATCAAAACATCCTGGCCCATTTTGTAAGCAAATTTTCAGAAGAAAAAAAAGGAATTGAATCAATATATGCAACCCAGTACTAATCATATTGTCGCAGATTAGAAAATATGCCAATGTGTTAGTAGAAGATTACCCGTATTACAATATAAGTCTCAAAAATACTTGCCAAAATAAAAGAGATGACGTAATAAATTGAAAATATCAATAATATCCGTACTCTTTATACCAGAAGGTCGTAATTGATTCCAATATATGCCAATATATATCAAAACATATGTCAATATACCTGTACTACTTATATTCTCGTAGATTAAAGGATATACACGTGTGTTTATAGAAGATTATTCGTACAACATACAATATGTGAGTTTAAACAATTTTTGTCATAATAAAATAATTGCATAATAACTTGAAAATATCAATAATCCCTGAATCAATAATCCCCGAAAATATCAATAATAATAATTTCTAAACCTGAAGACCGTAATTGATATTATCCAGTCAAAAATGCTATAAGAAAAATCAAATCGTTCTTTTCTAAAATATATTTTTATATCCATTTATTTATTATTCAAATCCAAAAAATAATTATTAAAATTAACAGACAGATTTAATTTAATTGCGTTTCTGAGTAACATGCTATAAGATAGAATCTTATATCATGTTAAATATGTCATGTCTTATATCATAAACTGCGAAATTAAATAACCATTTTGATTTCTTTATACTTCTCATTGTTCCGTAAAATTTTGTTTTAAATAAAATATGGAGATAGATTTCCCCTTTAAATCATGTTTCAAACAGTTCATGTTTTCAGAAAGTGACTAATTAGCGCAAAAAATCTCCCATCAAACTCAGAGATTAAATTTTAATTCACTTTCAAACGATTTTCAAGCGTAAAATCTTGTTTTAAATAAAACATGGAGATATATTTCCCCTTTAAATCATGTTTCAAACAGTTCATGTTTTCAGAAAGTGACTAATTAGCGCAAAAAATCTCCCATCAAACTCAGAGATTAAATTTTAATTCACTTTCAAACGATTTTCAAGCTTTTAGGAGTTCCGTTTTTCATTAATATCTCAACAACCCCTGGTCTTAGAAACTCGAAACTTGGGCAAAATTTATGGGGGGCTATTTCAAGGTTATCTACCAAATTTCATTAAATTCGGTTCAACCGTTTTCCCGTGATGATGAGACAAACGAAAATTTCGTTTTTTACTAATATCTCGAGAACTACTGGTCGTAAAAACTCAAAACACAGATATAATTTTAAGTGGGGCTATTTCTGGGCTACCCACAAAATTTCATCAAATTCGGTTCAGCCGTTCTCCCGTGATGATGGGACAAACAGACAGACAGACAGACAGACAGACAGACAGACAGACAGACAGACAGACAGACAGACAGATTTTCATTTTTATTTATATAGATTATAATGAAATTTTATGACTTAACTTATTATGACTTGTTTTTTTCTGACTAAATTGTTTCGTTGCTGTAAACATAGATTTTTATTATCTTAAAACAATGGAGAGCAATTTTAAATGTTAATAGTAAATTTGATTTACAGAATCAAAATATAAGGGGTTGAATTATAGCGGTGTTGATATATTTTTTTACGTTTGAACATTTTATATGTGAATCATAAATTAAACATTTGGCAAGCGATAAAGTAAGGTTTGGTTAGTGGAGTATATGTTTTCTCACTTGTTTTCTTTGATAAACTAGTTAAAAAGGAGTTTTCCTTGTAAGGTATTTTCCCACACCTAACGTTTTTATGTTCCGCAGAAAATAGCAAACCTGAGTTTCCACTATAATAACAAAGTTGTAAAATGTCAATAATGTATTTTCATTGTAATTCGGTTATTATATTTTATTTTATGTATAAACTTATAGAAATATGAGGCATTAAACTTTTTATTACTTTCCTTATATACAATAATGTATAAGGAAATATTGTGACGGGGTCGAAAATTCGAATTCAAGTTTTCGACAAGAGAGCACGTTTCAAGCATCCCTGATCACGAATCGAGCATTTTTAAGTGATGTCTGTATGTGTGTGTGTGTGTGTGTGTGTGTGTGTGTTGTCAGTGAGACTCTGGAGACGATAACTGATGAACGAATGGACCGATTCGAACAAAATTTGGTACAAAAATTACAATCCGTAAACACTGGAAGCCTATTGTTTTTATACGCAATCGAATGTTCAGAACCCGCCTAAATTTTCGAGTGAAATTTTGAAAAAATCAACAAAAAATCAAAACCTCTAATAAAGTTACGTAAATAGACATTTCTTATGTAATTTTTCATTAGAAAACGATTGATATAAATTTTAGAACGCCAACATGAACCGTTCTCGAGATATTGAACGTTTTTTAAAAAAATTATCATGAATTCATATAAAATAAAAAAAAATATTTCCTATTGAGAATTATGTTCACTTTACATATGTAATACCATGCGATAAATTAGGTAACATCATTCTCGTGGATCTAGCTCGCTCCATTCATGGAGAAAGATACTTTGTGTAATACTTTTGTATTTGAACGCCTATAGTCATTTATCTGCTGTAAGAATAGCTTATTTCTCAGTTCATAACGCTTGGAGAGATTTTGGCGACGAATTTAGTGGAATGTCGCCAACTTGGCGACTTTTTGAAATGTTGCTAAATTAACGTAAAACTCGCCAAATGGATATAAATGGCGCTAAATCAATGAAAATGACGACTCATTGACGAAAATTTAATATCTTGGAAAGAACATAAATATCTACTATAAAAGTAATCTATCTTTTTACTGTAAAAGTAGTAAATTCATTGTATTATATAAGGAAAGTAATATGCTGCCCACATCAGATTTTTTGCTAACTGTGTTGCTGGTTCTATGTTTTCTCATATTATTTCATCACGCCGTACATATTTCCAAAATACTTTTGACATTTAATGGAAAATTTACTTTTAGAGATTTCCCAACAAGTGCGCCATAGATTTTCTTTCATCTGGCGTATAATATCGAAGTACAGTTATATGACCAAATTTTGCCATAAATCTAACATGGTGTAAATTGCTATAATATCTGACATGGTGTAATGATTGATTACAATCTATGCCTTTCCTTCGATCTTCTTGGGTTACAAATGTGAGAACGTCTACAGTATATTTATTTTAGAACATTTATTATATTATATTTATTTTAGAACATTTATTATATTATATTTATTTTAGCAAATGTTCAGAGCTTGAAGACTTAATGCGTTGACTTTAGTCAAGAATACTTTCGTGCCTGACATTTCCTTTTAGAAAAAAAATGTGTATTTCGCGTCTGTAGCTATTTCTTTGAAAAATAATGATCATTTTCGAATATTTCACTAAATTAACTATATTTATACTATGTAAACGTTTCTCTACTAATTTTTAACATATGATTTCCCTTTCCTACAACTTACGTTTGAAAAATATTATTATCAAAACAATTATCAAATTGCAGTCAAACCCGAGATTATTAGATTTCATTTAAGCTCAAAATTAGGGATTAAATCCAAATAATTCGTATTATACCCAGACATGTTACATTTACACTACTGTACATTTGCACTTCTTGAATTATCTTTAACTATTAACATATTATTTCTTTTAAAGTGTTTGAGTTTTAATTCTTTTGTGGGGACATACGTATTCAAATTGTATCTTCTATATTCCTCATATATATTGGCTTCGGGTTTTAAATAACCGACGTCGCTTCTCAGTAACATTACCACAAAACTGATTATTTTCTGTGATTACTGATATACTGTTTACTGATGATGATTAATGTTCTGTGATTAATGATTACTGTTTACTGATATTTCTGTGAATACTGTTAAGAAAGTGTAAAATGTTCTCATTGGAGTCCCTTTTGAGAGCCACACAGAAAAAACACCCGTGCAGGCAACCTTTTCTACGTGAGTCTCAGGTTGCCATATGTTAAAGTTAGGAGATGGGCTGCCAGATTTGGCTATTTATAGCCAATTTGGCGACATTTGGTAACTTTCCAAAGGTTCGAGAAACACCTCGAAATAACAGGTATTCTACGAGATATAAAAGTTTTTTAGAAGTTTCTATAGATAGGCTATAAAAAGAGTCAACACTCAATTGGAGAGCAGCTGACGTGATACGAGCTATATTAAACTGCGATGTTCGTCAATGTTTTGAGAATAGTAGAAGCTTTTTCGTGAAATGAAATACGCCAATGCTTTGAATATAGTGTTAGCTGTTTGGGGAAATTAGTGGGGCACTTAAGTGCTGTTTTACTGTATACTGTGCCTGTTTTCGTATGTTATTGTGCCTGTTACGTATGTTACAGTGCTTGTTTACGTACTGTGCCTGCTAACGTACTGTGCCTGTTTACGTACTGTGCTTGCTTACTGTGCCTGTTTACTGTACTGCATATTGTGCCAGCTAATACTGTGCCTGTTTACTGTGCCTGTTTACTGTATACTGAGCTTGTAAATAAAAGCGTTAGTTATCCAGAAATTTAGGCTGATTTAGGCCCCTGAAGTAAAAATATGGTAAATTGCTATACATGTTTGCGAGATGTTAGTTCAATGTTTATGTAAGGAGGAGACTGAACTAATGCTAATGCACAGATGTGAGAAGATGCAACTAGAATACAAAAATATAAAAACAAAGAAAAATAAAATGTTTTGAAAAGGAAAACGGAACCTTAAATTCATCATCAACACAAATTTATTAGAATGAAATGGAAGACGGAAGTATAATTAAATGATCTGACAATAACGTTAAACAGCAGTAATTACACAAATATTTCCATCACAAAAAACGGAAGAAAATAATGTAAAAAACAAACTCAAATTCATCAATGTATTTTTGTAGAATATTTAAAAAGCAATTTGAGTGATTTTTTATTTTTGTTTTTTATTATTCTATTTCTGTTTTAAACCGTATTACTTAAAACTTGTCCCAGAAATCCTTTTAAGTACCCATTCCATATTTATTATCATTTCTCTTTCAAATAATGGGGAAATTGGACATTAACATGCATAAACTGCAGAGAGAAAGAAAAATAGAGAGAGTGAGAGAGATGTTTTGGCACATAGCCAAGGGATTTCCGTATGATAAATAGAGCTTTTGTGATTTTCAGTTTAGTCACAGTGAGAAATTCAGTTAGGCACAACTTTAAGGGATACTGAGCGGCGGTGTCCAAGATGAAAAATGGTTCTGAAGTAAAAAAGGTTCAAAAGTACTACTTTGAGAAAATGTATTATTGTATGGTCACGTATAAAAGAGAGTGCTTAGTGTGATAACTTATAGAAGAGTGTAACTAATTATAAAAGAGTGTGACTACTGATTACATAGAGATATTATAGCTGATCAAATGAAACTCTTTAGAACTGCATGTAGTATTTCTGTGTTTGTTTGACATGTATGCTTAAAAGGTGATTTCTGTGGTAGTGTTGATATATTGCCAGTGGAATCGTTTTGAAAATGGTTGTAAACACAAAATCTTGTCTCAAAGGAGAATCGAACGCACAATTTTTGGCTGATGAGACTACGAAATATTTTGAACAATCTTTAAAATTTTTTTAAAGGCGATTACAGAAAAAAATTCCACATAAGCCTCACAAATAGGTTATTTAACAAATATCTCACACAAGCAAATACCACCATGCTACTGCCAAGTCCAAACGAAAGTACGATTATCATTTTATCT
Source organism: Amaurobius ferox (assembly GCA_951213105.1). Classification (NCBI taxonomy): domain Eukaryota; kingdom Metazoa; phylum Arthropoda; class Arachnida; order Araneae; family Amaurobiidae; genus Amaurobius; species Amaurobius ferox. Next base: position 87,300,103 of record OX578144.1, read on the forward strand.
GCTCTAATATAACATTAGAAAACGTGTTTAATAAGCACAAGCAAAATTAAGTTCCAATTTATTTGCAAATACTACTCATTACTTTGATAATTATGTCTCTTTGAAATTTCCAGAAACTTAGAGCTCTTGAGGCATTTGTTTTAGATGATTTTCTTTCATTATAAGTTCAAAAACTAAACTACAATTATATCATTCTCTTTTTGCATCGGCCACATTTTAATTACTTAAACCTCCTCAAAACTTCATTTAAATTTGTTATGATAGTCATAAATCATAAGATCAATAAAAATTGTAACTTTGGTACTGTAGATCAACGTTATTTTTGTCATTCACTATGTACATCTGGATTTGGCTGTTCCAACAGAATTATGAAAAACTCCTGTAGAGCAAACACATAATTGATCTCACCAAACTATGCTATATCGCCTGAGATAGACAGAGGACGGTTTGTCCTTTTATAGAAGTTAAATGTACATGATGTTTATGATGGAATATCTGTCTATATAAGACCAGCAAGTATTAACTGATAATTTTAGTTTCAAAAGCCGTCTACCAGCAAGAAATCATAAATAGCACTTCTCAATCTGTTGCTTTTAAGCATACACATGAAAACTGGGAAAATATTACACCTGTTTCTGAGACGTTATTTTGGTGGTGACTACTAAAGACAGAGTGCTGTTGCTATCTATTGCTAACACATGAATTCGAGAAAGTGCAACAGGAACACAAAAACAAGAAATCAAAGAAAATAATCTGATATGGACAAAACATAACTTTCCCTGCAGACTCATATTAACGTTCTCTTTATTTCTTCAACAATTCATTATATTGAGTTTAACTGCGCCAAATAACACCCATAATTATTTAAAATTACACTGAATTTTCACTTTTAATTCAATTTTCGTTCTTATTTGTTAAATGAACTTATTTTCAAAGGTGTCGTAGCGAAAATGCGAAAAAAAAACTATAATACCTCACTAACGGCTAGTCTTAGTGTTGAAGGCCCAGACCACACGACCAACCCAGGGGTTTATGGTATCAAGTTATGTGGCCGGAAATGGCTAGAATGGAGTTCGTCTTATTCTATTGAAAGTTAAAAATTACGTATAAAACAAGCATTTAATTGACATATTTGAGCATATATAGTTTTGTATTTTAGATATTGACTATTTTTGTCTCCCGATTCTTCGAATCCTTCTCGCTGCCCTCGCTTCTTTTCTATCTCTAATAAAAATCTTGCTTTCAAAAATCTATTTTCCTATCCCTACCTACTTTCCACAGGAGAGAAAAGCAGGGATTTTTCTTAGCCCAGGGAATCCAAAAACTGAATTCTCTGATCCTGAGCTCGCTTCGCAGAGCTATTTCATGTCAAACTAATACTTAAATCGATAAAAGGTTTATTCCACCGTATTACACAATAATTTCTGTATAAATGTATCAAATTTTATATTTTTTTATGCTATAGTGTTTGACAGAGAAATTGCCAGACGCGCAGATATATAAAAAATATTTCACTTCAGAAGTGCATAAAAGGTAAAATATCTCAAAAACTACATCGACATTAAAAAAAGGGGCTAGTCCTGCAACAACTCACCATTGTAAGTACCTGCCTGCAAAAATTCGTGATCTTGCTATTGTTAGTCAATACAGCACGCGATATCACAGCTCAAATATCTTGTCTTTAAACTTGATATTAATTTCTTTAAATTACAATACGCGTATATACCAAGAAATGGTTTATTTCAGCGTGTTTCTCGACATTTTTTCCACAAGCGTATCAAATTTCATATTTTTATAGGTAATAGTTTTTGCGTTACAAATCAAAGAATCTCGAGAAACGAAAAAAAAAATTCTCAAACTACGGCGGCAACGGCGGCGGGGGCAGCAGCTAATTTATTTTAATATATATATATATATATATATATATATATATATATAATATGAAAATACCGTGAAATAAAATATTATAAATTTATCAGAAATCACTCTTAAAAGGCGCAAAGCTGCACTAAAGAGAGGATTAAAAATATTTTCAAAATGAAAAGAGGTATGGATGGAAGCAATGTATCAAAAGATGGCCGGGGTATGTAATTTTGCTCATTTATACTCGTGAACTTATTTCAAACATTTACTGTTAGTGATTTTTGATATGGCTGGATCTCAACAATTTTCTCTTATATTTGTTTTGTGTATGGTTTTCATCTTAAAACTTGATACATTCGTATTCTTTTTTTGCAATGTACCGGCTCTCCGGGAGTGTTGTCGCGACGCAAAGTATGCTTAACCGGGGTGGGGGGTCACAACCCCCCGGCCATCCTTTGATACATTGCTTCCATCCATACCTCTTTTCATTTTGAAAAAAAAAAAATATATATATATATATATATATATATATGTATGTATGTATGTATGTATGTATATATATATATATATATATGTACATATGTATATATATATATATATATAAGGATATAAACAAGAAGAAAAAATAAGCGAGAACAGGAGTGACCATATGATTTGCATAGAATGGCTGGGGTGGATTGCGACACCCCTTTCCCGCTTAAAGCAGCTTTTACGACCCGGGCAACGCTCACGGCACCAATGTAACTCAATGGTCAATCTCCCACATGTGCAAAGACAGAAGCACCCGAACGGACAAAAGAGCAAAGATGGAACCAAGCATGGAAGAGATACACCTTACTATCCAGCATGAAAACACAACATTTTATAAGGGAAAGTCGCACATGCCGAAAAGACTTCAAGATGATAGGATCGCAGATATGAAAATATATATGACTAAGAATTCTCATTTAGAATCAAACAATGTACAATTTCTTTCTTTGAAAAAGGAATAGTAATAATGTTGTAAAAAATATCTAGGGTAATTTCTTTTTAATGCATCATTTATTATTTTATTACATTCATGAATGCAGTCTTTTTTAAAAGTACTGTAGTTTCTGTTTCTTCTGAAGTACCCGATAATAATATTTCTGAATATATTTTTAGTGAGGTTTGAATTCCAATCAATAATATTATTAATTTTGATATTGTATGAATTTCTCTTGTCGTGTATGGTTGTATAAATTCCATACTGTTGGTGCTTTCTTATTGACAAATCCAGGAAGTCTGTCGATCCATCCTCATTGATCGGGTTTTCAATTAAGTCCAATTCCCTTGGGTAGAATGCAAAATCTATGTCAGGGGTGTTTGCATAACCCCCTAATATCACATCGTCAACATAACGGAAATAAGGTATTTCCGATAATAGATGGGTTCCTCTTTCATATTTGGATAGATAAATATCCGCCAATATTGATGAGCATGCACCACCCATGGGTATACCTTTGACCTGTTTGTAGAAATGCATACCGTCATATAGTATGTTTTCATTTAAAACCAACTCAATCAAATCCAAATATCTTCTGAGAGTTATATATGGTTTTAAATTATACTCTTCATGTAATTCTTTCAAGATCATTTGTAGGTTTGTTAAATCGATGTTATTAAACAGATCCCTGAAATCGTAGCTTCTGAAGTTTAAATCTTTATGGCAAAATTTCAGTCGGTCTATCAATTCTTGTCCGTTTTTTAACATTATGGAGTTTTGCTTCTTAATATCAGTCATAACATATTGGAGTAATTTCAGAAGTTTTTTATTTGCATGTTCCAGGTATGATCCGCAAAGGAAGACGTTCTTCTATATTATGTAATATTTGGTTGAATGGAATATTTTCGAACATTTTATTCTTAAATGTTGTGATAAAAAATTCTTTTGATTTGTTAATTTGATATTTTGGTTCAAGTGCTACATTATATTTTGCGGCTCTGAGTTTAATTAAATCCAGAATGATGTCTATATTAGTGTTTGTATCTTCTGTATTGCAGTTATTTTCACTTAAATTGAAATTTATAATAAAATTCCATATACGTTGTAAGTATTTGATTTTGATACTGTTGGCTATATACTTGATCCATCCGAATTTCACCGTTATTTCTGTCTTTATGAAGTCTGAGATTTTTTCTTCTGTTTTGTTATAATTAATTCGTGATATACTTATTTTTATATGTATATATATATATATATATATATATATACACTAGAGGGCTCCGCTCCGTGATCGATACTCTCACCAAACCCCGTAACTCGCTAACGCAGGCTGAACTTGCTTTGCGAGCACTTTCGTACAGCCCTTGTTAACCTTTTCCTTACGGCGGTACAACAGTTGCACCACTGAAATTCTCTGGAAACTCTCAATCTTCTTCTGAAAACTTGAGGATTGCCTGCAGCCCTTCCTTCAAGTTTTCCCTGACTGAAGGGGGCACGAGTTACGAACAAAAGACAAGGTCATTGAAGGTGTTTATTTAGAAGGGTGGAACTTTCAGTAATTTTGCCGTTAAGGAGTTGACAAAATGGATTCTTGGAGCCGTAATGTAAAAGTAAACTGACATTTACCAGCCCTAGAACTCGCCTCGCTAGCTTCTTCCGATATGGAGGGCGCATACGTTAGACTGCGTATCCCATGCTCGCAGAATCCCGAATTTCCGTTCTCCATTGGCTGCCTCTCATTAACTCTGTAACTCAATTCACAAGTCGGGAGGCCTTGCTTCCCAGTCGCTTAAGTTCGCTAACCTCGATTCACAAGAATTTTCGTAGGCAAAATGCATACGCAGGCAAAATACATCCTTTAGGGACCTCCCTTGTTAACTTACATTTACCAGCCCTAAAGTGTCCAGCTCATTCGTAAGCTCTTTCAATTCGGGCGGCGCACACACGATTGCCTACGTGTCCTATGCTCGCCGATGCTCGCAAAACCCCGGGACTCCGCCCTCCATTGACTGCCACCCATTTCAGCTCGATGCCCTCGTGGGGCATCGAGCTCATTAATAGCTAACACTCACCAACTCCCTTAACTTCTCGAACAATGTCACCAAGCTCAGCCCCGAAATCGCTACACTTGTCAACTCCGAATATCGCTTCGTGAGCTGCGAGTCTTCGTCTTCTACTTCCTGCGCTCTCTGAGACTGCATCGAGAATCCTTTCGTGCTGCATGCTATTAAGAACGGTAGCTTACTGTATTGGGGAAAAACGGCAATATTTCACAACTGTAGGTTTTGCTGCTCGTTCGTAATATTGTTTCATAATAATTGGCTATAGTAAACTGTAATCTTTACTGTGTAAGTTTTTAATGCTTCAATAACACAGTCCTCGCCCATTTTGTGGCGTTTCTGCCACAAACTAATCGAAAAGAAGCTGGCAATCGCCTCAACCAATTAAATCTTCGCCCGCAGAGAAGGAAAATTTACACTTCAGAAGTGCATAAAAATAACTCATTAACTCAATTGAAATTTTAAAACAAAGTTCCGTCCAGCAAAAATTCAAATACGTAGGTACATGTTAACGAAAATTCAAGGTCTTCCTATTGCTAATCTGTTCAGGACGCAAACTCGCATCTCAAAAACTCTTCCTTTGACGTTGACTAAATTTTGATTTCCTAAAATAAATTGTAAATCGAAAAACGGTTTATATGAATGTCAATCAGCCGTTGTTTTACACAGGCCACACAACCGGTTGGCAACATCTGTGGAATCCTCGCATTAACAGGCCCACAAGTATTACCCCTGGAGTGATGGTGCGGGGTGCTATCTCCTACGACAGCTGGCCAACCTTAGTCATCCTGCTTGCAACTTTAAGAGCTCAGCGATTTATTGAGGAAATCCTGCAGCTGTTTGTGTTACCCTTCACGGTACGTCATTCAGTGCTCATTTTCCAACAAGATTATACCACGTCACATATGGCTCGCATATATGTTGTTGTTGAGACCCAGACCGTCCGACCTACCAGAAAGGTGGCTCACATATATGTGAACAGTCTCTGCTGGTGATACTGTTTCTTGGCCAGCAAGATCACCAGACCTTTCGCCAATAGAGCATGTATGGAACATACTAAACCGCCACATACAGGTAGCCCGAAATGTAGCAGATCTGATACAGAATGTTTTGCAGGATGACATTAGGAAACTTTATCACTCCTTACCTAGACGTATACATTCATGCATTGCTGCCAGGAGGGGGTTCAACAATTACTGATTTGAAAATTCAATGTGCAATTGCTAACAATTTATGGGTCCTGAGGCCTTGGTTTTGTAATCATTTTATTACCTGTGTATGAGCTGTTCGCATATTGAATTTCAATAAACACACACACACACATATATATATATATGTGTTATTTATATATATATATACATATATATATATATATGTATATGTATATATATGTATTTATATGTGTATTTATATATAATATATATATATATATATATATATATATATATATATATATATATATATATATATATATGTGTGTGTGTGTGTGTGTGCTTGTATATGTATATATACACAAAAGTAACACTTCGGCAGACGATAATTAACTAAGCATTTCAAAAACGAATCTGGGATTTTCATGAACGTCTGTAATTGAAGTTTTTCTAATCAGTTTGTCGAAATTATCATCAAAATAGCTGTAAAACAAGAGCAAAAGTTGCAGAAGGATCTTTTGGTACAGTGTACTTCCAAATTGTTCCCGATTTTTCTTTACAATTCATTATAATAATTATTATTATTTCACTGTAAAATGTCGAGAAATCGGACATGAACATGTAACAGGAACTGCACAAAGAAATAGGGAGAGAAAGAGAGATCTTGGTACAAAGCCAAAGAAATCCCTAATGATAAATAAAGCGTTTGGAACTTTAAATTTTAATGAGAAATACAGTTATGCACTAATTTAAAGACAACATAACGTTATCGGGAATGAAAAATGAAGCTGAGGGATAAAAATTATCAAAATTGCCGCTTTAAGAAAACGTATATTTTGTAGATGCATTACTGTTCACGTTTCAGGAAATTTCTAAAGTCTATTATGAGTAATTGAGAGTATTTAACTGTTTCAAAGAAATGTATAATTTTCGCCATGCGTTTACTAGTATGAAAATATTTGTATCCAAAATAGAGTGTAATATTTATCTGTTCCAGGTAGTGTATGATTATCTGGGATATACAGACAGACCGGGAATTGGAACACTGTAAATCATGTCAGTGAGATGCCCTTATTGATATAAAAATAAATGATGTGGCCAACATATGTATTTCGCTACATAATGCAATAACTTTACACATTTACAGCGAATAATTGTGTGCAAGTTCTACTGAAATTAAATATATAAATAGCGATTGTTTAAATCTTAGAAATTAAATGAATGGATGACGATTATGTTAAATTTAAATTTGTTTATTAACACAGAAGTAGTCAAAATATAATTTCAAATAAGTATTTATTTCATAAAAGAAAAGGAAAATGATAACATCTTTCAAAGCATTGCAGGAATGGTCTCACAGTGGTCATTGTAGGAATTTTTTCATGTCTAAATCTGCATAAAAATAATACATTGAAGTAGTTCAGAATACTACTTATCGTGTTTTTAATGTTATAAACAAAATCATTCTTTTTTCAAACCACACTGTTTATTGTAAACCACATTGCTTTTTTTACTGATATGCAGATACTATTATTACATGTTTTACAATCCGTTCTCGAGATATTAAAAACTTTACTCTATTGCATGGAACGATTTATCTCTAAAAGGAATCTTCTTTGTAAATTATTATATATATATAATATGAAAATACCGTGAAATATAATATTATAAAATCATCAGAAATCACACTTAAAAGGCGCAAAGCTGTACTAAAAAGAGGATTAAAAATATTTTCAAAATGAAAAGAGGTATGGATGGAAACAATATACCAAAAGATGGCCGGGGGGAGTTGTGATCCCCTCACCCCGGTTAAGCATGCCTAGCGTCGCGACAACACTCCCGGAGAGCCGGTATATTGCAAAATAGAATACGAATGTATCAAATTTTAAGATGTAAAACAGACATCATACACAAACAAACATAAGATATACTCGTCGAGATCCAGCCTTATCAAAAATCACCAACAGTAAATGTTTGAAATGTGTCTGAAATATGTTTGAAATATGTCCACTAGTATAAATAAGTAAAATTACATAGCTTCTACTTAAAGGAGACTTTAAATATTGACACTTAAAAGAACAATTATAACAAAGTCTCTCTATAAAACCATTTACCTGAATGACAATTAAAAGCATCATACATGTAGATGTACATCCCATACCGTATCATACAAGATGAAGCAAATCTTCCACAACGTATTATACAATAGACCCTATTCAAGAGGTCCCATATCAGTTATCACTCTTTTTACCTGTGACTATCCAGTATGTATATTGCCATCAGTTTTATTTAAATATAAACGGTAACTATCGGTTACAGTTATTTTATAAAATTTGTAGATAATGTCACATAAAAAATACTTGGGAAAACCCTGTGAGATGGTGTTTTGTAGGAAACGAAAATCGCATAAATATCGATCTTCCATTTTACTGTTTATTCCTTGACTACTCATTAATTGTCCCAATATAATACTTCTAAAAACATTTTTGTGCATACTCGATATATATATATATATATATATATATATATATATATATATATATATATATATATATATATATATATATATATATATATATATATATATATATGAATGAAAGTAGAAAAGAACGGGAGTGACCATATGAATTACATAAGAATGGTAGGGGTGGATTGCGACACCCCTTTCCCGCTTAAAGCAGCTTTTACAACCCGGGTAACGCTCACGGAACCAACATAATTCCATGGTCAGCCTCCCAAATGTGCGAAAATAAAAGCACCAGAACAGACTCAGAACCAAAGAAGTAAACGAATCCATGAAGAAGAAACATCCGCTAGTCCAACCCGATGGAACGTCTCTTTATATAAGTAAAGTTGCTCATGCGCAGAGAAATATCAGGATAATAGTTACGCAGTCATGAATATTAAATCTCTATATCAACAATCAGATTACAAATTTTCTTTAAAAAACGATTTGTAATAATGTTGTACAAAATTGACTGGATAATTTCTTTTTATAGCTTCATCTGCAAATTTTTTACATTTGCAAATGCAGTCTTTCCTAAAAGTATTATAATTTTGGTTTCTTCTAAAATGTCCAATTATTATATTTCTGAAGACATACTTTGCAAGGTTTGAATTCCAATCGATAATATGATTTACCTTGATCCTGTATGAATCTCTTTTGTCGTGCAACTCTGTGTATATTCCATATTTCTTGTGTTTTTTGATAGCTAAATCCAAGAATTTTACCGATCCGTCCTCACACGCTGGATTTTCAATAAGGTCCAATTCGCTTGGGTAGAATGAAAAGTCAAAACATGGGGTGTTTTCATAGCCCCCAATTATCACATCATCGACATAACGGAAGTAGGGCATTTCCGATAGGATATGAGTGCCTCTTTCGTATTTAGATAGATATATATCTGCTAGTATTGACGAGCAACTCCCTCCCATAGGTATGCCCTTGATTTGTTTGTAAAAATTGCTTCCGTCGTGTAGTATGTTTTCCTTCAATACCAATTCCACCAAGTCCATGTATCTTCTATAAGTTATAAATTGCTTTAGATCGTATTCTTCATGTAGATCTTTCAGAATCAATTGTAAATTATCCAAATCAATATTGTTAAAAAGATCTCGAAAGTCGTAACTCTTAAAGTTGATATCGTTATGACAAAACTTTAGTCGGTTTATTAGTTCCTGTCCGTTTTTTATCATAATAGAGTTATGTCTTTTAATATCATGCATAACTATTATGAGTAAATCCAAAAGTTTTTTGTTTGCTATTTCCAAATATGAACCACATCCCACCGTCACAGTTCGAAACTTGACAGGTATTTTGTGTAATTTGGGGATCAGGACCAAATATGGATATTTTATTGTTTTAATATCAATTCCTATTCTTTTGTAAAGTGCCTCTATTCTTTTAGTCAGTATCAATGCGTTACTGGGTATTAAAGCATACATTTCACTGTCCCTGTAACTTTGGTTTAGTGTATCCACGTAGAACTTTTTACAAGTGAAGGCATAATTTGATACTATTTTATCGGTATATGTTAATACATATTCTTTTTTAATTTGCTTGAACGAGGATGGAACTTTAATTTCTCTATTGTTTTTGCAGTGCTGCGGGTAGTAGTGACAAAACGCTTTGTAAAATTTATATTTCCACTCATTAAATGCTTGTATTGGTAAACTACTTTAACCGGAGTGTTGGGGGTCGCAACTCCCCCCGGCCGTTACTCTTGTCACTCTTCTGGAAATTTACGAGTACATTGTTACTTGTCCTTTTTGGGAATTTATATAGGTATGCACATGTAAAATTGCAGCACAGCGCTTTACAAGTTGTATTATAAATTATTTTTTCATTTAGCTTTTTAAGCAATTCAACAGAAATTGTAGCAATTTTCCAGATTTTACACACACACACACACACACATATATATATATATATATATATATATATATATATATATATATATATATATATATATATATATATATATATATATATATATATATATATATATATATATATATATATATATATATATATATATATATATATATATATATATATATATATATATATATATATATATTATATATATATATATATATATATATATATAAAATATTAAATTAGTAAATCTAATGGTGGAATGGAAGAAGTAACTCCTAATACACTATCTTAAACATTTTTTATGCCTACAGAGTACAATGAAATAAAAGGAAATTCAACAATAAAGAGGAAATTATAATACATATTACAGTTCAGAGAACTATAGATGATCAACAAATGTCAATGGAGAGGAATCGAAGAAAGGAATACCAAAATAATCAAGCATTTAAGCTTGCACGCGGAAGAGCTCTAGGCTTAAGAACAGTTCATTTCGAAAAAATTCGTTATCAAGTCCTAATATTTTAAACGAAATGAACACAAAAATGCTTGTTTCTGAAACACAAGATAGATTTTATCTATAAACATGTGTTAATAAGACGACAAGCATAAGGATTGAAAAAATAGAAAGGAAACATAAATACCTTAAAATGCACCCCAATGGGCAACCGTGACAAGCAAAAAAAGACGAGACCAATGGTGCCATACGCTGAAGAGTAAAGAAGTGAATTACCGTTGCCAAAGTGAGTAATAAAACCGTACTACGCAATGGCAGTAAAATGTGATATTCTAAAGTAAAAGCTGCGAAATAGTAAAATGAATATATATTGTAAAGTAAAAACAATAGAATGTTGAAGTAAGGCTCAAGTAAGACACTAAGGCGGGAATATTAAGAATTTTAGGCTAATCGATATTTATTAACTATACCATTTACTAAATATGGTGGATATTCATATAATTTACTGGTAAGTAGGAGGTTATTTATGTGCAAAGAATGAAATTTTTTATCTGATAATCTATAAATTCTAAAAAGTTGGTTAAGTATAATATTTCTAAACAATTGATTCGAGTTGCAGGAATTAAAAGGTAATATTTTATTAATATTGAAATTAAAAGAAACTTTTTATCATATAAATCAGTAACTATCCCATTAGTAGGTTCTATAACTAGATTTGAATCCAAGTAATTAATATTTTTACTAATAGTAGTTTCATTAGGTATTAATTCCAAATTATCCGGATATAAATCTATATCTATGACATAATTATCAGTAAATGCTAAACAAATCAGATCATCTACATATCTATAAATTTTATAATCTGTAGAAGTAAAGAATGTTTCATAATGATTATAAGTATAAATCAGCTAACATACTGCTACTACAGCCACCTTGTGGAACAGAGACTTGTAAGTATAATGTATTACCTTGAAAAATATAATTATTGACAAGAACAAAATGCAGAAGTTTGGGAAAATTGGTAAATTTAGGTAGGTGAGAATGATTAGTAATATAGGCATTATATAAAGCTAATATGACATCATAAAATCAGTAATCCTAATAATATTAAATAGATCTTTAAAATCAAAAGTTTGAAATCCTATTATTTTACCTAGTGAAGTCAATTTATTTTTAAATTCTTTACTATTATTGAGAATAATGTAGTTAGCTTAAGAATCACGTAAATTACTATTTAGTACATTTAAATAATTTAGTAATAATTTACTAGCAGTAGCAGAGTATGAATTATGATCACTAGTTACAGTTCTAAATTTAATTGAATTTTTATTAAATTTAGGTATAAGCACAATATATGGAAATTTCAAAAATTTATTATTAATATCTAAATCACTATACATATTGATAATTTTCAATTTGATACTATTAACAGAGTGTGAATTAATTTTAAATAGACTATTATTTTTTAAATAATCTAACAGATATTGTATATAGAATTTTTTGCAAATAATAGATAATTATTAGAGGCATTATCAACATAAGTAATAACAAAAGATTTATGTAAATCATTTAAAGAGTGTTTTATATTATCCATATTATATATAGATCTTGATAAATTGATACTCCAAATGGCATTTTTAATAGACTTTAAAATAGCAAATTTCCACATATTAAATGCCTCTAAAGGCTGAGCATATTTAAAAGCTAATCCATAAATATATTTATCAAGGTCAAGATTTATTGATTTTAAGACTTTATTAGAATTATTACAAGAAGATAACCTGGATTTTGTACCAAAGGACATTAAGGTTCTTAAATAATTATCTTTAACTATGGCTATGTCTTCAGTAACTATATGCTCTAAGTGTGGATTTACAAAATTAGCATAATTATCAACTCTACAAATACATTCACCATCCAAATCAGTTGAGGAACCTTTATCGTCTGATAGAGATTGGGAAATTTCATTGTAATTAAAAATTGTTCTACCAATAGGTTTGTTGTATTTAAAAGTCTTAGTAACATTCAAATCCTTAACAGGCAATAAATGATGAAACCGATTAAATAAATTCCTAAAATTGATAGAATTATAAATGGGATGCTTAAAAGATATTGCACAATAAGAATTAGAAAAATTATTATTATGAAAATGATTTAGTTTTATTTTTAAATATTTTGATCTTGTAATGAGCAAATCATAGAAAATATGATTAAAAGGTTCATTAGTTAGATTTAATTTTAAGAAAATAGCATAAAATATATTTAATTGTTTTTCTTAACCGAAAATACACATGATTTTATAAATTTCCATTGAAATGAGTTGTTAAAATGTTGATGCATACTTTTAATCTCAACTTTAAAGTCATGATGAGGGGAGCTTCATTTACCGCGTTTAAATCTTTTGAGTTTAGCCGAATTTCTATTATGTAAAAAATCAGATGTGGACAACACATGACTTTCCTTATATAATGTAATGAATTTACTACTTTCACAGTAAATAAAATAGGTTTTTCTTATAGTAGATACTAATATTCTTTCCAAGATATTGAATTTTCGACAATTAGTCGTCATTTTCATTGATTTAGCGTCATTTCTATCTGTTTGGCGAGATTTTCGTTAATTTGGCAATATTTCAAAAAGTCGCCAAGTTGGCGACATTCCGCCAAAATCTCGCCAAGCATTATGGACGAAGAACTAAATTATTCTTACAGCAGATAAATGACTTTTGGCGTTCAAATACAAAAGTATTACTCAAAGTATCATTTTTTCATAAATGGAACGAGCTAGATCCACGAGAATGATATCACCCTATTTATCGCATGATATTACATATGAGAAGTAAACATGTTTCTCAATAGGAAATATTTTCTTTTTATTTTATATGACTTTTTGATTATTTTTTTGAAAAATGAGCAATATCTCGAGAACGGTTCATGTTAGCGTTCTTAAATTTATGTCAATCGTTTTCTAATGAAAAATTACATAAGATATGTAAATTTTCGTATTACATAAGATATGTATATTTTCGTAACTTTATTAGTGGTTTTGATTTTTTGACGATTTTTTCAAAATGTCATTCGAAAATTTAGTGGGGGTTCTGTACATTCGATTGCGTATAAAAACAATAGTCTTCCAGTGTTTACGGATTGCGATTTTTGTACCAAATTTGGTTCCAATCGGTCCATTCGTTCGTCAGTTATCGTCTCCACAGTCTCACTGACACACACACACACACACACAGACAGACATCACTTCAAAATTGTTTAATTCGTGATCAGGGATGCTTGAAACGTGCTCTCCCGTCGAAAACTCGAATTCGAATTTTCGCCCCGTCACTATACTTTTCTTATACATTATGTATATAAGGAAAGTAATGAAGATTCAAAAGAAGGTGATTAAAAATGGAATATTTATTATCTACAAAATTATTTTTTACAATATTACCATTGAGATATCATTGATTTAATCTATAAGGAAAAAGATAACAATTTGATTTCATATAGAAGTTTTCATAGAACATTCTATCAGCTATATTAGTTTTTATATCCAAAATATGTATAATTATATTTTTAAAACCATGCTAACAAAGTGTTTATTTTCAATTTTATTAGAAGTAGGAAGAAAATTATTATTGAGTATAAATTTTTTAACATGATCTCTGTGAACAGTCATACGTATATGAATAGGATTTTAGTCTGTCCTATATAAGTTAAATTACATATGTTACATGATATTTTGTAGATGCGATTAAAAATCTGACAGAAATACTTTTGGCTATTTTGATTTGAAAGTTAGAAGCAAATGGACAGGTTTTGCAATTTTTATTCTTACATTTATTGAAGTTGTAATTTTTAGCTGGGCAATGATTATATCCAGAACAATCCATGGCACAATGTTGGTAAATGGATATCGGTCTAAACAATTCCCAACACAAATTGAAAATACCGGACAATATCTATCTAATTATATAATAATAAATATAAATATATTTTCCGGGCACTAAATCATATAAGAAGTGTAATCCATAATAGTAATAGTAATTTTATGAGTTATGACAATATAACATATAGGAATTAATAATAGAATAAAATAATTGCTTATAAAATAATTGCTTATATATAAGTATAAAAAACTATGTCCATGTAAAACCTAATAATAATGTAGTAAGGAGTATATTACAAGAAAAAAATAAATCATTTAACTATAAATTTACTATCAATTCAAAACTAAAGTAGATAAAACACTGGGTGTTATAAAATACATAAAGTGTAATTCTTGAATTCACATAGAACCCTATCCAAATAAGTAATAAAAAAAAATGTGCACTAAAAATTACAGTTTATAAAATTAAAAATGTTTCAAAATAACACCAGTACTACCGGTAAAATCCCATAAGTAATTACCCAGTGATAAAACTACAAAAATTAATAAAAAAGCAAGACGAAATAACAATAGATGGCAGCACTTGAATTGTATCTTCTAATATTACATTACTAATGGCTAAAGAAAAATAGCAATACATATAAAAATAACAAGTAAAATTTACTTAATTAACAAACAGAAAGGAAAAAAACGATTTATAATTCTTAACGCATATTAATAATTAATTACCTAGGCAGATTAAAGAAAAGAATAAAATAGGTGAATGTGAGCCACAAAAAACTTCTAACAACATTGGAAAAAAATATATTTAAAAGTAATACGTAATAATTTTTAATAAACAAAATAAATAAAATAAAATAAATTATATTACTAAATTTAGCCCGAATGCAGCATAAATTTGAATAGATTGCAAATAGAATGTTTCTTTAGTACGAAGCATACATAAGGAATTAGGATAGTGTGCAGAAATGAATAGATAGATATACTAATATATATTTGCCCTTGTTCTTTATTCCTTAAATATTGATCTTAGACATATATAATAAATTGCAAAGTTGCGTAAAAACGGTACAGAGTTTTATGAAATCGATAAAATTTAAAAAAATAAATACATTTGAAAAATACAAAATTAATTAGCATTAAATTAAAAAAATAAAAAATTTAAATTTCTATACGGTCTCGGTACAAAAACATTCTAATAAGTAACATGTGCCCCATCCATAATAAGGTGATGTACAAAATGTCAGCATTTTATCATAAAATGTCCCAGAGATATGAAAAGACCAAAATGCTGACTTAAACCACTTTTCGATGCATCGACATGGGTTCTCAGAAGGGAAAAATCATGTCGGCAGATCGCGTTGGCCAGGGACAAACAAAGTTGGTGAGGGATTAATCACAAATTAAAATGTAAATGTTTACAGCAAGAGTGCAAATGACGCAACGCAGAAATACATCATAGACAAATAATATCTGCCTCTTATCTTTAGATTTATTTACAATTTTTCAAAAATATGCTTCCTGAAAAATACCTTAAAATTTTACATGATTAATTACAGAATAAATCTTGGAAATATCACAATCAAAATGACACATTATAACAGCTTAGGAATGTATGCATATACAAAGATCTGCCTCTCATCGGTGCGTTACACAATTGCAACAGACGCATACTCACATGAGAAAGTTGATTTTGCTCTGCCATTGATCAATCGCCTCGCCTACGCAGGCGTAGTAAGCTTGCGTAGGCGAGGCGTTACCGGCAGTCTGAGCGCCCCTTAAGTATTTCACATCTCTGCTGCATTTTGAGAGTGTAGTTATCCTGTACCGACAGTATGTCGAAATGGAGCAGCGAAGAACTTTTTGAAATGCTTATACTGTACAGTTTATACAAATGCAATGTTAATAAAACATCAACGTACTTTTCCCAATTGTCGACGTCCTTCTGGGAGATTTATGTCCCGATTCCTGCAATGAGTGCTTGAAAGAGGAAGCGGGCCTTGTGTAGGTGGACTAGGTAGGCCCAGACTTTACTCAACTGATGTAGAAATTGATATTTTGGCTTACTTTTGCAGTCATCCACATAGTAGTGTTCGTACCGCTGTTTCAGAGATGGGCGTACCACTTGCAACAGTATGGAGAATACTGAGACTGAATAAATGGCATCCATTTAACATTCATAGGTGCAAGGATAGGAGCAAACATATTATCAACGTCGTCTAGATTTTTGTAATTGGGCTCTAAATCAGGAAGATTCAAATCCCTCTTTCCTGAAAAACGTAATTTGGACTGACGAATGCTATTTTAAACAAGATGGATGCATGAATCCTCAAAATGAGCACTTCTGGTCTGACACAAATTCATTCGTACTTCCCGGCCGTCCATACAGTTACCTTACACCTTTCTGGTAGGTCGGACGGTCTGGGTCTCAACAACAACAACAACAAATTCATTCGTGGTATGTGATATTCATCATCAGAAGCAATTTTCTGTGAATGTATGGTGTAGTATTTTCGGAAACCGTTTGCATGAACACATTCTGTTGATGGTACTTTGACGGGTGATAGATATATTAATGAGATTCTGAATGCGGTTATTCCTGATTTTATGGCTGAAGTGCCCCTAACAGTACTTTTAAATGTATGATTTCAACAGGATGGATTTCCAGCTCACAATACTACATTATTGAAACACTGGTTAAATAACGAGTTTCCATACAAGTGGATTGGCTTGCATGGGCCAGTCGAATTTCCCCCTAGATCGCTTATGGATTTTTTATTTGTGGGGTGGTTTACATACAACTGTTTATATGTCACCTCCTTTAAATGAAACAGAGTTGCAACAATCGATTCAAGATGGTTGTCGTGACATCACCAAACAAGAACTTGATCGAGTTCACAGAAGTGTTATCAGACGAATGCAGCTCTGTATTGGCATGGGTGAAAAACATTTTGAACAAGCTTTGTAATCGCTGCGTAAAGTTATTATTTCTACACAGTGTAGATACTGTTTTACCAATAAATAGCAAAATTATTATTTATTTATGTAATCATTGTTTTCTTCTTTTATAATTTGTGTATGACCCCTGAAACGCGATCTGTCTACATGATTTTCCCCTCTCGAGAACCCATGTGGATACATCGAAAAGTGATATATTTGTCATTTCATATCTCTGGGACTTTTAATGATAAAATGCTGAAATTTTGTACTTCACATTATTAGTGTATGAGGCACATTTTACTCATTGGAAATTCTTTTGTACGGGGGCTGTATAAAAATTTAAATTTTGTATTTCTTAAAATTTAATTCCCTTGAAAATTTTAATCGATTTCATAAAATTCTGTACCTTTTTATACGCAACTTTGTAATTTATTATACATGTCTAAGAATAAATTATCAAAATTTAATTTTAGCGATTAATACATTTTAGGGACTTTTTAATGTATCATTTCCTTTTGTGGTGGATAATTAATTGTTCTACTACATAGTTAATTACATATTAATCACTTATTTTACTATTAATTGTTTATAACAGTGCAGTATTATTTTTCTATTTTATCCTCTTTTCCACAAGATTAATTTTTCAAGCATTGTATTTTAAACATTGGCAAAAAAAAAAAAAAAACAATTTTTCATTTTCAGACCACCAATTACAAATTGATTTACAAAATGCATATATTTTCAATTTACGTAGTTAATTAATAATAATTTCTCGCATTATTAATTATATTATGTTGAATTCTTTTAATTTTTACTCTCTTCCGGGCAATAATTTCATCTAAGAATTTGCTTTACGTTTTCTTACATGTTTATTATGTTCTCACTTATAAATAATGAGGAAATCGGACATTATCATCCAGAAACTAGAAAGAAAGCGAAGAGTTAGAGAGCGAAGAGCTTTTGGGAGAGTGCCAAGTTAATGCTGTATGATAAATTACTCTTTTGTAACTTTTAGTTTAGTTTAAGCTCGAAATTAAATTAGACACGTTTAAAGGTCACGGTATGTTTTCTATAATGAACAATGCCTCTGACTGAAAAAATCATTGAAGGTACTTCCTCCCAAAGCACATGATTGTCTAGTGCCGTAAATAAAAAATTGTAAAGAATAAGGACAATGTGTTAAAGTTTTTTATTATGATACTGATTATTGTTAAATAGACTTAAACAACATAAACTATGGATGTATGAGAAAGTTATGTACAACCGCATATTCCAGATACAATTGAAATATTTCCTTGATCAGAATCTAAAGATAAAATATAATTTATGGTAGCATGTTCTACTTTATGTGCAGATATATTTGAAATAATACCAATTTTCTTTGATAATGCATTTAGATACGCATAAAATTAGTAATTCCTAATTGTTTTAGAATTCATAGAATACATATCAGGAAATTAGTACATATGATGATATTTCGCTCCAGATTGACGTAAATATTGTCAAAATTGCAAAAATTACTTCAAGTTATTGAAAATGACGACTAATTGATAATTAATTATTCAAATATCTTAATATATGGGTTATATTGCTTATTGAGGATGTTGTGAATATTGATAATTATTAGAGTTACGAGAAATATAAGTTAATCGCGTACTTCGAAATAGTTTTACATGATGACATCCTTCAAAGCTTCAAATTCGATGTTTAAACACTGTGCTATCGATCTCTATACATCACTTTTTCATTGTGAAATAAATAAATTCATGTCATTATATAAGGGAAATCATATACTGCACACTACAGTTTTTTTATAATATCTTACAATACACTGAAAGTTCGATAATGTGATTGTTATCAATAAATTTTGGAATTCGTAGGTTACAAAATTATGTTAAAATTTAGAAATACATCATCAGAAAATTTAAATGGTTGTGGGGTGCACTTTGAAATGAACTTAAAATCTCGTCCCAGTAGTTAGTAAAATCTCGTCCCAGTAGTCAAAAGTTAAGTAATTCAAAACTGGCAGCACAAATCGAGGCCATATGTCACACACAGGTCCCGAGCAGAATACCACTTCTCTGCACATTCATCTACTAATGCAATTATACATATTTCTTTACATATTTGAAGTGGGAAATTAATAGAAAATTAAACACTTCAAATGGAACATTAACCACTAATGTGAATAAACGGTTGATAAATTTGCATATCCATGGTATTCCCCTTGGCATGTTCTCTTAAATTTGTAAAAATTTCGTGTACAAATACAGGTAAATTTTGATATTTGAGCTTTAGCAATGTATAATTTAGTTTAACTTACAATCCAAGTAAGGGAACAGTGAAATCCACAGTACGTCCTGTGGATTTATAAATGTATCTGACGAAGAAAATGTTCAACAGAATTACTTTAACAAGATTGTATTACACAAAACTTGGCAACAGAGCAAAACTCGCTTTCAATGGAAGATACTCTGATTGTAGGACCCCGATAGAAAAGTCTCCAGATAAAATGAGGGAGGGCTCCTGCATATACCAAAGACAGTCTAATGCATAAATGGTTTTTAAACATGACTTCTATGAGTATGAATGCCAGAGAATAAACCGTTCAATTGCGCGCGAGTCACGCATTTGCCGAAGAATCCTTATGGATAGAATAATTCACGATTCTGGGAAAATATACTGTTAAGAGGTTACTTTCTCATAGATATTTTCATAGGTGAAAACAACTGACATTTCCTAACTTCCCGTTTTAGCCAAGATATCTTATAGAAAAATTTTTAATTTTAGATAATAAAATATAGGTAATATATACACTGAAGAGCCAAATCATTATGACCATCCCCACCGTGTGCGAATGGGCTTAACTAGATGACGCGGAGTGCGCGTTAGCAGGCGGAAATGGTATTTAATAGCTGCCGGTGGTTCTGAGGCATAATTCTATCACTTTCGTGTGTGTGTGTGTGTGATGGGTAACTCTGCTGATATAAGCCAGTTTGATTGAAGGCAGATCGTGATGACCAGACTGCTTGGAACGAGTATTTTCGGAATTATACGGGTCATCGGATGTTCGCGAGCTGTCCTAGTTAGGACTTATGCAAAGTGAATGAATGACGGCGAAACTAGTAGAAGACTGCAAGGTGTTTAACATCTACGTTTCATCAAAGAAATTGGATGTCGGAGGGTGTCCCGCTTGGTGAAACAAAACCGGTGACAGACAGTGACTCAACTGACATCCGATTACAATGCAGGTTCCAGTAAAAGTGTTTCAGAACACACAGTTCAGCGGACTCTGATGGATATGAGACTCCGCAGCAGACGCCACTCTCATGTGCCTCTGTTAACCAAGCGTAATCACCATTTACGCATCCAATGGACCCGGAACATCGTGATTGCCAGACACCAAAGTAGAGACCTGATCCGCCTCTCGATCTGCAGGTTTTTATTCCCCACCGCTAAGATTCATCTACTGACGACAAGGCTGAGGTCTTGAAGCAGGCGTGTCGATATAAAGCCAGTCGACAGACCGAGGTAGGACACAACGCCAAGAGCAGGCAGAACATCAAAGGGACGCTTAACCGCACACACCACGCCCAAAGAACAGCCAGAAAAAGCAGAAGACACTCAAGGGAACCTCCCTTAAATGAGGAAGCCTGAGCAAAAACGCCTCAACTCCCTGTGGAGTTCGGGGGCACAGGAGAAGGACAGGAACGATAGAAGTATAATGAAGTGACCGACCAGAATAGCCAGAATGAGCCAAACATTTGGCAGCAAAAACAGTTTATTTTTATGATTTCGCTGAAAATTCCGACTTTCTACCCTTCGGTAGTTATGCAGAGGCAGCACACAACTTAAAGAGATGCTGTCGTAATCCGGACTTAAACCTGTGCTGCCAGGTTTACTTAACCTATTAAAGAGAGAGAAGATAAAAACAACAAAGAATGGCCGGGCGGGAGAAGAGAACTGGCAGGAAGTTCCAGCCAAAAGGGACAAGACAGGAGAGAACTAAGAGCTAATTTGCTAAATTACTTAATATGAAAAAAAACTTAAACGCGAAAGAGCAAATAGATGATATCGTGACTGTACCATGGAACAATGGAACAGAGTTGTCTGGGCGGATGAATCACGATATCTGGTTCATCACGTCGATGGCCGCGTCAGAGTATGCCGTCTTCCAGGTGAACAGTTAGTTTCTCGACACATGTACCGCGGGTCATAAACAGGACGGATGTGGCGGTATTATGATTTAGGGGACGTTCTCATGGGCGTCTCTGGGACCGTTGTTTGTGGTGGAACACACCATGAAAGCTGTGGACTATCTCAGCATTATTGCTGACCAGTTGCACCCTTACATGTCATTACTCTTTCCCAACATGCATGGAGTCATCTAGCAGGACGACGCTCCCTGTCACAAGGCTGGAATTGTGCTACAGTGGTTCGAGGAGCATGCGAATGAATTTCAGTTGACATCCTGGCTGCCTAACTCGCCGGATCTTAATCCCATAGAGAACATTTGGGACGCCATGGAACCGCGGCTCAGAGCTCAAACACCACAGTCCCGGAATATCCGGGAATTGCGGGACCGCTGCTTGCACATATGGTACCATCTATCTCCCGCCCCTTACCAAGGACTTGTGGCATCCATGCCAGGGCGGGTAGCAGCTGTCTTGCGTGTCAAAGATGGAGCAGTACGATATTAGGTATGTGGTCATAATGTTTTGGCCCTTAAATGTATATTAATATATATATATATATAACAAAAATAGCTGCAAGAGGCAAACATGAGGTAAAAGTATCAGGAGTGGTCAGTCATATTGTCAGATGCACTTGATTCTGACATTGGAGTGTAGAGAATGCAGAATTCACTTCGACGATTAGAGCTTGAAATTCCTTTCTAGTAGCTCAACAGTGAAGCATCGGCTGGCTTGTAAGGAAGAGATACATGGTTCGAATTCCGATTGGGACAGCATGGTTCTTTACACTTGATACCATATATGACTTTTTTCAGTCTGTGGGTGCAAGGAAGAGGGTGTCAAATCGTTGACTCTTTGAAATATCAAAGATCGCTGAAGCAATTTCGACCAAATTTGGGTGATAAGTTTCATATGTTATGTTGATGTTAAATCAGAAAATGAAACCGGAAAATGTATAGAGTCCAGCTATGAAACGGAATTTTGCTAAAATCACCTGCCCTTTGCAATCCCAAAAGCGTTGAAGCGACTTGCATTTATGAATACTATGTTAATGTGAATAAAAATATGAACATTAGAAAAATGTATATAGTTTGACTCAGAGATTGAACACCCACTTGTTATGGGTGAGATTTTTTTAAATTAAAAAAAAAATTAGACCTGTTCATTACGTTGCACTATTAGAATAAGTTACGGTCCTTATCAATATTTATTAACAGCTAAAAATGAATCAATTTACCATAAAATATATTAATTCAATTTCTTCTACTTAAAGGACATTATTTTATTTATCTCAAAATAAGGTGTACATCTTAATCATACAGCACTAAACAATAAATCCTTCGAAAGACACCATTTAAATTATTTTTGAATACTACCAAATAATTAATATTCAAAACTATTAAACACTACTAAATTTTTCCAGTGATTGATTATTATTCCTCGCATTCGAAGTATATTACATTATAAATAGCATTTCTAATGAATAACAATATCGTTTCTAAATACATATGACATAATTTGTACAAGCTTAGACTAACATAAATAACATTTATTGGTGAAATTAGTAAAATAAATCTATTCAATAAAAATATGGATTCGGTAAATGTTCTAAACATGTACTGAAAGAAATTCCTGTCACTTCATATCGGGTACTGTCTCATTCCCCTTCTGTGTGGTTTTTGAAGCTTTCTGTTCTGGAATTCTGTTTAAAAATTTATAACTGAAATCAATAATTAAAAAATGTTGATCAATTATGGCACCTGTACATTGTAAAGGATTTTTCCTTGTTTTTTTAAAACTCCAGTTCCCAAAGAACGGTAATAAATTAGACAAGCTGTATTATGATACTGGCTGTTGCAAAAGCATGTTTTAGCTTATTTATTTTCAGTATGTGAAACAGAATATTTAAATGTGTTACCTTCTGCAGAACATTTTATATATAAGCACACACGGAATAAAAGATAGAGCTAAGGAATGCATTTGTAAGATGCAAGAGGTCACGCCTTACGTAAACTACAACATTTTGACAATTGATATGTTTAAAATGTGCCGATGGTTAAAACATTAGATTTTCAGAACTTTCATATTAATTTTAGTATGTGTAAAAAATAAAAACTTATTTTGATTTTGTTTCATTTTATTAAAAATGTACTAAAAGTACCAGAAATATGTTATTTTAAAACACATTATTTTTATCTTATAATTTAAATTTTATTTCCCTGCGGGGTATTTTTTAAATTTATATAATTATTAAAGCCCTTTAAATAAACTTTAAAAAAAATTACATTTGTAAATGATCTATATCAAAAAACCAAGGAAACATAAAATTTAACAAAAAAAACTGAATCATTTTAATAAAAATGGTTAAGTTTTGCCAGAAATATTACAACAATTGTTAATGTCTAATATTTTAATATTTACCTATCATGTTTCGCTTATTGAGTTACGTAATTTATGAAATTTATGACACAACACAAATCTGAAACAATCTCTATAGAAAACTTTTATTTGAGATCTGTGAATTAGAATAACAGGGGAGATAAAGTTGAAAAAAAAGAACCATTAGAACTTTTCTTCCGATTCATATTCACCACGAAAACGTTCGGATTCTATAGAAGAAGAAAAAGGAGGCGGTATATGTTTCTTTGGAAATAGGGAACATGAGAAGAGATTTATCTTTTTTCTTCTTCCTACATCATTATCATAATTCGGCTATGGCTGGATTTTTGAAAGGCTGCTGAGCGAGGATGGGCGAAAAGTTCTCAGAGTTCTGTCCGTATTGATAAAGTGTCCGTTTGCTCTGACCCAGTTTGTTTTTTTTATTCGCGGCATATTTGTATCGATGCCAAAAACTGAAGATCACAATGACAGCAATTGCCAATCCGACGCCAGTAAAAGCAATTGCCAATATCTGCTTCAGTGACTGAGCGTCACAGTCCATATCGTCTGACGACACGTCGATCAGCAGATGATCTTTGAGGGAGGTTGGACCACTGCACATCACCTGGGTCACATCCTCGCCGTAAGTTGTAAAGTTCTCACTTTTCAGCAGATGCCAAAGCCACAACACAGTACAGTTACACGTTAGAGGGTTATCGCGCACATCAAACACATCTAGTTTGTCCCAGGGCAACATATCTTCTTGGAATGTAGTAAACTGGTTACCTCTGAGACTTAAGAATTTCAGATTATCTAAACCGCGAAAAGTACCCATTTCAACTTTATTTAATATCTTATTATGGCTTATGATAAGGCGTTCTAGCTTATGATTATCTGCGAACGTCCCGTTTTCAATTACCTGAAGATCGTCCTCACCATTCACAGTAATTGTCCGAAGAGAACGAAGTCCCCTGAAGTCATTGGGACCTAAACTCTGAAGTTTATTTTTACCTACATGTAGCTCTTGCAGGTAAGGGATATCCATTAGGACATCTGTAGGCACATTTTGAAGTTCGTTGTCCTGCAGGAACAAGGAAACGATATTATCCAGTCCGAGGAAGGCACCAATTTCGATGATATGAATACCACAGCCGTCTAAACTAAGAACTTGAAGATGACGTAAATGCTGAAATGAATTTTTGGGCACTACATACATGAAGTTCATACCCAGATCCAGACTTCTAAGGAATCCTACATTCTGGAAAGCATCTGTTGGAATCCGAGTAAGTCTATTATCTCTCAGTAGCAGTTCCTTGAGATTCCCTAGCCCAGAAAAGGCAGCAGAAGACAGAACAGATATGCGATTTCTCGACAGATCTAAATTCTCTAAACTGTACAATGGCTGAAAGACGTCATCAGCGATTTCCTCTATAAGGTTTCCGTCCAATCGGAGGACTTTCAGTTCGGAAAGACCATGAAAAGATTTACTTTTCAATTCAGTAATTTTGTTACTGTTCAGGTGAAGGACTAGAAGCTCTTTTTGTTCAGCGAAATTTTCACTACCAAGAGAGGTCAAGAGGTTCTGGGACATATCAAGATATCTTAAGTTCTGATACACAGTGAAAGAAGCGGCAATGCTCTTGATCTTGTTGCCATTGAGATGCAGCTCTTGTAGAACGGGGTTTAGGGTTATGGGGACGACGTCTAAAGCTGCACCGTCACACCAGACTGTGAGAGTATCCTCATTGCACATGCACCGGTATGGACAGAATCCCTCCACCCCTGGGCACCATAAGAAGAGGAGGAAGAGAAGTATTCCTCTCCTGAATACGGATCCCCTCCTCCCCAAACATCCTCCAACCATCGCTCAACCGCAACATTCAGTAGGAACCTGAAATAAAAGAACGAAATTATTAAAAATAAATAATTTCTATATATAAAGAAGACCTAAATATTCAGTGGCATTAAATAATTGTATTATAAGAAATAAATTGCCACTTGTAGCGAAAATGTTTTTGTCGGCATATAATTTTAAAGAGAGACTGTCATAGGGTGTAAATCGAAATTTTCTTTACTCCATATGGAGAAAGAGTGGTCATACTTATACATTGTATAAAAAAGTTCACGCATTTCTCCTAATTTTTGAATGATCCAATATTTAAAATTTCCATGGTCTGATAATTTATCTGATAATCAGAAAATGTATCAAGCCACAATATAGCACGTTTTAATAATCCGATCGACATAGCTCAAATTTTATTTATTTTAAATGAAATAAATTTATTTCGCTATCTATAGTTAGTTCTCTACACGCACTTTTAACTTTTATTATTTTGACATAATATTTTGCATAATTTAATAAACTTTGGTTTCATGCATCAATCGGTAAGATATATAAAACATTTTCAAGGTGAATTTTGGATCAGATTTTATTTAAATTTTGATCCTATTACTTTATAATAATATACTTTACTAATTATACTTTACTAATTATACTTTACTAATTATGCTTTACTAATAATAATTTATGTTTTGAATCTTGAAATTCTAATTCCATATATTTTCAATTTTCTTTTAAATTATATATACAATTGTCTTTTCTGGAAAAGGCATGCTGACATTTCCCTATTTCTATTTCAGGAATAATGTGTAACATATAATAACCATTTAAAAATACTAATATACGTCAATCTATGGA
Organism: Amaurobius ferox; assembly: GCA_951213105.1. Taxonomy (NCBI): domain Eukaryota; kingdom Metazoa; phylum Arthropoda; class Arachnida; order Araneae; family Amaurobiidae; genus Amaurobius; species Amaurobius ferox. Next base: position 87,327,068 of record OX578144.1, read on the forward strand.
TCTAAATGTATAATTTATGTAAATTGGAAGTATACGTTTTCACTAAAAATTAGAAAATGGCAAGTTTGCATTTAAAAAAAAAATACATTTTAAAATTTCAAACCGCGTGATAAATCAATACGAAAGATCAATCATGCATAAAGAATTGATTATGAAAGACTTTCCAAATGCAATGCAATTTTATTTGAACAGATCTAAAATGCGATAAGTTCAGAGGTAATATTTTTAAAATTATCACAATATTACAATAATGTATTATATTTGAAAGTAAAATTTCATCGAAAAAAAATGAACTTTATTTAAATGACGTCATTGAAATATAAATCGGTTGGTTTTCTATGAAAAACAGTAAATATTTCATTCATACACTTTCATTCTATTCCTTTCATTCATCACAATACTACAATAATTTATTTTACTTAAAAACTTAAAACAATGGAGGTAAAATTTAAGTTAATTCTATGCTTAAAGTATCATCGAAAATGTTTGCCATAAAATCGTCTGCTTCTCTACATAAAGTCAATGAATGTTTCATTCATATCACAGCTATATTGCAGACTCCAGAGCAAAATAATTTTGCGTTAAAGAAATTCAGCAATTCTTATACAATTAATCTTCCAGCTTGATGTATTTACATTCCCCATAAGGGAAAATTAGGCTCCGCTGTAGAAATAATCAAAGTTTGATGATCATTTAAACTCAAATATATTATAATTACGTTGTTTCATAATATAGATGCACAGAAATTAACCAAAATTAAAGCGATTTTAGGACGGATACAACAATAAATATAAATTTTAGAAAACTATAAAAAGCACGATTTTGACACAAGATGAATGGCATTAATTATTTAAACTCAAATAAATTGTAATTACGCTGTTTCAGAATATAGATGCAAAAAATTTAAGCAAAAATAAAGCGGTTTTAGAACGGACATGACACTAAATATAAATTAAAAAGCACTTCAAAAATCAGGATTTTAATACAAGATGGATGCCAGCTTTTTTTTTTTGAAGTAGATCATGTGATTTCTTCATATGATATGGGTGTAATTTTTATTTAAATTTTCATTTAAAAAACTACCGAATATATTTCGCTGATTTTTTTTATATTTTTTATAGGATAATTTGAATATTTCTTGAAACTTTCGAAGCAATTTGTGAATTTTAAATTCACTTAAAAAATGTCAGAAAAATTAGGTCCCATAGGGTTAAATGTATTTCATTCTTTCAACCCGGGTTCAATACAAAACTAATTGGGTGAGATTAATCATTTATATATATATATATATATATATATATATATATATATATATATATATATATATATATATATATATATATATATATATATATATATATATATATTCCCATAGGTCCCACAGATAATCTGAGCAACATACTAAAATTTCATTTTGTTAAAGTTATTTTTAGGGTAGTTATCGTGCGGACGGACAGACAGGCAGATAGACAAAATGAACAAAGACATAAATACCTTTAAACTATGTTAAGGTGTTAAAAACTATGTAACATATTTTGATGAATTTTTTTTACACATTTTACGTGATAATGTTTTAATATTTCCTATGATTTTCGAAGCAAATTGGAATTTTAACTCCGCTTAAATATATTTGAAACAATATGTCCCATAGGGTTATGTATTTCATGTTTTCAACCCGGGTTAAAACCGAATATTATTAATTTCCATTCTCTTATGTCCCACATACAGTCTCAACAAAATACTAAAATTATATTTTGATAAAGTCATTTTTAGGACAGTTATATTGCGAACGGACATACAGACAGAATGAACAAAGTCATAAGCACTTTTCCACTATGTTGAAATGTTCTAAAACTATTTTAATTCGTTTGTCCATTTTTTTACTTGTGATTTGAAAACAGACAAATATAGATAATTGAAAACAGACAAATGTAAATAATTAACAAGAACGATCAATTATGCATAAAGCATTGATTACGAAACGCTTTCCAACTCCAATGCAATTTTATATAAACATCTCTAAAATGCGATACATTCCTCGGTAATATTTTTTAAATTATCACAATATTACATTACTTTATTATATTTGTAAGCTTAAAACTTCATCGAAAAAAAAATGAACTTCATTCAAATGACGGCATTGAAATATAAATTGCCTGGTTTACACATCTCTAAAATGCGATACATTCCTCGATAATATTTTTAAAATTATCATAATACTACATTAATTTATTATATTTGAAAACTTCATCGAAAACAAAAGAACTTTATTCAAATGACGTCATCGAAATATAAAGCATCTGGCTCTCTCTATAAAAGCAGCATTTCATTCATAACGTTTTTCCATTCCTTTCATTCATCACAATACTATAATAATTTATTTTATTTAAAATCTGAAAACCATGGAGGTATAAGTAATTTAACTCTTTGCTTAAAACTTTAAAAATCGGCTGGTTCTTTGTGTAAAAACAATGAATATTTCATTCATATCAGATATATTGCAGACTCCATGAGCTAAATAATTTTGCAACAGAAATGCAGCAATTCTTTTACAACTCATTTTACATATTTTGCTTGTTCTCCATAAGTGAAAATTAAGCTTCGTTGTAGAAATAATCAAAGTCGGATGATCATTTAAACTCAAATATATTGCAATTGCGTTGTTTCACTATGTAGATGTACAGAATTTAAGCAAAAATGAAGCGGTTTTAGGACGGTTACAACACTAAATATGAATTAAAAAGAAACTTTAAAAATCACGATTTTGACACAAGGTGGATACATTATTTTATTTTGAAGTAATTCACGTGATCTCTGCATATAATGGTCATGTGATCTCTTCCTATAAATGGTGCAATTATTATTTTAAATTTTATTGAAAAAACTACTGAATATATTTTGCTGAATTTTTTTTTGTATATTTCATGAAATAACTTGAATATGTCCTAAAAATATCGAAGCAATTTGTGAATTTTAAATTTGCTTAATACGTGTTGGAAAAATTAGGTCTCATAGGACACAATGTATTTCATCTTTTCATCCCAGGTTCAATCCACAGCAAATTGGGTGACATTCTTCATTTATATTCCCATAGGTCCCACAGACTGTCTGAACAACTTACTAAAAATTCATTTTGATAAAGTCATTTTTACGGCAGTTATCGTGGTAACGGACAGACAGACAGACAGACAGACAGAATGAACAAAGTCATAAACACTTTTCAATTATGTTGTAAAGTGTTAAAAACAGACAAATCTATCTGAACGAGAAATTTTTTTCTGAATTTAGAATCAAAAATGTAAAGTGTTTGCAAAATCGACATCGAATCTTCTCATATTCTGAGTTGTCTCGATATCTGAAACATGTGATCCAATCTTCTATAGTAATCAAAGAACATGCTGTTTGAAAACTTGTCTAACTGTTGGTGACGTAATGGGAAGTCTAAACAATCCATGGCTATAAAACTCGATACATTGATAGTTAGGCCATGCTGAGACACCTCGGAGGATATTTGGATATTTTCCCTTTGAATTAGATTTTGAATTATTCAATGTTAAAGAGCAATTTTGTATGTATTTCACACAAGTCGGTTCTTTAGTGATCGAAAATATCATTACAGAGTTTCCGTCTTAACATACATAAAAAATATATAATAACTATCTTTTCAACGAGCTTTAAACGGAATAAGTAAACCCCTAAGTTCAATTAAAAAAATAAAACTGCTTCAATTGTTCATTTTTTGTTGCAAATGTAATTTTAAATATATCCATCCTCGAATTGAATATTTTCACAAAGTTTTTAGGTGTATATACGGAATGGTGGTATTCTAATATTTTTGCAAAGAGCGCTACTTCTATATTTTTAGAAAGTGGGACTATAAAACTTGACTTCCACAATAAAACACTTATTTCTATTTTTGCGGTAAACCCAGTTTCTCCGTTACGTAAATCCTAAAGAATGGAATCGTGCCGAAGATCGGAACTCGAATTTTCGAAGGATCTACACGTTTTGGGACTTCTAAAACACGAAAAAACTATGTTTAGGAAGACGTCTGTGTGTGTAAGGATGTATCTGTGTATGTTTCTGTGTGTCTGTGTGGATATTACATCCACTCTAATTGAAAAACTAATGGACCGAATTTCATACAATATGGTAGGTATGTTTTTTGTGAGAAATCCTTATGTTCATTAGATTATAGTACGATTCGTAATAAAAGAATCTGCCTTCATTGCGAAATGGCCGCAGAAATTGCCTTTATCCACTCTAACTAAAAACTAATGGAACAAATTTAACAAAATTTGGTGTATAATATTTCAATAACCTACAAGTGATTTATATACCAAATTTAACAAAATTTTGTATATAAATCATTTGTAGGTTGTTCTAGTACGATTCGGGAAAAAGGAACGGGCTATTTTTGCGAAATGGCCCGCAAAAATCGTTATATATAAAAATAAAAGACTACGTGTGCTCAATTATATGAATTAAATTCCTATTTTATACGTGATTTTTGACAACAAAAAGAATAAGACTAACCCCATTACTCTAGGACTAGCCGTTCCTGAGATATTCTAGTTTTTTCGCGTTTCTTTGACAAAAAGTCCAGCTATCAAATGAGAACCAAATTTAAGCTTAACGTGTAAATTCAATGCCATTTAAAATACTTATGGTTGTTATTTTGTGCAGATAAACTCACAAATTATTATTGAATAAATAAAGAGAACGAATATGAGTCTGCAGGGAAAGACATGTGCTGTCCACATCAGAATTTTTAACAATATTACAACAATGATTTATAGAAGTGAACGGGGATTATTTTCAGGCTATTTCGAAAAAAATGTATGATCTATATTTAAAGATCCATCAAATTTTTGTCGAATAAAATGTTCAACAAATTTAAGCTGTGTACCAAATTTTAACTCTCTAGGACGTAGGAAAGTGCATTAAAAATGCCATCAAATAAGTATATCATGAAGAGTTATATAAAATTTAAAAAAAATGAAAAATTGTTATCTACCAAATTTATTTTAAAATATGAAGCATATGCAAAACGTTTAAACAAATGGAAAGATATTTATTATATAATATATCTCTCTTTTCTTTCTGGAAGATATCCCAAAGTCAGAATTTAATTGTATTTGTTTTTTTCCCTATATTAAATAATTTTTAATTAAAAAACGGCTTAACATATTTTACTGAATTTTTTTTATATATTCTATGGGGTAATGTGAATATTTCCTAAAAATTTCGAAGCAATTCCTGAATTTTAAATTTACTTAAAAAATGTTTGAAAAATTAGGTCCCATAGGGTTCAATGTATTTCATTTTTTCAACCCGGGTTGAATAAAAAGCTAATTGGGTGATATTATTTATTTATATTCCCATAGGTCCTACAAACCGTCTGAACAACATACTGAAATTTCATTTTGATAAAGTCATTTTTACGGCAGTTATGGTGCTAACGGACAGACAGACAGACAGACAGATAGACAGACAGAATGAACAAAGTCATAAACACTTTTCAACTTTGTTGTAAAGTGTTAAAAATGATTGCCTGTAAATGTCGTTTTTTCACTGGATGGGCTATATGCTGCGAATAGGGTTCAAGTATTTGTAACAACACTAGAGGGATAATTTTAGAAGAATTCAACTTTGATCGCCAGTCAAATTTTCAAAATTCTAGCAATTTTCAAAAGTCGCTAAGCTTTCGATATTTCGCCTGTTTTGTCGCTAAGGTGAAGCTACCCGCACCTTCAATTAATAAAAATGATTGTCTGTAAATGTCGTTTTTTTTCACGCCAGTAAGCTGTGATAGGCAGTAAGCTGTGAAAAGATCTCAAGTATATGTAACAATATTCACTAGAGGGATAATATTAGCAAAATTCAACTTTGATCGCCAGATATATGAAATAATGCAAATTACAACTAAAATACAAATAATAGCATTTAGCAGAAATTTATAAATATAGACATCAAATTAAAATTCAACAGATACTCAAATGCGAGAAATAATCCATAATTCAATTATGGCTTAAACCCATTCTGAGATCTGATTATAATTTATCTTCTTAGAACTGCAATCCAACTTTCCAATAATAAGCTTTCGAAAGATGTAATTAAGATAAACGTAATGAAAATAAATTAATTTCAAAATAATGTCTTATTTTCCTCTTAGCACATTGTAGATAACTCAATCGTATGTATTATTCAAATTCTTTGGTATTGAGATTTAACACATATTTTTGAAGGACAACGAATAGACGCATCAATAAGTAAAAAAAAATATTATGCAAAGGATAATAAACACATGATCAACGTATTTAAGCATAATTACAATATTAACCTAGAATACAGTTGTTTCGAAAATACGCTGAATCCTCTTCTTCAGTGCAAGATATCCAAAAAACTCGAAGCCCCAAAAGAGCCCCATTCTTCTTTTGGACTTCGGGCTTGTTGGTTTTCTTGCACTGACGAAGGAGATCCATCGTATCCTCGAAACAGCTGTGCATTACATTATTGCGTTATTTGTGCTTATTTACGTTGCTCTAGCTTTCGTTAAATAAAAATATATTTTATATAAAAGCAACCACAATCTAGTGTACTCTTGTTTAGTGAATATATACTATCAAGAGTACACTAGACGCTGATTTCTTCTGACATCATATTGTTATACAATTTGTTTTACATCGCAATCCTACAATGTGTCTGTACAGTATACATATTTATATAATAATTGTCTAATATATTTGTATCTTCACAGTTCCTCGATTCTCACTTCCCAAATGTGATATAGAAGACTGAATTTATTCCCATTTCTAGTGCGACGTTTTCGATTCTTTCCGGAAGTTGGGAAATTAGGTGTTTTCGAAAAATGTCTTTCCAACACCTCCGAAAGCCACGCAGTCACTTAGCATGTTGAAACTTTGCACACATATAGTATTGACCACGGAATAGGAACCAATGTTTAATTAAGGAGACCAATGTTTGATTAAGGAGAATATTTACTTAAGCGAGATAGCGAGATAAAACTTATTACTAAACATCTGATGTAGCAGCACATGATTCCCTGCAAACCCATATTCATTCCCTGCAGATTCATATTCACATTTTCCTTATTTCTTCAATAATTTATTAAATTGAGTATAATTGCACAAAATAACTAGCACGATTATTTTAGATTACACTGAGTTTGCACTTTTAATTCCATTTTCGTTCTTATTTGGTATTTGGGCTGATATTCAAAGGTAGCGAAAATACGAAAAAAGTAAAATATCTCGAGAACGGCTAGTCCTAGTGCAATGGGGTTGGTCTTCTTCTTTTTATCGTTAAAAATTACGTATAAAATAAGCATTTAATCGATATATTTCAGCATGCGTATTCTTATTTCAGATTTTGGCAATTTTTGTGTTCTATGTCGCAAAAAAAGCAGGTTGTTTTCTTTCTAAAATCTACTCAACACCAAGTTAACCCACAAGTGACTTATTGACTAAATTTTGCAAAATTTGGTCTAATAGTTTTTCAGCTAGACAATTTTTTGTGAACCATTTCGCAAAAGAAGGTAGGACCCGAACAATACCCAAATCTAATCATCACAAGGGACTTATCTACCAAATTTTATGAAATTCAGTCAATTTTTTTTAGTTAGAGTGGATTCATACATCTCACAGACAGTCAAACAGAGAGACACACAAAAAGACACACACAGACATCACGCCAAAATGGTTTTTTCGTATTCTAGAGGTGTCAAAGTGTGTCGATCAGTCGAAAACTTAAGTTGCGATTTCCGGCATGATTCCAATACTTTCCCTATACATTACTATGTATTGCAGAGAAAGTAAAAAAAAGTTGCAGCTAAAGGTTTTAAGAGTGTCAGTCTTTGCCAGACTTAAATGTTTCTTCTCGGTGCAAGTGTTCGCAGTGTTGCTAAGCTGTGGGATTTCCTTTTCAAGAGAAGGATTTCCATGTGGAGTGAGTAGTAAAAATCGCTAAGTTTGTGATATCAAGCACTACGCATATTTGTCGCCATGTATGCTAAATTTTCTCCAAAGTTTTTGCCAAGAGTAAACTGATAGACAGAGATAAGGATTTCCATGTGTAGTATATGTTGTAACATATGGCTTTATTGGAATCTAATCCATACAAATAGAGATCTCATCACATACAAAAGAAAAATAACAAGAACAAGCAAAGCAGCAAACAGGGGAAAATAGTCCAAGGAAGCACACGGCGAAGAGGTGGCAGAGATTCCTTATCATTGCATAAGAGATTTCTAGCATCCCAATAAAGTTTAATGACATTTCTTTGGCGCTGGGCATCCCTATACCGTATGTGCAGCATATATTGTAAGTAAAACATGTATTAACGGTCATTTTACAAATATAGCAATAATTAAATATATAGACATAATTAAAGAATCCATATTCAGATCTAACTGCCGAGAGAATCAGAGAACGAAACTAAACCGTTATGAGTAGTTACACTATCCATTGTTTACGGTGTATTTTCGTAAAATTAAACATCATAAACAATAGATGGTAGAAATGGCCAAATAGTGTTGATTGCTTGACATCATATTCCCTGTGCGGCAACTCTGATCGCTACACTAAAAACCGTGACTCTAAACTTTGTAAATGTCACGTATGGCGTATTCTATGACTATGAAGTGTGCCATGCTATTTTGGAGAGATTAACAAATTAAGACCGAAATATTTAGAATGGAAACTTTATAAAAATGTGTGGCGGTCGTCCTCCATTAGTATCGTGTTTTCCGTGCAGCGACCAATATGTTCACCGATTATGGTCGCTGCCCTGCAAGTTAATTTGAAGTTTCGGGAAGTTCCCGTACGATGTGTTTGTTCTGTGATGATATATATAATGTTGTATAGGTAATTAGAAAATCAAGACTCAAATATTTACGGAGGAATCATTTTCAAACTTCTGCTTGTCTTTCATCATTATTATGTTTTCACTTTAGAAACCAGCTGATTGGAACAGTATAAGCATGGTTTCCTACTTGTCAAAGTCTCCCCATCGCAGGTTAAACCTGCCTACCAGAGGGGGATTTTCCAAAACAGAAATAAGAATATTGAATTCTGTCTGGAAACGATTAATAAATAAAAATAAAATTATTTACGGTGTAAACGTTTTCAAATTTGCTTTTGTCCTTCAATAGTATCATATTACCAGTGCTGAAACAATCTGAATGTCACCCTGCGAGCGTGATTTTATGCCTTGAGGAAAATCTCTTTTGCAGATTTTACGGGTTTGTCATAGGAAGCTTTTGAAATATCAAAATGCTATTTGGGAAAGGTTAATGTTAAATCAAGAGCGGGATATTTGAAGTGAAAAAATTTTCAAACTTGCTCTTTCACTTCATAAACATTCTATAAAACTAAGTGTGGTATATTTAAATAATCACTTGTAAGACATTTTTAAGACAGATAATGTAGTTGAAAACTTTCAATTTCTCAGATCTGCGAACATTTTATTAAGCGTCATTGCGATCTAAATCCTCACCCGAGATGCTATCAAAATTGTTAAAGAATATAAGATTAATGTCTAATGTAATTTTGTAAGGTAATTTCGACATCAGGAATATAAGCTTGCTTTTGATTTTAATGGACTGAATATTGAAGACTGTTTAAATATTAATTAACCGTGATTATTTAGACAAATAAATTAATGTTTGGTTTTCATTCAGTTTTCCGATGCCGCCAGCCCAACAAGCAATTTATAGAAGTGCTATTGCGGACTCCGCCACAATGCAAATATTTAAATAATACGTGTGAATTTAATTTTAATTTCCAATTAAATATAATTATCACAGTTTGGCACCCATTTTTAATTTATACCATGCTGAGTCTAGAGGTGGTAAAGCAGTGCAATACAATTATAATTTCCAATTAATTTTGTATAACAATGCAACTGTACATTTCCTATAATTTATATTTAAAATGCATATAATAGAGACAACAATTTTTGATCCACAATAATATCGTTATGAAAATGAAACAAAAAAAAATCTGATGAGGGCAACACATGACTTTCCTTATATAATGTAATGAATTTACTACTTTTGCAGTAAAAAAATAGGTTTTTCTTATAGTAGATACTAATATTCTTTCCAAAATATTGAATTTTCGACAATTAGTCGTCATTTTCAATGATTTAGCGTCATTTTTATCCATTTGACGAGATTTTCATTAATTTGACAACATTTCAAAAAGTCGCCAAGATGGCGACATTCCGCCAAATTTGTCGCCAAAATCTCGCCAAGCTTTACTGACGGAGAAACAAGTTATTCTTAAAGTAGATAAATGTCTATTGGCGTTCAAATACAAAAGTATTACTCAAAGTATCTTTTTTCATGAATGGAACGAGCTAGATCCACAAGAATAATGTCACCCAATTTATCGCAATGTATTACATATGAAACGTGAACATGTTTCTCAATAGGAAATATTTTTTTTTATTTTATATGACTTTTTGATATTTTTTTGAAAAATGTACAATATCTCGAGAACGGTTTATGTTAGCGTTCTAAAATTTATGTCAATCGTTTTCTAATGAAAAAATTACATAAGAAATGTCTATTTGCGTAACTTTATTAGTGGTTTTGATTTTTTGACGATTTTTTCAAAATTTCATTCGAAAATTTAGGGGGTTCTGAACATTCGATTGTGTATAAAAACAATAGGCTTCCAGTGTTTACGGATTGTGATTTTTGTACCAAGTTTCGTTTGAATCGGTCCATTCGTTCGTCAGTTATCGTCTCCACAGTCTCACTGACACACACACACACACACACACACACACAGAGAGACATCACTTCAAAAATGTTTGATTCGTGATAAGGGATGCTTGAAACGTGTTCTCCCGTCGAAAACTCGATTTCGAATTTTCGACCCCGTCACAATACTTTCCTTATACATTATGTATATAAGAAAAGTAATATACACTGAGATTTCAGAGAAAAAATTATTTTTAAAAAGATATTTTCAGATATCAGTTAGAGAAAATCGGAGTATATCATAAAGCTGTACCGATATCAGTTAGAGAAAATCGGAGTATATCGTAAAACTGTACCTTTAATTTAAAATCATTACAGCACTAAAATGCAAGCAAAAATCGTAAAATGTGGTCTAATTTGAATTCGTAAATGATATATATATATATCAATGGTTAAAAAGAGTACATGTTATGCGTCTTTGGGTGTGCTTTTGTGTGCATCAACCACCAACTATCAGCTAACTAACAGCATAAAAAATTTAAAAAATACTTACATTTCATTCGTCAACTGGACTAATGAAAAGATAAATTTAAAACTACTATAGGTAAGTTGATTCTGCTTACAAATTCATCTACCCAAAAGTAGTTCCTCAAATAATATTTTCAGAAATAGAACGTAATCTATGCTCAACCGATTTTGCTTGCATTTATCCGCATAAATTTTTAATGAGCTGCACTGGAAATATAATAATGGTTTTCTATTGCAATCTTCAGAATTCAAATTTTACTTTATTAAATTTGTAAGAAAATATGCGCTAAAGGAGAAAAATTCAATTTCGCTCTATGCTACTTAATAACATCTGAAGCAATGATTATTTCAGAAATAAACGAGTATGGAGAAAGATAGATTGTTTATACAAATATTAGGTTCGTGTACGGAACAGCTTCTGCGAATTCATATGTAAATTTAAATTATTATTGAAAACAATATATCAGTATCTCATTCTTGATATTGAAATAAATATTTAGTCTGGTATATCATTACGTAAATAAAAGAAATATTTTACGAAAATATAATTTATTAAGTTGAGTAGCAGTCAAATTTTCTACCCAAAAATTTCCATTTTTATTTCATTTTGGCAGAAAATAACAACGTACGGGAGGGTTTAGAGCAAAAGCGTACAGTTGTCAGAAATTTCAAAATTGAGTTTAAGGCTTTGTAAAGAACAGATTTTCAGGGAGATACTGATAAACAAAACCGTATATCTGAACGATAATTACAACGCATAAAGTTTGCAATATTAATCAGTTAGAACATTAAAACAGAAAAAAAGTAGCTTGAAAGTATTTTGGATGAAAGGTTCTGGGTTAGCTGGTTTAAACATTTTGTCTTTATTACTTTCCTTTTATACATAATGTATAAGGAAAGTATTGTGACGGGGTCGATAATTCGAAATCGTGTTTTCGACGGGAGAGCACGTTTCAAGCATCCCTGATCACGAATCAAACATTTTTAAAGTGATGTCTCTGTGTGTGTGTGTGTGTGTGTGAAAGTATGTGTGTGTGTGTGTGTGTGTGTGTGTGTGTGTGTGTGTGTGTGTGTGTGTGTGTGCGTGTGTGTGTCAGTAAGCCTGTGGAGACGATAACTGACGAACAAATGGACCGATTCGAACCAAATTTGGTACAAAAATCACAATCCGTAAACACTGGAAGCTTATTGTTTTTATACGTAATCGAATGCTCAGAACCCCCCTAAATTTTCGAATAAAATGTTGAAAAAATCGTCAAAAAATCAAAACCACTAATTAAGTTACGCAAATAGACATTTCTTATGTAATTTTTCATTAGAAAACGATTGAGATAAATTTTAGAGCGCTAACATGAACCGTTCTCGAGATATTGTACATTTTTTAAAAAAATTATTAAAAAGTCATTTAAAATGAAAAAAAAATATTTCCTATTGAGAAACATGTTCACTTTTCATATGTAATACCATACGATAAATTTAGTGCCATCATTCTCATGGATCTAACTCGTTCCATTCATGAAAAAATATACTTTGAGTAATACTTTTATATTTGAATGCCAATAGTCATTTATCTGCTGTAAGAACAACTTATTCCTTCGTCCATGACGCTTGGCGAGATTTAGGCGACGAATTTAGCGGAATGTCGTTAACTTGGCGACTTTTTGAAATGTTGCAAATTAACGAAATTCTCGCCAGATGGATAAAAATGACACTAAAGCAATGAAAATGACGACTAATTGCAGAAAATTCATTATCTTGGAAAGAATATTAGTATCTACTGTAAGAAAAACCTATTTTTTTACTGTAAAAGTAGTAAATTCATTATATTATATAAGGAAAGTCATGTGTTGCCCACATCAGATTTTTTTTTGTTTGGTATACATATTTTAGTTTTGTTGATACCATGGGTGATTTTTTTTAACTTTTTTATTTAATCCATTATTTTTTGTTTTTTAAACCAACTTTCTAAACTTTGTTTATGCAAAAAAATAATATCTTGGTATTGAACACAGGGCATAATAAAAACGTTTCCTGTATTTGGGTAGCATATAGTCATCTAATCCACTGAAACCTAACAGATATAAAGTTGTCGTTATAATATCCATAAACAAAGCTATCTCATTAGAAAAATTAATATGCAGATTGAAATATGAAGATTGCAAGTATAAAATTGTAATATTGAGAAAGATATTTAGCTTTTTCATTGGTCACTTTTTTTTATTTTCGGGTTTGATTTATATATGAATCAGCATGCATTAAGCTACAACTTTCAGTTAATATTCAGGTGATTTTAAAAAAAGAACTTAACATCAAATAAATAATAACTTTTCTATAAAAACTCCAACGTATCATTTTTTTATAAAAATAAAATATATAAATTAATTTTTTAAAATTAAAATTAAAATTTTAAAATTTAAATTTCAGATATTTCAATGTATCTTATCATTGCTATATTCATGTAGAGTGGAACATTTTCAAACCATTCCTGTCTCTGTTGAGACATAATGTGACATCACATTTTTTATAGCCGATAAAAAATTATGCATTGCACTTTGGTAGTTTACATGTAGTACGATTCTCATACTAAATCGGCGTGGTTTCGATATTATCCTGTCTAACACAGGTAAAAGGAATATGCGCTGCAAGGCCTTTCCTTCTTTTTACATCATAATCTTTCTGCAGGCTACTGCTTGGTCTCTCCCTCTTTAGGACAAATCAGTCGCCAATTACTACTGTTATATTTGAATAAATAATTTCAATGCCATCGAAATGCTATGTTCCGTGTTATAAGCTATCTTTCAAATATATTGGTATTGCTAATTATGATATTTTAAGAATTAAAAATTCAGTAATAATCTAAATATTCAGTAAAGTTACATTTGTAGGTTAAATATTTAGTAAATGCATTACTGTTGCTCGCAGAATATAAATACAAATATCTAGAAAATGAAAAATAAGAAGTCATGACCTTGATAAAAAAGGTGAAATATATAAATAATTTATGTCCCTAATTAACAATATCCAAAGTAGTTAATCAATAATCATTGCAGGGTATATAAATCAGTACAAGATACAGACTGTTACTTCGTATCAGAACACTAACTTTTGGTTAAAATAATGAAATTGATTCATTGTACTACTGTGTATTGTGAGTCTAAACCTACCCGTTAATGTATAATGATGCATATATGAATCAATCACAAAAATTGAAAATTTTAATGTCAACATTTATTTTAAGTTATATCAATATATAGAAATGGAAACTGCGTACCGTACAATTCGTAGAATAAATTCTTCGAAGCTCTTGTAAAAAAATACTACCAAAACACTTATTATGTAAACATGGGAATAAGAAAATATTTCTTAAGAAAGTATGACTTACTAAACATATGCATACAGTACATCAGTGGTACAATCCACTGAGGCTGTCAAACATTAATTACTGAGACGGTAGTCTGGATATGAAATAAGGAAGCAGACTAATTCTTGAATTCTGTATCAGTATAATCATTCTTGAATCAGTATGCAGTGTTGGATTAAATACATACACACATACACACACACACACACATATATATATATATAAATATATATATATATATGTATAAGCAATTTTTATTGGTATTTCTCGGGTATATATATTACAAGTAATCATAAAAATCTTCAATTATATATATATATATATATATATATATATATATATATATATATATATATATATATATATATATATATATATATATATATATATATATGTATATATATATGTATATATATATGTATATATATATGTATATATATATGTATATATATATATATATATATATATATATATATATATATATATATATATATATATATATATATATATATATATATATATATATATATACAGGATGTCCCCAAAAGGTTGAAACGCGCTTTAATTATTTACCTGTTGGAGATAAGTGGGCAATATAAAATGCAAAAATGTCGAAATTAAGGTAGAAAATAAGACTGCGTTAATGAAATAGTCCTGCCACTAATTTTCAAAAAGTTACACTTTTTAAATTTTTATACCCCCGCCCTTAGACAAGTTTGGTAAATCAGAAAATGTTTATTTTTAATGCAACAATATCATTAAAAAAGCCCGCATATCTGTATCTTTGAAATTGAGCTAGTTATATTTAAGTGAAGATTGAACATTGCGAATGGGGATCGTATATCAAATAGAAATTTAAATTTGCGACATATCACAGAAAAGATAAAACTGGATGATAATACATAGGATACCCAACCGCGTAGTGAGGACCACTACTTTCTATGATATCTGTCTGTGTAATACTTTATTTACATGCATTTGTGATAAAAAATTTTGACACCTATTAACGTATTCTTGATCTAAACATTTTCCATCGTCAATTTGTTCATAACCCCTATTTTCACTGATGAAACAGCCTTTTACATGGTGCGGAAATGTGGCATAAATCAGATTTCTCCCTTTATCATAATTCAGTTGATTTTAAAGATACAGATATGCGGTTTTTTTAATGATGGTGTTGCATTAAAAATAAAAAACATTCTGATTGACCCAATATGTCTAAGGGGTCGTATAAAAATTTAAAAAGTGTAACTCTCTTAAAATTATTGGGAGGACTATTTCATTAACGTAGTCTTATTTCCTACCTTACTTTCAACATTTTTGCAATTTACATTGTCCTCTTTATCTGCGCGTTTTAATCTTTTTGGGACAACACCCTGTATACACACACACACATGCCAGCGGCCGTACCGTGCTGAAAACTCCGGTTCTCGTTAGATCACCGAAGTCAGGCAGCATCGTTAGTACTTGGGTGGGTGACTACCTGGGAACACCGCGTGCTGTTGGCACATTTCGGGTGCGGTAGCCCGGTAGTTGACGAGCTGGATTTGCACGTTGCCACAAATGCCGCCGTGTTCATGCGGAGTACGACCACGTTAAACATGTGTGTCCATAAGTCCTTCCGAGAGGTTGGTGATAGGGGAAGAAGGGTACGGTCCCTGTGGATGTCTCCCCCACTGGGTTCCGGTTCAAATTGGGTAGCACGTCCCGGCCGTCCAAACAGTTACCTTACACCTTTCTGGTAGGTCGGATGGTCTGGGTCTCAACAACAACACACACACACACACACATATATATATATACATATATATAGGTATATATATAGGTATATATATATGTATATATATATATATATATATATATATATATATATATATATATATATATATATATATATATATATATATATATATATAAGCTAAACGCATTGCTTTTCTTTAGTAAACTTTGCCACGGAGAGGTACTACTCTTGCAAAGATTCTTTCCTTCCGACCACTGAACCAAAGTACGCAAACCTTCTGCGAATTAATTCACACCTAGTGTACCTGATAATACATTTACGACACTCCTGTTCTTCAGAAAGAAGGGGAGGGTTCAGGAGTCGTTGTTCCGGAATAATTCCTGGCACAAGAGATTCGTTTCTCCTCAACTCTTCTGCACCCAATTTAAGCAAATTGGTAAACCAAAAAAAAATTTCTTAAACTTTACCGAGATACCGAACGATAAGAACAGGAATGAATTAAGCTTTTGATTAGGGAAAGTTTCTTATCCATGTAAAGAGTTTTATAGCATTTGCACTAATTTAACGCCTTGTACCCGTAAATTCGTTTCGTTGAAAAATTTATTTTCACCTCGTTAAATCTTAGAACCGTTAAGAATTCTCAAGCGGAGAATTTTGAAAATACAAGTATTTTAGTTTCGATTTACAATTTACTATGTGGGTTGGTTTTAATGGATAGGTTCTCCATATTTGTAATGTAATCGTTTTAGTTATAAATAATTTGAAGTGATGATATGATATAAATTTTAAATATTCCCATGCAAGTCCATTGTGCTTTGAAAAGGATCAATTTTGGCATATTATTGTCTGCCAGTTTATAAAAAGAATAATAAACGAAATATCGCAACACTATTATGTGTTGGCGCACTCAATTCGTGTATGCTAGGTATGTGTTTCGAATTGGTAGTATGTCCTCTAGTCTGCTTTCTGATTGATTCTTTCAGGTGGACTCTTAATCCACGACTTGGGCATATATTGATCATTTACATGTGACGTCACAACCGGGAAATCTACTTCCTGTTAGCCCAGCCAAACGAAATAATCTCTTTAATGTCCCCTGTTAAAGGATGTTTTTCTTGCTGTTCAATGTTTTTGTTAGTGCAATTGCGTATATTTTCGAAAGATACAATGGCTATACATTTGTATGTAATATCTTAAAATTTGAAGCAGGATTTTTCATCATATTTGTCTGAAATGCGCACAGCAATATTTTTAACGCATGGTATCATGGCTGGATAAATTACGTCATCAGCATTCATTTCGTCTAATATGGTGATGTAAACAACCATGACGTCATATTGTGACGTACGCATAAATAATCAATACCCCCAACAAAACTTCGAGAGATAATGATCAACGTTTCTTCTATTTGTGCTCATTTCGTCTTTTCGATATCAGATTTGTTAGCTGTCTACCATTGACGAAAGTGAACTATCGCATCGTCGAAACAGATGTATGCTGCATTTTTATTCTATATGTGTTTAGAGATGTTACTCATGTTTCCCTTATCCTTTACACAAAGTGTTGTCTTTTACTTATTACAGTCTATTATCAATAATACGTTTATAACTAGGGTTTGAACGAATCTTGCAAATTCTACTATTTATTTTTAATTTCGTTCCAGACTTCCCCGTAGGTATAAGGTATATGTTTGGATGACCGGGACAGTGCTACTCAATTTAAACCGGCTCCCAGTGTGGACGAAATCCATAAGGGCCGTACCCTCTTTCCCCTGCCTCCAACCTGTCGGAATGTCTTTCTCACCCACAGATTTAAAGTGCCCGTACAGGGGATTGTTTGAGTCCGGCCGTTCACTCAACTGCTCCATACTCTTGAGTGAGCTGGTCGGTATGCGTTCTCAAAGGATTGTTTGAGCAGAGTCTGGAATCATACTCGGGTCCTCCTTCTGAAATCTCTGTGTCTTAACTTCTGGGCTATTCCGCATTAAATTCTATTATTTTGCCAATGCAAAATATAGAAATTCTTGTTTAGTTTTTAATACGTCGTGTTTTTACTGATGCTATTTATAATCTAATATCTTCTAGTCCATTTTGGCCATTCACCATGGTTTTCAAACAGTTTCCCGGATTAATTCACACCGAGACTCGATAATACATTTACGACAAGCCTATTTTCCAGAAAGTTTTTCCGGAGTTGTTTTGTAATTTACCTTGGCATACGGAATTCGCGTCTTTATATGCTTAATTCCGCTCCGACCAATTTAAGATAATTTGATAAAAAAAATATCTTATCTTCGCAGAGATCTTGTATAATATAAAACGAAGTATTTTAAGCTGTAGATTAAAGTAAATTCCCTTTCCTTCGTAGAAAGTTTTATAGTATTCGAACTAATTTAACGCTTTGTGGGCTTCAATTTGTTTCGTTGAAAACACTTTTCACGTCGTTAACTGTTGGAAGCGTTAAAAGTGCTGAAGTTGGGAATGTTGGAATTCGTGTTATTTCGGCTCATGGTTTTAATTCAAAAATTTACGAGATAAGATTAGATACTGCAATAGAAAAATTTGCTTACTTTAATAATAATGGATATGTGTAAATCATTGAATTTATGAGGTTGTAAAGAGCCTTGTTGCCCCAACTAGGAATCGAACCATGGATCTTCAAGCAAGCAAGCTGCCGTTCTACAGTTGAGCTACTGAGACGAAATTACAAACTCTTATCGTTGAAGTGGACACTGAATTCTCCACCCTTTCATGTCAGATTGGCGGACAAATGACAATCTGACTGACTAACCCCTACTACTTTTACAACAGGTTAGCGTCCTGTCACTATTATTTTTACCCAGGTTAAAATCCTGCGTGGTAATTATCCTCTTAATTTGAAATCGATGCTCACTCTTCCAGAGTCCACTGAATCGGTACTAGTCGTACTAGAGTTACTTCAGACCTCCGGCTAGAATCCTGTCTTACCTCCCTATCGTGAGTCCTAATTTACAAATTATTAATAAATGCCTCATGCACTTTCTTACTTGGTCATGGTCCCTTTCTTATTACCTATACTTTTTCAAAATTAAATCCACCTCTAACTGTATTTGCAATAAATTCGGTGACGTTGATCATCACATTTTTGATTGTTCTTTTTCTAAAAATTTTCATCTCTGCAACTCTCACCCCCTCTAATAAACCAATTTGGTTCTCCAAAGTTCATTCAAATCCCTCTTCAGTAGATAAAATTAAAAACTGCATTCTTGGTGCCATGCAAATTTCTAATAAAGTGACATCTAACTTATGAGTAGATTCTACTCTCAATTAATTTTGACTAATGAATCCCTTTATTCCATTCTTATTAACTAAAAAACTACGTTAAATGTTCTTATTTTCTCGTCTCTTTCTTTTTCTTTTGAAACTTTTTATTTGTATTTTTTCTAATTTTTCTTTTCTATATTTTATTCTAAATTTCTGTTTTTGTTTTTCATGTGCCTACATTTTTTTTTCCTTTTCATATATTTTCTTTTTATAAATTTTCTAAATTTTACTTTTAAAATTGTATTATTTTCTTTAATTTTAATCTATTTTTCATTATGTTATTATAACTCACTCTAAATTTTATTTTTCAATGATCTTTTTTTCTATATTCGCAATAACCTTTTTCCCATTTTTGAAAAATGGACGTATTTGTCAAGTTTAAATATAATGTAAAACTGTCTGTTTAATTACAATATTTTTCATCAATTGTAATCGTTTTAGATGTAAATAAATGTTCGTTTGGCGGGATGGCAGACCTTGAGTACCTCCCGAGTGCAGGAGGTATCCTTTCCCGGCCGTGCACCAACTACTCTAAACCCACTATGTGAGTCGTACGGTCTGGGGTCTTCAGACCCCCAGCATATTTGCACTAATCTATAGGATTGATTTGTTCCGGCACCATTGTTAAGAGTCTTATTGCCCCAACTGGTAATCGAGCCCTGGATCTCCAAACGGGCCAGGCAACGCTTTTCCGTTGAGATACTGGGACGAAATTGCAAGCTCTTATAGAAGTAGACTCTGCAATGTTTGCTATACTACATCTTAAAAATTGTCATATTAGCTGCTTTAGCGACAATAATTTGTGTATTTATACTGAATTCTTATTCCTAATGTAGAGACTAATACCGGTGAACTGGTTTATCGATTGCTAATACTCGTTAAAAAGCAATAGTCGGTAAATTTACAGGCAGCAAGTCATCTTGCTGTTTGCAACAGTTTTAAAATAGGCTATAGTGACTTCACTTTTAGATGGTGACTTTACTTTAATTGATAGAACATTTAGTATAACTGGTAGCATATGCCGAAATAGAAATTTGTAAAATTGCGATATGTATCACGTTTGAAGTATGTAACACAAGAATCTTAACCCTTCTTCAAATCAGGTTTAAGATTTTTCAGTAGGGTACCCTAGACCAGAAAGTATAGCTTTGACCCCTAGTGACTTGACGTAAACAATTTTAAGATTTCATAACATTTTTGGAAATAATTTTTTGTTTCTTGTATTTATTAGAGATGGTTTTCCCCATAAACCGGCATTTTAGTAAGGTAAGCGACTTTATGTGGTATATATATTAAATGCTTAAGTATCCTCTTTGTCCCGTACTTTGTAAAGAACATCTCTGCCCCAACCAGGACACGAACAACGGATCATCGTACTTGTCAGCCAATATTTTACGCACTGAACGACTGGCATAGAGTTCAAAGCTTTTACAACGTCTATGGATAGAAGGATTGTCCTAAATTTGTAAAAATATGATAAGTTTATCATTTTCCATACACATGTCAAATGTTCTTACTTTCACATATTTTGATATGTAGCTTTCTGTTTCCCTTAACGTTTTGAATTTTTCAAAAATATAATCTAGTAATGAGGAAAAGTATTACAATGATTAGAATGTGGAATGTAACATATGTATCATCTAACTGTATTGCGTTTTATTATTAAAAAATATATATTAACATTAAGATAATCTACTAATTAAATGGAATTATATTCTACTAATCAGAAAGTGGAATGTTATAAATATACTTTTCGTTGAAAACCGTAATTTGAGAGGAATAGAATTTAGAAAATGTTATTTAAACTGGCAAAAAAATGCATGACAAAAATACTTATTTTATCTAAATATAAAATTGAAAATTTGTTTGTTAATTTATTTGTTTGTTTGTCCCGTATAAACCACAGTTTAGACAGATATTTATTTTCAAATTTGTATGATTATTATCTAATTTACTGCGGATAACCACGTGTATATTTCGTTTTTCTTGCACCAGGGGCTGTTGAAGCATTAAAAAAAGATCAATCATGCTTAAAGCATTGATTATGAAACACTTTCCAACTTCAATGCCATTTTATTTAAAAAAGTCGAAAATGCAATACATTCCTCGGTAATATTTTAAAACTTATCACAATACTACATTGATTTATTATATTTGAAAACTTAAACCTTCATTGAAAAAAATGAACTTCATTCAAATGACGGCATTGAAATATAAATTGCGTGGTTTAAATATCTCTAAAATGCAATACATTCCACGGTAATATTTTTAAAACTATCATAATACTACGATAATTTATTATATTTGAAAACTTCATCGAAAACAACTGAAATTAATTCAAATGACGTCATAGAAAAAATAACACGCCTGGATCTCTCTATAAAAGCAGGATTTCATTCATAACTTTCTCCATTTCATTCATCACAATACTATAATAATTTATTTTATTTAAAAATTAAGACCATGGAGCTACAATTCATAAACTTTATGCTTAAAACTTCATCGACAAAAATCGTCCTTCTGTTTATAAAATCAATTAATATTTCATTCATATCAGCCATGCAGACTCCATGGACTGAATTATTTTGTGTTAAAGAAATACAGTAATTCTAATACAACTCATTCTACATATTTTGCTGTTTACATTTTACATAGGTGAAAAATAGGCTTAGTTGTAGAAATAATCAAATTTGAATGAGAATTTAAACTCAAATATGTTGTCATTGTGTTGTTTTAGTATGTAGATGCACAGAATTTAAGCAGAAATAAAGTAGTTTAAGGATGGATACAACACTCAATATGAATTAAAAAGAACTTTAAAAAATCACGAATTTGAAACAAGATGGATGCCATATATCATTTTGAAGTGGGTCATGTGATCGTTTCATATCATGGTCACGTGATCGTTTCATATAAGATGTGTAATTATTATTTTAATTTTTATTTAAAAAACTACTAAATATATTTAGCTGAATTTTTTTTTATATATTTTATGGAACAATTTGACTATTACCTAAAATTTTCGAAGCAATTTGTGAATTTTAAATTCGCTTAAAAAATGTTAGAAAAATTAGGTCCCATAGGGCTCAATGTATTTCATTTTTTCAACCCGGGTTCAATCCAAAACTAATTGTGTGATATTATTCATTTATATTCCCATAGGTCCTACAGACCGTCTGAACAACATACTAAAATTTCATTTTGATTAAGTCATTTTTACGGCAGTTATCGTGCTAACGGACAGACAGACAGACAGACAGACAGACAGACAGAATGAACAAAGTCATAAACACTTTTCAACTTTGTTGTAAAGTGATAAAAATCTCAGAGTTAAACCTTCCATAGAAATTGCATTATGCATGTTTGCATTATGATTGTTTGCTGCAACTTTATTTAAGAAACATTATGTTGTTTAGCAACGGAATTAGATCAAATGCCTTCATTCGGTACTATATATCTATTTAATTTCTATGTTGTAAATTATAAAGAAATGGATAGAAAAATACATTTTATAAATAACGAGCATCATATCTTTTATTGCGTTGCATCAATTATGTGCTTTAGGGATATAAGATTACGAGTATTATTGATATTTTCAATTTCTTAAATCATATATTTTATTTAAATAAATATTTTTCAACTTTATAGTTTAGTTAACCGATTAATGAAATAGGACGAAAATGGAACGGATATATCTTCTATCATTCTATTATCTATTCATTTTGCTGTATATTGAACAAACTTTAAGATCTGCCTATCAAGATAATTTTGTAAAACGATAAAATAGATTCTTATGCATCTTTTTAGGGGAATTAATTTAAATATTTTATTGTAAAATTTTTAAAAATTGTGTATTGTACTTTAAGCATATTATTTTCCTTATATACATAATGTATAAGGAAAGTATTGTGACGGGGTTGAAAATTCGAATTCGAGTTTTCGACGGGAGAGCAAGTTTCAAGCATCCCTGATCACGAATCAAACATTTTTGAAGATATGTCTGTGTGTGTGTGTGTCAGTGAGTGTGTGGAGACGATAACTGACGAACAAATAGACCGATTCGAACCAAATTTGGTACAAAAATCACAATTCATAAACACTGGAAGCCTATTGATTTTATACGCCATCGAATGTTCAGAACCTCCCTAAATTTTCGAATGAAATTTTGAAAAAATCGTCAAAAAATCAAAACCGCTAATAAAGTTACCCAAATAGACATTTCTTATGTAATTTTTCATTAGAAAACGATTGGCATAAATTTTAGAACGCTAACATGAACCGTTCTCGAGATATTGTATATTTTTCAAAAAAATTATCAAAAAGTCATATGGAATGAAGAAAAATTTTTCCTATTGAGAAACATGTTCACTTTTCATATGTAATACCATGCGATAAATTTGGTGACATTATTCTTGTGGATCTAGCTCGTTCCATTCATGAAAAAAGATACTTTGAGTAATACTTTTATATTTGAACGCCAATAGTCATTTATCTGCTGTAAGAATAACTTATTTCTCCGTCCATAACGCTTGACGTGATTTTGGCGACGAATTTGGCGGAATGTTTCGCGGCTTTTTGAAATGTTGCCAAATTAACGAATATCTCTCCAAATGGATAAAAGTGACGCTAAATTAATGAAAATGACGACTAATTGTCGAAAACTCAATATCTTGGAAGGAATATTAGTATCTATTATAAGAAAAACCTATTTTTTTTACTATAAACTAGTAAATTCATTACATTATATAAGGAAAGTCATGTGTTGCCCACATCAGATTTTTTTTAATCACGATCTGAGCAAAGTTTATCTGCCAGTTCTTGACAAGCGTAAAATGTAGAATTTTGATTAGATTTCTAGCAACCAAAACTTCATCACCGATACTATCTATGCACTGTTCTTTTTTGGTTCGCTGTACCAAGGTAAGTAAACCATTTTCAAATTAATTCACATATACACGGCCGATAATGTATTTACGATCTTTCTAATCTTCAGAAAGGAAGGGTTCAGAAGTTGTTGTTCCGGAATTAATCTTGCCACAAGGGATTCGTTTGTTTACATGCTCAAATCCGCTCTACCCAATTTAAGCTAATTGGGAAAAATTCTCTCACCTTATCTGAGATCCCTAACGAATAGAACAGAAGTGTATTAAGCTTCGGAAGTGGGTTACTTATTTTTATAGAATGCTTAATAGCATATATACTTAATTTACGCTTTGTAACAGAAAATACGTTTCGTTGGAAATTATTTTCACTTCGCTAACTGTCAGTGTCCTGGCTGACATTTTAAAGAATTCACTTGCTTTTATCAATTTTTACTTTCCTTATATACATAATGCATAAGGAAAGTATTGTGACGGGGTCGAAAATTCGAATTCGAGTTTTCGACGGGAGAGCACGTTTCAAGCATCCCTCATCACGAATCAAAGATTCTTGAAGTGATGTCTGTATGTGTGTGTGTGTCTGCGAAAGTATGTGTGTGTGTGCGAAAGTATGTGTGTTTCTGTGTGTGAAAGTATGTGTGTGTGTGTCAGTGAGTCTGTGGAGACGATGACTGACGAACGAATGGACCGATTCGAACGAAACTTGGTACACAAATCACAATTCGTAAACACTGGAAGCCTATTGTTTTTATACGCAATCGAATTTTCAGAACCCCCCCTAAATTTTCGAGTGAAATTTTGAAAAAATCGTCAAAAATTAAAACCGCTAATAAAGTTACGCAAATAGACATTTCGTATGTAATTTATCATTAGAAAATGATTGACATGAATTTTAGAACGCTAACATGAACCGTTCTCGAGATATTGCACATTTTAAAAAAAATATCAAAAAGTCATACAAAATAAAATCAAAATATTTCCTCTTGAGAAACATGTTCACTTTTCATATGTAATACCATACGATAAATTTGGTGACATCATTCTCGTAGATATAGCTCGTTCCAGTCATGAAAAAGCATACTTTGAGTAATACTTTTGTATTTGAACGCCAATAGTCATTTATCTGCTGTAAGAATAACTTATGTCTCCGTCCATAACGCTTGGCGAGATTTTAGCGACGAATTTGGCGGAATGTCGCCAACTTGGCGACTTTTTTAAATGTTGCTAAATTAGCGAAAATCCGGCCAAATGGATAAATATGAAGCTACATCAATGGAAATGACGACTAATTGAAGAAAATTCAATATGTTGGAAAGAATATAAGTATCTACTATAAGAATCACATTTCTTTTAACTGTAAATGTAGTAAATTCATTCCATTATATAAGGAAATTCATGTGTTGCCCACATCAGATTTTTTATTTTATTTTAAACGTTTCACAGTCTGGTAGATTGTACTAAAAATGTGCTTCCTATTTTAACCTCAAAATAATGCATGCTCTCGAAAATTCATCATGTTGTTTGATCACGTGTTCAAAATAACAAGAAAGATCAATCATGCATAAGCATTGATTATGAAACACTTTCCAACTGAAATGTAATTTCATTTAAAAATTTCTAAAATGTGATTCATTCAGTGGTAATATCTTTTACATTATCGCAGTACTACAGTAATTTATTATACTTAAATATTTAAAACTGTATCGAAATATAAATCATCTGATTCTTTATGCAAAATCAATGAATATTTCATTCATATAACTTGTATTCCAGACTCCAGAGCTAAATAATTTTGTGTGAAAAAAACTTAGCAATTCTTATGTAATTCATCTTACAATCGCTTGAGATATTTGCATTCTGCATATGTTAAAATTAGGCTTCCTTGAAGAAATAATAAAAGTTTAGGGATCATTTAAAATCACAACTATTGTAATTGCATAGGCACGGAATTTAGATACACAGATAATACACAGATAATATATATGTGTATGTGTATGTACTCAAAGTATTGGAATCGTGCCGAAGATCGGAACTCGAATTTTCAAAGGATCTACACGTTTTGGGACTTCTAGAACACGAAAAAACTACTTTTAGGAAGACGTCTGTGTGTGTAAGGGTGTATCTGTGTATGTTTCTGTGTGTCTGTGTGGATATTACATCCACTCTAATTGAAAAACTAATGGACCGAATTTCATACAATTTGGTAGGTAGGTTTTTTGTGGGAAATCCTGATGTTCATTAGATTATAGTACGATTCGTAATAAAAGAATCTGCCTTCTTTGCGAAATGGCCGCAGAAATTGTCTTTATCCACTCTAGCTAAAAACTAATGAACCAAATTTAACAAAATTTGGAGTATAATATTTCAATAACCTACAAGTGATTTATATACCAAATTTAACAAAATTTTGTATATAAATCATTTGTAGGTTATTCTACTACGATTCGGGAAAAAGGAACGGGCTATTTTTGCGAAATGGCCAGCAAAAATCGTTATATATAAAAATAAAAGACTACGTGTGCTCAATTATATCAATTAAATTCCTATTTTATATGTGATTTTTGACAACAAAAAGAATAAGACTAACCCCATTACTCTAGGACTAGCCGTTCTTGAGATATTCTAGTTTTTTCGCGTTTTCGCTACGCCACCTTTGACAATAAGTCCAGCTATTAAATGAGAACCAAATTTAAGTTTAACGTGTAAATTCAATGTCATTTAAAATACTTATGTTGTGCAGATAAACTCAAATTATCATTGAATAAATAAAGAGAACGAATATGAGTCTGCAGCGAAAGACATGTGCTGTCCACATCAGAATTTTTAACAATATTACACCAATGATTTATAGAAGTGAACGGGGATTATTTTCAGGCCATTTCGAAAAAAATGTATGATCTATATTTAAAGATCCATCAAATTTTTGTCGAATAAAATGTTCAACAAATTTAAGCTGTGTACCAAATTTTAACTCTCTAGGACGTAGGAAAGTGCATTTAAAATGCCATCAATTAAATTTATCATGAAGAGTTATATAAAATTTAAAAAAAATGAAAAATTGTTATCTACCAAATTTATTTTAAAATATGAAGCCACTCCCATATGCTAAACGTTTAAACAAATGGAGAGATATTTATTATATAATATCTCTCTCTTTTCTTTCTGGAAGATATCCCAAAGTCAGAATTTAATTGAATTTGTTTTTTTCCCTATATTAAATAATTTTTTTAATTAAAAAACTACTTAACATATTTTACTGAATTTTTTTTTATATATTCTATGGGATAATGTGAATATTTCCTAAAAATTTCGAAGCAATTCGTGAATTTTAAATTTACTTAAAAATGTTTGAAAAATTAGGTCCCATAGGGTTCAATGTATTTCATTTTTTCAACCCGGGTTCAATAAAAAACTAATTGGGTGATATTATTTATTTATATTTCCATAGGTCCTACAGACCGTCTGAACAACATACTAAAATTTCATTTTGATAAACTCATTTTTACGGCAGTTATCGTGCTAACGGACAGACAGACAGACAGACAGACAGACAGACAGACAGACAGACAGACAGAATGAACAAAGTCATAAACACTTTTCAACTTTGTTGTAAAGTGTTAAAAACTCGTATTTTAACCACCAGAGTTGGTATTGGACAGATATGTGTACAAACATATCACACTGTAGTACCACGCTGCTACATTTTATGATAATTATGTAACAATTACTGATAATGCAAAAGGAAAATTGCTTACTAAATGATATATTATTCTGGAAAACATTTTAGAGGACAATGAAACTGTAAATATATAAATAAAATTAAAATTTATATTAGATGGATATTCTTAATCATAAAATATTAATTTGCCATTTTTAGGACATATTGCTGAACGAAATGGTAAAACGAACGAAAAAGCAGATACCTGGTGTACATTTTACTTTTTCTACTGCAAATGTCAAAGATACACACTTTTCTTTACACACTTTTATGGATAATACACACTTACTGGACTTACAACTGATGTCAATGTACTTTTTCAATGCATGTACGAGTAATAGACTTTTTTATTCGCAAAATAATGCACAGGCATACAACACATGGTAGATATTTGTTCATTAAATTATGAATTATAATGCATAATTAATACAACTCCATAGAAATAAGAGATATTTTCTCGTGCATACATTTAAAAGGGTTTTTTAAATGCATAAATTAAAAAAAAATGTTTCTTGCTTTCTTATAACGGTTAAATGTTAAAATGTTCTCATTTTCATTTCTGTGCAGAGGCTATGAAGGCTATGTAGGCTATTAATAAGGCTTCATGTAGGCTATTAATATCTTTGCATTATTATCTTTAAAGCAAAGTAGTTATATACATACTGTAAGCTATAGTTTGGTTTATATTATAAAATATATTAAAACTAGCATTATTGGAATATTGTTAAGAACCGTGTTTCAAGGAAATTTTGTGTCTCTATCATTATTTCTTCGAAATATGGCTCATGTAGGTGCTCGGTTATTTTCTTATTTCAATTATATATATTATATATATATATATATATATATATATATATATATATATATATTTATATATACGTACATATATATACATATATAATAAAATAAGATAGAATTAGGATACAAAAGGAATAAAAAATGGATGGGGAGGCTAACGGGCAATATGCTAAAAACGCCTAAGGATGGATTGTGACCCCTTAAATCCCCGGTTACAGCATGCTGCTAGGCCGCGGCACACTCCCGGTATGGCTACAATTCCCGTAGCACTTCTCCAATGTATGTACTTCGAATGAATAGACCTTGATTTTTTAAAGGAGAAAAGAAGAAATGATACCTAATTCCTATAGAACGTTGTTAGAATCCAAAGAAAATATAAGAATAATTCATCCTTCCCCCTCATTATTATAAACAGTCATAAACCATACCATGTTTCACTTTCCCATATCAAATCATTAGAACATTCTGTTGTTTCTTCTTTCGCCATGAGTGAAATTAGTTGTCATAATATCGTGATCCAGATCTCTATTTCTTTTTATTGCCATTTCGTCATTACAAATTTCCATGATGTTATGTACTTGTGAATATTTATTTTTAACACTTTACAACAAAGTTGAAAAGTGTTTATGACTTTGTTCATTCTGTCTGTCTGTCTGTCTGTCTGTCCGTTAGCACGATAACTGCCGTAAAAATGACTTAATCAAAATGAAATTTTAGTATGTTGTTCAGACGGTCTGTAGGACCTATGGGAATATAAATGAATAATATCACCCAATTAGTTTTGGATTGAACCCGGGTTGAAAAAATGAAATACATTGAGCCCTATGGGACCTAATTTTTCAAACATTTTTTAAGCGGATTTAAAATTCACAAATTGCTTCGAAAATTTTAGGTAATAGTCAAATTATTCCATAAAATATATAAAAAAAATTCAGCGAAATATATTCAGTAGTTTTAAAAAAAAAATTAAAATAATAATTACACATCTTATATGAAACGATCACGTGACCATGATATGAAACGATCACATGACCCACTTCAAAATGATATATGGCATCCATCTTGTTTCAAATGCGTGATTTTTTAAAGTTCTTTTTAATTCATATTCAGTGTTGCATCCGTCCTAAAACTACTTTATTTTTGCTTAAATTCTGTGCATCTACATACTAAAACAACACAATGACAATATATTTGAGTTTAAATTCTCATTCAAATTTGATTATTTCTACAATTAAACCTATTTTTCACCTATGTAAAATGTAAACAGCAAAATATGTAGAATGAGTTGTATTAGAATTACTGTATTTCTTTAACACAAAATAATTCAGTCCATGGAGTCTGCATGGCTGATATGAATGAAATATTAATTGATTTTATAAACAGAAGGACGATTTTTTTCGATGAAGTTTTAAGCATAAAGTTTATGAATTGTAGCTCCAAGGTCTTAATTTTTAAATAAAATAAATCATTATAGTATTGTGATGAATGAAATGGAGAAAGTTATGAATGAAATCCTGCTTTTATAGAGAGATCCAGGCGTGTTATTTTTTCTATGACGTCATTTGAATTTATTTCAGTTGTTTTCGATGAAGTTTTCAAATATAATAAATTATCTTAGTATTATGATAATTTTAAAAATGTTACCGTGGAATGTATTGCATTTTAGAGATATTTAAACCAGGCAATTTATATTTCAATGCCGTCATTTGAATGAAGTTCATTTTTTTCAATGAAGGTTTAAGTTTTCACATATAATAAATCAATGTAGTATTGTGATAAGTTTTAAAATATTACCGAGGAATGTATTGCATTTTCGACTTTTTTAAATAAAATTGCATTGAAGTTGGAAAGTGTTTCATAATCAATGCTTTAAGCATGCTTGATCTTTCTTGTTGTAATGATCATTTAGTTGACGCTTTAAAAAGGCCTTACGATACTTTTGTCGCATTGTTTCCCTTATCACAAATATATCTCTATCTATTATTTTCTTTTCATTGTTGATGATTCGCTGATGTATTTTTAGATGTTGTATAATAACATTGCGGAATATGTTACAATGTATATTGATATTCCAATGAGTCAGATAATAGATCTTTATATCAATTTTTTTTTTCGTTTGTCATATATATTGAATATAACGTGATCCTGGTCGTTGTATCTAATATTCAGATCTAGGAAGTTAATTTCCTTTGGATCACTTTCTATTGTCTGGATTAGTTTTAAATCTTCAGGATAAAATGTAAAATCGAATTGATAATTCGGGTCTGTTGCACCTGTTATAACATCATCAGCGTATCTCAAATATATTAATTCATTATTAATGTGTGGCATTGATTTGTATGTATATACACACACACACACACACACACACACACACACACACACATGTATATATATATATATATATATATATATATATATATATATATATATATATATATATATATATTCTATAATACAACGATTGAGATCCAGATAATGCCTCTGTACGCGTATTTCACGCTATAAAATAAGCAAATACGCTTTATAAATTAAGCAATACGTATTTTTACGCACCGATTTTGTAAACAAAAGAGAAACAAAAATTTAGAATCGCACATTTTTTAACACAAATGAAGAGTATAGTGTATTTCTTAAATCTTATTTCTTTTTCAACGTTGAAAAGTCAGAAATTTATATCCCGTTGGGTAATGACCCTATAATTTTTTTTTACCAAATATAATAAATTTAATAAATATCTGGAAATTTGAGAGTAATTGTACCCTTGTTAAAAATTACTCCTCTGGAAAGCACAATACTCCTTCAAGTCAAGTCAGGGAGTATTTTTACTCTGTTGGAAAAATTCTAGCTCGATCTCTGATTAAAGAATATAGATTAATACAATGTGTGGAATGATATTTTTATTAAATATCCAAAAAGAACCTATTTTTATTAACTTTCAGCAGAAAATAATACAATATTTCTGGTAGTGGAAGTTTTGAAATGTAATATAATAGCAGAAAGTGAATTAAAAGTTTTTTGAGATGCTTTGAGAGTTGTTTTTGAGATGTTTTTTGAGATGTTTTTGAGATGCTTTTGAGATGTTACATATTTGTAGATCAGATCTCGTAGAGTCTGATCTACAAAGTTTATTCTGTCCAGAAAAATAAACATAAGTATGCGTTTGATGACAAAAATCTATTTACTCGAACTGTTAAATATTCTTTGAATAAATATCTGCCGTAGTTTCTTTTTCTATATTTAGAAGTGTAGCAATATTTACTTTACATCTTTAGAGGTTAGAAGATATTGGATGAAAGACAATAACTTTATTAAGCATTTTCACATAAATATTCTTTTTTAAAACACAATGCAAGTTACAACTTTCATATTTTTAATTGCTGCGCGCAATCCGATGGAAGAACTGTGTGAAAGAGAAAATTATGACTAAAAAAGTGATAACTGAAAAAAAGAATTATGTTCGAGAGTAAATCCAATCCAATTTTCACTCGTCATTTCTAGTCTTATTTAGTTCTCGTTCTTTGTGCAGTTGTTCGTCGTTGGACCCATTTCAGTTATCAGAATCCTAAAGTAACTGTCTAGACAGTAAATATGGTCGTGTACAACATGTCTGGACCAACTTTAAATATCTTAATTCTTTTTTTTTTTTTTTCATTTCGCTTTTCGATAAAAAAGACTAAAAGACTAAATATTATTTTCCCTGCCGTTTATTTAAATAACGGTATGTCAATTTGTTTATTAAAACATACAAATTTTCATACCATATTTACTTTTTATTCAAAATAGGCTACAGTTTCTAATACAGTTTCTAATACAGTTTTTGCCAATATTATGTACATACGTTGAAAGATGACTGGACAATGTAGCAACTATCAGCTTAGCGAATAAGACTGACGATACCGTATGTTTCAATGAGTTGTTGGTTACTTTTATTGGTGGTTGTAGATGTAACTATAAATATAAAATTTTAAATACATTTTAAATTTAATTTATGTAGCATATGTTCTTACAAGGTGTGTCGAAATGAACTCCTGGACATAAAAAATCAATACAGATAAAAGGGTGAAATAAAGTGTATGTTTATTGTACAGCCAGTAAAATTTACATATTGTGGTTTCAAAAAATAGTTGAAATTTTTGCCAACAGATGACGCATATAGGCATATATAGTCAATTCAGCTTCAACGCTTCCTGTGCTTTCAAACTTTGTCAACAAATATTGGATTTTTTTCCGATCCGGATCTTTAGATACTTGAAATCGAGATTCAACCGATGGTATACGAGCACAATAAAAATCCTTTGTTCCAACTTATAGTATACTCTTCCAATGTTTTTGTCCACCTCGTTCACTACACAAAATATTATTTCATGTTTCGACAGCGGAACACAAAGAAGACTAAATGAACTGTAGAACACACCACGATATAAAGAGAATTTAAACGCTACCTGCAGCGCTATTTATTGGTAAAAATGTGAAATATTTTTTGAAAACCACTGTATGGAAATTTTACTGACTGTCCAAAAAACATACATTTTATTCCACACTTTTACTTATAACCGTTTAAGATATAATCCTTTTCAAAGTTCGGTGATCCTTTTTGGGACTGTATGTTGTTCACCCTCCACACATATATGGAAAGGTGAGCAATATAATATTGGAATCTAAAAATTGGTTATCACTCACACACCATTTATTTTCTCTAACAACTGAAAAGAAATAATAACATGTAAAATCTACTATCATTGGATTATTTTTACATTAATTCCTTTTAACTGGAAAAATATTGTAAAAGTGAAAAACTGTTATAGATATGTATCTATCCGACTCGTATTTACTGGTGCCTACATAAAAATATTATGGAAAAATCCACTAGAAGTTGCAAGTAACAAAAAATTTAAAGGTCCACAGAATTGCGATGCGATCAAGTAGGAAACATTTTCGGGGAAACATGCTAACGAAGAACAGAAGTTAATAGGAAATCGGGAAGCGTATAATGTCCTTCACTAGGTCATGGAATATCTTTTGGATGTATTGATAACGCAACATTTACTCACAGTTCATAC
The DNA here is from genome assembly GCA_951213105.1 of Amaurobius ferox. NCBI lineage: Eukaryota > Metazoa > Arthropoda > Arachnida > Araneae > Amaurobiidae > Amaurobius > Amaurobius ferox. The sequence continues at coordinate 87,361,188 of OX578144.1, forward strand.
TTTTAAAGAAATGATACACTATTGTCTTTTTACCGGTCGTCCAATTAGATACTCAAGTCCTCAGGATGAGTCGGACGGTCTGGGTCTTCTACACTATTGTCTTCGTTCCAGGAAATATCGTTATAGGAAAGTGATGATCACGTGCAATCGGATGAACGCATTTATCCTCCCCTAGTGGAACTTAAAAGCCAACTATAAAAACATAGATATGCAAAATGATAAACAATTACAAGATGAAATATCGGTGCTTAATTAGTGCAAAACTATATTTGATATATAAACGAGTTTTAAAAGCAACGAATCGTCAAGGCGTATGATTCTGTAACACCTGCGATACTGCATGCTGTTACAGATGCTGTTCTGTCTCAAATCCAGATGTGCGTCGTCGCCAATGGCGACTACTTTAAACACTGTGTACGCAGACTACTTGACAGGTTAGTTGCACCTGTATTACACGAACTTTGCCATTAGTCTGTGTTGTTACAAATGTTTACTACTTTCACATATATAGTCATTTCTTAAGTGTTTCTGTTGAAAAGTTGTATCGTTTTATACGAATGGAACACCCATCTTAAATTTTGTAGTGGGACATTTTCCCATCTCTGTTTGGTTTTTATAAGTTCCGTATTTTTCCACTAGGGGCGCTACATTCACATTCAATCGGCAGTGCTTGATATCACTTTCCTATAAGCACACTTTACTATCGTGGCGCTACGACGCACGTGAATAAAAATGATTTTATATTTTAACTATTAACTTTATAAATGCAATTGCTAAACAATGGCCACAATAACCCACCACTATTCCAAGTATGAACTCACTTACCATAATCTGTAAACAAATACTTTAATCACTAAATACTAATTTTTAAAAATTAACATTTATTAAAACACCAATTATTAGCATAAATAAAATTACATAATAGCTTACTACAAATTTGCGCAAGGTGGAGATGTGATCGTATGAGACCGTATGATACTTAAATTGTTCAAATAGATCACAACTCGGACCCTATTTTATATAAGAACAGCACATACTTTGGTATTTTTTGCTTTGGATTGTTGGTCCACATTTTCCGAACTCAATATTGCTTGGCATTGCGGTTCTCATTTTTTTACATGACACTTGCGAAAACTGTACTCTTTTAAACACATCACAAATTACACTTCAACTCAATTGCTTCACTTCTGTATCACATTTCTATTCGTTTGCGGATAGAAAACTGACTTCTCTCGTTCATATATTTTTTTCTATCAGCAGCCTCTTTTGGTTTCGGTAAAGACACGCCCTGGCTGAAGCCATCTTGTTTTCATTGGCTGATTCTATAAGTGTGATTTTGCATCGGCGCTTGATTGGTTGCTCTGGATACAATGAACATTTTTGTAAGTCCTATCTGTAAGCATCGTTTATACCCTAAGTCACTCAAGTAATTTAGAAGACATACATTTATTGGGAGTCATACACTTTCCGGTCTAAAACTGTTGAAACTGGCTAGACTTGCCTGCGCCTTTTGTTCGCTAGCAAATACTAAAATCGGAAACATTTTTAAACCCATAACGATATGTTAAATCGTGTTCGAATAAGCATATCTACATTTCACAAACACACATATATACACATAGACGGTAAACATTCAAAATATCGCCTAAGTCTATAAAGTATTAAAGTTAAATTTTAGCCACTGAAAAATATAACTTAATGCCGAGCATTGAAACCGGTCTTCGCTTATTGCACACAGACATGGCAAAAAGTAATTACTTTTTGGAAGCTTGAATGGTGAAGTGCATTTGAGGTTTGTTTGTCTTGTTATATATTAGTGTTAAATATTAGCTTTTTAAAATGTATTTTGTGTTTCTGTTTGGATGTAGTGAATCTTGATGATACAGTTTTTGTGGTATAGTCAGTATAGGTCTTTCAACTTTTTAACATTTAAAGTTTTAGTATAATGTACTTGGTTTGCGACATTGTATCCGCTTCCGGGAGTGTCGTCATGACATTAAGCTGGCTTAACCGGGAAGTGGGGGTCACAATCCCCCCGGCGAAATTTTGATACATTGTTGTTCTTTCTTCATTCTCTTTTGTATTATATATATATATATATATATATATATATATCCCCAGTTATTCTATTTATAAGTAAATTAAGACTAATAATATGCGATTTTCAATGACATTCACGACTTTTTATTATTTCACAACATAATCACTAACATTAATGAAACATATTTTAACAGATCGTCTACATGACTACTTCAAAGAAAGGAACTATTTAATGAAATTTTTCTTGGCAACATCCTGACGTAAACCTTAGCAGAAGTCAATTCGAATGGAACTTTCTTTTATCTCGAAGAATAGATTGCAGATTTATTGCAATTGGTTCCTACGCATTCATTTGTTTAGAAGTAGGAAACGATTGTATTCAATTTTAGCTAATTGGACCGAATCCTCTCTCTCTCTCAAGAACTATTGCCGTAACAGAGGAAGGGGTTATTTATTTTCATCAGTATCCAATGTGCAAGTCATTTATAGAGACTACCGTTTGTACGTCATTTGTACCGATGCTGTGTTCCGGAGTAAATAAATTTCTGCAGTAATCTATAAATAACAATGGCTTTATATAAGCCTTTGCTATTTATAGATATGAAATATATTTTTTATGTTCTTCAATAAATTTCCATTTGTGTTTTATTTTTTAACACAAGTAGTATTTATGTACTAGTCATTTACATCCGTACATCACGCGATAGAAATGGCTAGCGATCAGTAAATGGGACATCCACACATATAATAAAAGTTCATAAAACACAAAACTCACTAAAAGTTCGCAAAAATTATGACTTGCAACAAGTTTCTTGTTGTCATTACAAATTTCGGCTATATTTCATACTGACGAACGCGTATTAAGTATGAAATCGGCCCACAGATTCTAGTAACTGCAATGGGGTTTTTTTCTCCATGATAAAAATTGTTGGTAACATTATCAACAATCGAATGCGTGTACACAGAAATCGTGAGTGTACACGCATGATACAAGAATGAGTCAAAGTTTCAGGATAACTCACGTTTATTCACAAGCACAAAGTGCACCTTTCTGGTAGTTCGGACGATCTGGGTCTCAACAACAACAACAACATACAATCAAACAATATACAATATACAATCAAACAGCACCTAAATCATCCATTAATGACACAAAATAAGCTATATTATTACAAAAATACTGACGAAAAATATCTGATGTGGGCAGCACATGACTTTCCCTGCAGACTCAAATTCATTTTTTTGTATTTATTTAATAATTCATTAAATTGAGTTTAATCGCACAAAATAACACTAAATTTGCATTTTTAATATAATTACTGCTTTTATTTGGTAATTGGACATTTTTCCAAAAGTGGCATAACTAAATGCTAAAAATCTCAAATATCTCGAGAACGATTAGTCCTATAGTAATACGGTTGTCCTTATTATTTTCCTCATCAAAAATTACTTATAAAATAAGCATTTAATTGATATATTTGAACATACGTAGCTTTTTTTTAGATTTTGGCGATTTTTAAGGGTCATTTAGTAGAAAAAGGCAGGTTGTTCTTTTCCGAATAATAACAAAATCTAATCAGCACCAGAGTGTCCACACGTAACTTATCTACCAAATTTTGTGAAATGTGGTCAATTAGTATTTTAGCTAGAGTGGATACATGACATTTTTGCGAGCCATTTCGTAAAAAAGGCAGGTTGTTTGGCAGGTTTTCCGAATAATAACACAATCTAATCAGCACCAGAGTGTCCACACGTAACTTATCTACCAAATTTTGTGAAATGTGGTCAATTAGTATTTTAGCTAGAGGGGATACATGACATTTTTGCGAGCCATTTCCTAAAAAAGGCAGGTTGCTCTTTTCCGTTTAATACCAAAATCTAATCAGCACTAGAGTATCGTATAAGTAACTTATCTAACAAATTGTGTGAAATTTGGTCAATTAGTATTTTAGTTAGTGTGGATAAAGGAAATTTTTACGGACCATTTCGCAAAAACGGCGGGTTCTGCTTTTACGAATCGTACCAGAATCTAATTAGCAGTAGGATCATACCCAAGTGACCAAATTTTATGAAATTCGGTACATAAGTTTTTGAGTTGGAGTGGGTACATACATTGCACGATACACAGACAGACAGACACACACGCAGATGTCACGCTAAAAATAGTTTTTTCGTATTCTAGAGGTCACAAAAAGTGTAGATCCGCCGAAAACTCGAGTTGGATTTTTTTCGACATGATTCCAATACTTTCCCTATACATTAACATGTATTGCAGGGAAAGTAAAAAACACACAACAGTGGCTACTATTCTCAAAGCATTGACAAAATTCACAGTTCACTGTAGCTTGTAAGTTGTCAACTCATCCACTGCACTCCAATGGGATCAATAATCCTTTTATAGTCTCTATATAGAAATTTCTGAAAATATTTCCATATCTCTAGTCGTTATTTCGCGGTCTCTCTCGAATATTCGAAGTGTCGCCAAATCTCGCCAAATTGGTGATAAATCTCCATATCTAGAAACCCTTCTTTGGACTCGTAAATGATGGCTACCCTGTGCGTTGAGATCATGGACATTTCACGTCAGGGTGCTTTCTCCGAGAGGTTTTGTAAGGAGCGAATGTTAGGAGGGGTGAATAAACTACGAAGAAAGGGAATATTTATTGGCAACAATAACTTCTCTGAATATGAAAATACCTTTCTCATTTAAGCAAAAAATAATGACGTCCACATTGTAGTTCTTTTAACATGATAAAGGGGGAAATATATTGACATTTATTTCCGCGTGCGATAAAATTGTTTAATTTTTCCGATTGGCAGCGAAAGAATATCGAATTGTGTTTCTGTTTCTTCTGAGAAGTACGGTGGTGTAAGTTTTCTTTCTAAATCCATTCCTATCGTCATTCCAAATTCCAAATTTATGAATTTTTACTTTCCTTATATACATAATGTATAAGGAAAGTATTGTGACGGGGCCGAAAATTCGAATTCGAGTTTTCGACGGGAGAGCACGTTTCAAGCATCCCTGATCACGAATCAAACATTTTTGAAGTGATGTCTGTGTGTGTGTGTGTGTGTGTGTGTGTGTGAAAGTATGTGTGTGTGCGTGTGTGTCAGTGAGTCTGTGGAGACGATAACTGACGAACGAATGGACCGATTCGAACCAAATTTGGTACAAAAATCATAATCCATAAACACTGGACGCCTATTGTTTTTATACGTAATCGAATGTTCAGAACCCCCTAAATTTTCGAATGAAATTTTGAAAAAACGTCAAAAAATCAAAACCGCTAAAAAAGTTACGCAAATAGACATTTCTTATGTAATTTTTCATTAGAAAACGATTGGCATAAATTCTAGAACGCTAACATGAACCGTTCTCGAGATATTGTACATTTTTCAAAAAAATTATCAAAAAGTCATATAAAAAAAAATTCCTATTGAGAAACATGTTCACTTTTCATATGTAATACCATGCGATAAATTGAGTGACATCATTCTCGTGGATCCAGCTAGTTCCATTCATGAAAAAATATACTTTGAATAATACTTTTGTATTTGAACGCCAATAGTCATTTTTTTGCTGTAAGAATAACTTTTTTTCTTAGTGCATAACGCTTAGCGAGATTTTGGCGACGAATTTGGCGGAATGTCGACAACTTGGTGACTTTTTTGAAATGCTGCCAAATTAATGAAAATCTCGCCAAATGGATAAAAATGATGCTAAATCAATGAAAATGACGACTAATTTTCGAAAATTCAATATCTTGGAAAGAATATTAATATCTACTATAAGAAAAACCTATTTTTTTACTGTAAAAGTAGTAAATTCATTACATTATATAAGGAAAGTCATGTTCTGCCCACATCAGATTTGTTTTATTTACTGCTTGATTTGGAAGTTGAGATGGATCGAATGGGACCAAACTGAAGATTCTACCTAGAGCGGAAGTGCTCGCTAATTTCGCAAATTGGTTTCTAATTTTCGAAATTTTAGATTTTCCAGTTGGTGTCGCAGCTCAGACGCATCGAATAACATCAAAACCGAGATTCTGGATATAGTTGAAGTGTTCGATAATTTTAATGCATCGCTCCTCACTCCCTCAGCCAGTCAGTTCAGTCCATCTTACTACGATTATGTACTTTTATAACACATGATTTCATTTAGAAAGGTATAATATGCTGTAAACAATTATCATTTAAACCTACGGAATTAGCACAATTTTGTTATCAGGTCAAATATATTTAAAATTAAACTAAATTAAACGGAATATTAAAATATTCTACAGAACAGATCATTTTATAAATTGCTTCCAGAAGACAGAAACGAAGCACATGTAAGGTTCCCTTGAGATATAGAGGGACATATAATCATCTCAGTATCTTTATGGATAGGGGTAGTGCCTGACCAGATAACTATCCAATTTAAACTTTCAGAACATGTGCTCTTTAAAACGCCCGCTAAATAATTTAGCTAAGCAAGTTAAATCAAATGTATTAAAATTAAACTAAAGTAAACGGAATATTAAAATATTCTACAGAATGGATCATATTATAAATTGCTTCCAGAAGACAGAAACAAAGCATATATAAGGTTCCCTTGAGATATAGAGGGACATACAATCATCTCAGTATCTTTATGGATAGGGGTAGTGTCTGACCAGCTAACTATCCAATTTAAACTCTCTGATAGAACATGTGCTCTTTAAAATGCCGGCTAAATAATTTAGCTAAGTAAGTTAAATCAAATGTATTAAAATTAAACTAAAGTAAACGGAATATTAAAATATTCTACAGAACAGATCATATTATAAATTGCTTCCAGAGGACAGAAACGAAGCACATGTAAGGTTCCCTTGAGGTATAGAGGGACATATAATCATCTCAGTATCTTTATGGATCGGGGTAGTGTCTGACCAGCTAACTATCCAATTTAAACTTTCTGATAGAACATGTGCTCTTTAAAATGCCGGTTAAATACTTTAGCTAAGCAAGTTAAATCAAATGTATTACAAACGCCTAAGAATTATGAAATTTCGATTTTTTCTTTCTAAGATTCTACAATTTATACACGGATTTTCAATTAATGTGACTAATGATGCTACCCTGTTTAATAAAGCAGATGGATGAGCAGTTCGTACAAAATATGTTTTGTTCCTCACATAAAATCTGAAGAAATATAACGTAGGGTCATTTCTGATACAGAAGTCTAAACTATCGTCTCTATCTTAAAGAATGCTGTCTGGTCAGATCATTTGCTCTATTCTCCGCTGGTACAACCATTACAGAACTACAAACATTCATACCAAACCGACGTACTGAATACCATACTGTGCATCATAAACAAAAGAATATAATTATAACTAATGGGAACAAACTATGAATTTACGCCCTAATGCTGCAACTTTATATCATCATTACCATCATTAATCTTTAAATGCGCTAAAAGCGTCCGAGAATTTCGCAGTTTAAAAGTTGCCAGTTTACAACGTTAAAATTCGAATTTCTGGAATAAGTAACGCGTAAAGCTCACTTAACAGAAGAACTGCATGAGCGCCCTTCCGCGGCACGATGCATAATTAAGACCGTGCGAAAAAATTAGAGTGCTACACATTCCTTCCTTCACTTTTGCAATTAAGGTCCTGCAATCAAAGTAAAGCTTGCGGGATAAGCTTCATTATAGAGACTGCTGTTATTGATCCGGCAGTCTAAATTTCCCTACATTAGCGAGAAAGTCATCAAGAATCCCTATCTCGGAGATTTCCATCAAAGTTTTAAAGTTTCATCAGTTCCGGAGAAGAAAAGTTTGGGTATCTCTTGCTAATTTTAAGCAGGTTTTAGATGAAAATGTGATAAGTCTCTTTCCCGAGGATGTTTTATTTTTCAGGATATTAAATATTGATATGCTTGCCCTTAATGGATTAAATATGGTAAAAGTAGATAGGTCTGTGATGATGTGCAATTTAATGCATAAGTAATGACTGCGTCCATTAATTTAAAATGACCGGAGCAGTGGGGATTTTTAATGCATCACAACAACGTTTGTACGATTTTTAAAGGACCAGTAAAAATACGTATAACGACATGTCGAAAATGTATAATTGCCAGAAAAGTAAAAATCCGCTAGAAAATCAGAACATGATTTGTAATGTTCGGGTTCATTGTTATTTTCAATTTCATTTTTAAAACTTTACAATATAGTTGAATAGTGACTTTGTTCATTCTGTCTGTCTGTTTGTCCGTTAGCACGATAACTGCCGTAAAAATGACTTTATCAAAATGAAATTTTAGTATGCCGTTCAGACGGTCTGTGGGACTTATGGGAATGTAAATGAATGATATCACCCAATTAGTTTTAGATTGAACACGGATTGAAAAAATGAAATACATTGAACCCTATGGGACCTAATTTTTAAAATATTTTTATGCGAATTTAAAATTTATAAATGGCTTCGAAAGTTTTAGGAAATATTCAAATTATCCCATAAAATTTATAAATAAAATTCAGCAAAATATATTCAATAGTTTTTAAAATAAAAATTAAGATAATAATTACACCCTTTATATGAATAGATCACGTGACCATAATAAAGAGATCATGTGACCCACTTCAAAATAAAATATGGCATTCATCTTGTGTCAAAATCGTGATTTTAAAGTTCTCTTTAATTCATATTTAGTGTTTCATCCGCCCTAAAACAGCTTTATTTTTGCTTAAATTATGTGCATCTGCATACTGAAACAACGCAATTACAATATATTTGAGTTTAAATGATCATCCAAATTTGATTATTTCTACAATGAAGCCTAATTTTGACTTATGGAGAACGTAAACACCAAAACATGTAGAATGAGTTGTAAAATAATTGCTACATTTCTTTAACGCAAAATTATTTAGCTAATGCAGTCTGCAATATATCTGATATGAATGAAACATTCATTGATGAACATAGGAAACCAGACGATTTTTTTCATAGGAAACCAGACGATCTTTTCGATGAAGTTTTAAGCATAGAGTTAAATTACTTGTACCTCCATGGTTTTACGTTTTTAAATAAAATAAATTATTATAGTATTGTGATAAATGAAAGGAATGGAAAAACGTTCATGAATGAAATGCTGCTTTTATAGAGAGAGCCAGGCGATTTATATTTCGATGACGTCATTGGAATAAAGTTCATTTGTTTTCGATGAAGTTTTCAAATATAATAAATTATTGTAGTATTATGATAATTTTAAAAAATATTACCGAGGAATGTATCGCATTTTAGAGATGTTTATACAAAATTGCATTAAAGTTGGAAAGTGTTTCATAATCAATGCTTTATTCATGATTGAACTTTCTTATTTATTTTAATGATACAGTTATTACTAAAAGTAATAAACACTTCTTAAATGCAAAGTTAACGAACATAATTCTAAAATATATGTAAATCACATTCCGTCTTCTGTCTCTTGCAATGCGGTTGGTGATACCTTCGTTTGTGTACCTCAAAGGAACTTATTACAAGTCACAATACATCACTCGCATCCTGTGAGATAAATAAACGATAGTGAATTAGACCTTTCTGGAATTAAGCTCTTCAATTATGATTGAGACCTGGGGCAAGCTTTTACTAAATATAATTATTATACATTGAGAAAATCAATTCTACTTTAATTTTTATAGAATATTAATTGTTGCTTGTGAAAAAATATCTTCAATTATAGTAGAATTGTCTTGCGTAGTGGTATTGTCGAAGGCCAACAGAATCTATTGGAAGCAATTAAAAATACGTTCATTCCTAGAAAGACCAATTAAAAATAATTTCATGGATAAAATAACCAATTAACAATAATTTTATTCCTAAAATAACCAATTAAAACTAATTTCATCCTTGAAATAACCAATTAAAATAATTTCATTCTTAAAATAAATAAAATGTTATCATATTTTACATTCTAAACAAAGTGAAAAATATGTAATACGTTGTGAGTTTAACTCTTTGTATAAACGTCATATTGAATTGCTGTTCTTGTGTTTTTATAAATTTCGGTATTCTAACATGTACAGTTACAGCCAATGATCTCTCCCGCTAACGTAGCCACAAGCGAAGCCAGGTTAACAGAATGATAGGAGAAAACAATCAAATACAGACATGATTTCATAAATCCTTCGTTTTCTGTGCTAATTTTTCATATTTGTACTGTTCCAAACAGTATTTTTACAACGGGTTAGGATGACTCACGAAACTTCCGAAACCGGTTAGTTGCTCTTTTAAATGTAGCGGGAGTTCCTGGGAATTCGTCCGTATTCTTACTCACTAAACAATTGTTTTGAATTCTTTGTTAGACATCTGCTTTCCTCTTTGGTATTTTACCTGTCATTCATATTTTCCTACTACTCTTTCCTTTCTCCATGCTTTGACCTATTTTTCTCCTCTCGCAGCTGCCAAACCCTATTTCTAGCATCGGTCAGGTATGCTGACCAATGACGTATCCAGAAATTTCATTTCGGGGGGGCGGGTCCGGACCCACCGGCTCCCCTCTGTGAATGCGTCATTGATACTGACCTACGGTTCTTTGCTTGCTTGTATAGCAGCCGGTCTAATAATCATGAGTTACTTTGTTTGCGCATCCATGAGTTACGTTGTTTGAGCGAAGAAGATTGTTTCTTGTCTTCGAAACCGGTCGACTATTAATTTTTTGTTGTATTTAGCTTTCAACGACGTTTTTACAGATTTATTACCCAATGCAGTTGCTTCGTCAATTCCGGTTGCCCCCTTATCAACTGCTCACATTACTACCCAGTCCTACAGAAATTTAATAGAACTGAAATTATTCCTCGTTTTATTCATTTTACTTTCCCAGTAATACATGGTAATGTATAGGGAAAGTATTGGAATCATGTCGAAAATCGCAACTCGAGTTTTCGACGGATCTACACGTTTCGAGACCTCTAGAATACGAAAAAACTATTTTTAGCGTGACGTCTGTGTGTGTGTCTGTGTGTATGTCTGTGTCTGTCTGTGTGTCTGTGTGTCTGTCTGTCTGTGCAGATTTTGTATCCACTCTCATTAAAAAACTAATGGACCGAATTTCATAAAATTTGGTAGGTTAGTCACTTGTGGGTGAGTCTAGTGCTGAGTAGCTTTGGGTACGATTAGGGATGAAAGAACCCGCCTTTTTTTTCGAAATGGCCCGCAAAAGTTTGTATCCACTGTAACTGAACAACTAATAGACCGAAAAAATTCGGTAGATGAGTCACTTGTAGCTCACCCTGGTGCTGATTAGATTTCGGTGCGATTCGGAAAAAATGACCTGCCTTTTTTTGCAAAATGGCCCGCAAAAATCGTCAAAATCTAAACTAAAGAACTACGTATGCTCAAATATATCCATTAAATGCTTGCTTAATACGTAATTTTTAACGAAGAAAAAAATAAGACCAACCCCATTACACTAGGACTAGCCGTTCTCGAGAAATTTTAGTTTTTCGTATTTTCTCTACGCCACATTTGAAAATAAGTCCGGTTACCGAATAAGAAAGAAAATTGAATTAAAAGTGAAATAAATTTAATTAAAATAAAGAGAATGTGTCTGGAGGGAAAGTCATGTGCTGCACACATCAGATCTTTTATGTTGTAGTGCATCTTTTTCCATAGTGTGTTCCGCGGAACCTTTTGGGGTTGTTGGCAGTATTCGCGACGTGATAGTATAATGTAAATTTCCTATAAGACAAAAGAGTAAAATTCACATGTATAATTTAGACCACTATGACTTCATTTTTTAGTTCTGCCATCAAATTCAATTTCAAATAGGTTCCGCGATGTCTGAAAGTTTTGAAAACATTGATACATGTGCTCCCATAGAACATTTTTAAGGGGGAAAATCAATGACGTCAGTGGGACAAGTTCAGAAATACGATTTACAATGTCGACTATGTGACCTTGAATATCCATGTGGGGGGTGAGCAAGGTTACCCGCTGTGGGCACCCTGTGTAGAGTTTGATTCAGAAATAACTTGAAGTGCCTATGATAGCATTTCTTAAAATCTTAAATGTAAGGGTAAAAAAAATCTGATGTGATCAGCACAGGACTTTCCCTGCAGACTCAAACTCATTTTCTCTTCATTTCATTAATAATTCATTAAATTGAGTTTAATTGCACTAAATAACATGCATAATTAATTGAAATTACACTAAATTGGCACTTTAAATTCAGCTTTCGTTTTCATTTGGTAACTGGACTTATTCTCCAAACCGGCGTAGCAAAAATGTGAAAGCACTGAAATATCTCGAGAACGGCTACTCCTAGAGTAATGGGGTTAGTCTTTATTCCTTTCATCGTCAAAAGTTACATGTAAAACAGGCATTTAATTAATATATTTGAGCATATGTAGACTCAGATTTTTCAGATTTTGACGATTTTTGAGGTCATTTCGCAAAAAAAGCAGGTTATTTTTTTCGTATCATACCGAAATCTAATCAGTACCAGGGTAACCCCCAAGCGACTTATCTACCAGATTTTGTGAAATTCGGTCCATTAGTTTTTCAGCTAGAGTGGATACAGCTAATTTTTGCGGACCATTTTGCAAAAGAACAGGGTTTCTTTTATCCCGAATCGTACCAAAAACTAATCAACACCATGGTCATACACAAGTGACTGACCACTAAATTTTATGAAATTCGGCCTATTTGTTTTTGAGTTAGAGTGGATACATACATTGAACAAACAGGCACACGGACAGACACACACACAGACAAACAGACACGCAGGCAGACACACAAACAGACATACACATACACAGACGTCAAGCTAAAAATAGTATTTTCGTGTTCTACAGGTCCCAAAACGCGTAGATTTGTGGAAAACTCGAGTTGCGATTTTCGACATGAGTCCAATACTTTCCCTATATATTAACATGTATTGCAGGGGAAGTAAAAATAAGAAATGATTTTAATACACTGATTTATTTTTACTTTCCCTGCAATACATGGTAATGTATAGGGAAAGTATTGGAATCATGTCGAAAATCGCAACTCGGGGTTTCAAAGGTTCTACACGTTTTGAGACCTTAGAACGCGAAAACAGTCTTTTAGGCATGAAGTTTTTCTTTGTGTGTGCTTTTGTTAGTGGGCTCCATTTCGCCAGCCCCCCCACCTCGGAATTTCAAAATTTCAATGATGCCATTCGTTTGTACTACGTTTGTACCGGATTGTACCGTCAAAATTTTCGTTTGTACCACTTCCGGAACGGGGTTATTCCCATTTCAAAGTGGGGGGGCTGGCGAAACGGCAGCCCCCCCACCTCGGAATTTCAAAATTTCAATGATGCCATTCGTTTGTACTACGTTTGTACCGGATTGTACCGTCAAAATTTTCGTTTGTACCACTTCCGGAACGGGGTTATTCTCATTTCAAAGTGGGGGGGGCTGGCGAAACGGCAGCCCCCCCACCTCGGAATTTCAAAATTTCGTCGATGCCATTCGTTTGTACTACGTTTGTACCGGTTTGTACCGTAAAAATTTTCGTTTGTACCACTTCCGGTACGGCGTAATTTTAATTTTAAAATGGGTGACCTTGAGCTCCGACAAACCCAACCTCGAAATTTCAAAATTTCGTCGATGCCATTCGTTTGTATTACGTTTGTACCGGTTTGTACCGTAAAAATTTTCGTTTGTACCACTTCCGGTACGGCGTAATTTTAATTTAAAAGTGGGTGACCTTGAGCTCCGGCAACCCCCCCACGTCGGAATTTCAAAATTTCGTCGATGCCATTCGTTTGTACTACGTTTGTACTGGTTTGTACCGTAAAAAATTTCGTTTGTACCACTTCCGGTACGGCATAATTTTCATTTAAATGTGGGTGACCTTGAGCTCCGGCAACCCCCCACTTCGAAATTTCAAAATTTCGTCGATGCCATTCGTTTGTATTACGTTTGTACCGGTTTGTACCGTAAAAATTTTCGTTTGTACCACTTCCGGTACGGCGTAATTTTTATTTAAAAGTGAGTGACCTTCAGCTCCAGCAACCCCCCACCTCGAAATTTCAAAATTTCGTCGATACCGTTCGTTTGTACTACGTTTGTACCGGTTTGTACCGAAAAAATTTTCGTTTGTACCACTTCCGGTACGGCGTAATTTTTATTTAAAAATCGGTCACCTTGAGCTTCGGCAACCCCCCCACCTCGAAATTTCAAAATTTCGTCGATGCCATTCGTTTGTACTGGTTTGTACCGTAAAAATTTTCGTTTGTACCACTTCCGGTATGGCGTAATTTCTATTTAAAAGTTGGTGACCTTGAGCTCCGGTAACCCCCCACCTCGAAATTTCAAAATTTCGTCGATGCCATTCGTTTGTATAACGTTTGTACTGGTTTGTACCGTAAAAATTTTCGCTTGTACCACTTCCGGTACGGCGTAATTTTTATTTAAAAGTCGGTCACCTTGAGTTTCGGCAAGCCCCCACCTCGAAATTTCAGAATTTAGTTGATGATTCCATTCATTTGTGGGACGTTTGTACCGGATTGTACCAAAAAATGTTCGTTTGTACCACTTCCGGTACGGCGTTATTCTCATTTCAAAGTGGGGGGAGAAACATCAGCCCCCACCTAAGAATTTGAAAATTTCGTCAATGCCATTCGTTTGTACTACGTTTGTACCGGATTGTACTACCGTAAAAATATTCGTTTGCACCACTTCCGGTACGGTGTTGTTCTCATTTCAAAGTGGGCTTGCTTTAGAAACGGCAGCCCCGTTCACCTAGGAATTTCAAAATTTCGTCGATGCCATTGGTTTGTACTACGTTTGTACCAAATGGTACCGTAAAAATTTTCATTTGTACCACTTCCGGTACAGCGTAATTTTTATATAAATGTGGGTGTCCTTGAGCATCGGCAACCCCCCACCTCGTAATTTTAAAATTTCGTCGATGCCATTGGTTTGTACTACGTTTGTACCGGATTGTACCGCAAAAATTTTCGTGTGTACTACTTCCGGTACGGCGTAATATTCATTTCAAAGTGGAGGCTGGAAAAATGGCAGCTTTGACCTCGGAATTTTCATATTTCAGTGACGTCGTTCGCATGTACTTCATTTGCATGGAATGTACCGCTAAAATTTTCATTTATACCGTTTCCTATATATAGTTGTTCCCATTTCAAAGTGGGAGACTCCATTTCGCCCCTTCTCAGTTCCGAATTTCCAATATGCATCAAATAATTAAAGAACATGCTTTTATGACAATAAAATTTATATATGTATTAAAACATACAAATACAAATAAATATATTTTTACAAATCAGCACATTTATTCAGTACATTATTCAAATATTTTGCTTAAGCCGACGCAGTGGTCGAGTGGTCAAGGCGAGTGTTTCCACAGCAATCGCTCGACCGCCGCGTTGTGGGTTCGAGTCCCACGTAAAACATGGATGTTTGTGTTGCGGGCGTAGTGTGTTCCGCCCCCCCTCTGGTGCGCCTGGGGCAACGTCTTAGGACGGCTAAATGGTTCACGTTCTGGCCGCTGACGAAAGGCGAATGACGAAAGTCAAGTGCCTGGCCATTAATATATATATATATATTGCTTAACATATATTTATACAAATATTCAACTCAATTTACATTTATATAAATATTTAGTTTAATTTACATTTTCACAAATATTTAACTCAATTGACATTTATATAAATATTTAGCTCAATTTGCACTTATACAAAGTAGCACTTATACATACTAATACGAATATGTAGCACATGTACATTGAAAAATTTGAAGATATATTTCGGTACTTGTGAGTATTTAAAATAGGTTTCAGGAAATAAAGTATTTAAAATATTGATTAATTAAAAAATGTTATGTACCCAACACAATTGAGTATAATATAGTTTTAAAAGTAAAGTAGGAATTAGCTATCATGGATGTGAGAATTTGGTTGCAAATCATTTTAATTGCATTCATTTAATTTTATTTATATAAAAATTAGCGAAATTATTTTGCAGAAGTACTGCTTTTACTGTCCTGCATATTAGTTTCCCTATAGAGTATAGGGAACTTATTTAACTGGGGCAAGTTTTCAACGGAAGAACACGTTTCAAGCATCCTAGAACAAGAACCGAACGTTTATGAAGTCATTTCTGTATGTGTTAGCACGTGTGAATACACGCTAATATACTGTTACGACGTATTCTCTGGAATCGTGGGTGTGCGTCCAGGATACAAGAAAGAATCCAAATTTCTGGATAACTAACACGTTTATAAGCACAACATAAACAGGAATAAGATACAGCAAATGGTTCGATAACTATCTCACAAGATTACTAAACAACTGCTAGGTACAGTAAAATAGCAATTAAATACTCAGTTAATTTCACAAAACAGCGGATGCTATCCTGAAAACAATGACTTATCTCATAATTTCAATGTAGCTCGTATCACGTCAACTGCTCTCCAATTGAGCGATGACTCTTTTTATATATTCTCAGTAGAAACTGCCAGAAGGGGCTCATATCTCGTAGAATACTCGTCATTTTAAGAAGGTTCTCGAACATTCGAAATGTCGCCAATAAAACACCAAATCTGGCAACCATAGCTCGACAGTCCTGAAATGGCATCCCTAGACCCACATCATAGGGATGGCTGCCTGTACGGTGTTTCACTTCTGGTTCTCAAAAGTGCTTCCACTGAAGGCTTCATGATCGGGACAGTACATAGTGTATGTGTGTGCCTGTGAGTCGGCGGTGGTGTTATCTCACACGCGAATGAAGAGTTTTGAATATAATTTGGTACGATTATTGACCTCAGTGTATACTGGATTCCAATTGATTTTAAATGTAATCGAAAGTTTGGAAGACCCCCCCGCCTCCCCCATATTTTGAACGAAAGCTTGAAAAAATCATTAACCAGAACTTTCAATAATGATAAAAAAAAAAATCATTTCAGACGTAATTGATAGACAAATGATAGAAACTTTAGAATGTTAGAATGAACCATTCTCGAGATACTACACAAGTTTCGAATAAATTTTTGAAAAAATTATTAAAGCAAATTAAGAATCTGAATGCTGTTAAATGTTTAATTATTTCATACATAATATCCACTTAGAAAACGATTGACATACCACATACGACATTTCGAGATATTGCACATTTTTCATGTAAATTTATTCAAAACATAATGTTAAATTAAACAAGAAAGATCAATCATGCATAAGCATTGATTATGAAACACTTTCCAACTGAAATGTAATTTCATTTAAAAATTTCTGAAATGTGATACATTTAGTGGTGATATCTTTTACATTATCACAGTACTACAGTAATTTATTATACTTTTATGTATTTCATTTTTAATGTATTTCATTTTTTCAACCCGGGTTCAATGCAAAACTAATTGGGTGATATTATTCATTTATATTCCCATAGGTCCCACAGACCGTCTGAACAACATACTAAAATTTCATTTTGATAAAGTCATTTTTACTGCAGTTATCGTGCGAACGAACAGACAGAAGGAACAAAGTCATAAACACTTTTCAACTATGCTATAAAGTGTTAATAAGGAAGAATTTCAAAATGTACATTATATAACAAAATTATACAACAAAAATAATAATGGGAATAAATAATATACTATAATTTATGACATAAAAGTCCTATAAAGTTCTTCTGAACAATATTGCCATATACTCTAAATACATAATAATACAAGAAAGATCAATCATGCATAAGCATTGATTATGAAACACTTTCCAACTGAAATGCAATTTCATTTAAAAATCTCTAAAATGTGATACATTCAGTGGTGATATCCTTTACATTATACAGTACATTACACAGTACTACAGTAATTTATTACACTTAAATATTTAAAACTGTATCGAAATATAAATCATCTGATTCTTTATGCAAAATCAATGAATATTTCATTCATATAACTTGTATTCCAGACTCCAGAGCTAAATAATTTTGTGTGAAAAAAATTCAGCAATTCTTATGTAATTCATCTTACAATCGCTTGAGATATTTGCATTCTGCATATGTTAAAATTAGGCTTCGTTGAAGAAATAATAAAATTTTAGGGATCATTTAAAATCACAACTATTGTAATTGCATAGGCACGGAATTTAGGTACACAGATAATACACAGATAATATATGTGTGTATGTGTATGTACTCAAAGTATTGGAATCGTGCCGAAGATCGGAACTCGAATTTTCAAAGGATCTACACGTTTTGGGACTTCTAGAACACGAAAAAACTATTTTTAGGAAGACGTCTGTGTGTGTAAGGTTGTATCTGTGTATGTTTCTGTGTGTCTGTGTGGATATTACATCCACTCTAATTGAAAAACTAATAGACCGATTTTCATACAATTTGGTAGGTATGTTTTTTGTGGGAAATCCTGATGTTCATTAGATTATAGTACGATTCGTAATAAAAGAATCTGCCTTCTTTGCGAAATGGCCGCAGAAATTGCCTTTATCCACTCTAGCTAAAAACTAATGGAAAAAATTTAACAAAATTTGGTGCATAATATTTCAATAACCTACAAGTGATTTATATACCAAATTTAACAAAATTTTGTATATAAATCATTTGTAGGTTATTCTACTACGATTCGGGAAAAAGGAACTGGCTAATTTTGCGAAATGGCCCGCAAAAATCGTTATATATAAAAATATAAGACTACGTGTGTTCAATTATATCAATTAAATTCCTATTTTATACGTGATTTTTGACAACAAAAAGAATAAGACTAACCCCATTACTCTAGGACTAGCCGTTCCTGAGATATTCTAGTTTTGTCGCGTTTTCGCTACGCCACCTTTGACAATAAGTCCAGCTATCAAATGAGAACCAAATTTAAGTTTAACGTGTAAATTCAATGTCATTTAAAATACTTATGGTTGTTATTTTATGCAGATAAACTCAAATTATTATTGAATAAATAAAGAGAACGAATATGAGTCTGCAGGGAAAGACATGGGCTGTCCACATCAGAATTTTTAACAATATTACAACAATGATTTATAGAAGTGAACGGGGATTATTTTCAGGCCATTTCGAAAAAAATGTATGATCTATATTTAAAGATCCATTAAATTTTTGTCGAATAAAATGTTCAACAAATTTAAGCTGTGTACCAAATTTTAACTCTCTAGGACGTATGAAAGTGCATTAAAAATGCCATCCAATAAGTATATCATGAAGAGTTATATAAAATTTAAAAAAAATGAAAAATTGTTATCTACAAAATTTATTTTAAAATGTGAAGCCTCTCCCATATGCACTACGTTTAAACAAATGGAAAGATATTTATTATATAATATATCTCTCTTTTCTTTCTGGAAGATATCCCAAAGTCAGAATTTAATTGAATTTGTTTTTTTCCCTATATTAAATAATTTTTAATTAAAAAACTACTTAACGTATTTTACTGAATTTTTTTTATATATTCTATGGGATAATGTGAATATTTCCTAAAAATTTCGAAGCAATTCGTGAATTTTAAATTTACTTAAAAAATGTTTGAAAAATTAGGTCCCATAGGGTTCAATGTATTTCATTTTTTCAACCCGGGTTCAATAAAAAACTAATTGGGTGATATTATTTATTTATATTCCCATAGGGCCTACAGACCGTCTGAACAACATACTAAAATTTCATTTTGATAAAGTCATTTTTACGGCAGTTATCGTGCTAACGGACAGACAGACAGACAGACAGAATGAACAAAGTCATAAACACTTTTCAACTTTGTTGTAAAGTGTTAAAAAAAGGGAAGAAAGTATCGCCACATATAACACTTAGTAACAGTGTAGTAACACCTTCCACATACAATATTATGCAACATTATTCATATAAATCTAGATCATTCCATTCACTGGAAAAAAATACATTTTGACAGTGATAGTAATTTGACGCCTATGAATTCGCCAATAGTAATTTATTTCATGTAATTGATATTAAACAAAGCACCTAATTTCAATTGACGTCGTATTATTTTAATGCCAAAAACATTGTTCTGTGGACCTTGTACACCATTGTTTCGCCGTGAAAGAAGTAGAATCATTGCATTATGTAGGAAAAGTCATGTTCTGCCCACATCAGATTTTTTAATCCATTCTGAGCCAGCTGATAATTAATTTGCACAAGCAGCTTGCTAGACAATTCTATGAAACCAAACATTGCAAATTTTCTTATTATTAGGCCAATTAGCAATTGCACACCAGGGTATCACCGAAAAAAGTTTAAATATGAATTGCAATTACTGCTTACAGAAAATCCGCCAAGAAAGAAGGAAGGCCGCCACTCTGACGTCGCAACCTTTCAGTGGACTAATCCCATATCCTCGAATGAGTATCAATTTAGTACTTGTGAAATTTCAGAAAATGTAACATTGAGTAATTAGATTGCATGCTATTGAAGAATTATCTCATTGTATACAAAAAATATAAAATAATAATATTATAACTTCTATCAGCATAAAGTTGTACAATGTAGCATTAGTAATATACTAACGTAATATTTTGAACTTTTTTTTTAAAATTAAAGTACCTGTACAAGCAAGTATTTCTTTAATTCTCTATACTTTCACTCGAAATGTCTTCGAAACTAAAGATCGATATAAATAGTAGGCGACAAAAGTATGTATTAGAAAATTTAGTTTCTAATAGATTCCTTTTGAAATTTGCCGCAAAAGGCAACACTCCTCTAGCAGGATGACCATACTTATCTCATACCTAATAGAAATATATTTCCTTGAATTCCTTTAAATTAAAAACACTTGTCAGAAACGTAAGGATTTCCCTCAAAATCTAAACTGCTGATTAATTTTAAATGCAGAAATAATGAAAAAATAGACCAAATTACTAATTAATACTCATAACAAACTAAGATTAATAATTAAAAGCAATTAAAAGAGTTCAAAACATAAAACAATAAGAAGTTATCTTGTTGAACACCAATGTTTGTCACAGAAATGTCAGTTTTATACTGGAACGTGGTGGTGTCCATGTACACAACTAGTTTCAAAAATTATAATATTCCATTAGTAAATAGTCCCCCTTCTCAAATTTAATGTCTTGCATATTTTCTATAAAGCTATAAAAATAATTTTATTACCTATGTAATTGTACAAATAAATATATGATATATGAATATCACTAGAAACATGGTATGATTAATAAAAACAATATGATATTTCTTAATGACAGATTAATTGATTTGCATAATTTTGAATCCAGGTGAATTTGAATTACAAAGTACAAGATCTTATTGGCATTAATAATCACCTAATGACATTTTGCCTTACAGAAAAGACTATGATGGAAAATTAAACTGTAACATTAAGAAGATATATCATGTAAGCTTAAGATGTACAGCATGTAAGCTTAGATGTACGGCATGTAAGCTTAAGAATTGGTACAAACGAAAATTTTTATGGTATAATATCCGGTAATTATCCGGTTCAAACGTAGTCCAAACGCATGGCATCGGCGAAATTTTGAAATTCCGAGGTGGGAGGATTACCGATGCTCAAGGCCTCACTTTTAAATAAAAATTACGCCGTACCGGAATTGATACAAACGAAAACTTTCACGGTACAATCCAGTACAAACATAGTACAAACGAATGGAATCAACGAAATTTTGAAATTTCGAGGTGGGGGTTGCCGATGCTCAAGGTCACAGACTTTTAAATAAAAATTATGCCGTACCGGAAATGGTACAAACGAAAATTTTCACGATACAATCCGGTACAAACGTCCTACAAACGAATGCAATCATGAACTAAATTCTGAAATTTCGAGGTGGGGGGCTTGCCGAAGCTCAAGGTAACCGACTTTTAAATAAAAATTACGCCGTACCGGAAGTGGTACAAACGAAAATTTTTACGGTACAAACGTAGTACAAACGAATGGCATTAACGAAATTCTGAAATTTCGAGGTGGGGGATTGCCGAAGCTCAAGTTGACCGACATTTAATTAAAAATTACGCCGTACCGGAAGTGGTACATACGAAAATTTTTACGGTACAAACCGGTACAAACGTAGTACAAACGAACGGCATCGACGAAATTTTGAAATTTCGAGGTGGGGTGTTGCTGGAGCTGAAGGTCACCCACTTTTAAATAAAAATTACGCCGTACCGGAAGTGGTACAAACGAAAATTTTTACGGTACAAACCAGTACAAATGTAGTACAAACGAATGGCATCGACGAAATTTTGAAATTTCGAGGTGGGGGGTTGCCGAATCTCAAGGTGACCGATTTTTAAATAAAAATTACGCCGTACCGGAAGTGGTACAAACGAAAATTTTTACGGTACAAACCGGTACAAACGTAGTACAAACGAATGGCATTGACGAAATTTTCAAATTCTTAGGAGGGGGCTGATGTTTCTCTCCTCTCACTTTGAAATGAGAATAACGCCGTACCGGAAGTGGTACAAACGAACATTTTTTGGTACAATCCGGTACAAATGTCCCACAAACGAATGGAATCATCAATTAAATTCTGAAATTTCGAGGTGGGGACTTGCCGAAACTCAAGGTGACCCACTTTTAAATAAAAATTACGCCGTACCGGAAGTGGTACAAACGAAAATTTTTTCGGTACAAACCGGTACAAACATAATACAAACGAATGGCATCGACGAAATTTTGAAATTTCGAAGTGGGGGGTTGCCGGAGCTCAAGGTCACCCACTTTTAAATTAAAATTACGCCGTACCGGAAGTGGTACAAACGAAAATTTTTACGGTACAAACCGGTACAAACGTAATACAAACGAATGGCATCGACGAAATTTTGAAATTTCGAGGTGGGGGGGTTGCCGAAGCTCAAGGTGACCGATTTTTAAATAAAAATTACGCCGTACCGGAAGTGGTACAAACGAAAATTTTTTCGGTACAAACCGGTACAAACGTAGTACAAACGAACGGCATCGACGAAATTTTGAAATTTCGAGGTGGGGGGTTGCTGGAGCTGAAGGTCACTCACTTTTAAATAAAAATTACGCCGTACCGGAAGTGGTACAAACGAAAATTTTTACGGTACAAACCGGTACAAACGTAATACAAACGAATGGCATCGACGAAATTTTGAAATTTCGAAGTGGGGGGTTGCCGGAGCTCAAGGTCACCCACATTTAAATGAAAATTATGCCGTACCGGAAGTGGTACAAACGAAAATTTTTACGGTACAAACCAGTACAAATGTAGTACAAACGAATGGCATCGACGAAATTTTGAAATTCCGACGTGGGGGGGTTGCCGGAGCTCAAGGTCACCCACTTTTAAATTAAAATTACGCCGTACCGGAAGTGGTACAAACGAAAATTTTTACGGTACAAACCGGTACAAACGTAATACAAACGAATGGCATCGACGAAATTTTGAAATTTCGAGGTTGGGTTTGTCGGAGCTCAAGGTCACCCATTTTAAAATTAAAATTACGCCGTACCGGAAGTGGTACAAACGAAAATTTTTACGGTACAAACCGGTACAAACGTAGTACAAACGAATGGCATCGACGAAATTTTGAAATTCCGAGGTGGGGGGGCTGCCGTTTCGCCAGCCCCCCCACTTTGAAATGAGAATAACCCCGTTCCGGAAGTGGTACAAACGAAAATTTTGACGGTACAATCCGGTACAAACGTAGTACAAACGAATGGCATCATTGAAATTTTGAAATTCCGAGGTGGGGGGGCTGCCGTTTCGCCAGCCCCCCCCACTTTGAAATGGGAATAACCCCGTTCCGGAAGTGGTACAAACGAAAATTTTGACGGTACAATCCGGTACAAACGTAGTACAAACGAATGGCATCATTGAAATTTTGAAATTCCGAGGTGGGGGGGCTGGCGAAATGGATGTGTGTCTGTCTGTGCAGTTTTTGTATCCACTCTAACTATAAAACGATTTGAAACTAAAAAAACTATTACTAAAAAGTTATTTGTGAGGCACGCTGGTGCTGATTAGATTTTTGAATAATTCGAAAAAAAACCTGCCTATTTATGTGAAATGGCACTCAAAAAATGGTATCTGCGCTAGCTAAAATACTAATAGACTAACTTTCACGAAATTTGGTAGATAAGTCACTTATAGAGTACCCTCGTGCTGATTAGATTTAGGCACAATTCGAAAAAAAAAATCTGTTTTTTTTGCTAAATAGCCCGCAAAAATTGTATGTATCCAATCTAGCTAAAAAAACTAATAGACCAAATTTCAGAAAATTTAGTAGATTATTCACTTGTGGATTTACCTGGTGCTGATTAGATTTTGGTACAATTCAGAAAAAATGAACCTTCCGCTTTATGCTAAATGTCCCGCAAAAATCGGCAAAATCTAAAATAAAAGATTATGTATGCTGAAATATATCAACTAAATACTTGTTTTATACGTAATTTTTGCCGATCAAATAATAAGACATAAGACCAACCCCATTACTCTAGGACTTGCCGTTCTCAAGAAATTTTAATTTTTTCGCATGGTCGCCAAGCCTCTTTTAAAAATAAGTTCAGTTGCCAAATGAAAACGTAAATTGAAATAAAAGTGCAAATGCAATGTAATATAAAATAATGTCGCTTATTATTTTGTGCAAGTACTAGGGGGTTCTGCCCTCTGTTTGCTCCGTTAGCACAACCCCCTTCGGGAGGCTTTGCCTCCTACTCGCTGCGCTCGCTTCATATCTATCTTTACTGAAAATTCTACTTTCAAAAATCTGTCTTGCTATCGCTGCCTATTTAATAATTCATTTCATGGAAAAGTAGGAATTTTTTTTAGCCCAGGGAATCCAGAAACTGAATTCCTTGATCATAAGCTTGCTTCGTGAGCTATTTCATACCAAACTAAAGTTTAAATCGATAAACGGTTTATTTCATCCAGTTACCCTATTATTTCACTATTAATGTACCAAATTTAATATTTTTGTATGATATAGTTTTTACGGTAAGAGACAGAGAAATCGCTAGACGTGCCGATACGAAAAAAAAAATTCACTTCAGAAGTGCATAAAAAGTAAATTATCTCAAAAACTACATCGAAATTAAAAAAGGGGGTTCCGTATTGCAAACATTCAACCATGTAGGTACCTGCCTGCAAACATTCGTGGTCTTGCTATTGTTAGTCTATTCAGGACGCGAACTCGCAGCTCAAATATTTTGTCTTTGACTTTAAATATTTCTTAAACTACAATATTTATTAAAAAACGGTTTATTGCAGCTTATTCCCCAAAGCTTTTTCTACAAGTGTACCGAATTTCATATTTTTATATGCAATATTTTTTGCGGTGTGAAGCAAAGAATTTCGAGAAACGAGAAATTCGTCAAACAGTGGCGGCGGCAGCCTCAGCTATTTTTTTTTTTTAATATAGAGAGAAACTCGATTTAACGCATTATTGAAGAAATAAAGAGAACGAGAATATGAGTCTGCAGGGAAAGTCATGTGCTGCCCACATCAGAATTTTACTTTCCCTACAATACATGGTAATGTATGGGGAAAGTACTGGAATCGTTTCGAAAATCGCAATTCGAGTTTTCGAAGGAAAAACAACGTATGCTCAAATGTATACATTAAATGCTTGTTTTATACTTGATTTTTGACTAAAAAAATAATAGGACTAACCCCATTAGTCTAGCACTAACCGTTCTCAATATATTTTCAGTTTTTTGCATTTTTGTTTCGCGACATTTGAAACAATGTCCAGTTACCACATAAAAGCAAAAATTCAATTAAAAGTGCAAATACGGTGTTATTTTGTGTCTTTAAACGCAATGCAATGAATTAATAAATAAATAAATAGAACGTGAATGTTATTCTGCAGTGAAAGTCATGTGCTGCCCACATCTGATTTTCTCTTTTGGAATAATTTCCTTTGCTCAACTTTTCTACTCTATACAGTCTGATAATTCTTAACTCTTTATGTGTACACCAGTTCTTTCTATCTTTCAGCATCCAACAGATGGCGCCACGATAGCCCCATCCTTTAGAACCCCTTTATACTAATATCTGTAAAGGGACTCTACCCAACCTAAGATCTAAAATAGCAACTTATTGATTTCTGAAACGGCTGACTAGGAACATTGAATCTATATGAAGAAATTTTTTAAAGTAGTTTAAATTTCTACCTACGAAATAAATAAATAAATTCAGAGATGCTCTGAAAAGTAAATAAATTCAGTTGTGAAAATGAAGATAAATTTAATCGATTTTTTTTTTTTTTTACCTTTCTTGAGTCAAAAATAATTACAAGAAATTTAAATATACATTTGATTATCTTGTTTATATTTGATAACAGCTTTGCTTTGTCTTGAATTATTTAGTTAATTTTTCCCTACGAATTTTAACTGCTTTTAATTTAAAATCATTTATAAATTGCAATTTCCGTAAATTTACTTTGCATACACTGTAAATTTTACAATTTGTTGGATGATACTAAACGTTGCAGCGGTGCAGAATTTAGAATCGTAGTAAACATCGTGTATCCTTTAAAAAGTAAAAGCTTCTCAAGCTAATTTGGAGAATGGGGAGTGAGATTAAATGCTGGAAATTTTATCAACTCTAAGCCTCCTGTCGATTTGAGGCCTGGGAACAAAAAATATGTTTTTTCTTCTTTAAATACAAATGTATTCCGTTATTTCCTAATTATTAAAATCCACTTTTATTAATCCGGTTGAATCCAATAATAATAAAAATAATAAACATTGAAAATGGCCGTTAATCTGCAATTTCCCTTTATCTGATTTAGATTCGCCTGCTCAATAATAACATTACGAGTTTATTTTCAAAAGCACTAAAATCCACTATTTTGTAAACCGTTTAGTTACGGCATCTTATGAAACATTGTGTAACTTTTGAGAACTGTTAGAAAAGTTAAATAATTTGTTATAAAAATCATAAAGAACTTTTAAGCCAATCAAATATGGTGTATACATTATATCTCATTCTAGTTTTAAATTCAGTCTGTCTGAAAATAAAACTTTATAATGTGTGTTAGGTATATTGGAGGAGGGATGGGGGTTACAATCAAAAATGCCCGAATAATATTCATGAAAGGAATTTTCGCAAAAATCTTCAAAATTAGGAAATTTTCAACAATTAAAAATCCTTTCGCCTTCAGTTTCCTATCCTAAATTACCGATTTTTTCAAAACATGGCATAAAAAGACGTTCCAAAAATATCCAAAGAACGTTTATACATGTTGTTGTTGAAACCCAGACCGTCCGACCTACCAGATAGGTGTAAGGTAACTGTTTGGACGGTTGGGAAGTGCCACCCAATTCAGAACGGAACCCAGTGGGGGAGGCATCCACAGGGACCGTACCCTCCTTCCCCTACCACCAACCTCTCGGAAGGACTTTCGGACCCACATGTTTAACGTGATCGTACTCCGCATGAACACTGCGGCAGTTTTGGCAGTGGCTGGAATCGAACCCGGGCCTACCGAGTGCAACTCCAGCGCGCTAACCAATGGGCTACCGCGCCCACGTTTATACATGTGTATTATCTAAATTCCTACATGTGTATGATTGAAATTGAGATAAAATCGAAAAATTATAAAATTTTCAGGAGAAAAAAAAATATACATATTTAATTATATGTATTATACGGAATGTAATATCTACGCTTTAGTGATCTTTCTATATCGTACTGTATAATTATCAATCTCATTGATTCATTTATATTTGTTAATTTTTATCAATCGTATTTAATATTATAAGGACAAATATTCTGAACACCATTACAATTCAGCAAAAATAGATTTATTCTGTTTCAAAACCCAAAATAAAAAAATATGTAACCAAAGCATGCGATATAGTACAGTTCTAGGTTACATTTCAAGTGCAAATATGATCACTCAATGCATCATTGGAGTTTGATTCGTATATAGGAATGTTCGAAACGGTTAAAAATGCATCAAAATCCAAGTGTCTAATTTTTGACGTCATCACAGTAACTTTACACATTATGTGTCTAAATGTAAGATGTATATAAAAAGGTGCAGTAGTCACACTATGCTTCATTTTCTATGTCGAATTGTGTGATTATCAATCTTGTTAATTTATTTCTTTTCGTTTATATATTTATATAAAATATTGCATAATCTAAAGCTGGAAAATATTCTAAACACTATGTAATATAAACTTCGCAAGCATAGCTTTATTCCTCGGCAAAACCTGCAATTAAAATATTGCCAAAAGATGTGACTGAAGTACACAATATACAAAAAACATTTATGTTAAGACTGCATTATTTTTTTCACAAGTTAAATCCCTATGTATCATTGAAGGTTGATTCGTGTTCATAAATGTTCGAATCGGTTAAATATGTATCATACTGATGTCTCTGAATTTTGACCTCATCACTACACCTTTACACATTATGTATCTAATGGTAAAGTGATGATGTAACAATCACACTTTACTTCATTTTTTATGTCGAATTGTGTAATTAGCAATCTCGTTAACTCATTTATTGCTCTTTATATTTTTATATAAAATATTGCATAATATCAAAATGCAAATAATCTAAACACAATTTAATATAGACATCGCAAATATATCTTTGCTCAACAAGACTCAGAACTAAAACATTTCCTAATGGTAAGGTTAACTAATGGTACGGTTATGATGCAATAATCACACTTTACTACATTTTCTATGTTGAATCGTGTAATTATCAATCTCGTTAACTCATTTATTGCTCTTTATATTTTTATATAAAATATTACATGATATCAAAAGTGCAAATAATCTAAACACAATTTAATATAGACATCGCAAATATATCTTTGCTCAGCAAGACTCAGAATTAAAACATTTCCAAAAGACGTAGCTGAATTACAAGATATACAAAGAAATATTTATGTTCAAGGCAACATAACTTTTTACAAGCCCAAATATCATCTCCTAATGTTTGGTTCAAGGTTGATTCATGTTCAGGAAAATTCCAAATAGGTTAATATGTACTAAAACCCAAGTGTCTAAATTTTGACTTTATCACTGTATCTTTACACACTATGTACCTGAAGGTAAAGTGATGATGCAATAGTCACACTTTACTTCATTTTCTATGTCGAATTGCATACTTACCAATCTCGTTGATTCATTAATTTATTTTTGTTTAGATTTTTATATAAATATTACGTGATATAAAAAGGGAAATATGCACCATTTAATATAAACTCCGTAAACACAGCTTTATTCCTCTACAAAACCCAGAATTAAAACATTTCCAAAAGATATAACAAAAGCACATGATATACAAAGTATGCTCAAGGCTGCATCACTTTTTACACATCTGTAAATATAATTTCAAAATGTATTATTGAAGGTTGATTCTTGTTCAGGAATATTCAAAACACTTAAATATGCATCAAGACACTATTTAATATTTTACCTCATCACTGTACCTTTACACACTCGGTATGTAAAGTAAACACTCTGTATGTAAAGGTAAGGTGTATGTAAATGTAATTCTCTTTACTTCATTTTCTTTACATCATTCACTTTACTTCATTTTCTATGACGAATTGTGTAATCATCAATCTCGTTGATTCATTTATTTTTGCTAATATTTTTAAAAAAAATATTGCCTAATATAAAAAAGAAAAATATTCTGAACAATATTTAATATAAACTCCGCAAACATAGCTTTATTCCTCGGCAAAACCCAGAATTAAAACATTTCCAAAAGATGTAACTAAAATACACGATATACAAGAAATATTATGTTGTAGGCTGCATCACTCCTTACTCAACTCCAAATCTCATCCCCCAATGCATTCCAAAAGAAGATTTAACCGAACAAAACATCCCTGAATGGGATTAGTCACGTTCTGAGGCGAAACATGTATCACTGCCTCCAATTCCTTTTTATACAAGGCTTTTCGTCTTGAACTAAAGTAGAGTAATATAATTTTTTGTGCTTCATAAATATAAGTCTCGTACAAAGCTCGGGACTTACGTACCAGTAAATATTTTGCCTCAAATCTTGTTTAATATAAAGGGAGCAAATATTCTCAATTTCGTCTATTATATTGACTTTGGTTTTGTCGTGACGAATCGAGGGTTTTGGGGAGAACATTTTATGGGAGATTTATTTGAGATGAAAAGAATGAGAAATGGAAGACGGTTTTAGTCCCCCGTATGAAATTCGGAGCATGTTATTGAAGGAAATATGGTTTTAGCATTAACTATTTGGTAAATATTTTGAGTCAAAGGAGTTGTTCTTCCAATCGTGTTATAGAATTACATGCAGATGCATGTTATGTTATGAGAATATTAAAACCAATTTATTTGTTTTAATAAATATTTTTGTTGTTTTCATCGCAATGAGTTAGAACACATTATAGTGACATTTTAAAATTATATTACATTTCTCCCTAAATGTTCTTCCTAAAATGTTTGCAAATGTTCTCTCCAAAATGTTTACAAATGTTCCCTCCCCTCCCCCCCCCCAAAAAAAAAAATGTTTATAAATGTTCTCCTCAAAACCCTTGAATGAGAAATGGAAGTCGGTTTTAGCCCCTTGTATGAAGTTCGATATATGAAGTATCGATATATGAAGTATTCGAAGCATGAAGATCAAATATCTCGAGAACGGCTAGTCCTAGTGTAATGGGGTTGGTCTTATTCTTTTCTTCGTTAAAAATTACGTATAAAGCAAGCATTTAATGGATATATTTCAGCATACGTAGTTTTTAACACTTTACAACAAAGTTGAAAAGTGTTTATGACTTTCTTCATTCTGTCTGTCTGTCTGTCTGTCTGTCTGTCCGTTAGCACGATAACTGCCGTAAAAATGACTTAATCAAAATGAAATTTTAGTATGTTGTTCAGACGGTCTGTAGGACCTATGGGAATATAAATGAATAATATCACCCAATTAGTTTTGGATTGAACCCGGGTGGAAAAAATGAAATACATTGAGCCCTATGGGACCTAATTTTTCAAACATTTTTTAAGCGGATTTAAAATTCACAAATTGCTTCGAAAATTTTAGGTAATAGTCAAATTGTACCATAAAATATATATAAAAAAAATTCAGCGAAATATATTCAGTAGTTTTTAAATAAAAATTAAAATAATAATTACACATCTTATATGGAACGATCACGTGACCATGATATGAAACGATCTCATGACCCACTTCAAAATGATATATGGCATCCATCTTGTTTCAAAATCGTGATTTTTTAAAGTTCTTTTTAATTCATATTGAGTGTTGTATCCGTCTTAAAACTACTTTATTTTTGCTTAAATTCTGTGCATCTACACACTAAAACAACACAATGACAATATATTTGAGTTTAAATTCTCATTCAAATTTGATTATTTCTACAACTAAGCCCATTTTTCACCTATATAAAATGTAAACAGCAAAATATGTAGAATGAGTTGTATTAGAATTACTGTATTTCTTTAACACAAAATAATTCACTCCATGGAGTCTGCATGGCTGATATGAATGAAATATTAATTGATTTTATAAACAGAAGGACGATTTTTTTCGATGAAGTTTTAAGCATAGAGTTTATGAATTGTAGCTCCATGGTCTTAATTTTTAAATAAAATAAATTATTATAGTATTGTGATGAATGAAATGAATGAAATCCTGCTTTTATAGAGAGATCCAGTCGTGTTATTTTTTCTATGACGTCATTTGAATTTATTTCAGTTGTTTTCGAGGAAGTTTTCAAATATAATAAATTATCGTAGTATTATGATAGTTTTAAAAATATTACCGTGGAATGTATTGCATTTTAGAGATATTTACACCAGGCAATTTATATTTCATTGCCGTCATTTGAATGAAGTTCATTTTTTTCAATGAAGGTTTAAGTTTTCAAATATAATAAATCAATGTAGTATTGTAATAAGTTTTAAAATATTACCGAGGAATGTATTGCATTTTCGACTTTTTAAAAAAAATTGCATTGAAGTTGGAAAGTGTTTCATAATCAATGCTTTAAGCATGATTGATCTTTATTGTTTATTTTAGATTTTGTCAATTTTTGCGGGCCATTTTGCAAAAAAAGGCAGGTTATTTTTTTCCGAACTGTACCAAAATCTAATCAGCACCAGGGTGACTCACAAGAGACTTCTCTACCAAATTTTGTGAAATTCGGTCCATTAGATTTTTAGCTAGAGTGGATACAAACTTTTGCGGGCCATTTCGGAAAAAAAGGCGGGTTCTTTTATTCCGAATCGCACTCAAAACTAATCAGTACCAGATTCGCTCACAAGTGACTTATCTACCAATTATGAAATTCGGTCAATTACTTTTTTAGTTACAGTGGATACAAAATCTGCACAGACAGACAGACAGACAGACACACAGACACACAGACAGACACACAGACAGACACACAGACACACACACAGACGTCACGCTAAAAATAGTTTTTTTCTTATTCTAGGTCTCGAAACGTGTAGATCCGTCGAGAACTCGAGTTGCGATTTTCGGCATGATTCCAATACTTCCCCTATACATTACCATGTAATGCAGGGAAAGTAAAAAAGAGCACTTTTTATTGCTCAAGCGACGAAAATGACTGTACGAAATGGCTTTGTGTATGTACAGAAAATTTCCCAGAGGGATTCATGATAGTTGCAGGATTTTGGTACAACGGTAATTTAAAACTCAAATAAGTCTCAAGTAAAGTAAAAATTAATTCACTCTAGTATCAGCAGAATATGTTAGAGTCAATTTTTGAAGAAGAAATTCCAGCCTTATATGGAAAGGACATCAATAAAGTAGAGCTTCATATGGACAAAGTCTCTAGTCACACGTCTAAGTGAACTGCCTCATATGTAGCAAAGAAAGAATCAGATACAGAAATAAAATGCATCCCATTTAATGAAATACCTGTAAAATCACCTGACGCTTCTCATATGGACATTTGAGCTTTCGGCTTGTTAAAACGAGCCTTAGGAAAACGGCATCCAAGAAAACTGAACAGACTTTGGAAAACGAACCAAGAGGAGTGGGATAAAATTGACATGACGGTGCTAAGAAAA
The DNA here is from genome assembly GCA_951213105.1 of Amaurobius ferox. Classification (NCBI taxonomy): domain Eukaryota; kingdom Metazoa; phylum Arthropoda; class Arachnida; order Araneae; family Amaurobiidae; genus Amaurobius; species Amaurobius ferox. The sequence goes on from OX578144.1 coordinate 87,394,225, forward strand.
AGTGTACTTTCATGGAAAATTCGAGCTAGAGCTATAGTACAGAATCAAGGCTATCAGATAGAAGCAAATCGCCGCAAGATATACGTCCTTTATGCATAAAAATTAATTATCAACATCATTTCCATAAAGTGCAAACGACCTTCTGTGCAACGTACTATGCGATTCATTTACATAATTTTATTTGCTCTTTTTTCATATATAGTGTAAAAACATGTACTCTGTCACGCTTTAAAATCATATAACATTATAGTAATTTCATAACTCCTGAAATCATTTTAAAACAAACTGTATATAAAACTTTAAAATTGAAATTTATTAAAGGAGCAAACTCACTAATTCCATGCAAAACTCCAATAACTAGATTAATAAGCCTTTGTAGAAAGAAATGTAGAACGATTTTCAGAAGAAAATCTTACCTATAATGAAAAATAAATTCTATTAAAAATAAACTAAAAATAAAGTCTACAGTTATAATTTATTTAACAAATTATACATTCACAACATAAGGAATATCACTTTATACACACTTAAATATAAACTTAAATATAATAAATTACGCAAGAACTATACAGGTGGTGTCAAAAATATCCCTAGTTAGTTAGTTTGCAAACTCTTAGCGCTGGTACTACGAATTTTATGCCACTAACAAGCTCGGACCGCGCTGACTGACAGACACAGATGCACACACACACACACACACACACACATATATATATATATATATATATATATATATATATATATATATATATATATATATATATATATATATATATATTAGAAATATGTAATAATAAAAAATTCATAAATATATGTATATATATATATATATATACAGAGTATAACTCAAATATTAGTATAATTGATCTTGGTAAATCTACATAATAGAATATTTTTCTGATACCAAACGATTAACAATATATATTTAATGTTCCTTTTACAGTGAAATAGATGCACGATACATATATTTAGAATATTTGATCAGAAAAATATATGAGATAATATAAAATCTGAACTGTCGTTATATTGTTTTAACGTTTTACTCGTTAAAATTGTTTAAAATGTGCGCGCATAGCGTGTCTAGTTATACTGCACATGTGTTAGCTTCAGGAAATTCCCGAATTAATGCATCGTGCAATGCGTGAGTCACACGTGCTTGTACTAGCAACACTGTGAAAAGATATATCTATATTCTTGTGTTTTATATTTTAACAGTCATTAAAGAATGTTTAATGTATCGTACTGTAGCATACTTTAACACATATATTGATATTTAGACTCCAAAATTAGATCGAGCTGAATTTGTTAATTTATGTATTAAATGAGAATGCTTGTTATTCGAATGATTCTTCGAATCGGAATATATTATAATAAGTTTCAACATAAATTCCGAAATCTAACTTCATAATTGTGATCAAAACTATGAGAATTATATGCCAGAAGCATGCAGAGATAATGGATGATAGTAGATCAGCAAAAAGAAATTATTCAATGGTAGGCCTGGATATATAAGAAGAACGGGAAGCCACTAAAAAGGTGATTAGACGACGTGAAATATCAATGGAGACTTGGAATAAAAGCTAGAGAAGTAAGTTTGACGAAAGATTGAATGGAGTGCTTTTGTGGGGGGTTCAAGACTTTTAAGGACTGTGTTGTTATTGTTGTTGATATCTCATTGATTCTTCCTGTACTGTAGCATACTTTAACACATATATTGATATTTAGACTCCAAAATTAGATCGAGCTGAAATTGTTCATTTATGTCTTTAATGATAATGCTTGTTATTCCAATGATTCTTCGATTCGGAATATATTATAATAAGTTTCAACATGAATTTCGAAATCTAACTTTATAATTGTGATCAAAACTATGAGAATTATATACCAGAAGCATGCAGAGATAATGGATGATAGTAGATCAGCAAAGAAGTTATTCAATGGTAGGCCTGGATATATAAGAAGAACGGGAAGCCACTAAAGAGGTGATTAGACGATGTGAAAGATGAATGGAGACTTGGAATAAAAGCTAGAGAAGTAAATTTGACGAAAGATTGAATGGAGTGCTTTTGTGGTGGTTCAATACTTTTAAGGACTGTGTTGTTATTGTTGTTGATATCTCATTGATTCTTCCAATTGGAATAAATTCTAACACAGTTGAATATAAATCCCCAAATTTCTTTCGATGGTTGAACCTTGCTGCCCCAAGAGGTAATCAATACACGGATCTTCGTACTGGCTAACCGACACTCCACCGTTGAGCTATTGGGACGGTGTTGCAATAGCTTATAGTCGAAGTGGAATCTGCATTTCCCACCCTTCAATATTTTATTGACGTGCAACTGACAATCTAACTGACCACCTCCTGCTATTTTTACTCCAGATTAGACTTCTGATGCAAATTGTATCCCCCAAGTTTGCTTGTGATCGTTGTCTTACCGATTTTGAAATATCGAAGCTCAATATAGCAGATCTAGTCGTACTAGGGTTTAGACTCTTGACATCTTTGAACTAAACTTGAGGGTTGATTTATTCGGATGCTATTGTAAAGAATTTTGCTGCCTCTACCTGTAATTAAACCACGGATCTTAATACTGGCCATCAGAAGCTCTACGTTGAGACGGCATTGCAAGTTCTTACCGTCGAAGTGGCAACCTCGCGAATTGAACTGAATAGGATTATTTTGGTGGTCTACAGTTATTTTTGTGCACACTTGTGTACATTGACAGGAAGATGCACTTTAATATAAATTTAAAGCAGTAGCATTACGAGCATGTAAGCAAGAGCTGGGCAAAAAATTTAAATCTATTAGTCAACGACTTGTTTTTTCAAATTTAAAAATGTTTTGCCAAGTTTCTGAAACGTTAGCAATAATTTTACTCGCGTGCGTATAATGCTGTTTCTGAAATGGCCATCAAAGGTTTTACGATGCTTCGCAGATGTTTAAAAAAATGTGAACATTTTAACAGCCATTGTAGGAATGTTCAAATCGATAGACACCTAAAACATTTCACAACTAAAGATAAATTATCGTTCCCTAAATAATGCCCTTAAAATGGATATTAATTTCCAAATCTTACTATCTGTTCGCAGCGGGAAATGTAGTGTATGCTTGGCGTATGCATATATAGAGTCTTCCTTTCCGAACTTCGGGTTCAGACCCAGCAGCTGTAAAATTGACGATCGGAATGTAAACTTTTGATCACAAGTGCGGTTCATCTGGCAGAAAGTACTAATGAGAAATATTCCTTTGGCTCCACCTCTAGATAATTTTATGTTCAGAATTTAAAATAAATTTGACTTTAAACTGACTGTTTAACATTTCCTTTTGCAGTAAATACATTTCTAGGAAATCTTTCATACTGTATGGTATAACAATTTCGCAAAAATCCTCCAAAGTAAATTAGGTCTATAAGACCAAATACTTTAAGTAACTATTTTAAACTAGAAAGTATGCCCGTCATATAACAGAATCGGAATTTGCGAAACATAACTTCTCATTTGGAGTCATTTTTATCAATTTGGCGACATTTTTGTCACTTTGGAAACATTAGAAATGTGGCCAAGTTGGCGACGTTCCGCTAAATTTCTCGCCAAGCGTTACGAACGGACGGATAAATGGGTTATTCTTATAGTCCATGGTGAAATTCGTAATTTGCTGTATATTATTTAATAACGTTTTAGATGTTATTTGTTATTGTTTTACAATTATCACTACATGTGTACTTTACTTGGAAGTATTTTTCCTGAACATAAATCTCCCAACTGTAACTCTGACAACTTCCGAACTCTATTAGATCAAGCTATAGTTTGAAATCCTTTGAAGTCGTAGAGGGTGATAAATTGTTTTCAATATCAATTTCAACATGAAGAGTGATGTTTTAACAAAACTGGCAATATCGCTCTTAAATATATTTGGCGTGTATTTCATTATCGTTTATCAAATATTTGCTATGACAACATGGCAGCAAATGGTATTTTATAGAAAATATAAATATCAATTTCAGCTCTCTAAGTAATATTTGATTTAGATTGAAGCAAATAATTAATTTTAGTCACATGTTTACTGTTAGTAAATTGTATTCTACTTTTATATACATGTATTTATATATCAGTAAATATTTACACATAGTGAAATATTTACATATAATAGATATTTACATATTAATGGATATTATGGATATACTAGCAGCGATTACCCGACGTTGCTCGGGATTTACGATGCAAAACTCTGATGGAAATTACACCGGGACATATAGGGTCATGAATCTTATTGCATTGTTTTTTCACTGATAAAGAAGTAAATTCATTGCATTATGTAAGAACAAAAATAGATCTGATTGGCCACTTTTTGGCCAATCAGATCCATTGGATCATACATACACACTTTTCTTCTTTACATATATAGATAGATATTTTTATATTCACTTATTTATTATTCAGATTAATAAAATTTGTTGAGTAAGCCTGTGAAAAATAAACCATATGGTGATAGAGTTTCCATTTAAATTTATATTTGAAACATGCAATTTTCAAAAGTGACTAACATGTTCAATAAACTCCCACAAAACTCAGAGATTTAATTGCCTTTCATGGTTTAAACCAACGATTTCCAACCTTTTTCGTTGGGAATCATGGATTTAAAGAGTAGAACTCCTAGGAAAAAGTTCCGTTTTTCATTAATATCTCGACAACCCCTGGTCTTAGTAACTCCAAATTTGGATTAAAGTCATGAGGGCTATTTCAAAGCTACCCACAAAAATTTTCATTAAATTCGGTGCAGCTGTTTTTCAGAAGATGAGGCAGAAGAAAGTTTTGTTTTTTATTAATATCACAACAACCCCTGGTGGTAGAAACTGAAAACATGAACTAAATTTTAAGTGGGGCCATTTCAAGACTACCCATCAAATTTCATCAAAGTCGGTTCAACCGTTCTCCCGTGATGTTCGATCATACATATATACATACATACATACTTTTCTTTTTATATATATCGTGTGTTACTAATTCTCCCGTGGTGAAGGGGCGCCTACGCACCACGCCCACAAGAACCCCCAAGGTGTCCCATGGCGAAGGGGAGGAGATTTGCAGCTTCACTTTTATAGAGGCTCCCCGAAGGGCGGAAGTCTGACTTTCCCTCGATATGACAACATCCACGCCCGCTGGCGGGATTCAAACCCGCAACCCCGCAATCCAGCGATCAGACGGAAACGCATGCCCCTGACCGCTCGACCACCGGATCGGCTCTTTATATATATAGATTTCATATATAACTATCTGAGGTGCCCGCAGCTAGCTATCACTAAATATAGTAGAGCGTTTTTACAGCAATAACTTAGTTTTGACAAAAATGTTTTAAAGTGAATATAAGAAAGTTAAATACGCGGTCGTAGGGTGGGGGTGGGGGGTCGAGGGGTCGAGGGGTATCTTTTCCTGCTACAGTAGGCGGCTTCTGATTCAATGTGTGTGTCAAAAACTATTGCTTGGATCGACATGATGCATTAGGCAGATAAGTAGGCATTTCAATTTTTTGAATGTGAAATATCATCTTGTCGGCTTAAACAATTAAGAGCGCAGTTGAATTGGAATAAACAATAATATAACCATGACCCCTAAATTCAAAATTCCTCGGGTGCATTAGCTGTGGTACTTAACCAACCCCCTCACCCCTAAAAATAAAAAACCCACGACAATTGGCAGCTGATATTTGTTCCAAATAAACAGCTCTAGTATGACCGCACCTCAAATCTAACGCTTACAACTTTATAACCTCACCCGAAAAACGAACATGAACGACTGAATTAGAACTAAAATCTTGACTGCTGTATTTTTAAGTATCAGTCCGCATGCAGTGATTATTTAAGAGATTATATTAATATAACAATCTTATATTTAAAAAACAAAAACACATCGATATCTCTAAAATACAGAAATTTCGGTTTTTGAATGTTTATTCCAATTTCCTTAGATGGCAGATTTGTGGGATTTCCAGTTGTAATAATCGCTTAATGATAAGAGAAAGACATGAATATGGCCTATTTGCTACCAAGTCATTTTAACGAATTTCCGTGATCTTTAAACATATGTATAAAAACTATTGTCCTTTTGGAAAATTGGGCTCTTGGAGTGTATGAGCAATATATTTGGCTTCGGTTAAAATATACGAGATCTGAACTGGAAATTTGAATGAGGAGACAGTTTTTATAACCTAGCCTTTGTTTGACCCTCACTTTAGAGGTTTTTACATATATGTAAAATATATTAAAGTTTCCGAATTTGGTGCACATTCCCGAATTGTTAGCTGCATTACAAATAAATAAATAAATAAATATAAACGCGAGCTTCTAAGCCAAGTAAGGGCGTTTGAATAAGATGAGACATACATAAAAAAACAAACAGATACACACTGATATGGTCGATTACGTTTCAGTAGTATAGAAGAGCGATTTGCATTTCTTTCCTTTCTTTATATCAAATAGACACATTTTCCAAAATACGATAATTGATATATGTTTGGCTGTTCCGATGTGAAATGAGAAACGAATCACACAGATCACAATCATTCTTAATACAAGAAGAGTATCAAGGTATGGGCTTTGTAGTTGCCAGTGTCCTTCAGTAGCAAATCTCTTATTGCACCGGCAATAAAAATGGACTTACCACAATTCTGCATAATGAATTTCATCTTTGAGAAATTCCGACGTTTAAACATGCTTACTTCTTACCTGTGAAATTATCCTTTGCGAAGTTATTAGCTAGATCGATGCTCATCCTAAAGTGCATGTAATGTGTTAAGAAAATAAAATAGTACAATATTAGTTTACCTGAATACTATAAGAAACACGTACAGAGTGTCAAGGTATGGGCCAGGCCAACAATGTGCTCAGTATAGGGGATATGGTATATATTTATACAGATATATACGAAAACCTTATGGCTCTACACGATAAGGCAACTTTAGGGGGATGGGGCAGACCCTTTTTAGGGGTTATGGGAGATAACTAAGTTCCTGTTAGAAATAGGGGGAACAGTCATTGTAGAACACTGAATTTTTTTTATTTCTAATGGCAGAGAATAAGACATATATTATACAAACAGAATAAATATCCCGTACATATAACATGAACAATCAATATCTCAAACAAAGGCCAGAGCCGTGAACCTGTTAGCCGTCATATGACGTTGCCGCAGCGCACCAATGGGGATCGGAACAAACTGCTCCCAACATCACAACATCCATGCCCGCAGGTGGGACTCGAACCCACAACCCGGCAACCGAGCACTGAAAATTAGCACCACGCTATTTTGTCTCACAGCAACAGTCGCAAATAACTGTGTAGGTAACGATTATAAATGAGACAATTTTATTAATTTCATATAGCAACGTAAACGTAAAAGCATTGAAAAACACTTAGAGATATCTCATTACACATGTGCAAATATAAATCTTTGCTAGAGGTGAACATTTTGTATTGTGTATAATAATGTTAATTTTATTGTACTACATTGTATAAATATTCGATTTTTTGGAAATAATTTGATTGTATATACAGATTTTATTGTTCATTTCAATTTATTGCTGGGTGGGATGAAACAGAAATGCTTAGTACTAACTTTGCAATGTCTTACAACTTTGTATGTCTAACAGTTGTGTAATGAACAAATAACAAAATGTGTAATGATCTGACTAACTAACTTATTGGTTGATTGAGTGACATATCAAAATTATTCAACACTTCTACTTGACCTAGAATCATGGTTTTGATCTGATTCAATCCCTCTCAACTTCCATTCAATCCCTCTCAACTTCCAAGGTCAATGGAAAAATCTAATATTTCGAAAATTCGAAGTAGAGATGGCAATGTAAACAATCAAAATCACTTTTTAATTATCGAGTATTAGTACTTCCACTCTCTCTAGAATCTGGCATTCGGTCAAATCATTTTATTGTATGAAAATATATATAGATTGACATAACCAATAGAAAATACCAACTGGAATTATTTAACTTTTGTTAGATGGTAACCGATGGTAATCCCAATCCCATCTTTTGATACTTTAACTCTAGGGCCAAGTTATTGAGTGTGTGTGTGCGTGTGAGTATGGGTGTGCTCATTTGAGTATGTGTGTGTACATGTGGGTACATGTGTGTGCAAGTGAGTGTGTACACTAGTCTTATTTATTCTTAAATTCAATCGACTTGAGCTACAATCCAAATCGGAACATCTCAGTATACTGGTACTTACACATGAAGGTTACACTACTCCGCCCATGTTAAGTATGACTTTGTATTAGTTACCTTATAAAGTCACAAAACAATTTTAACATTTTTTACATGTTTGCAGTTAAAACTTATACTTAGCAACATAAACCACAAACTTTTTCCTCCTCTTCAAATGCGTATATCGATTTAAAAACAAATTCAACCATTAATTACAGAAAAAATTGCTTCCGATCCCAACGGTAATAAATACTTGTCATTAACAGATAATTACAGAACATGACAAATTAGAATCTGTCAACACTTTTATCAGTAACTCTGTTATTAACTGTATTAACGCACTCTGGAAAAATTTAAGACCTTGTGAAGTTCGAAAAAATATCTCTAATGCGAAAAGTTTTTAACTTTATAACATAATTTTATAACAACACAATTTCCAGAAAGAATATTTTTTACCGTAGTAATTGCTTTTTTTCCGAAGGAAATACCGCTGGGATTCGAACAAAGTTGTGAGTTTCATGAAAGGCTTTAATGACGAAAGTTCCATAATGAATTGTTTAAAATTATGAGGAAAAAACGAGGCTATGGATTATGGGAGAATTTTTATGTGATTGATGTCAAAACAAAGCATAATTTACAGGAATGGTATTTTAGTTTTATGATCAAACTTTTTATCGAAATGAATAATGGTTTGCTGCTTCTTTTCGTCAAATTGAAGAGCTTAAATTTTGATAGTAGTACCTCTGATTTTTCAAAAATATAATCGTTCTAGCTCATATAGTTTTGTAAATCAAAGGTGGATTTAAATCCTTTATGGAGGATTTAAAAGTGAATTTTAATCCTAAAAACAACTCTCCATAGTGATCTGATGACCAGAGTTGACTACAAAGGAATGTTTAAGAGGTAGCTTTGCTTCTTTACTAAACTTTTCGGACTAAATTAGCAAAGTGGGGAGCATAAATCAATAGCATAAATCATTTGTATGTTTACTTAAATACTTGAAAAAAGTTTTGCTGGTTGTTTTCGTCAAATTGAAGAGCTTAAATTTTGATAGTAATAGCTCTGATATGAATATAATCGTTCTAGCCCATATAGATTTGAGCATCAAAGGCGGATTTAAATCCTTTATGGGGGATTTAAATGTGGATTTGAATCCTAAAGGCAATTCTCCAGGATTGATCCGATGATCAGAGATGGTTAACAAGGAATGTTTGAGAGGTGGATTTGCTCCTTTACTAAAATATGTTGAGTAAATTAGCGAAGTGGGGAGTAAAAATCAATAGTATAAATCATTTTCTTAAATGTATTTTTTCTTACATACTTATCTAAAACTGATTAATTAAAACATGTATTCATAGATATTTTATGCTTTTATGGAGGGACTGTTTTGTTTGTCTTTTTCCTGAAAATTGTTTTACATCTGAAACTGATCGTCCCCCTTCCATTTTTTATGACATTTTACTAACGGAGATTCTTACAGATATAATTTATAGATCACAGATATAATGTGTATATTTGTAGTTGAATTTTATTAAAATATTATCAAAAAATTACATTTTTACTGTTTGAAAAAGGAGCAAAAATTAATTAAACACAATTTATCACTTATTCATTTTGTTTCATAAAAATCAATTAATAATTATGTCAATATGTATGATACGGGATTTATTTCCTCATAGTAAATTTTAAAATATTTTTTTATATTGTACTTATTTTATTAAGAATTTAAAATGAATTAATTAGTTAGTATTTAATTTAATAAATGTCATGTAGCTTACCATTTTAATTTAAATGCTACATTTTATTTCTCAATTGAGCAGTTCACTCAGAATTTATGACAATATTTAAATTCTGTGTATTCAATTATTCCATTTAATACTTAAATTCCAATATTAAAATTATTACCGTTATAAATGGAGTAAAGTAGTGAATCTTATGAATTCCACTAAATACAATGTATATTTAATCTCAATATATTTTCTAAACTACACTTCATTAATTATTATGTATTCCATATTTCGATTCAAGGGGAAGAAAGAAAATCCTCAGGGTCCTATTGAAGTTTTCATCAATGAATGTAAAATATTAAATGCCAAGATAATTAGGAAAATAACTCAAACAAATTAGTTTACCCAATCCTCAGGAGAGTTTATGTAAATATGAAAATTGATTTTCAAAATGTTCTTTAAATATGCATGTTTAAACAAAATGCTGAAGTCTATAGTCGTTTATTTTCTGTTTATTAAAAACAAATGTTACATTAAACTCATATTAATATTAATTGGTATAATTTTATTTTAACAAATTTATTTATTCTTTAATTATTTGATCATAAGTTTTCAAGATTACAACTATTTTAAATAAAACAACTATTTTAAATAAAATTTATATTTGGTCTTTGGTCCTTGTCGATAAATGAAATTTTAAATTGGTATTTGTAAGACTTTGTGTCAGATGAAAAAGCGACAATTATATCATGGGCTTCATGAAATAATAAGTTACCGTGATTGATCTATTTAATTACTATTCTGACAGTTGATTAAATTTTGCCATTTCCGTATTTTTTAAACTGTACGACGCGTAGCCTTTGGACGTAAGCCAATTGGTTCGAAAGAGAACGGGCATAAATTGTTAATACGTGTACGTAATTTGAAAGTACGTAACAGAATTGGTTCTTTTTGTAGCCTATATACTTTGTAGTTCTTTTTGTAGACTCTATTTTTTATAGTTATTTCTGTGAATTGTATACTTTTTATTTTTTTTGTAGACCATATAAGTACTAATACAAAATAAGCACCTGATCAAAAGGGACACTTTTAACACTTTCCAAAATAGTTGAAAAATGTTTATGGCTTTGTTCATTCTGTCTGTCTGTCTGTCTGTTCGCACAATAACTGCCGTAAAAGTGACATTATCAAAACGAAATTTTAGTGTGTTGTTGAGACGCTCTGTGGAACATATGGGAACGTAAATTAATACTATCAGCCAATTAGTTTTGGATTGAACCCGGGTTGAAAAATGAAATACATTGAACCATATGAAATCTAATTTTTCAAACATGCTTTAAGCAAAGTTAATATGAACAAATTGTTTCGAAAATTTTAGGAACTATTCAAATTGTCCCATAACATATATAAAAAAAATCAGCAAAATATGTTCGGTAGTTTTTTAAATAAAATTTAAAATAATAATTACACCCGTATTATATGAAGAGATCACGTGACTCACTTCAAAATAAAATATTGCATCTATATTTTTTTTCCAGTGTAAAAATCGTGATTTTTTATTCTCTGCATTTATATTTAGTTTTGCATCCGTCCTAAAATCGCTTTATTTTTGCGTATTTTCTGTAAATCTGTGCCGACTTACATTATTTTTTAGTTTAAATGATCATCAAACTTTGGTTATTTCTACAACGAACTACTGATTTTAAAGGATACAGTATGTAAAGCAAATGATTGTAAGATGAGATGTATAAGAATTGCTGAATGTTTTTCAAGCGAAATTATTTAGCTCTGATGGAGTCTGGAAAAAAAGTCAATGAAATACTAATTACTTTTAAGACAGCCAGACGATTTATATTTCGATGACGTCATTTAAATAAAGTTCATTTTTTCGATAAGTTTTAAATTTTCAAATATAGTAAATTATTATAGTATCGTCACCATTTAAAAATATCAGCACTGAATGCATGGCATTTTAGAGATGTGTAGACAAAACTTGCATTTCAGTTGGAAAATATTTCATAATTAATGCTTTATGCATGATTCATCTTCCTTTTTGTATTTTACTTAAGTTAATACAAAAATATTTAACCGTTAATAACCTGCTATTTATAAATGCTCATTTGTACCGTCAGTTTCGCGACCCAAGTACAAAAAAATCTGATGTGGGCAACACATGACTTTCCTTATATAATGTAATGAATTTACTACTTTTACAGTAAAAAAAATAGGTTTTTCTTATAGTAGATACTAATAATCTTTCCAAGATATTGAATTTTCGACAATTAGTCGTCATTTTCATTGATTTAGCGTCATTTTTATCCATTTGACGAGATTTTCGTTAATTTGGCAACATTTCAAAAAGTCGCCAAATTGGCGACATTCCGCCAAATTCGTCGCCAAAATTTCGCCAAGCGTCAACTTGGCGACTTTTTGAAATGTTGCCAAATTAACGAAAATCTCGCCAAATGGATAGAAATGACACACTAAATCAATCCGGTCGTCCAAACAGTTACCTTACACCTTTCTGGTAGGTCGGACGGTCTGGGTCTCAACATTAAATCAATGAAAATGACGACTAATTGACAAACATTCAATATCTTGGACAGAATATAAATATCTGCTATAAGAAAAACCTATTACTTTCCTTGTATAATCTATAAGGAAAGTATTGTGACGGGGTCGAAAATTCGAATTCGAGTTTTCGACGGGAGAGCACGTTTCAAGCATTCTTGATCACGAATCAAACATTTCTGAAGTGGTGTCTGTGTGGGTGTGTGTGAAAGTATATGTGTGTGTGTGAAAGTATGTGTGTGTGTGTGTGTGTCAGTGAGTCTGTGGAGACGATAACTGACGAACGAATGGACCGATTCAAACGAAATTTGGTACAAAAATCGCAATCCGTAAACGCTAGAAGCCTATTGCTTTTATACGCAATCGAATCTTCAGAACCCCCCTAAATTTTTAAGTGAAATTTTGAAAAATCGTCAAAATTCAAACCCACTAATAAAGTTACTCAAATAGGCATTTCTTATTTAATTTTTTATTAGAAAATGATTGACATAAATTTTAGAACGCTAACATGAACCGTTTTCGAGATATTTCACATTTTTCAAAAAAATTATCAAAAAGTTATATAAAATAAAATTAAAATTTCCTATAGAGAAACATGTTCACTTTTCATATATAATACCATGCGATAAATTTTGCGGAATCATTCTCGTGGATCCAGCTCGTTCCAGTCATGAAAAATATACTTTGAGTAATACTTTTGTATTTGATCGCCAATAGTCATTTATCTGCTGTAAGAATAACTTATTTCTCCGTCCATAACGCTTGGCGAAATTTTGCGACGAATTAGGCGGAATGTCGCCAACTTGACGACATTTTTAATTGTTGTCAAATTAACAAAAATCTCCCCAAAGTGATAATAATGACGCTAAATCAATGAAAATGACGACTAATTGAAGCAAATTCAATATATTGGAAAGGATATAAGTATCTACTAAAAAAATAACATTTTGTTAACTGTAAAAGTAGCAAATTCACTGCATAAGGAAAGTCATGTGTTGCCCACATCAGATTTTTTTTATTGTAAATGTAGAAAATCTATTGCATTATATAAAGAAAGTCATGTGTTGCCCACATCAGATTTTTACACACGAATTCAATACAAAATTGTAATACAAAGCTATCAAATAAATTAATTCTAAAATGATATTACGTTCTACTTTATCACCCGTATGGTAAGAAAACAATTCGTTTCTGTTACGTCCTATTACCCATTCATAAATTTATGTGTTTATTCACTATAATTATAAAATATAATAATAAATATTTTCATAAGCTACGTCAGTCGCGCTATTTGAGAGTCCATAGTTGTTTCACTTAGATATTTGGTTCTTTCTCTGCTGAAGCAAAAAATGGCCAAGAAAAATTTGTCAATTAATGTTTGCATTTCTGTTTAGTCTCAAAGTGAAAGTTGAATTTTTTAATTTGAATCTTTCGTTAAAGATTATTTGTTAAAAGTTAATTACTTTTAAACATGAAACAAAAATCCTAGATTACTCGTCAGCTAAATATATATATATATATATATATGTATATATATATATATAATGTACCTCGGAAAACTTTTACGAACTTCAATAAAATTGTAAGGAAAAGTTCTTGAATATATACGTTATTTCGAGCTACAGTGAAGTAACTCTGCCCGATCAAATAGAAGTAATGGGAATGTCATTAGAGGAGAAGTTAGAGAATTAGGATAATGTACTCGGCAACAAATCGAGATAGAAGAAAAATACCAGTTACATAGTTGTAGAGAATTATTTAATTAGCAGGTATCGATATAAAGAAGGCACGGAATACGTATATGGAAAGCAATAAATACCTGTCAATGGATCATACATTAGGGTCAATAAGCCGTTTACATCTACTATGTCAAAATGTGCTGAATATGACGCAACAAAGTCAAATGCGCATCGTTGCTGACGAACAGAGCTACTCTAGATTAGATAGACCTAACATGTATACTTACGAACTTTCCTTACAAAGTTATCGGTGTCCTTCAGAACTTTACTATAAAATCTATAGACTTGTTCTAGTTTTTCTTTCTTATATATATATATATATATATATATATAAGAAGATATATATACGATATATATTAGAAAAATAGGATAATGGCCAGTACCAAGTTATTACGAAACAATAAAATCACCAAAGCAGTTAAACCATTGCATTAGAATCATAGAAAACATGAAAGTGTAAATACTAATGTTTATACTGTAAAACAGTTCCTTGAGATTTCTTTGCTGATAAAGAAAGTTCGTAAAAGTCAGTCGAAATTTTTTAAGAAATGGAATAATTTTCGAGACATTAAAACTCAAGAAATTTTCTAAAGTAGGAGACATAAATTTTCGTTCCAAACGTGACTATCAGCGAGCTTTATGGCCCACCAGTGACCAAATGTTTTACTCCTTGAACTTCGGAAACATAACAGCTAACTTTAAGTGTGCACAAAGTTACAGTGGTTTGTATAGGCATACATGCTAATCATTGTCCGAAATGAACTTCGAATTATCTTCCATTATCGGTCGTAGTCAAAGTAGCCAAAATGAGCCTAAAAATAGGAACGTGCTAAAATGACCTCATCCAATTTAATGCGAGAGCTTCAACCATTGACGGAAAACGTGCTCTTGTCAAATGTTTATCTGATAAGAAAGATTCCCACTTACTACCCAGCAGTTTGATTTCTCATTGCTGCAGGATAGCAGGGTGCATGATTTTTATAGTATGGACTTACACGGATCACTTCCCAACCAGAGAAGAAAATATTATCGTCTAGGTAATTCAATGGATAGAGATGTGCTTTGACAGGAGACGTTACCTTGTGGGAATCCAAATCGGAGCATTATTTACTTTCAAACTTCATAGTTAGATCATAAATTGAGCATCAGCAGCTAAACCCATATGGCACATCACATTTTTAATCTTCTCTAGTAAAATTAATTACTGTTTTCATCCAGAATTTTATAAATAAAATCTGACATTTCAATAATCAATAATAAAAACTGACGACTACCATTCCCAGCGTTTTGTTTCATTTATCCTACTTATCACGCTATGCAACTTTTTCAAATAAGAAAAACATCATTTAGCATCAAGGAAGAGGCGCTGAAGAAAATTTTACATACAAAATTCAACCGTGCATCAAAGAGTGCTTACTACGCTTGACATAAATGGCGCAGATTGATTGAATAGCTTAAAGACGTTACTTTTTGCACTGATGTGAAAATAATGATAGGATTTCTTTTTGCTGCTTTATATATTTCCTAACATTATCATCAGGGTAACGCTTTGGACCAATTTACTCCTGTGTTGTCTTTTGAATTTAAAAAAAAAATCACAGTCATTAAGATATTCATATTTTATCTGAATGAGATAAACATAGAGAAACAGAATCTGCATCGTATTTTGCTCTAAGTATCGTTTGGTGAAACCATTTGGGCGTGGTAAATATAAAAAACTTCGATGCATTTGTCTAAAACAATTTTGACTTAAATTATTCAGGAATATTTTTCTTGTATCTATGCTTTTTATTATTTATTTTTCGGAATAGATAAATATTAAATTATATATTTGATGTTAATATGCAAAATTGAAATTCTGTTAGTTTTTTTTTCATTCATTTACTCATTATAGAAATATATGTTTTTTAGATAACCAACATCATACTTTTTTAGCTACTAACAGCGTGCAAGAAAATAAGTTAAAACGTATCCAAGGAACTTTGAAATATACGCATGTTACAGCGAAATATTATAGTTTTCCCACTGATAATATAGAATGGATCTGCATATTATTTAAATAAATATTTAATTCACAACATTATAAAATTTAAAATACTTACATCATGATTTATAATTTGTTTCAAATCTTCGTACAAAATTTAATTTTTTATCACCTTAATATTAAAATATAAACAGTGAACTTTCCCATTCACACGTTTGTTACAGCGAAATTTCAAAGTTTTTCCACTGATAATATAGAATGAAATTGTTTATTATTTAAATAAATATTTAATTTACAAATTGATGAAATTAAAAAAATACTTACATCATAATTTCGCATTTGTTTCTAATCTCCGTACAAAGTTTAATTTGTTAACGTCTTATCATTAAAATAAAAACAGTGAACTTTGCCATTCGACATCTTGGCATCATTTCCACATCGTGAATCACTGCTCAGAAGAAGAAGACAGAGGGAAACAATAGAGTTAACAATAGCCTCGTTTAAACCATTCCTTAACAAAGTCAATAGAATGCTGAAATAAAAATTCCGCGCGAAACTTAGGAGTTTCCACCTCAAAATAAACTACTCACAAACTCCAAAGCCTCTGTGATCGTATCCCGACAACGATTAAAATCCGGCATTTTCGCCTAGCATGCGGCGATAGACGAAAATCGCTCTACAGCCGTCCACGTCGGCTATTTATAAACCTTCACCAAACAAAAAGAAGATCTCTCGTTTTTACCGTCCTCCTCACAATAGAACTCGAAATTTCAAGAATTACGGAGTCTTTTACGAACGCCATTGTTTTGGACGCCATCTTTGCTGACGGCAGCATCTACAGTCACAGTTAAGGGGGGTACGTACAACCGGAATTTATAATCTCGGAGCCTGACATTTGAATTTTGGTCCCAGGCCAGTGCCTTTTTCATGAACTTTTTTTTTGTTTCATTCTACGCATCGTTTGTTCTACTTTCCAAGCTCCCCCGGAGCGAACGTTAGAGAACGTTTTTTTATCGTTAGTTTTTGTATATCTGTTCGACATCGCAACATCTGGGATTTGCGGATAAAATGAAATTGTCAGTCGAAAGTGAAATATAAAAGATGAGAAGGGCGACCATTTGTTTATCTAGGATGACCGTAATATTCAAATATTGCATCATCTTCAATGAGTTGCATGTTTTTAAATATGTAAATAAATATAAAGAATATGCTTTAAAATATGTGAATGTTCAATTCATAATTTACATATATTTAAAATATAATATGTTCATAAATGTGACAGGTAATATATATTAAAAATAAATGTATTTGAATTTACGACAGTATAAATATTCATCATTGTGAATAAATAATGTAAATTGCATATATTTATTAATTTCTGCAATTTTTAAATAAGTCCTTAATCTCACATAATTTGTGGAAGGTCATTCAGCGGAATAAATAATTAAATAAAATGTATGAAATAGATAACAAATCACGTTCTCTGTACTATATTGAACCAAATTTACACAATGAAATATAACCATGTACAAGATCCACTGAATAATGATTTTAATGATGAATCTTACATTTATCTTTTGGGCGACATCGTAAAAACTATACTGAAATACTGCAATTTAAATATTTCACACAATTCTAACTTGAACTGATGGGCGGGATTGTCCAACGGTTAGCTGGATGGGAATCCACTGGAACGATCAGTGTTCGATTCCTTGCTTTGGGTGTCACTTCCTGGCCATTCAAACCGATACCTTACACCTTCGGGTAGGTTGGACTGTCTGGATTGAATAAGAAGAGCTTGAAATGAAGATATTAAAAAAACATAAGCCTCCGCTGAGTCAATATATAAGCGCTTCTATTAATAAAAATCCTGGTTTAAAATAAATATAATTCATTTTAGCCGCCTCAAGACTGCTAAAATAAAATTCAGAATTGTAATACTTTTTCGTATTTCAATAATTTTTTTGTGTGTGTATTG
The DNA here is from genome assembly GCA_951213105.1 of Amaurobius ferox. Lineage (NCBI taxonomy): Eukaryota > Metazoa > Arthropoda > Arachnida > Araneae > Amaurobiidae > Amaurobius > Amaurobius ferox. Next base: position 87,412,442 of record OX578144.1, read on the forward strand.
AAAGCATATCTATAAGGATTAGTTTGTTACTATAGTCTTCTACAGCTTTTCACTATAACTTCACCATAAAATCACCTTATAAATCGCCATATAACATTGCCACTATAATTTCTACCATAGCCACTTTTATCTAAAATAAAGGTGGATATGTCTTTACAATGCAGTTATGTTAGCGTGAAGATAAGTATCTATATAAATAAAAATGAAAATCTGTCTGTCTGTCTGTCTGTCTGTCTGTCTGTTTGTCACACCATCACGGGAAAACGGCTGAACCGAATTTGATGAAATTTTGTGGGTAGCCCAGAAATAGCCTTACTTAAAATTATATCCGTGTTTTGAGTTTCTACGACCAGTGGTTCTCGAGATATTAGTAAAAAACGAAATTTTCGTTTGTCTCATCATCACGGAAAAACGGCTGAACCGAATTTAATGAAATTTGGTGAATAGCCTTGAAATATCCCCCCATAAATTTTGTCCAAGTTTCGAGTTTCTAAGACCTGGGGTTGTCGAGATATTAATGAAAAACAGAACTTTTTCCTAGGAGTTCTACTCCCTAACTCCGTGGTTTATCCAAACGAAAAGATTGAAAATCGTTTGAAAGTGAATTAAAATTTAATCTCTGGGTTTGATGGGAGATTTTTTGCGTTAATTAGTCACTTTCTGAAAACATGAATTGTTTGAAACATGATTTAAAGGGGAAATCTATCTCCATGGTTCATGGTTTATTTAAAACAAGCTTTTACGGAACAATGAGAAGTATAGAGAAATCAAAATCGTTATTTAATTTCGCAGTTTATGTTATAAGACATGACATATTTAACATGTTATAAGATTCTATCTTATATCATGTTACTCAGAAACGCAATAAAATTAAATCTGTCTGTTAATTTTAATAATTATTTTTTCGATTTGTATAATAAATAAATGGATATAAAAATATGTTTTAGAAAAGAACGATTTGATTTTTCTTATAGCATTTTTGACTGGATAATATCAATTACGGTCTTCAGGTTTAAAAATTATTATTATTTATATTTTCGGGGATTATTGATTCAAGGATTATTGATATTTTCAAGTTATTATGCAATTATTTTATTATGACAAAAATTGTTTAAACTCATATATTGTATGTTGTACGAATCTTCTACAAATACACGTGTATATCTTTTAATCTACGAGAATATAAGTAGTACAGGTATATTGACATATGTTTTGATATATATTGGCATATATTGGAATCAATTACGACCATCTGGGATAAAGAGTACGGATATTATTGATGTTTTCAATTTATTACGTCATCTCTTTTATTTTGGCAAATATTTTTGAAACGCATATTGTAATACGGGTAATCTTCTACTAGCACATTGGCATATTTTCTGATCTGCGACAATATAATTAGTACGGGGTTGCATATATTCATTCAATTCCTATTTTTTCTTCTGTAAATTTGCTTACAAAAGGGGGCAGGATGTTTTATTCTTCAGATCTGATCGTGAAGATAATTTTGCATAGTGAGAACATATATTCTTAAACTTCTCTTTAGGAGCAATAAATTTAATATTTGAACAGAATTTGCACATGATTGCGAAATTTAAGTTTCTTTAAATTATACACTCCGTACGAATAGCGGGTGTGCTGTTAGTGGTTAATAAATTTTAACATTTTAGGAGGATATATCATGTTGCTCGGCATCGCAATTAAATTAAATGTGTTTGTTAATGTTTTTATTATTTTTTTTCGATTTAAATAATAAATAAATGGATAAATGGATATAAAAGTATATCATATGAATGGACGGTTTGATTTTTCTTTTAATTATATTAATTGCTGACTGCGTACATCAATTTCATTTATTTTGGCAAAGAGTTTTCAAGCTTATATCGTATTTAGCTACTAAACTCATATATTGTGTTTAGCCAATAAATTCATATAGCCGATTGTTGAAACAGAAAAAGAGTAGAGCGGGTATATCTTCTAATACAATTGTAGTGTTTTCATTTAGTATATTGAAACGGGATAAGAATGTTTCATTCAGATCTGCAAATTCAAAGCTACGAATTTGGAGGGATATCGCTAATTTGACAACTTTTCTTAAACTTTGCCAATTTGACGGAAATGTCGCCAAATTGATATAAACGACACACAAACAGCTGCCATAAACCTTCGGGTTGGTCGTGTGGCTTGGGTCTTCTACATATCAATGAAATTTTTTTTTGTTTTGTTAGAAGAGAGTACTGAAATGATGTTTGGTTAGCATTTATCTGTCAGAGCAACCATCCTACTTAGTAATACATTTAGCGAATTTTTAAAATGTCACCAAATTGATAAAAATGTTTTCAAATCTATAAAAATATCTTGAAATTGATAAAATTGCGCTACATAATTGATATTAATTGTTTTTTGTTAGGGGATAGTATTGTGATGATATTTCGTCAATTTGTCGCAAAGTGGAACTGTCAGTTCTACAGTCCCACTTGGCGATAAATTTGGCGATTTTTTAAAATGTCGCTAATTTGACGAAACTGTCGCCAAATGTTCCATAGAAATATAACTATTTAGACGATATTTTTTCTACCAATTTATTTGAAGCAAATGATATCATGTCGCTTAGCAACGGATTTAAATCCAATGTGTTTATGCGGCAGATGATTTTTATTAAATCCTTTCCGATTTGAATAATGAAGATATGTATATAAAATAAATTTCATTGCCATTTCATTTTGGACTGGATAATATCAATTATACTCTTAACATTAAACATTATTATTATTGATATTTTCCGGAATTATTGATTCAGGGATTATTGATATTTTTAAGTTATTACGCCATTGTTTTATTGCGGCAAAAATTGCTGACACAAGCATATTGTACGTTGTACGAGTAATCTTCTAGGAATGCACGGGTATATCTTCTAACCTACGAGAATATAAGTAGTACAGGTATATTGGCATATATTTTGACATATATTGGCATATATTTTGACATATATTGGCATATATATTGGAATCAAGTACAGTCTTCTGGTATGAAGATTAAGGGGATTAATTATATATTCAATTTATTACGTCGTCTGTTGTATTTTACCAAAAAACATTTGAGACTCATATTGCAATATGTGGGTAATCTTCTACTAATAATCGGACATTATAAGTAGTACGTGTATATCTTCCCATATAATTTTAGCACTTTAATTTTGACATATATTGGAATAAATGACTGTCTTCAGATTTAAAGATTACGGGTTTATTGGTATTTTCAATTTATACATGTAATCTACTAATACAGGTTATATTTTCTAATATTCGCGTATATAATTAGTACGGGTCCCATACAATTTTAACGCTTTCATTTTGCATATATTGATTCAATTCCATATATTTTTTTATATTTGCTTACATAAGGGGTCAAGATGTTTTATTCTTCAGATATGTCCATGAAGATAATTTTATATAGCGAGAACAGAGATTCTTAAACTTCTTTTTAGGAGCATTATATTAAATATTTTAACAGAATATTTTGATTAAACATGTCATTTAGTATACTATAAGAATTTGGGCATGATTATGAATTTCAAGTTTCTTTATATTATATACTCCGTACGAAGAACGGGTATGCTGCTAGTAGTAAATAAAATCATCTATAAACACGTACAATTATATTTTAAAAAAATAAAATTTACTTGGCACATTTTCTTTCTTTCACCGAAAGCTTTGACTGTTTTTCAGAAATTTCTTACATTCAGCACATTTAGGGGAAAATTATAGTAATAGAACGGCACGTGCTAGATCTATGGGAAATACTTCAATCAATGTATTATGTAGTGATTTATATAAAAAGTTAACTCTCGCTGAATTAACTTAATACATTGCATTTTAAAAAACCGTACAAAAAGATTTCATATCAGCATTCTAAAGACTGTCATTTAGCATTTTGGGACATTTCTGTGTCAGTTCGATATGTTTTTGTAACACTTTACAACATAGTTGAAACGTGTTTATGACTTTGATCATTCTGTTTGCCTGTATATCTGTCTGTCCGTTCGCTTTTGGATTGAACCCGGGTTGAAAAAATGAAATACATTAAACCCTGTAGGACCTAATTTATCAAACATTTTTTAAGTGAAGTTAAAATTCACCAATTGCTTCGGAAATTTTAGAAAATATTTAAAATATTCTATAAACTATATAAAAAAATTAGCAAAATATGTTCGGTAGTTTTTCAAATAAAAATTAAATTAATAATGACACCCATATAATATGAATAGATCTCGTGATCCACTTCAAAATGAAATATGCCATCCATCTCTTCTCCCGGGGTAAAAATCGTGATTTTTAAAGTTCTTTAAATTTATATTTAGTGTTGTATCCGTCCTAAAATCGCTTTCTTTTTACGTTTTCTCTGAACATCTATATCCTGGACCAAGGTAATTATAATATTTTTCAGTTTAAATGATCATCAAATGCTGATTATTTCTACGATGAAGCCTATAATTTTAATGAATGTAAAATGTAAACAAGGGATTGCAAGATGAGTTGTATAAGAATTGCTGAATTTGTTTTTCACACAAAATTATTTAACTCTGAAGTCTGAAATAGAAGTGTATGAATGAAATATTCACCGCTTTTTCATAGAGAACCAGACGATTTATATTTCGATGAGGTCATTTGAATACAGTTTGAATGAAGTTTTAAGCATACAGTTGTGAGGATTCTATCATTTATTATTTTATTCTAATTCTATTTTCCTTATTTTAATTTATGTCCAAAACTTCTCAGCTTTCATTCCAAAGATAAGCATACTCACGATTGGCCAGAACTATAAGAAGCACACTTTAGAATTAGGTATCTGTCATTCTACTGAGTTCGAAAGCGTGTGTGTGTGTTCTACTCATCCATGGAAGGTGACAAAGAAAGCTATAACCTGCAATCTTGTGATTATATATATTGTGTTGCAGTTTAGTCATCATAGGTTCAGGTTGAAGATGAGTTTAAAAATAAGATAGGATTGAATTTCAGTGTAGATTAGTATGTCACGGGTAAAAATGGTAATGCTAACGCTGTAAATAATTTGTATATAGGATTGTATTTATATGTGTTTTGAATTCCCAGCGATGTTAGTTGGAAATGCATTTTGTTTGTTTGTTAATGTCGTGATTCTTTTGTCGAACTCTAGTCATTAGTTTATTGGAAGTATAAGTTACAGTGAAGTAATTTACAAAGGCTCATAAAAAAATTGAGATCTTTGGAAGTAGTAGAATAGTACTTTGCAGAGTCAGAAAGTACTTTTATCTGCGTGGTGTTAATTTTCCGAGTAAATTAAGATATTGTAGTTCTGTGGTAATTAAAAAAATATCGCCGCTGAATGCATCTTATTTTAGAGATGTTTTAATAAAATTACAGTTGGGAAGTGTTTTATAATCAATGCTTTATGCATGATTGATCTTTCTTTTACTTTCCTTACATACATAATGTATAAGGAAAGTATTGTGACGGGGTTGAAAACACGAATTCGAGTTTTCGACGGAAGAGCACGTTTCAAGCATCCCTGATCACGAATCACACATTTTTGAAGTGATGTCTGTGTGTGTGTGTGTGTGTGTGTGTCAGTGAGTCTGTGGAGACGATAACTGACGAACGAATGAACCGATTCGAACAAAATTTAGTACAAAAATCACAATCCATAAACACTGGAAGCCTATTGTTTTTATATGCAATCGAATGTTCAGAACCCCCCTAAATTTTCGAATGAGATTTTTTAAAAATCTTCAAAAAATCAAAACCGCTAGTAAAGTTACGCAAATAGACAATTTTTATGCAGTTTTTCATTAGAAAACGATTGACATAAATTTTAGAACGCTAACATGAACTGTTCTCGAGATATTGTACATTTTTCAAAGAAATTATCAAAAATTCATATAAAATAAAAAAAAATATTTCCTATTGAGAAACATGTTCACTTTTCTTATGTAATACCATGCCATAAATTGGGTGACATCATTCTCGTGGATCTAGCTTGTTCCATTCATGAAAAAAGGTACTTTAAGTAATACTTTTGCGTTTGAACGCCAATAGTCATTTATCTGCTGTAAGAATAACTTATTTCTTCGTCCATAACACTTGGCGAGATTTTGGCGACGAATTTGGCGGAATGTCGCCAACTTGGCGACTTTTTGAAATGTTGCCAAATTAACGAAAATTTCGCCAAATGGATAAAAATGACGCTAAATCAATGAAATAACGACTAATTGTCGAAAATTCAATATCTTGGAAAGAATATTAGTATCTACTATAAGAAAAACCTATTTTATTTACTGTAAAAGTAGTAAATTCATTACATTATATAAGGAAAGTAGTGTGTTGCACACATCAAATTTATATATATATATATATCTTTAGGACTCGAATTATTTTGTAGTGGATTGTATCGTTGTCTTGAGACAGTTATAGTTTGATTTGAGGAACTCAGTCTTGTGTATTAGTTCATATGGAGGACTGTTCTTTATTCTGTTTTCTAATTCATTCTTTCAGGTAGAATCTGAATCTTGTGTTTTGTTAGTTTCTAAATGGTGCGGGTCAGAATCTATTGTGATGAGTATACATACCTGTCTGTTTCATTCATTTGTGGTCATCATCCGTTAAGATCCTACCAGGCCATCTTTATAAGAAAAAACGACCAACAAATATTCAGATTATTTGCTTCACACTCCTAAAGTCACTCACTGTATTCGATGTTTTATTTTTACGATGTACTACTACACTCTGCTTAAGAGAATAAGAGAATTAAGAAATAATAGAATTCTTATTCTTAAGATAATTAATTCTTTTTAATTACTTTAAAAGTATTTAAAGTAAATCAATTAAATTAATAATACATTTTATTCCTTATATAATATTATTTATTAAATTAAATTTCATTAAATCTTATTAAATTTTATTAAATTTTATTAAATTTTAAAAATTAATTTAATTTTATTAAAATTTAATTGAATAAAATTAAAATTTATTAAATTAAAATTTATAAAATATATTAAATAAAAAAAATAAATTATTATTTAAAATAAAACAAAAGTAATTTAAAGGAATTTAAATAAAGAGAGTATTCTTCTTAAGAGAATAAGAGAATTAAGAGAATAAGGTGAGAGCATACGTTAAGCAGAGTGTAGTTAGATCCATATCACAAGAGTAATTTTATGCAGGCAACATATTATCCTGCATAAAGAATTGCTGGTAGAACTGCTCTAGACGCAACGGTATGAAAATTAGCTCCACGACTTTGTTAATCTAAGGAAATCCACGTCGCTCTCCCAACCAGTCCCGCCTACTTCAATCATGTGTCTTCTACTTTCGACCTGGTGCTCCGATAAAATTAATCCCAATACATCAGTTCCAAACAAAACTCAATCCCAGTAAATCAAAAGATGTCTCCTTCTCTTACAAAAAATCCACCACATTTGCTTCCTCTCAGATACCTGAGTATTTGATTAGAACAGCCTGACCTGTGCATTTGGTTAGAACAGCCAAATACTTTGAAATTATTCCTGGAAAGCTTGTTGATCCAGACTGAAGGCCTTAACTGTGTAATGAGAAAACCAGTTTCTTCCAACTCATCCTTCAAGCATCTTCTGAATTTAAACGATCTCCAAAATTAATAATAAAATTATCTTGTATAAGTCCATATTTGAATCCATGCTTCTGCATGCCAGCCCTATCTGGGGCTTCGCCGCGTGAATGAATTTAGATAAAATCCATTTCTAACTGAACAAAATTATTCTTCGTATCAGCAAGGTTGTTCAGTCACCTCCACAATATTCTCAGTCAGCGGAATCTAAAAGTTAGGACTATTCAATCTACTTTACTTTACACATTACCTAAGGTATTAGTCAACATTGATCTCTACGATTCCTATAAGCAACACAAGTGCTCATGAACGACCCTACTTGATGCTTCTTTATGGCTATTATCAAAATAACTTGTTCGATGCTGACCGCCTTCTAACCTTTAGATATGTACCTCTTTAAAAGTAAAACATTTCTTTTTTAATTATAAGTTTAATGGCTGGGTCTTCTCCACAAATATTGCGCCAATTCATGTGACACATCGACTGTTGAATATCATTTGCAATGGAAGTACAATTTATACACACATGTTGAATATTATCTACAATGGAAGTATTTTTCTTCTGTATACTAATTCTTAATTTATTTTAATTATGTCAACTACTGCCTCTTTATGATTTTCTAACATTATACTTGATCTGAAAAAGTATTGTGCATAGAATTTATAGTAATGTGATAATTTTTAATTCACATTTTTTTAAATTCAACCCATATTGGCGAGTTTTATGCAAACCAATTACATATCTACCTACATGACATTATTTATGAGTAATATTAGTTGAGCTTAAATACCCCTAATAGCATTTGATATTGGCTAATATTGGATTGCCACTGTGGATGCATACAGTACGAGGTACAGCAGAGAGTAAAACATAAAATTTGGAGAAGCGTTGCAAAGAAGAGTCACAATTTAAACTATTTTTCATTAAGTCATTTGCACCAGCAACAAAATGACGAAAAAAGAAACCACGAAAAGAGCGTAAACAAAAGCTATCCACTTTTGATGGATTTTCCTTTTGCATTGTGTTACACAAAGAAAAAAAACATAGTTGGAGGAAAACGGAAGAAAAAACAAAAAAAGAAAGAACAAACAAGATCAGAAAGTTTTGAGTGTGGGATCTTGCGCGGGGACTCTTGGGGGTTATAACCTTGTTGGGGGTTTTTCTGTTCTTTTTCGGAAGCTCTGGACTAGGAAGATAAAAGAGCAACAATAGAATGTTTGTGGAACGAATACTGACGTGTACAGGAGCTAAGCCTAAACAATGATAGATCGCATTTTTTAAGCTTTTAAAGAAATAACATTAATCTAATTTTTGCTGGAATTTCTGTTAAAGGATGAATAAAAAAGGTCAATTTTATTTGTGTTTTGGTATTAAATTGTTCCGCAAAATATTTGCAGAATTTAATTTTACTGTAAAAGTAGATTAATGGTGTTGAATGTGTTTAAAGGGAAACTCAATTTTGAATGCTTTTAAATAAATTTTTGCCAGTTTAAAGATAAATATTGGTAATTGTGTCGAAATTTTAATTAATTTTAAACCAGTATATAAGAATTATATCGCGATTATACGTTTAAAAAAGTAGCAGTTTTAAAAAAAACATATAAAAATCGTAAATTAATTTGAAAAAGTACATAAATTTAGTTTAACTGACTACTGTCATCGTATATAATATTTTTAACATAATACAGGAAAACATACTTTTGAATTTAGAATAGAGTGATGCATATTAGGTACAAAATTAAAACACATTAATTTTAAGTATTTTTTTGCCTTTATATCAATCATCAAATCAATTTATCACGCAACGCCATCATAAAAATTGCGCTTGAATATTGCGAATAAACTTTTCAAATAACTTTCGCTTTATTACGCAAATAAATGCATATGAGGTTGAAAACTGCTCCTCTGTCAAAGACAGTATTTGTAATTGTTTTCATCTATATTTTTACCTTACAGTACAGAGTATATGTAGAGGAAAAGTATTGGGATCTGGCCAAAAATCCGTCTATCAAAATTTTATGGATCTGCAAGTTTTGAATAATCTTGAATATTAATCAACTATTTTTTCAATGATGTTTGTGCATCTGTCTGTTTGTCATTCACTCCTTGGTCCGATACTCTCAAACAAATTAGCATAATCGAAGGCATGATTGTTTTTTCAATTGATAAAAGTCAAGGACCTATTTATTTTTGTCTTGAACGGAACAAGGAACGACCTGCAAAATTTCAAAAACTTTTTCGAAAGTCTGAAAAACGTTATGGAAATATAATTACGTAAGCAATGTTAAGAATATATATTTAATACATGATATTTTATTTGAAAGCGAATGCCATCATTGTTAGGACTTAAACATGAACCACTTCATGGTTCATCTTATTTATATAAAATGTAAAAATCTTTAAGAAATTAAATATTTTCGCCATTATCAAGGGATCAAATGCTTTTGTAAATGATTTTGAGCAGAAATAAATGGATGCCATTTTTGTGGAATTATAATGAGTTATGAGCCGTCCTTGAGATATTAGATTTTTTTCTTTTTCACGGAAAGCACGAAATATTTGGAAATAACCATACGCATGTCTTAGTAATATATATAACAAAAAAGGCTCAATGTGCGTTATTATTTAGTAGACATCGTAAACCTATCTATTTGTAAAAAAATATTGTGTTGGACACAAAGATTTTATAAAATATTGGTAAAATCAAGTATACGAAAACGAGGGTTATTGATTGATAATCTTTGCAATTATCAGATTGACTTAATTCAAATATAATTTATTTTACATCCAACATATCTACTGGGATGGCTTTCTTTCGTTCCATCTAGACCGTCCGACCAATTCAAAGGTGCTAGGTGTCTATTTAGGCAACCGGGAAAGTAGAACCCAAACAGGACAGAAACCCAATATGGAGGAGCAAACACAGAGGTCATGCAATTTTCCCCCTAACCCATCACCTTTCGAAAAGATTCTCGAACCTACACATTTGTTGTACTTATAATACCGGCACGGAGGTGGTTTTGTGTGACATCGAGGATCAAACCGGCACCCCCCCCCCCCCCCATATAGCTGAACTGAATGGAATCCAGTCATCTTTACTCCTGCAGTGAATTTCAGAAATTATAAATTTTTTTTAAGGGAATTTACAGCAATATTAATCTTTTAAACCACCCATCTTAATGTCAATTATCGAATTATTTGTGAACAAATATAAACACAACATTTCCTTACGGTTCACTTTGTTTGTTCTACGATTTGTAAGTATTGAAAATTTTAAACTTACAAATTTAATAAATACACTCTATAACAAAAAGAATCGACGCATCAAGTAGGAGTTGTCCGACTGTAATGAAATTCCGTATGCAGAGACATTTTGAGCGAACGTGCAAATGAATAAAATTTGGTGTCGAATGAATAAATAGTGGAAGCTCCAGCGCATACTATCGAACGCCACGCATGCCCACAACAGGGCGTTATGGTCTGGGGTGCCATTTCTGGCACACTGACCGCACAGCGGTACGTAGACAACATTCTACGACCGGTTGTGTTACCCTTCTTTTTGCGACACCCCGGACTTTATTTTGATCAAGATAATGCCCGGTCGCACACGGCACTTATTGCTATGAATTGCCTTCAAGCTTGCCCAACACTTCTTTGGCCAGCTAGGTCTACTGATCTCTCTCTCATAGAGCACATTTGGGACGTTATGGGAAGACGATTGCAACCATCCTGGAATGTTGACGATTTAGCCCGACAGTTGGAGACAATTTGGCAAGGCATTCCGCAAGACACCATCCGTGAACTTTATCAGTCTATGCCACACCGGGTGACATCTTGCATTTAGGCCAGAGGTGAACCAACGTCTTATTGACTTACTCCCTTTGTATACGGTCAAAGTCTAAATCATTAAATTGTTTAGAAATTTTAATTTTTCTTTTCTAAATATGTTCTTCACATTCACCAATTTTTATCACAATCGGACAACTCCTTCTTGGTGCGTCTATTTTTTTGTTAGAGCATATTATTGCTTTACGGACAAATTGTTATTCCTTAACACCGAACAGAGAAACAAAAGGGAAGCAAATAGCAAAAGATCCGATCGCGAACTGGAAAACCTACTAGGAATGGGCCTACAAGCCGAGACGTCAAAGTTAGTGCTGTAGTTTCCCGTATCGGAGGGGACGGTCAAACACGGAACAACAGCGTGAAATCCTCCCGAATTAACCACAATACCGGCCATACACCGGAATGCATTTTTCTTTTCTGCTCAGACTGTTCGACAAGCTGTAAAATACACTGGAAGCAGAAATATAAAAATCGCATGTGCCACAATTCATGTTTAAGTAAATTTTATTCCGGCTTTCTATTGAGCTTGAATTTATTAGTGAACGCGGAAGAAAATGGAAATTGAAGCAGCAAGTATTCTTACTGCCAGCAACGTAGAAGTACGTAGTTTTCGGTGGTGAAAATTGCTTATATTTTATTGTGAATTTGATTTTGAATAAAGGGAGGCCTTTTCATATTTCTAAATGGAACTTTTTATAGTTCAAAGTATGCATATTGTTGATATGGAAGTATTAATATTACATTAATCTATATCTCAGTTGATTTGTGAAATTTTGATTCTGAAGTTAAATAACAGATCAAAAAATATATAATAAAGTTATTGTCCCCAAAATCATTTTTTAACTAAATTCCTCAGAAACAATTGTTTTCCACTAAACAGAAGATATTTAATGCTGCTGTGAATTAACATAAATTATTACAAAATGTTTTACAAAAAAGTTGTTTTTGCAAAATGATAAATGATAATTTTAATATTTTATTTTTTAAAATCAGACAAAAATATTTGGTTACAAAAATACATATTTGATTTTTCAGAAACTGAATAGAAATTAGGTTTAGTTCATGCATAAGTATCAGTTCAATGTGTTATATAGATTTTTAAGCAAATAGAATAATAACGGTTTTTATAATTATGAAGAAAGACAAAAGCATTTGAAACAGAGAAAAACGAATTTAAAGAATCGCCAAACTGGCGATAATTGCAATATATGCAAATGCACTTTTATCGCTGTACGCTTTTTTGCGTTACATTTTGATGCTGTTGCATCTAACTGAATACAGAAAATCACACATACACACACACACACACACATATATATATATATACATATATATATATATACATATATATATATATAAATATATATATATACATATATATATGTATATATGTATATGTATATATGTATATATGTATATGTATATACATATATATATATATATATAAATATATATATATATATATATATATATATATATATATATATTTATATATATATATATATATATATATATATATATATATATATATATATATATATATATATATATATATATATATATATATATATTATAAAATACAATCTTACAAAGTTAAAAATCAAGAATTAGAAAGGCGCAAAATGCGGCACTATCAAAGTCTTGAAATATATATATATAAATAACAAAATAAAAATTTAGAATCATTGCGTTTACAGGGTTGCAGAGAGGTCAAGGGGGATTGTGACCCCTTTTACTGGTTAGAAGCTACCTTTGACTTCTAGAAAATACTCCCAGAAACACTGCACGCCCGAAACAACAATCGAACGTGACCGTGGGGATAAAATGACCGAATCCCAGACAACACCTAACGTAGAACAGTAAAAATGAAAAATTTACAAACCTACCAAATGAGAAACAGGAATAAGTTGCTACAAAGTAAAAAAAAGTGTTGTCTGGGATTCGGTCATTTTATACCCACGGACATGTTCGATTGTTGTTTCGAGCGTGTAGTGTTTCTGGGAGTGTTTTCTAGAAGTCAAAGCTAAGTTCTAACCAGGAAAAGGGGTCACAATCCCGCTTGACCTATCTGCAACCCCATAAACGCAATCATTCTATATTTTTATTTTGTTATTTGTATATATATATATATATATATATATATATATATATGTGTGTGTGTATGTGTGTGTGTGTGTGTCATATATATATATATATATATATATATATATATATATATAATCCCACACTACCACATTACTTACAAATTTTAAAAAATCATCATACTTTTGATGCGCAAGATATCTTTTATATGGCTTTCACCACTAGCTTTTTAAAATTTTTATTAGATAAATTACTGCGGTGTATCATAAGACAGAAATTTCGTCGGGGCATTAATAAAGCAAATACATAAAAGATAACTGGCAATTCAAATGGAAATCACATGTTATCTTACTAAAGAAATCAATGGAATAAAAGTCCCCTCAAAAAATATGTTGACAATACCCAAGTTTTCTTGGATAGCATCCAAATCATAGTCCTTGAACCTTTAGAAGTACGCGAATACGACTTTCTTTGCTAAAAATGTTTACGTATATGTAATTCGGTTTTTAAAAGAATCTCCAAATATTTATTTAAAGACTTTTCTATAGAAAATATCTTCTTCTTATGAACACATTTACCGCTTTTTATGATAAGGGTTTTTAAAGTGCATCTGGAAACAATTTTTTAACTTTGTTACTGTTCCGTTAATATTTGATAGTAAGTATATACAGTGTTTCCTCATAAGTCCTTCGGCATCCGTTAAACTTTCGATTGAAGTGTTCTATATATGCAAAATGATTATCTACTAATAGGAAAGTGACTACATACTATAAATTGTGAAAGTTTGTAGTGCCTATAGTGACGACTTGAAGAAGTTAAAATTACTACTTCGAAAACGAAGCAACATAGGCAGTGAAGCAGCAAGATTTCTGCAATGGGGTTATTGTTATTGTTGAGACCCAGACCGTCCGACCTACCAGAAAGGTGTGGAAGACCCAGGCCGTCCGACTCATCCAGAGGACTTGAACAACTATTTGGACGACCGGGAAGGCACCAGAAAGGTGTCGAAAGCCCAGACCATCCGTCTCGTCCGAGGACTTAGAAAAACAGGTTGAATGCCCGGCACCAGAAAGGTGTTGAAAACCCAGGCCGTCCGGCTCGTCAACAAGGACTTGAGCAGCACCAGAAAGGTGTAAGGTAACTGTTTGGACGGCCGGGAAGTGCCATCTAATTTAGACAGGAACCTAGTGGGGAAGCATCCACAGGGACCGTACCCTCCTTCCCCTACCACCAACCTCTCGGAAGGACTTACGGACCCACATGTTTAATGTGATCGTACTCCACATGAACACGGCGGCAGTTGTGACAGCATTCAAATCCAGCGCGCAAACCACCGGGCTACCGCGACCGAAATGTGCCAACCGCACGCGGTGTTCCCAGGTGGTCACCCACCCAAGTACTAACCGCGCCCGATGCTGCTTGACTTCGGTGATCTAACGAGGTCCATGTGTTATCAGCAACGTGTTATTCTAACGTGTTATCAGCACGGTAGGGCAGTTGGCACTCTGCAATGTGGATGTCTTCTCGTTTTTAATTTATTTAGAAGGACCTTTTGATGAAGTTAGAAATAAATGCATAAAAAAGGCAGACAAATGCAGTACAGTAATTATCCATTTTCATTTACATCATACCGTCTTTGTACATGTTATGTGCAAGCTAAAATGCTTCCATAGTATATTGAAAACATACTATAACTTTCTAACTGAAACTTTTATCAATCTAATTTCCTTTTCGAGATTATCGAGATCTTCTTTCCAGAAATTCTAAAGTCTTCAATTCGCCGTTAGAGGCGCTGTATAAGTTCTCAATCGGCAGCGCAATGTCGATTCCTTATTAGCAGACCTGGTTTTTTCAGCTGTCGAACGCTTCAATCGAAAGACATAAAGATTTACGAGGGAACACTGTATATGATGAAGTGTTTGCACTTGGGCATACAGACTGTACCTTTAACGGGTAAAATAATCAAAAATTTAGGGGCAACTTCACAGCGGTTTATCATTCCGAGGAAAAACATGAATCTGTGACATCAGACTCATTAAACCATCGCTGTATTGACTATGATAAGAAACACTTACATTATCATCATTCATAGCTTAAAGTCAACACTTCTGAACACGTCCTTCCCCCTCCTCCCATATCTTTCCCCTTGCCTTCTCTCAGAGGCGATGCAAGAGTTTCATGCGGCTTAAATGAAATTTAAAAGTTTGCTTCATTTTTATCTAATATATGATGAAAGAATTGGAAATTATGTAAATAATTGATGAAATAATTTGAAATATAAAGTCCGAGTTAGCTCGACCTGTCCCAAAAGTCTTTAGGTCTTGGACAAGCCCAAAACGTATTTGATTGCCGATGCATTTAAAACCATAAGTCCAAAACACCTATGGGCCCAAAATAATACAAAAAGGAGATCGTTGTTAAGCGCAACTTACCACACTACTGAAATAGAAAATAATTTTTCAATATACTATTATGTTGATATCTATATAATAATTTTGTAACATGTTAGTATCTTTCAAGGCCCTCCAGATCCTCTCCGGTTCTCTAAAACCTTGCATATTTGCACCTTTAAAATATCGACAACAAAATAGAAATGTGTTAATCAAAATTTACCTTTGTTAAAAGAAAGTACAGTTTAATTTTTTAAGAGTATTAGATTTACTGTATTTAACAGTCTTAATTACCAGCTCATTTATTAATTATAGGACCGCGGATCTCTCTTTTTCTGATCAGGAACCAAATTTTCGTGAACACCTGTGACTCAAGGTCTAGAGCCAAACCCACGCACGCAACTAATACTCAATCAAGAGCGCATTTACGAGTAAGACCTCCTCAAATACATAGACGATATTTCAGTATAGTTGACCTCATTTTTCGTACTTCGACAGTAGGTTTTAGACATATGACCAGCTTCAAAGTTTGTTAAAATTAAATGCTAAATTTCATTATAATTTTTTTCCTTGCGGGAGAGGGGGGTATTTAAATGAAACTAGAAGGTATAAACCTTCATATAGTCATTTTATCAGAACAAATCCATTTAGGTAAAGTTGCGCTGTGTAGTAAATAGTGTAAAGAAAAGAAACGGTGCAATTGTCTGCTGTATTTGGCGAGTTATTGCTTAATAAAACTTAAAAAAAATGTCTATACAAACACAAGGTCAGTTGCAATTAAAACTGCGTACACACTTTTTATATGAAGTCTGATTTCAATTTGCAGTTTACACCCCTACAGAGCGAATCAACAATCAAATTAAAATCGTTGATTGGTCAAATTGAAGGAAAATTCGATTTCAATTATCCCTATTTTATGCTATTTTTTGAGTTACTTCTATTGTAAATATGGTTATGAATATTGCAGATAATTATAACAGTTTATTTTCCTTCTGTATAGAGCAAATTTACTAATTTAACATTTCTTTCATATAAAAATGTAGGCTCTTATATTTTAGAAAAAAAACAGCCCAAAAATATATGTAAAATAATGCCTACTTTAATTTAAAAATAAATGTTAATATTGGAAGTATGTGTTTAAAACAAATTACCGAAGCACGATAAGCGAGGTCAGCCACGCGCGAAACACGCTGTATATACATAATATTCAAAAAGAACATTATTCAGCAAAATATCTCATTTGAAACATATACAGAGAGCGGCAGAAATACAAGCTAAGCAAAAGTTTAAAATGTCATCCTATCAAAAATACGTCGATGCCGGGTAGAAAATGAGGAAAAGAGAAAACAGCAATCTTTGGCAAAATTTGACAGCGTGTCCGTCAAATCTCCGAGGCTCTGAAATTTTGCGATCGAAAAAAAGTAAAAATGGCAAGAAACGAAGAATTTCAGTGTGTAAAGAAGTTTTATAAATAAAGGAGAAAGAGTTTGACAGCAGGAGCAAACAAAATCATAACTTTGCGAGCGATGAAAAAATCTTGCGACCGTCAAACAAAATTGAATCCTTACAAGGTGATCGAGCACATTGTACGCATTTCATTCCTTCTAAATTGGAAGCAGTTACCCTGTCATTATTATTCGATGATACATTGTAATGCCCTAGAAATTGCGTTTATATAGCCACGGTGCAAAATAATTTTTTATTTTATTTTATTTTATTCAATTTACTTGGCATTTACAGATGAAATCCAGTTACAGCATAAATATGCAATTTAACGATTGCATTTGAAGTATTCTTATATATACATTTTGAAACTATGACATTTTAAACATAAACTGTCAAAGTGTTTGTGACTTTCCAGACCCTCCAGAAGCCCCCCGGGGATCTAAAAGAATAAATATTTGTTTACTTATATTATGGAACATGTTGGATTTTCTCCCCAAGGACGTAGCAAATGAGTATGTTTACCAAATAGTATTTCCAGATCCTGCAGAAGTCCACTGGGAATCTAGAAAACTGAATATTTATACATTTATAGTATTGAACACGGGACAAAATCTAATAGAGTCGGATTTTCTATTTTTTTTCCAAATGGGACGAAGAAAATTAAGGTACTATCAAATAATATTTCCAGACCCTCCAGAAGCCCCTGGGGATCTAAAAAACTATATATTTACACACCTATACATAAGAGCGAACACTGAAAAAATATAATGGAGTTGAATTTTTGATTTTCTCTCCAGGTGTTGAGAAAATAAGAATTTTTATCAATTAATATTCAATCAGACCCTCCAGATGTCCCGCTGAGTTTTATAAGACTGGGTATTTACGCATTTATTAAATCGAACACGGGACAATATTTAATCAAGCCGGATTTTATATTTTATCCCCAAGGGCGTATAAAATAAATGTTTCTATCAAATAAAAATTCCAAACGCTCCAGAAGTCGTCTGGCGATCTGGACAACTGGATATTTACACACTTATAGTATCGAACACTGACGGAAGTTCCCTGGAGACATAGAACAGGAGTTCCAAAGTGCGATAGTACACGTGGTAGGTACGTGGGATTACTCCAAGAAAAATTAATATTTCGTTTTTGTATTTTTTTTTTCAAAGAATAGTTTTGAATTGATAGAAAAAAAATTAAATAGAAAATGACAAATATTAATTTAACAAATATTAGATTACACGATCATGAACGCAATGATATTATGATTATATGAATATTAATTTACCAGAGTAAAAAGAAAAAAAAACCGCGTCTGCATTTACCACAGGGTACGTTAGTAGATTTAATAGGTTCGGAATCTAAAAGGTTTTGCGAGTGATATACATGCTATACATGATTTTTTAACGATCAGTCGTTAATAGTTCAGTATTCTCCCAATCGGCAAGGGTTGTGAAGCAGTTTTATTGAGAATGTCCCCGGTGTACTAAATATATTTCATATTAAACGCTTATATATTTATACAGCTTAAAATGATTTTCTACCCAGTGCGCGAACATTTCTGAATACTTTCACGGGCCCAGTATTCTAAACCGACACCTATGGTCCCAAAATCAAGCACGTTAAGGCCCTCAGCAGCACAGGTGGCATATTATGCAATATAAAATTTACCCCTACAGAATATTTTAATACAGAGCAAAGCTTTCTGTATTGATCAAATTTTCTGTTAGGAAAATCAAAGTTTTCAGAAACAGAAAATTTATTAATAAAATAAATTAATTATTCACTCGCAAACACAGAAAGTCTGCGCAAAGCGCAATAGCTACCTGCAGATCAATGACTTGTGATCGGACTTCTGTTCCTAACTGGTGCCTTGGACCTTAGTATGCTGAAATGCTTATAGTAGTCCGAAAACTAACTTTTGAAAAGCAATATCCGGGCACAATATTTTCGTGTGTATAAAACATTCGTGAACTATTAAAATAATCTTACTTTTCTACATTCCACAATCCCAATATCATTAACAGACGAATACATTCTTATGTAGGGACAGCAAAATTCTTCTTTGAAGAAGTTGCGTAACACACTTGTCTGTTCTATAGATGCCGCTAGAATAGTGACATATCAGTATAGTTAAGCGTCCATGCATAATCTTACATTTAGTTTATACGATTAATTTTACGCTAACTGAATTCCATTAAGTAAAATCGGATAAATTATTTATTACTTCTGAATGTAAATTTTATAAATAAATGATTAATATTGATACTTTTATTTGTTCAATTTGTTAGTATTAACCTACGGATATCCTATATGTCACAAAATTCCCCTTTCGTTATGTATGTGTTTAGATAGCACTAGACGCCTAGATAAAATATTTCGATTTCTGAAGGAAATCAGACACATTTTATTCAGCAGGCTAGCATAACGACACCTTTATATCGTCCTTGATAATAACAATCGAGTGTAATAGCTCTAACGATATAAAAATTATGAAAACCATTTCCTTAATAAAATGGTGAAACTGTAGTATTAAACGTATCAGATGATGTTCAATTCTCTTCAACGAAGCGGATAAAAATTTGGTACTCCAATTACGTTTACATGGTAACTTACGTTACCCTAATACTACTATGTATGCTCCTAGGATTCTGTTACGAAGGTCTTAAATTGAAAATATATTTTTGTGTATTTTAAATTCTTAAAAATAAAGAAAAAGCGGTAGATAAATATTCTTTTAAATAGAGTTTAAACATTCATTTTGGTCCTGATACAATTGGATGATCAGATTTTGAGTAATTTCCTCGATGTGCAGAATTTGAAAATTCATTATGTCTAAAAACCACTAAACACCATATTGCCGCTAAACATATTTTCGGGTAAAACTTAAATTCTGGAAATTGGGTTACAGCATTCATTACGAATCATTTTAAAAATATTTCTTTTTAATTTGAGATGGTTTTAGGATTATAACTATTTTAACCCTTTTTCCTAAGGCAGGGGGGGGGGGAGGTGGCGGTACTACAAACATATCGGTGTAAATATTTTAAAAATTGCTCAAGTTTTTTCTAAATATATAATAACTAAATAAGTAAATTGTATTTCTGAAAAACAGATCCGAAGTATAACAGGACTCGTCCATCAAAAGCCCTCTACTGAATTTGAGAGATGTATGCTATTTGGATTTCCACTACGACGAGTACACACAAAAACAAACACACACACACACCATTATTTTTCATTATCTAAGATAATTACACCGTATTAATTACTAATCATATTAACTATTTTACTACGCTGCTGTTTTACCATATAAAATTTATTATCATCTGCATTGAATATTTAACGAATCTTCGCAAGATAATAGGAAACAACTAATATTTGACACAATATAATTCAAATCCTCTATTTTATTATTATTAAATTCATTTTATTATTAAATCACGTTAAAGTGCAATCAATTGAAACGTTATGCTTCTAAACTAAATTGATACCAGAGCAAGATGTTTAATAAATATAAGCATGGCATGTCTTTTGAACATTTCATTCAAAATAGAATGAACAATATAGTTATTAAGAAATATACGCACGCGAAGTTAAACATAGAAACGTAAGAACATATGTGATGATTATTTCCGTGAAATATGCACGCATTTGGTTCTATTACTGTGTTATCACCATAATAAATTAAATATGTATTTATGCACGTCATGTAAAAACTACGTTTTCCAAAGTAATTTAACGTTTCTCCTTAATTAAATTTATATGAAGTTGTTTGTTTTGGATTATTTAAAAGAGATAAGGTATTGGGATTTATATTTATATAAATACCATATATTATGGAAGTAATAATAATTAATCAACTTTATATTATATTCCCTTATTGAAGGAAAATTGCTTATAGTTATTGCAATTTCGAGATATAAAAATTAAGAATAACCCAATCTTAAAAGTTCGCAAGATAGTGAATTTTATTTAAAGCCTTAAAATATATTTTATACATAAAATCTAATATTTCAATAATTTTTTCAATAAATATTAGAAGCAATTTAATAACAACAATAATAATAATAATAATAATAGTGATGAAATAATTCTTTACTAATCCAGCAACACAAATGTTTAACAAAGTATAAGGTTTCTGTTACCTGTATGATAAACGTACTTTAAATAACCCTATACTAATCTAAAAACACATTTTTTTTTAAACAAAGTACAAGGTTTCTTACCGGTATCATATATGTACTTTAAATACTCCTAATCTAGCAATACACGTTTTTAACAAAATATAAGGAACAAGAAATCGAAAGTACTTTCCGTACTAAATGGTAGAAGGGATATATTTTTAAGAAAGTACAAGGTTTTTGTTACCTGCATGGTAAATGTACTTTAAATAATCCTACATTAATCTAACAACACTTTTTTAACAAAGTACAAGGTTTGTTACCGATATTGTTGATCGTTTCGGAAGAAATAAAAACAAAATCATCACTTGCCTTCGAAACTATTGTACAGATTCAAAAAATTATTTGCTATGATTTTACGTTATGCCCTAGTCCTTTATTGCTATTCAGCCAAGTCGCATTCAATATAGACTCTGTATCAATAAAAAATATTGTCTGTTTCCAGTAAAAGATAGGAAAATTATATATTTTACATCATTTAATCATATAGTTTATATACAAAAAGCGCCCGCACACTAGTTTGCTTGGATTGCAAACATGTTATTTGGGGCTTCTTTAGACTCATATTTAGGGTGGAATTTTACTTCCAGTTCAACACTTTTCCTTGAAGCAGATATTTATCAAGAGTGGCTATAGTTAGAGCTTAGGTTATGACTGATATGAATTCAGCATCGAAATTCAGAGGAGATGAGTCCACTAAGGATTTCCACTGTCATTTCTAAATACGCCACTTCCGTTTTTTCCAAAAAATCATAAGACTGCATACAAAATAAATATATAAAATATAATAAAAATGCTTAATAGTCTTTGGTAAGAATCATATCAATATTTTTCAGCAATTTATGATCCTAAGGTCTTTAGGGTGATTTATTTTTATTTTAGAAAAATTTAAACTAATGATTTGTTTTAATTTTATTGTTTAAGGGGTATTTAGGAGCTTATTTAGGGCGTTATTACATGAAGTGAGACTATCGTTTTATCAGGGCATGCCGATACATTTGATTACTTGGATTGCAAGCCAGTATTCCAGACTGACAAAGATTGAAAAATCGGATTGATGGCATGCGTATACTGCATGTGTGAATTCTGCAGTGGACATATACGTGATTGAGAGCTACTGTAAGAAAGTAATTGCTGATAAGAGATTTATTAAAGTGCACTTCATGGGGTAGACCCGTATTCGGCGTTTTTTTACTTTTTGTTTTAAGCGGGCACATTATTAAAGCGTTAATTGGTATGCAAGAATTCGCTGGGAGTTTCGATTTATTTTTAATCAGATGCTAGCATCTTAAATCGCAGGCAGCAGCAAATTTTCGGTCTAACTTTATATAAGAGAATAAGTTTGCATGTAAAATGTACTGTTTATCTTATCTATCACAAATATTTAAATAAAAAATCATTGATAATATTAGATACAATTTTGTTATGATGGAGAAACTTTTTCGCTTTCTTAATATCTCGAAAGCTGCTCTGAATGTAAACGCAGATAATTAAAATAACAGGAACGGTTGTTTACAGATGGTATTTTAGCTAAAATGCTGAGTTTGTAAGATGAGCATATGCATTTGTATGCTGAAACTGGCATTGGCTCTCATACTAAATGAAAAAACATTTTGTAAATAATAAATGCATCAAAAATTAATTAAAGCGTTGTACCTTTTAATTAAAATTAGCCCAAAATTTATACTGTTGAAAACCTTATTTTAAACAAAAGCAAATATTGCACTCAACTGTTGAAAGCGATCCAAATGTATTCCAAGTAGTTTCTATCTTTAACACTTTACAACATAGTTGAAAAGTGTTTATGACTTTGTCCATTATGTCTGTCTGTCTGTCCGTTAGCACGATAACTGCCGTAAAAATCACTTTATCAAAATGCAATTTTAGTATGTTGCTCAGACAGTGTGTGGAACCTATGGGAGTATAAATGAATAATATCATCTAATTCGTTTTGTATTGAACCCGGGTTGAAGAAATGAAATACATCGAACCCTATGAAACCTAATTTTTCAAACACGTTTTTTAAGCGAATTTAAAACTCACAAATTGCTTCGAAAACTTTAGGAAATATTCATAATATCCCATAAAATATATAAAAAAAATTTCAGCAAAATATATTCATTAGTTTTTTAAATAAAAATGAAATAATAATTACACCTTTTATATGAATAGATCACATGACCATTATATGAAGAGATCACGTGACCCACTTCAAAATAAAATATGGCATCCATCTTGTATCAAAATCGCGATTTTTAAAGTTCTTTTTAATTCATATTTAATGTTGCATCCTTCCAAGAACCGCTTTATTTCTGCTTAAATTCTGTGCATCTACATACTGAAACAACGTAATTACAATATATTTAAGTTTAAATGATTATCAAATTTGATTATTTCTACACCGAAGCCTATTTTTCACTTATATAAAATGTAAACAGCAAAATATGTAGAATGAGTTGTATTAGAATTGCTGTATTTCTTTAACACAAAATTGTTTAGCCCATGGAGTCTGCATAGCTGAAATGAATGAAATATTCATTGATTTTACAAAGAGAAGGACGATTTTTTTCGATGAAGTTTTAAGCATAGAGTTTAATTGATTGTAGCTACATGGTTTTAAGTTTTTAAATAAAATAAATTATTTTAGTATTGTGATGAATGAAAGGATTGGAAAAATGCTTACGAATGAAATGCTGCTTTTATATAGAGGCGATTTATATTTAGATGATGTCATTTGAATAAAATTCATTTATTTCCAATGAAGTTTTCAAATATAATAAATTATTGCAGTATTATGATAATTTTAAAAATATTTCCGAGGAATGTAATATTATTTTAGAGATGTTTAAACCAGGCAATTTATATTTCAATGCCGTCATTTAAATGATCATTTTTTCGATGAAGTTTTAAGTTTTCAAATATATGAAATTATTGTAGTATTGTGATTATTGAGTTTAAATGATTATCAAATTTGATTATTTCTACACCGAATCCTAATTTTCGCTTTTGGAAAATGTAAACACCAAACGTAGAATGAGTTGTAGAATAATTGCTGAATTTCTTTAACGCAAAATTATTTAGCTCATGGAGTCTGCAATATAGCTGATATGAATGAAACACTCATTGATATTGCACATAGAACCCAGTCGATGTTTTCGATGAAGTTTTAAGCATATAGGTAAATTACTGGTACCTCCATGGTTTTAAGTTTTTAAACAAAATAAATTATTTTAGTATTGCGATGAATGAAAGGATTGGAGAAATGTTTACGAATGAAATGCTGCTTTTATATAGAGGCGATTTATATTTAGATGATGTTACTTGAATAAAATTCATTTATTTACGATGAAGTTTTTAATTACAATAAATTATTTCAGTATTATGATAACTTTAAGAATATTACCGAGGAATGTAATATTATTTTAGAGATGTTTAAACCAGGCAATTTATATTTCAATGCCGTGAGTTGAATGAAGTTCATTTTTTCGATGAAGTTTTAAGTTTTCAAATATACGAAATTATTGTAGTATTGTGATAATTTTTAAAATATTAAGGAGGAATCTATAGCATTTTAGAGATGTTTAAATAAAATTACATTGAAGTTGGAATTTGTTTCATAATCAATGATTTATGCTTGATTTATCTTTCTTGATATAATAATATGATGATATTCAAATTTTATACGCTAGCCGAAAAATTACATCATTAATAAATATGTCAACAGTCGGAATTAAACATCTATTAATTCTTTAATTCATACCTCGAGTCATTTTAGAACAATCGGAAAGAAATATCCCACATAGTTTTATATATGGGATAACTGCCAAAATATAGGGCTAATCTATGTATACTATATTATATCAAGGAATGTTTGAAACTTTAAACCATAATGAATGACTACTTGAGAAAATAGAATTTATTTGTACTTCCTAGATATAAAACGGAAGCAATCTTATGAAAATTGAGTGACTACAATTGTTTTGAGGGTCTTATGAGACCCTCTATGTAAGGTTCTCCTCTATAGAGAAAGTTCCATAAAATTTGGAGAACAACTAATTAATTAATAACCAATCTTACACAATAAAATGTGTCTGTCTGTGTTACTACGTCGTCTGTAAGGGAAAATCAAAACTTCGGATAGCAAGAAAATTCGGCACATAGGTATTTCAAGTCCCATGACAATACAGCATGAAAATATATTTTAAAAATTCGAATTTGTTTAAAAGTTATGAATATTTAACACCGAATTTTTGACATTATAAATCCATTTATCTAGCAGACTATTCTGCTTGAAAGGGAACTCTTTCTTTCGTAAGTGAGTACAAAATCTCAGAGTTTCGATCTGAAGTTTGATAGATTTATCTCCCTAGAGGCAGTAATTCCAAATATTTTTGGTTTGGAGGATGTCTTGGAATATTTTGTATGTTTTCGTGACCTTTATGTGTCACATAGATTACGAAAGATAAGTGCAAAATGGTATGTTTTCCCATGAAAAACCGGAGCACGAGGATGGTTTTGGTTCAAAACAGTCGATTTATAAATTAAGTAGTGCTATACGTATCTGCATTATTTAGGCAATGGCCATATATTAAGGATTCGCCGTGTAATCTGCACTGATATTTATTTTAATATTGTTACAATTTAGGATATTGTGATATTCTTGATAGGCGGGAATTTTGAGCAATAGAAAAATGAGATTTTACCAAATTGTTCTGAATAATACACAAGACACTGAGTCTAAAGTGAAACAAGGCATCTATATTAGTTATACATTTTCTAATTTGTTATACTACATATATTATAAGCTAATTGCTATATATTTTGTTGTACTCATACCATCATGGAAAACAAGGATAATTTCCTATTAGAAATACCATGTAAGATTGTCTTTTCTCGGTACATTAAATATATGTATAGCATAATGAATTTTATCCTATGATACAGAAGTAAAGCGAAAAATTACTTTTTCTTACACAGAAAGAGCAATTGGCGAAAGGGAGAAAATCTAAAGGGAATTAATAAGTCAACAGCAGTTCTTTGTTTCTCATCTTCTGGGGTTTTCTGGTTTGCAAATAATTCCAGGGAGTTTTCTTTATGATAAAAAAAAATATGAATTCTTTGTTGGCCAGAATTCTGAACTATTTGGATATCAAATATTTGGTAAGGAGTGATATTTGTTTCAAAGATTGTAGAATGACCCAGGCCGTCCGACTAGCCCGAGGGAACGAGTAGCAGAATGGACGGCCGGGAAAGGGCACCAGAGGATTCCTGCCCCCACGTGATCAGCGACACTGTGGTACTTTTTTATTTAAAATAATGCTGCTTACAATTGAAGAATATACCATTATATGCAGACAGTTTTACAATGGAATAGGTGAAATAATTTAGAAAAATAGGTCAAAAAAGGGAAAAGAAAAGACTAAGAAAAGAATTTAGAATGAAGGGCCAGAAAATGACTATAGAAGAAGAGACCAGAAAAGGAATTTAAAATGGTAGACAAAATGTGCGGGAAGAAGAAATGAACAAAAAGAAAATTAAAGAAATTTGGAACGCAGATCGGAAGGGCCAAAAGAAGAGTAAAAAAGAGAAGACCATTAAATATATGTATAGCACAATGCATTTTACCCTATGATACAGAAGTAAAGCGAAACGTTGCTTTTTTGTTACACAGAAAAAACAATTGGTGAAAAGGGGGAAATCTAAAGGGAATTAATAAGTCAACAGCAGTTCTCTGTTTCTTATCTTCTGTGGTTTTCTGCTTTGCAAACAATTCCAGGGAGTTTTCTTTATGATAAAAAAAATCTGAATTCTTTGTTGGCCAGAATTCTGAACTATTTGGATATCAAATATTTGGTAAGCAGTGACATTTGTTGCAAAGAGTGTGTCATATCTGTCTGGAATTTCGTATTATAATATTATTTTTTAAGTTGCTGATATTGGCTAAAATGTTAACGTCAGCAGATAAGTGATTAAATAAATTAAATAAACCATTTTTGAATAGTACATTGTTTGGCATTGAAAAGTTTAGTCAACTGCTACTATTTTCAATATATGTTTATTTATAAGATGCTTTGGAAATAGAAGAGATATTCTGTAACAGTCCTTGGAACATACCCAAGACGCTGAAACTGAGAAACTCTTTTGAGAGGAAATCACTGATCTACATTTTTTTACATTTGACTAGAAAATGTACTGTCCGTACATTTGAAAATGCACCCGCGTCCTGAATAAGGACTCACTACTTATAAATAATTAAATAAGTTCCCACTACGAAATGAATACACAATTTAAAACAGTAATCGCATAATCTCCGCTAAACAAATAAATAAATAAATAAATAAATAAATTATTTATAGGAACTACAAGGTGTGAAGGAGTGACTTTAAAAACAGACTTTTGTGTGCTTCCTACGTGAGTTTCCGCAGTAAAATCCACCGGTAAAATAGCCTAATCCGTGGATCGTTCGGGGGTTTTGGAGAAGATGCGTTGGTTCATTAGAAATCACTTAAACAAGTACAAAAATTAAAATTATTTATTTAATCGAAAATTTATTTAGAAAATTTATATATATATATATATATATATATATATATATATATAAAGAAATACAATCCCAAAAAGTATGAAATCCAAGAAATTAAGGTCCTGGATATCTCCCAGGTGCATTTCTTTCAATATGACAAAACACTACTGAAATTTGCATATATTTTAAATTACGAGCAATTCAGCATATGTTTGCTGGTACAGTATATAATAAAGATTAAGTTTCAAACTGTCTACTCCCCGATATTGTTGAACTTTCGTTTTGATAAATTCGTGAACCAGAATTAGGCTTTTCTAAATATACATTACGGCTGTATCTATTTCTTTCTAACCTTGCCTTCTTTTGTCTAAATCGAAGGTCTGCGCCTGTCTGTCCGTGATCCTCAGCAAAATACCTCTCAAAAATTGCAAGTGTCAAATTGCATTTTTGTACGATCCTTGCGATTAAGGAGCATGAAAAGTATTAATTTCAGCAAGATCAGATTTGGACAAATTCCACATTTTTTCAAAATGGTATATCAAAATGCAAAATAAAGAAGGATAAATTATGACATATTTATAGTTATTGCTTATGTAATATTATATTAAAACTAGTTAAAATGAAGAAAATTAAACTATTAAATAAAATAAAACTAATTAACAATAAAATGAATTAGAGAGTTAAATATTCTAGCGTCTAACTCTCTTACATCATTTAATGATAATGATTTGAATTAATACCTAATAAAATACAACATTATAGAAATATGTTACGTTCACACGTATTAAATCTGCTGCAACATTCTTCAAATTATTTAAAAAGTACTCGTGGAAACAAATGCTGACAGCGGCAAGTTTGGGTTCTTGAAAGTGAAACAAATGGGCGCAAATATAATTAAACACTTGAACTGAAAAAGAACTCTTAATTAAAATAATCTAAGTGGTATTTAAGAGAAATGGTTTCGAGCAGCCATGCATAGATTCAAGAACCAATTAAATCTCAGTTATTAAATTTTCATACATATTTTTGAAGAACGAATTAAACACTGTATATTTAATAAAATGTAAATTGGAGAAAATTGATGTTGATTTACAAAATTCAAGGCATAATTAATCAGGGATATTCAAAATGACTAATTCCTACACTGAATCTGTACTATTAAAATTAATTATAAAGATGACAGCACTGATTTTCGGAAATAGTCCATGCGAGTGTTAGGTCTTTAGTGCGTAATCCGCAATTTAAGTAATATTTGAACGTTATGAAATTTGGTGGAACATATTATATTACTTTAAGTTTTATTTTAAGTGTATATTATATTACAATATGCAATTTTACTTGTTTAATTAAATCTTGTAAATATATGAAAATATATATTATATTTGTATATACTATATAACGTATATATGCACTCTAATGAATACTAATGTATATATAAATATCTATGAATATACACTCTAATGAATACTAATGTATATATAAATACTCTAATGAATAATAATGCATATATAATGTATATATAAAAGAAGTCCTTCGTTATTATATATAACTCAGAAGAAATAGCCAGATTAGGGTGGGATATCACGGTGGTTAAAGCACGCTGATCGCACTGGGAAGATGCGAGTTCGAATCCGGGACCTGCTTAAATTATATCAGTTTCTATGGGGATTAAGGATAGTTGAATCTGGAAGTCCTTTAAAGAGGTTGGTGGCAGGGGAAGGAGGGTGCGGTTCCTATGGACGCCACTCCCACTAGATTTCCGACCAAATTGGGTGACACTTTTTCAGTTACTCAGACAAGTACCTTACATTCTTGGGAAGGTCCGATTGTCTCATTTATATAAAAAGAACGAACCACCAGATAGAAAACCAGTATTATCAAATACTAGAGGGAAGGGTGGTAATGAACCCTGCAGATATTATGGATCCCCTCGGTTCCTCGGCCGAAACGAGGATCACTCTAGTGGCGGAGTGGTAAATCAACTCTAATCACTCCCCCTGAGATAAGAAATCACCATTACCGTGCATTATTGAAGGAGCATTTGTGTTGTGGCCGTTAATAGTTTCATCCTATTCGTGAACGTTTAACAAGATAAGTGATATACAAGTTTTATGGGTATTTATTTTGCACAATGCGCAGATTTCGATGCCATACCTTGAACTACACTAGTTAGACTACACTAGATAATATGTCGAAACCAGACTTCAACTTTTTGGTTAGGTTTGGGAGTAGTGATGCGATATTTTCAAGATGGTCTCGCTGATAATATAGCTCCTGACTCAGCGTTTACTGATGGCTGCCATGGAGAACTAGAGGGCATGTGTTGTTGAGACCCAGACCGTCCGACCTTCCAGAAAGGTGTAAGGTAACTGTTTGGACGGCCGGGAAGTGCCACCCAATTTAGACCGGAACCCAGTGGAGGAGGCATCCACAGGGACCGTATACTCCTTCCCCTACCACCAGCCTCTCGGAAGGACTTACGGACCCACATGTTTAACGTGATCGTACTCCGCATGAACACGGCGGCAGCTGTGGCAGCGTGCAAATCCAACGCAAAAACCCACCGGGTTACCGCGGCCGAAATGTGCCAACAGCACGAGGTGTTCCCAGGTGGTCGCCCACCCAAGTACTAACCGCGCCGAAGCTTCTTGACTACGGTGATCTAACGAGAACAGGTGTTTTCAGCACGGTAAGGCCGTTGGCTCTTAGAGGGCTTGTGTGTGATGAGTGAATTAAGGGCACACAGTGAATGTGCTGGAGTCAAGAAAGAAATTTATATTTGCCACTTTTGTAAATAATTTCTGTTTTTCAACAATAATGTTCAGTTTTAACGAATAAACTGTGACTATTTCATGGGGGTCCATAATACCCCCATTTTAAAAGAACAGGTGATTTCATTTTTTTTTGGGGGGGGGGGGGGAATCGCATTATGGATGTTACTGTAAATATTCTATAAATTATTTCTCCTGTTGGGGTCATAGCTGATTAGCACATGCGACCAACCATTCCCAAATCGAGTGAAATTAGCTTAAAATGTAGGTGCACTTTACAAAAAACGAAGAGGGGTTCCATATTACCACCTTTTTGCTCTACTAAATGCTCGACCTGAGCGGATAGTCGGCAGACTTATTCAACCACTACCAAATGCTTAAGCTGAACAGAGAGGTGACAGACTTTTCAATCACTACTGAATGTCAAATCTCTTAACAGTAATTTGTGACGTCATTCTCAGGAATATCATGCTTGACGTTATTCTAATATTTGTATTAGTTCTTATTTTGCAATATTTTAAAATTCGTAAGA
Organism: Amaurobius ferox; assembly: GCA_951213105.1. Lineage (NCBI taxonomy): Eukaryota > Metazoa > Arthropoda > Arachnida > Araneae > Amaurobiidae > Amaurobius > Amaurobius ferox. Next base: position 87,443,839 of record OX578144.1, read on the forward strand.
GTCTAAATTCATTTTGTAATTTCCGTGTATATTTCTTGTATTATTTTTAGTAAGTTCATTTACCATTTTATATTTTTTGCAAATTTGCTTTAAACTGGTCTTTCTGTATATAAACATTCCATGTTTTTATTACTCATGTAGCCACTCATGAAGGACGTATATACTTCCGAAAGCGCTCTGGCAGTTTTTAACATATTTTGTACGTCTTTTAGGGTGTGTTAAATAAAAGACCTTTCGTTTTTTTTTAAAACGCTTTGTCCTTGATTTTAACTACTGAATACTCTAGCTGAGCAAAAATTTGGCATACTTATTCAATCACTACTAACCACCTGAGGTGAGCCGATGTATAGCAGACTTTAGTTCCATCAGTAGGGTTAGTTCCATCAACAATTAACATAATTACAGATAATTCGAGTACGAAACTAAGACGCAGGATCTCTCAATATATAATTTGCCGCGCATAAAATTGCATAAACTACAGAAATAGTATTAAACCAGCTAATCAATTGGTCAGAATGCATTGGCTGCTCAGTGTATATCTCATTTACGCCATCATTTCTTACATAATTCCCAAAAAAGTTGTATTTTTTACTTCATTCACCATACACACACAGTCACTGTATACTTTTCCCCGTATACCAATAAGTACACATTTTTCCGTCTTCACCGTATTAATGAAACATTAATAAATGTTAAAATATTTTTTTTAAATACAAATTCGATTAATCAGCGTATCATCCGTAACTTAATATTCTTATTTTCCGCTCATTAACTTTTAAATTTCGACTTGCCAAAATAAGAAAAAAAAAAGAAAAAGTTTGATTTCGTTTCTATAATTTTTTAAATAATGCAAGTAAAAATAAACAGATACGGAAAGGAATGCAACCAAATACCGCCCATTAAACAAATAAAACGACGCAAATATTAAAAATGACAAAAATCAAACGACAAGGTCAAAAAGCATTAAATTTACTAAACACGGTGCATTTAAAATAAATGAATGTAATGTGATTAAATCATATTTTGGAAAATAGATGGAATAAAAATACACGGAAACAAATTAATCGAAAAAATGCAATAATCGTACGCAGTTAAGCACACATCTATTAGAACCAATCATTTCCAAATTATTAAATTTACCAAGTTCTTTTTCAAAATGTAATCCGTAAAACGCATTTAATAAAAATGAATAATTGCTTGAGCTTAAATTGAGTTATGAAAAGCATAGGTCGGACAATTAATGGTGAACAAAAATGATTAATTGTACCTAATGAGTTTTTGGTTTCTATTGGCATACAAATTAATTTCGAGAATATGGAAAATCGTTGATTCTTTACTTTTGTTTCGATGTTCTGGAGTTCTTGTTCAAAATAAAATAATTATTTTAAAATGATAATGTGAAGTTTTGGAAACGTGTTTTGTTCTTTAACATGTAGGTCGGTCAAAGCTGCATAAACGGCATAAACTTACTTTTTTACTTTTGTTGATTGGAGTTTATTAGTTACAGCGAACTTCTGATAATCTGGTACATTCGAGACTTCATATGTGCCGGATTAACAAATTTTCAGAATTATAGAGTGCTAAATAAAAACTGGAAAAATTGGGAAGCATTATTTAAAAGAAGATAATATACAACAAATATTATATTTACTTGCCTAAAACATTATACAGACTGGATTACACTGTGCAATATGTGAAAAGCATAATATATTTAAAAATTAAAAGATAAACTTTAATAAGCATAAATCTGCATATAAAATCCTTTTGTCTATCACAGTGTATGTACCTCAGTGCAGTTGAACGGACCCGAAAGGCGTACGATTGGAGTGCCGGACTATCAGACGTATCGAATCATTGCATGCCGGATAAAAAGCCGTTTACTTTATATAGATATTTAATCCACGAAAAACTAATTTCCATTGCAAACACAAACTTACATGGATCGGTGTCTAGCATTTTAGTGTTGTCTAGCGCAGAATATCTGATAGGCGAAATGACAACAAGAACATTTTCAAGGTATAGCAACTTTAGCGTGCTGTTGGACGCAATCTTCCATGGAGTGAAATAAAATAGGGAAGCTGGTCCAAGGGTTCTGATGTAATAGAAGTGCGTTTCCTTGCTTTGATAATACTTCACCCATTTTCCAAACTATGAATGTCACCACTTAAGTTAAATTTATCACAAGCTTAATTTTCTTGAAATTTGAAACGACTGACTGGTATATCTGAAATCGCTGGTATTCATAGTTCCACAAAACTACGACAAAATGCAAGTTTCCATACAATATACAAGGGTCCTACGAAAGTAATTTCGTACCCCAATTTAAAGAATAGGACCATGATTGTACACGTTAGGTCTCTCTATAGTAATATGACTTATGTCCTGTCGAATAAATGCGATTGTAGCGAGCCTGGCGGCTAATATAAGACATTAGGATAGCAAACTCGGCAACAAATAAAAATAGATGAATAAAGGGAATTTCAAAATTATAGGCCATTGACCAATTCGTAGGAATCGGTTCGTGAAACAAACGCAGCATATATAGGTAGTGCAAAAAATACCTGTCAATAAGCAATATCCCCCGAGCTTTTAACACGGTGACACTTGCAATGCTTGTCAAAGTAAGCGGTCATATTCTTTCTGGAGTTTAAATGCACATTGTCTCTGACGAAGAACATTTTAAACAGGTTCTACACTAAATTTCTTTCCATGTAAGTATTGTATATTGTATCATTCTTTATAATTATAGCAATTTGCTAATATTGTGTCAAATTAATGCCCCCTTCTACAGTTATTGCCTATTCAAACTGGTTCGAAAATACTCTGAAACTTTGGATAGGACGGTTTGGGTCTATCTCTCTTTGCTGCCGAGTTTGTCTCCTAAATCTTTGAATTCTCGGCTAGGCGCTCTGTATTCATTTTACTAATTGGGAGTGATCGGGGTTGGACAGCCCAGTGTTTAGCGCATGGGGTTTGCACTCGTACGGCACGAGTTCGATTACCGGCTGTGCTCAAATTGTCCCCTTGTTCAACGGGGAGTACGGGAACGTTAAATATGTCGGTCCGTAAGACTTTCCAAGATATTGGTAGTACGGAAAGGATGATACAGTTCTTGTAGATTCCACCCCCACTGGGCTTTAATTAAGCTGGATGCCCCATCCCCACACTAATCTGGGTGGCACTTTCCAGCCATCCAAACAGATATATTACACCTTCAAGTAAAGCCAACGGCCCTACCGTGCTGAAAACACCCGTTCTCGTTAGATCACAGCAGAATGGAGCGCGGTTAGTACTTGGGTGGATGACCACCTAGGAACACAGCGTGCTATTGGCACATTTCGGGCGCGGTAGCCCAGTGGTTTGCGCGCTGAATTTGCACCACTGCCTCAACTGCCGCCTTGTTCATGCGGAGTACGATCATGTGGGTCCATTAAACATGTGGGTCCGTAAGTCCTTCCGAGAGGTTGGTGGTAGGGGAAGGAGGATACGGTCCTTGTGGATGCCTCCCCCTCTGGGTTCCGGTCTAAATTGGGTGGCACTTCCCGGCCGTCCAAACGGTTACCTTACACCTTTCTGGTAGGTCGGGCGGTCTGGATCTCAACAACACCTTCGAGTAGGTTGGACTGTCAGGGTCGAAGAAGAAGAATTCAGCTCGTTCATTTTACATTACATAGATCTAACGTATACACTTATTGACCTTTCATTACGTAATTATTAGGGTATATATGGAATTTTCTAATAACCGAACTCCTCGTATAAGAAGATTATTTGACTATGCAAATAAAATTTTAATTATAACCATTTGTGTCAAGAAAGACAATTAAGTACCACATTCATTTCATTTACAATTAAATAACTCATCTGAAATAAAGATAATATACTAAGTCTACCAAAAATATAGCTGTCTTTGTGATATTGAACAAAGCATTCTGGATAGAATTGCAACAATGATTCAATATTTGGATAACAGCCAGGAATCCCGCTGTTAATTCATCAACTGTGAAAATGGTTAAAAAAACAAACAAATCATTTGATTACAATGTTAAAGCATGGGTAAGTTAAGCGTTGTCAACCAATTTATATTTTAATCATTGTTTAGTTTAGTAAGGCGTTTTCTCTATGTAAATAAATTTACGCAGATATTCCAAAAGTGAGTTTTCTATTCGTTTTAAAATATATTACACTTGATAAGATAAATATAGAAGACTAATAACTAGTTATTCAATAATAAACGCCATAACATTTTATTTTGTGCAATTTAAACTTTAATAAGAATAATGACATATTTTAAGGAGAGGCCGACTCAATACTGTTTATATGCATTCAGGGCGAGATGACTTAGGCACACATGACTTTATGTGGATTTGTCTAAAGGACGTTAAAGCTGCCCATAGATATTGTAACCTCCTTATAAACATTATCACATCCCCCCCCTATTTGATGTCTTCACAAGCCCCCACCATATTTGATGTCTTCACAGGCCCCCACTATTTCGTGTCTTCGCCAGTCTTAGAAATAAAGCATTGGTGGTCTCCCTCCATTGAAAATCGGGTCATACACTGTAGTGAGGTTCATTTCCTCTTATGAGCGGCCCTGCACTCGTTGAACAAAGGATTTTGACAGACAATTCAGAGTTTTAAGTTACTGATTGATACCTTAATATGTTCTCCAGTAATTGAAGTGAGATCTACATTTTCGCATTAAGATTTGTGATTGAAAAAAAAAATTAGATCCGTTAGAACTCATCATATTACAGATCGTTTCATGCAGGATAGTGACATGCATAATAGTAACCCTGCAAAATCGGTCCATACATCGTGGATTTAAAGAAAATTGCAAATCGATATCGTTAATTTCTTGTGAACTACGGAATCTTATCATTTGGCGTTGTTTTAAAAAACTGCTGTCTCAGAAGGGATTTAAATCAATGATCCTAGATTTAAATTGAACTGCTGTGACGTGCATTGAGCTGTGACGATTCGTTTCTTCTGGATTTACAGCGAAACGACAATGTTGGGTCTGGCTTTTTGAGTCGAATAACCCCAAAAATTGAGACCCAATATATAACGTTAGGATTCTACCTTAACAAGAAGCCTAATGTTAAGTGTTATGTCTCTATTATCAGGTGTGTTTGTTTTTCCAGAACACTTTAGACGAACCAGAAGGTGTCAGCCATCTGTTTGAATGCCCGGGACAGAGCCACCCAATTTCGGTCAGAATCCAGAGGCGACGATATCCACAGGGACCGTATCCTCCTTTTCCTACCACTGACCTCTCGGAACGACTCACAGACATATTCAGCGTGTCCGCACTCCGCGTGAATATGGGAACAGTCTGGCTAGAGCAGGGAATCGAACTCGAAACGTAAGAACAGTCTAACCACGGAGCTGTCTACCCTCGATCTTCAGGTTTGTACTTTTTCTGCTTCAGAACCCAAGAAAAATAAACAATATATACTTCTCTAGGTTTTAATTCCCTGATAAAAAGCACATTAGGACACATTCTTTTTCAAAACATTTTCGATAGGATTATCCACACACATTGAATAGAAATGAGTGGAAATAGAAAACAATTTTACAAGATACAGAGTATAGAGGTTTAAGCCAAAATGAAATAGGAATGTTAAAGCAGACACTGGACATTAATCGTGAATAGAAAATAAAGTCATTTACATTAAAATACCATTTAAATAGGAATGATATACATATGCAAAATACCAAACTTTTACCGAACTTTTACAAATCATGCGAAATACTAAATATAATTAGCACCAATAATGTGTTTTTCGAATTTAAAACCACTTTAATTTGTAATAATTCATGTACAAAATGAAAGTATTTACTTTCATTTATAACAAGATTTTCTTAAATGTTTCGATGGCTTATATTTAAACAAAAAATAATTATGAAATATATAAAAATTTAATATTTTAGTACATAGTTCATGACGTTTTCTTAAATATATTCATTTATGCAATTCATGACAAATTAGAATATCTGCATAAATATAAGATTATATGAATGAGAATTAAGATCTGTAGTAGAACTTAATGCATTTAATTGCAAAGTAAAATGTATATAATTAAAAATGTATATACTATTATTGTGAACGTGTGATATTCCATCACTGGCGTTATTTCTCTCGTCTCTTTCGAAGACCCGACGGAGAAAATATCCGTACAAACCATGGCGTGAGCCTAGGGTTGCCAGAAGTTGAAGTTATGGAGGGTTGACAGATTTGGTGACATTTAGCAACTTTCCGAAGGTTCGAGAAAACCGCGAAATAACCAAAAATCAATTAAATATAGCGAATTCCAGAAGTTCCGATAGAGATACTATAAAAGGAGTCATCCCTCCGTTGGAGTTGAAGTTGGTGTGACACGAGTACATTGACCTGTGATGTTTGTCAATGTTCTGAATATAGTCGCGGCTGTTTAGTGAAATGACTTTCGTTAATGTTTTGAAAATAATACTGATTATTTTGTCAAATTAATTGTGAAATTAGCATTGTGAAATTAGCATTACGTGCTGTTTCACTGTATATTATTCCTGTTTACGCTGTGTTTGTAACAAAACGTGTTAGTTATTCAGAAATTTGGACTCAGAAACTCATTCTAGTGTCCTGCCTATACACCCACGATCAAGAGAATACGTCGCAACAATATTTATATGACGTGCTAATATAAATTTATTTATAAAATGTTAAAATTTCATAAAATTAAAGAAAAAATATTTCCAGATATACTGTTCTTTTTCAATCAGATCAAACAAAATGTTTTCTCATCAACACAATTTTGTTATCTTGAAATTGTAAAATATAAACATAATTTTTAATTTTTACATTTAGCAGTGTCTCAAATTTAATCATCAGCTTAACAACAGCAGTCCATCTTTTAATTATTACATTTTATTTAGCATACATAAGAGAACAACATATATTTTAAATAATCTTATTCGCAAAAAGAATTTTAAATCGCACGGAGAAAACGTGATATGGATCAAAGTGAAAATCTTAATATGCGCCGAGGTCTCGGTAAATTGTTTAGGCCTCAGTTATATTTTCTTAATACACGCTACAGTGCTTTCTTTGAGATCATAATTACAGTCGGTCTTGACGTCAACACGAAAGGGCGTTAGACGCCTCCGCGTTATTTAATTTCACGAACTTCACTGTTAAGTGTAAACGTGCTTGAATGTATAAAGCAGCCTATTTGGCACACAGATACTTGCAAATATATACAATGTGCATTGCCAGATTTTATCAGGTTTAATATAAACGGAAAGTTATTAAATGCGATACAAACGTGAGATTATAATCATATAATAAAATTACTAGTATTGCCAGACGCAACATTATATGAAATATAGCTTCCATATTTAGATGTTCTTTAAAATACAAATCCTAAAAGTATAACGTTGTTATGATGCAGAACGTATTAAATTATTATATTTTGTTATATCTGTATGGAGAACAACAACCATTTTGAATAATCTATACAATCTCCTTAAAGCATTTTAAATTGCGAAGAAAACGTGGTAAGACTCCTCAAAGTGGCATCTTAATATGCGTCGCAGTCTTGATAAATTGTTTAGGCCTCAGTTAAACTTTCTTAATACACGCTGCAGTGCTTTCTTTGAGGTCATAATTACAGTCAGTCTTGATATCAAGGGCGCTAGACGCGTCTGTGTGATTTAATGTCACAAACTTCACACAAAGTGTAAACGTGCTTGATTGTGTAAAGCAGTCTACTTGGCACAAGTTTGCTTGCAAACGTATACAGTGTGCATCACCAGATTTTTATTAGATTAAATATAAATGGAAATATATTAAATGCGATACAAACGTGAGATTATAATATGCTCCACAGCCTTGATAAATTGTTTAGGTCTCAGTTCTACTTTCTTCATACACGCTATAGTGCTTCCTTTGAAGTCATAATTACAGACAGTCTTGATATCAACATGAAAGGGCCCTTGACACATCTGAGTGATTTAATGTCACGAACTTCACACAAAGTGTAAGCGTGCTTGATTGTGTAAGGCAGCCAACTTGGCACAAGTATGTTTGCAAACATATACAATGTGCGCTAGCCAGATTTTTATCAGAATAAATATCAATAAAAAGTCAAAAATTTGTCATAAATGTAAGATTAAAATTATATAATAAATTTGCTACTATCCATATACAATATTATAAGCAACGTAGCAGATGCAATACAACTCAAATATCAAATAAATTCTATTTTCCATATTTAGAAGATTATAAATACGATTATTTGTAGAAGATTGTTATGATATTGAAAGCAATAAATTATTACATTTTATTATACGTACATACAGAAAAGCGTACCTTTTAATTAAGAGAATATAATACATTTGGATTATTCTGTATACTTAACCCCCTAAAGTATTTTAAATCGTGCGAAGGAAACGTGGTATGAATCTTCAAAATGGAATCATAATAAGTGCCGCAGACTTGATAAATTGTTTAGGCCTCAGTTCTACTTTCTTAATACATTCTACAGTGCTTTCTTTGAGGTCATAATTACAGTCAGTTTTGATATCAACACGAAAGGACGCTAGACGCAACGCTACTGTGCAATTTAATGTCATGAACTTCACACAAAGTGTAAACGTGCTTGATTGTGTAAAGCAACCTACTTGGCACAAGTATGTATGCAAACATATACATACAATGTGCATCACCAGATTTTTATCAGATTAAATATAAATGAAAATATATTAAATGCAATACAAACGTGATATGATATAATTATGCAATAACATTACTATTATCCTCTGATACAACATTATATGTAACTTAGCAGGTAATATATCTAAAATATCAAAATAATGTATACTATCCATATTTAGAAGTTAGATGCAATTATTCGTAACAGAATGACTATGTTATGATACAGGCGGCATTATATTTTGTATGTATACATAGATAACAGACAGCATCCATTCCGAATGTTCTGTATACTTAATCCAGTAACACATTTTAACTCGAGCAAAGATGGTATGACTCAAAGTGGTAATCTTAACATGTGGAGTAGTCTTGTTAAATTGTTTAGGCCTCAATTCTAATTTCGAAATACATACTCTAGTGCTTTCGTTGAGGTCATAATTACAGTCGGTTTCGATGTCAACACGAAATAGCTTTAGACGCCTCCGAGTGATTCAATTTCACGAACTTCACACAAAGTGTAAACGTGCTAGATTGTGTAAAGCAGTTTTATTGGCACAAATGCGATGGCAAACATATGCAATGTGCATTAACCATATTTTTATCAGAATAAATGTCAATGAAATGTCATAAATACGGTACAAACGGAATATTAAAATTATATAAAAAATTTGTTACTATCCAGATGTAATATTATATGCAACGTAGCAGATTCAACACAACTCCAGTATCAAATAATTTCTACTTTTCATATTTAATTTTTTTTAAATATGACTATTTGTATAAGGATAGAATTGTTATGATATTGAACGTAATAAATTGTTACAGTTTATTATACTTACATAGCGAAAGCATACCTTTTAATTAAGAGAACATCATACCTTTTGATTAATATGTATACTTAGCCCCTTAAAACATTTTAAATAGAGCGACGAAAATGTGATATGGCTCAAACTATAAATTTTAATATGCACCGCAGTCTTCGAAAATTGTTTAGGCATCAGTTCTATTTTCAGAAAACACGTCACAGTGGTTTCTTTGAGGTCATAATTACGGTCGGTCTTGACGTCAACACGATAGGGCGTTAGACGCCTCAGCTTTATTTAATTTCGCGGACTTCACACAAAGTGTAAGCGTGATTGATTGTATAAATCAGCCTGTTTGCTACAAATATGCTCGCAAACATACAATGTGCATTTGTGCGATATTATTAAATTAAGTTTTAACTGAAAGACCCTAAAACCCACAAATGAGAATGAACTATGGACATATATTGCTAGCCCTTTCCCCATGCCTTTTCCACCCTGTCGGAACGGCTAGTCATCACTAAATGTGACATCCACCCGTCAATAAAAGTTCCAAATGTTAAAAACTGTTTCAAATTAAGGCATAAAATGGGGCGCTTTTAAAATTATGTTAACATGGACACTGCAGTATGTAAAAAACTAGTTCATCTTTGGTCACAATGCTGCCATATTTTCAAAGTTTTTAGACAATATTTGTCATTAGAAAAAACCCAATAAACGATTTCGGTATATGAAACGTAACTCGGTTACCATAGTTACCACAATAGCATCAAAACCTATATAAACAAATTCATTGATAAAATATATTGAAAAAAAATGTATGTTGCAATTATCAAATAAAACATCTCAAGAACTGTTGAATAGCGTCAATTAAGTAAATTTAGGAAAAATTTTCTGGGCATGATGACATAAAATATTATTTTGTGTACCTTAAATGTCTCGAGTTATAATTGAAAAAAAATGCTAGAATAAAAAATTCTACGATTTATAATTTTATTTTCGATCAAAATTCCAAGATCGTAGATGTTTCTCATGATTTATAGGTCAAGTCACACGTTTACGTAAAGTTTAAAAGTTCTAGCTTCATCAGTTTGGACTGCACAACCCGTTCCTAACTCTGCCAGTCAGTCATACACAGTTGTATAATATAGAAAATCACTGGTATCTAATCATATACAACATTAGATGCATATTGATTACACAGCATTTATTAAATAACGGGAAATAGAATAAGTTAAAAAGTTCTGACATTGACAACAGCTTGCAGTAGTTGCACCCCAAAATGTCTAATACAGTGGCTACATAAAAAAATCTGATGTGGGCAACACATGACTTTCCTTATATAATGTAATGAATTTACTATCTTACAGTAAAAAAAATCTGATGTGGGCAACACATGACTTTCCTTATATAATGAAATGAACTTACTACTTTTACAGTAAAATAAATAGGTTTTTCTTCTAGTAGATATTAATATCCTTTCCAAGATATTGAATTTTCGACAATTAGTCGTCATTTTCTTTAATTGATCGTCATTTTTATCCACTTGGCGAGATTTTCGTTAATTTGGCAACATTTCAAAAAATCGCCAAGTTGGCGACATTCCGCCAATTTCGTCGCCAAAATCTCGCCAAGCGTTATGGACGAAGAAATAAGTTATATATATATATATATATATATATATATATATATATATATATATATATATATATATATATATATATATATATATAACTTATTAGATATTGAATTTTCGACATATATTATATAACTATTATTATATATTTATATATTATATAACTTATTAGATATTGAATTTTCCACAATTAGTCGTCATTTTTATCCATTTGGCGAGATTTTCGTTAATTTGGCAACATTTCAAAAAGTCGCCAAGTTGGCGACATGCCGCCAATTTCGTCGCCAAAATCTCGCCAAGCGTTCTGGACGAAGAAATAAGTTATTCTTACAGCAGATAAACTGGCGTTCAAATGCAAAAGTATTACTCAAAGTATCTTTTTTCATGAATGGAACGAGCTAGATCCACGGGAATGATGTCACCCAATTTATCGCATGATATTATATATGAAAAGTGATCATGTTTCTCAATAGGAAATATTTTTTTTTCTATTTTTTTGAAAAATGTGCAATATCTCGAGAACGGTTCATGTTAGCGTTCTAAAATTTATGTCAATCGTTTTCTAATGAAAAATTACATAAGAAATGTCTATTTAAGTAACTTTATTATTGGTTTTGATTTTTTGACGATTTTTTCAAAATTTCATTCGAAAATTTAGGAGGGTTCTGAACGTTCGATTGCGTATGAAAACAATAGGCTTCCAGTGTTTACAGATTGTGATTTTTGTACCATATTTGGTTCGAATCGGTCCATTCGTTCGTCAGTTATCGTCTCCACAGGCCCACTGACACACACACACACACACACACACACACACACACACACACACACAGACAGACGTCACTTCAAAAATGTTTGATTCGTGATCAGGGGTGCTTGAAACGTGCTCTCCCGTCGAAAACTCGAATTCGAATTTTCGACCCCGTCACAGTACTTTCCTTATACATTATGTATATAAGGAAAGTAATTACATAAACATATATTGCAATCGAAAATGTGCGATAATTTAATCAATTTTATGACTTCAAATGTCAATATACGCCGCAACGATATTCTTTGAAAATTGTTGCCAATGATATACTTCAAGATGACCTTAACCGGAGAATTAATTAAAAGATATGAATTATGTTTTATTATATGTTTATCTGGTTCAGAGCTTTCTCTATCCTACTATATATCACATTAGTTAATTTTTAAACTAGAAGTTGACATTTTTCTATCCAAATATCTATCATCAGGGTCTGGGTTATTTTTGCTGACTTTCACAGATTTCCTTTTCAATATTTATATTCATTTTTTCCAAACCAGTAATCGTCTTTATGGTTGCCATTGTGTCCATAGGACGTATCTCAAGATACGTAGTTTTGCCTTTACAAGGTTAGTTGGATATCTTTCAATGGTTACTGTCATAACATGTTTTGAACCCGTATTTAAATTATTAAAGCAGATATGAGAAAGTGACAACAATTTGAATTTATTTTAAATGGATAGAAAAAAAATAAAATTCCTTAAATATTTATAATTATAAGGCATTGTATAATACGTAGGTGGTTCAAAAAGTAAGGTATCAAGAGCTCTCACGGGTGCAGAAATTGCTGCAGAAACGACCGGGACTGCTCTCGAAAGGTGTCGTGTTGTTGCATGACAACGCCCGTCCACATGCGACCTCGGTTACACGTGATTTGGTACAGCGTTTCCGAAGGAATGTACTGGAACACACACCCTAAAGTCTGGATCTCGCACCAAGCGATTTTCATCTCTTCAGACCGTTGAAGAAACACCTGGAAGGTCGCCATTTCACAACCGATGCCGAAGTTCAGGAAGCCATTGCTAAGTGGCTCTGCGACCTGGACCCTGATTTCTTCTACGCCGGTTTCGATAGATTGATTTACCGATGGAACAAACGCTTCGAAAACAATGGTGACTATGTGGAAAAATGATATTTACGAGTGCCTTGCTAAGTTTGTGTATCTATTTGATTTCGTGAATAAACATTTCTCTCACAGGACTTGTTACCTTACTTTTTGAACCACCCTCGTACTTTAAGCAATTGATAAACGGAATAATTAAAAAATATGTAGTGTTTATTTACACGTAAAATTTTTAGACATAACATATTTTCAAACTAGTATTTATGCGTATTAAAACTTATATAGAATTTTACTTTTGCTTATCCAACTTCTTCGAGATACACATATGATATGACATAGCATGTGACAAAATAGTGTTTAAAGCCAGACTTTTTTTGTAACCACTTTCTAGTTCCGATATGAAGTTTTGATATTTTAAATCAAAACAATACTTCCCATTTTTTTACATATTTCGAGCAAAAAATAAATAAATGTGCACGAATGCGTGCTTATTATTGCACTGCTTGCAAACATCATGCAATTAGTTATTCAACTAACAACAACACTCCCAAGAAGGGCGCCAACTACATACCGGACGCGAATCTTATTTTTGTTAGTTAATCTCGAAAGGGAAAATTAAAGATTTTCTTCCTAATTAGTGAGAGTTCCTCCAGCTGAATAAGGTAAAATTATTTCTTTAGAAGGAAATTGTTATTTGGGCAGGATGGAATGAAATGCTTTTATTTTTTAATTCATTTCTTCTTGGCAGAAATTATGGAGTCTATCCTATATTAAAAGTTGCAAAATAATTTTTTAGCAATTAAGTATATGTATTTACTTTGTTGGCGTACACTTTGCATATGAAAATATATGTTACTGGAAAATCTGGTACATGAAAATAATTTTAAAAAGTTCAACAATTTATATGTACTCTATGTTTGCTTCCTTGTTTTCATGGCGTTTTTTGAGGTTGTGACGTTTTTATGGCTTCTTTTGGAGTTATATAATGAAGAATTGTGAATCAGGTAAGATAAAGTGTTGATTTATGTAAGAAGAAAATACTATGAGATATATTAAAAATGATTTGAACTTTAATATCACCAGTTGTCCCAGTAAATACAAGAGTTCGACTGTTTCTGTTCCAATTCATATCAGAGAAATACATTTATAAACGACAATCAACATGATTTTTAATGTACAATACATATGCAATTCAGACAAAATTATATCGAACTATGCTTTAGTATAAAATGCTTTAGTATTCTAAAGTATATCGAACTATGCTTTAGATATACTTTAGATAACTATGCATTAGATATACAAAATTTTAGAGTAGTACTAAGACTTTCTTTTCAAACAGAAATAAGATGTGAAAAACGACAAAGACAAAGCAATTTTCATACATAGACAACTATTAAATTCACCAAAGTTGAGGTTTGATAAAAATGTTGATGTTTCTAATAAATAAAACTTGTTTTCCCTATAGATCTAGTGCATACATGACTATGCAAAAGCCCAAATTTACCTATTTTGAGCATTAAGCCATAATTACTGTATTTCATCTTTTTCTAACAATTCTTTGAGCTTTACTCCATTTCATGCAATTACTTACAAATTAACTATAATCCTCTCCAGCAATGATGCTGATTAAAGACAAGGCGAGACTATTTTCCATATTTCAAATGAAAACTATAATAAAGATCATATTTCAAATTAACAAGATTTTTAATATATGCAGAGTAATGTATAATCCCTTTGGCGCCCATAGGCCTTTTTCTAGAGGGTGACTAACTCGAGTCTAAGATGTGTACAATTAAGATGTGTATCTTTTTCTAACAATTCTTTGAGCTTTACTCCATTTCATGCAATTACTTACAAATTAACTATAATCCTCTCCAGCAATGATGCTGATTAAAGACAAGGCGAGACTATGTTCCATATTTCAAATGAGAACTATAATAAAGATCATATTTCAAATTAACAAGATTTTTAATATATGCAGAGTAATGTATAATCCCTTTGGCGCCCATAGGCCTTTTTCTAGAGGGTGACTAACTCGAGTCTAAGATGTGTACAATTAAGATGTGTATCTTTTTCTAACAATTCTTTGAGCTTTACTCCATTTCATGCAATTAGTTACAAATTAATTATAATCCTCTCCAGCAATGATGCTGATTAAAGACAAGGCGAGACTATGTTCCATATTTCAAATGAGAACTATAATAAAGATCATATTTCAAATTAGCAAGATTTTTAATATATGCAGAGTAATGTATATTCCCTTTGGCGCCCATAGGCCTTTTTCTAGAGGGTGACTAACTCGAGTCTAAGATGTGTACAATTAAGATGTGTATCTTTTTCTAACAATTCTTTGAGCTTTACTCCATTTCATGCAATTAGTTACAAATTAATTATAATCCTCTCCAGCAATGATGCTGATTAAAGACAAGGCGAGACTATGTTCCATATTTCAAATGAGAACTATAATAAAGATCATATTTCAAATTAACAAGATTTTTAATATATGCAGAGTAATGTATAATCCCTTTGGCGCCCATAGGCCATTTTCTAGAGGGTGACTAACTCGAGTCTAAGATGTGTACAATTAAGATGTGTATCTTTTTCTAACAATTCTTTGAGCTTTACTCCATTTCATGCAATTACTTACAAATTAACTATAATCCTCTGCAGCAATGATGCTGATTAAAGACAAGGCGAGACTATTTTCCATATTTCAAATGAAAAGTATAATAAAGATCATATTTCAAATTAACAAGATTTTTAATGTATGCAGAGTAATGTATAATCCCTTTGGCGCCCATAGGCCTTTTTCTAGAGGGTGACTAACTCGAGTCTAAGATGTGTACAATTAAGATGTGTATCTTTTTCTAACAATTCTTTGAGCTTTACTCCATTTCATGCAATTACTTACAAATTAACTATAATCCTCTCCAGCAATGATGCTGATTAAAGACAAGGCGAGACTATTTTCCATATTTCAAATGAAAAGTATAATAAAGATCATATTTCAAATTAACAAGATTTTTAATATATGCAGAGTAATGTATAATCCCTTTGGCGCCCGTAGGCCTTTTTCTAGAGGGTGACTAACTCGAGTCTAAGAAGTGTACAACATCGACTAGCTTGATTTCCATCTTTGTGACCCTGAACGTCTAGGAGAAAGCAAGTGTTTTCCCCCTTGCCCTCCCCTATGGCAGCCTCTTATATAATCCTTTTGGCACACGTAGAATGTCGTTAAGAGAATAAATAAGAAGGGATAGAATAATTTTATTCTCACACAAGTTCTCGAGTACATTTTAATTCACAAAAGCTTGGAAACCTGGCTATTTTAAAAAACGTAGATTATACATTTATGTTACAATATTAAAATATGTATACTTTTTTTTCACCAAACACATCCGAGTTTTCTTCAGATTTTGTTGCCAGGTTTATATATTTCAAATAAGGATTACACTTTGTTTACATACAGAAAGAATTTTGGAGTCAAATAAATAAAAGTATGCATACATGTGCAATCTCGCTTAGAGATTTGCTTGGAATCAACTTTATGCGATTATGTTTCAAATATCAACAGGATTCCCCAGTGGTGGCGAGATTGGATACGTCCCTTCTCATCTTGTTCTTGCTGCATAAGCTTAGAAGAGAAAATTAAAGATTTTCTTCCTAATTAACAAGACTTCTAGCTTCCGAATGTTAAATCATTTTCGCAGACAGGGAATTCGTCGGGAATTTAAGGAAGAA
The DNA here is from genome assembly GCA_951213105.1 of Amaurobius ferox. Taxonomy (NCBI): domain Eukaryota; kingdom Metazoa; phylum Arthropoda; class Arachnida; order Araneae; family Amaurobiidae; genus Amaurobius; species Amaurobius ferox. Next base: position 87,460,581 of record OX578144.1, read on the forward strand.
AAAAAATGCAGATGTAGTTTCTTGCTCTTCAGAAATATTGGAATATATTAAATTTATAAAGATGCAAGAGAATTTCTGACATCTAAAGTAAAAGAAACAAGTTGTTTATTCCTTTTAGAAATGCATACGGAAAGATTTACGACAGGTAAAGAAATACGGTATACATTTTAGATGAGCATACATTTTTTGCATTATGTATTGAAGGTTTATGATGTAAAATCCCTGCAAATGTATGCAAAGGGGGAATTTACCGACGCGACATCGTGCGGATGAAAATATTCGAATAGAATTCGATTATAATTTTTAGCGTGAATACAATACGATCTCCAATTTTAATTTAGATCTAATTATGTGAAGTACGGCATTTTATCAAGTTTATTTTAAAAATAAAGTTTACAATAAATTATGTTAATTAGGAAATTATTTTGTAACTCTGTGTAAAAAAAAAACTGCAGAACTTTGTAATTCAGTATTGTAAACAGCAAAAGTACTTATTTTTTATGTAGAAACGTCCCCACCTCTGTTGGAATTTTAACTGTTCAAAATTCACCTAACTCAAATATCAAACATGCTGAAAGACAACCTTGAAATAATATTAATTGCCAGGCATGTGTGCATGGACTAATGTAACATTCAAATAACAATTGAACTTAAAAAGGGATATTCTGCCTGAATAACAAAATATAAGTCACTAGTTGTAATCTATCACAGCACATACTGCTACTCTTAAATGCAATTGTGATACGTTCACATCGAAGCGACGCGTTCGTACATTACGATATGTTTACATCAAAACGATACGTTCATACATTATGATACGTTCATATCGAAACGATACTTTCATACATTACGATATGCTTACATCGAAACGATACGTCCATACATTACGATACTTCACATCGAAATGATAAGTTCATGCATTACGCTACGTTCACCCTGTTATAGTTCGCTTTAATTATTGAAATTGTGATTCTGTAAGTCTGTGTGCACTTTTATGTATGTGTTCACATTTTAATTTTCCTGCCCATTGCAGTTCTCGAGTAAAAGATATTGCAAAATTCAGGCAATTGTTGGTTTCGCTGCTTTAGAAACCTAGAAATAAACTTTGTTTCTTCGTTCCTTTAGAAACGGACTTCGTTTTACTCGTCTGTCTTAAGAATAATAGCATTTTTATACATTGGGATGGTTACCTACTGGAATACTACATTATCCAGGGTCCGTCCTAAAATATGTAAATGGGTTTGTGTACGCCTCGAATATTCAATTTTAATGAAGACTTCTGCTGAAAGAATGCCATGAGTCACTCCAGAGAACGAAGTAAGTGGTTCAAAAATTAAATTGAGTTTCTGAAAATCGTTCAGGAGAATGGCGAATCACAATATTTATTTACATTCTCCCAGCATATATTTGATACATAATTTAGATGTAAATTAGATGCCTCCGCTTTCAAAAAATCGTACCAATCGCTCAAGAAAATAGTCAATTCTATAATTTTCTGGAATCCCGAAAAAATGACTAAAAGTAAACCTCTTTTCGCCATGTATAGCCATATCTTCAAATGGGAGTCCAGATGGCCGTTGTTGCGGCAGCCTATATATTTAGGAGCGATAACCAACCGTGATGTATTTGGTCATAACGGGATAGCCAATTGGGTGGCTTTTCCGACGTGACCTATATAATTAAGGTTTTTCTCTGTCACTCTCTCTGATTCTGAAATTATGCACGTATCCACCTAGTTTCCTTTTATGCCATTTTCGTTTTTATTATATTTAGCCAGTGTACATAGTTCTAAGTTCTATAATTTTAGCTTGTTAAGTATGTTAAGTTTTACCAGCGTGGCGTCACCTTTAAAGAAACAGACATCCAATTTGTCTCTATGAAGTCAACCTGACATAAAATAACATGATTCATAACTTGGATTACCCAGAGGTATGCATATCTGTTGCTAAATAAAAGCGCCTTTTACTATTTTCTCACATAGTGATCGCCTGCACATGTAACCTAAAAACATAGCACAGATAGTCTGCTGCAAATACATATTTCCTGGAAATTTGTGCGGTGTACTTTTCGTCACATTGTACATTTTAAATAAATATATCTTTAATTTGTATAACTTTGAATTTAAATATTACACATATTGGTTTAATCTTGAATACATAATCTACATATTTTTCTAAATATGCATGAAATATTTCACGGCAACAATAGATTAATGGACAATAGACGAGTATTTAAAGTGCATATTTATCAACACTAGACATGCGTATTTAAAACAGATATTTAACAACACATAGGAGGTTAATTTTTATCAAAACGAATAATTTGTCACACATGGGTATTTAAATTTGAGAAAGAAATGAAATATCTATCAACAAAATTAAAATAGTGTTATAAGCAGTTTTGCTATGGATTTTGATGTTTCTATTTAAGTAATACTTAGCTAAAATCCAGTGCAGCAAATTAAAACAAAATGCAAATCCGTACCTATTGTTAAGATTTACTTAAACATGACTGCATGCAATTATTTGTACGATGTACAGAACTCCCGAGCGATGAATGGAATTGAAGGCAATCCGGGATATTTTTTTTTTCTTTGCTGCATAAGCTGGAAAGGGAAAATTAAAGATTTTCTTGCTAATTAGAAGAGGAGTCCTCCTTCGTTGCTGAGATTGATAATATCCGTTTTTTAAATGTGAAGTGTTGTAAAGAAAATGACAAAAAATAGAATGGTTTTTCTTCGAACAATTCTTGAATATATTTTAATTTTTAAGATGTTGAGGATATTAATTATGTGTAAAGAGTATTCCTGCTTTTTGTTTATCCTACAATATGTAGTTTGTAAAGAAACGCATTATAAAAATAGCATTTAAGCTTATAGACAGGAAAAATAATGTTCTTAATAATAATGTTAAGTATGATATGTAGTATGCAATATGATACTATAAGCATGCAATAATTTATTTTTCTAGGTTATCTCTCTAAAGATTCTTCGACTCTACTCATTTTTTCCTTCCCATGAGGAGAAAATCGAAATACCGGCTCTATTAGGATCTGTATCATAGTCCATACTAACTATGTGAAGATTCGGCCTTTTAGGTCACCTAGAGGGGGAGTCTGTAAAGTCTAAAAATGCTTTTTTAAATGTCGCACATTTTCTCCGCCTAGGGAAAGAATCTGAATTCATACTCCGTTATAATTTGCCTCTTAATAGATACTATAGATATTAAATGATTCAGCCTTCTAGGTCACAAAGAAGGAGTCTGGAAAGTATAAAAAGACTAAATGCCCCTTCCTTAAAAGACTAAATTTTTCCTCATGGGGGAAATAATCGATATCTGTGTTCCGTTATAATCTGCCCTGTGGTCGAAACTATAATTATGTAAATATTCAGAATTCTACGTTACCGGGATACTTTTGTAGAGATTGAAAATACTTTTCACAACGCCCCTATTTTCTCTGCCCTCCGGGGAATCGAAAATCCTACTTTGTTACATTTTGTCTCGTTGTTGATAATGTGTCTGCAAAAATTCAATTATGTATGTGGTCGGGGGATTTCTGCATGGTTTGGAAAGACAAGAAATAACGCCAGGTAATGATTACGTAGTTGGGGCATAAAGTTTAATTAGTAATAATTAAGTAGTTGGGGCATAGAAATTTAAAAAAAAAATACTTGTTCTGTTTCTCAGACGGATTTCTTATGTAAAATCTAATAACAATGCTTTACTTAAAATTCAAAAACTTCTTTTTTTTTTCTCTCGATCCACTGCACTACCAGCTATTGTGCACAATTCTACATTCCACAAAAACACAATACGATTTTTTTGTCAGACGCATATTACTTAGTCTCTTTTAAACCGTACTTTCTGAGAATTATAACTTTTCTGCATTTATTGCATTCACAAAGCAATTTTCCAAACTTCGGAAACACTTTATTCTTAATTCCTGTTTTACTCCCCTATGTACTTAACCATATTTTAAGACAAAATATTTAAAGTATGTTTGGATTCTCAGCGTAACTTATTAAACTTCCTTGCATATCTGACACGAAAATTGATTGGGTTATCTGCATCGCCGTCGTATCTCCATTTCTTTCTATCGTCCAAATAGAACGATTAAAGAGAATGTCATTCGAATACTTTATACCCATACTTTACTCTTTTTTTTTTTTTTTGCAGATCATGTCAAACGTGTAATGAGAAAAATTCTTGTTCTCCAAAGTTCCGAAAAATACTCTTTTCATGAAGTAATTGAAGATACAGAAAATATTTTAAATTATTCTCTAATTTTTTTTTCATTTGAAATATTCGAAATGCAATTTAAGACAAAATATTTTTTTTATCATTTCCGGAGGCAGTTAAAAATCCTTTCTTATCCTGTGAAACAATTTTTCAAAAACAAAACTCGCTTGGTATCATTCTTTTTCTTGCGCAAGTATCCGCACTTCAAACGGTATTTAACAATTGCGAAAACTTTAAAGTACTACCTTTGTTCTTTTTTTTAAAGATTAAGATTGCCGTTTCTAAATTATACCTTTCTAAAAATTAGAAGAAGAAAAATCGATAATTGGTAGTTCCGAGAAGCATAAAAATGCCCGGAGGTGATCGAAATTCGGCTGGTTATTCTTTAAACTTGGCAACTGCATCTATCACACCATTTGTCAGCTTTTTGTCCAATAGTCTTCTACTGTCATTTTTGTTTCGGCCAATGAGTGATGATCTTCCACTTATGAATGGTTGACTGAAGACATTTCATTCAAGGAGTGATCGAGTGCTGACAAGTTATATTAAAGGAAGACGTCGATGTTTATCTATTGTTAAAAAAATCTGGCAGTGTGTGTTTTACTTATTTGATAACTGACAAAAGAAATATCCATTAATTTAAGGATACGTAAACAGAAGTTGAAGAAGAATCGATAAAGTACGAGAGTGAGACGTAATGATTGTTGAGATTTAACGACACTTTTAAATAAATGAAATGCATTTGTAAATTAAGTTTCATGTAATTTCAGAAATAGACAGGTAAGTTTCGCTCCATGAAACAATTCACTCAAACCAGTGTCTTAATTAACAGCAAAAATGCAAGATATCACAAAAGAAAATTGGATAAAATGAAATATATTTATTCTGAAGTAGTTCCTACTTTTTACACACTTTTATTTAACTTAAATAAATGCAATTCATTTGGAAATTGAGTTTCAAGTAATAAAGAAATGGACAGATCAATATCTATCTACACAATAATTCAGCCAAACTGCCGTCTTACTTTACAGAAAAACTTTATTAAAATACCAAAAAACAAAAAATGAATTTTAAAATATCTTTAAAAATACGTTCATAGACTGATGTTAAAAACTAAATTAATATAAAATATTCGTGTAACTATAATACATAACCATGCGATTAAATGTCTTGAAACAAATTTCGTCAGCTAATTTCGAAGGAAAAAAAATCGCTTTCTGCATCAGAAGAAGCAAAAAATTACTTGACGAAGTTAGCTATTTATTTTTCTTGCGTGCGTCTACTTATTTTTCTTGTTTCTGTTTTTTAATAATAATTTAACCATTTTATGTTCTTCTATTACCGTTTTAGTAGATTTACTCGCTATCCAGTTGTTCCTATACGTACTCTTATTGCCTTGGTTTATTCCCGTTCAATGTCTAATGTTTGCTATTGTTTTTTTTTTCTCCCTGGTTTATACCTTTCCTACATGGAGCATGGGCACGAGAGTAAATAAACAACCTGCGTAGTAGAATGCGCAGAAACGTAAGGGCAAAAGTGCATTATTTTTACCCTAGTATGTAAAGGTAAGCGGACGATGATGGATAATAAAAATTGAAACTAAACCCATTAAATGTCGAAATTTATCTTTGTGATGAAAATAAGTTATTTAGGATACTTGAATAACGACATATATTTAAATATTTCATTTGCTAAAGCGCACTTGAAGTGATTTTAGATGAATGTACTCTAGTACTCATTTTTACCGTAGTCACTAACTAGCGTTCTAAAAATATATACATTTATTAACAAATTCCACAATGCATATGGGAGCGAGATGTGAAAGACATGCAATGATTTATCTTAAAAAAATTCGCTTATATATTTTAATTAAAGTGAATATTTTATTTTCCGGTTAATTAAAAATATCCACGAAAAAAGATAAATTTAGATATAATTAGAGGTCAAACGATTGTAACTTTCTAAAGTAACCATTTTTATTACAGAAACAATGAAAATTTCTAATTTTCTGCTAAGCAAAAGAGTATTTTGTTTTGGAAACTTCACGAAAAGGGCAGCATTTTCTGTGTGACATCACGTGCTCATGCCCTATAGTATTCTCACATTCTTTTTCGGCCTTCTTGATTCTATATTGTTTCATTTCTTCTTGCGGCGTTAGAAATTTTTCTCCTACCTTTAGCCACGTGTGTGATTCTTAAGCAGATGTCAATCTTCCTCGAATAAGTGAGAGCGATTATTTTTTGTCCTAAAGAAAGCGGCTGATTTTTGTCTTCAAATCTCGGTTGATATACAAAATGTATTGCATTCCTTAGTTATAAAGGTTTATATTAATTTGGGAAATATATATCCATGAAATTGATATATATAGAAAAAACATGTCCATGCTTTTCTTCTGCTAGTTTATTATTTCCTTATTCTTGCTTCAGTGACTGCTCTGTAAGATATATATTTATGACTATACATCTTTTTTACTCTGAAGCTGTTTTTTTAACTAATTAAGTAAAGAGTTAACTTTATATTTAAATTTGGGTAAACATTGTAAACGTATACGCATTGCGTAATACTTTGCATAATTTTAGGATTCTGTCCACTATATTTAACTGTTTTCACACTATAGTTTTCCACTATTTTTTACACTATAGTGCGCGTAAGGTGAAAAATCAGTTTAAAGTTAACAACTTTCAATAAATACTGCATGCGTGTTTTCACCATTTTGGCTCTAAAGTCCATACTAATCGGAATTCATTTGGTAATATTTTCATTAAATTATTCGGAGTAGATTTTTAATAATAAGGCCAAAACATAATTTTGATATTTTGAAGCTTTAGAAATGGTTTCCACCTTAAGCGTCGTTAAAAATTGCTTTTTCACATGTATTAGTAAGCAATAAGTTCAGTGATACAATTTTGATCGTTTTTGCACATTCTATTTAAGAGAAAAGACATAATTTTGTGTTTAACCGCTAACTAATTCGCTAAATTTTACTTACCTGACTTGATATTAACCAAATACTAATGTTATTTAGATAAACATTTTGCAAGTATTTCAAAAGAATTCAATAAGATTGGTAGTGAAAGTTAAGTGCTGCTCACATTACAGTTATTGTGACGTTGCTACGATTAGTTAGTTCTACAAGTATTTCAAAAGAATTCAATGAGTAGTGAAAGTTAAGTGCTGCTCACATTACAGTTATTATGACGTTGCTACAATTAATTAATGCCTTTGCATACTATGTATTTGTATGCAAAGGTAAATACATAGGTTAGTCCATAGTGTTTATATGGACTAACCCCCTTGAATTCTAATGAATGCGAGGTAGCTACATCTTCATATCTTTGAACAATTATACAGAAATTTAGAAACATTAATATGTATTTCAAAGACTTTCATATTCAAGTTGCTATGCTAAAATATTTCTTTATGCAAAGTAAGATAATTATCTTTCGCAGAAATATAAATGTGGCCATATTTAGGAGTGAAATACAAGGTACATTGTTAAAACGCTTCGGAATTTTAATCTATATAAAAAAGAAACAAATTCAAACAGCCGGAATTTTTTACGTGCGTAAAAACTTCCTTACTTCTGTCCTGAAGGTAATTCATGCGCTGTAGCTTCTTATCTGATGATACATTATAATACAAATGGCGTTAACGACCGTTATTTCTCTTTTTATCTTTAAAATTGCCGCACAAAAAATTGTGACGTTTTTTCACGCTCCGTTTTAACTTGAGAGAACGTATTTATTCACTGACGCATAATGAGTTCTGCATTTTTATATTATCATATAGTAACGGTTAAAATGACTCTATTTAGACTTCCAAATATAGATAAAAATGTTCACGTTTCTAGAGAGACTACATTTATAAAGAAATACCGGAGTTTAAAGAAATTCGTAATGTACTCTAGCAAACGGCAAGATAAGGCTGAGATAACGTAAAATTATGTAAAAGTATAAATATTTTTAAATTTCCGGTACTCATTTCTTTGTTTAAATAAACTTGTATCTAAAGCTGAAAACGCATTATAAAACCACAATTTTATACAATATATTTTCATTATTTTGTTATGATAATTTTCGTTTATTATTTACTATATTTTAGACACATTTCACTTTTTATGTATCCTTCATCAATATATTTTATTTGAATGTTTTATAACATGTTTAAAAAAACATTATTGGGAGAATGTACTTCATAAGGAAATGGAAAAGGGAATATACAATAAGGAATTTTATGGCTATATAACCAGATATCAGACAACCAATGAGTGATTTGGAACTATTATTACTGAAAATAAAAAAGAATATTGTTAAAAGGAACGCCTCGGATATAGAAATAGGAATTTAGGCTATTCAAATTAGTTATTAAATGACATATCTTTATAGGCAGATTTCTACATAATAAATATTGCTAGTATGCTAGTAATTTTGCTGTGTAAGCGTTTAAATACTTTTACATAACATTGATAATTTTTATGTCTGGTTATATTAGACAAACGTTTTCATTATTCTTATGATATATTAGTCAAATAATTATTTTAGTGTCATGGTTACATTAGTCAAAAGTTCAGAATTTAATAGATATGACGTTTCAAAATTAATTTCTAATTATTATTCCATTATTTATAGTGCGTTTACTTGATGTTAAGTATGATATGCAGGATTACATGATTGCAGAAGAATTAAATAATGAAGAATGAAATGAATGAATTAAATGATATGCAGAAGTGCCCAACATAGTAAATGCTCCTATATATTCCCGAATATATTACGTAAGTACTACAGTAAAATAATACGGGATATCTTTACCGTAACAAAACTACTAAGAAATTGTGAGAGATGCTAAATAATATTAATTTATTGTCTAAAGACATCATATTTATAATTCATTAAATGGGAAAGTATTTCCTTATAAATATAATTAGAAATTATCTTATACGTAAAAACATAAAGCGAATATATAAAAACACAAGAATAACAGACATTCAAAAATTTTCATGGTATTAAAAATTTCCTTACTTATAACATAAAAGTAATGTATGCCCTGCAACGTCTCATAGGATAGTGCGTTATAATAAAAATAGCGTTAACGACCGTTATATCTCTTTTTATTTCTTAAATTGCAGCTCAAATAAGCTCTCCGCCTTTTCTCGCTCATTTTTGCCTTTATAGAACATTTTTACCCAGTGAGGCATAATGGCTTTTGTATTTTTATATTACTACATAGCAGCAGTTAAAATAACTCTATTCATACTTTCTTGTTTAAATAAAAATTTCATATCCTTAAAAAGTTTCATTAAAAAAATAGAGTTTATATAAATGCTTAATCTTCTCCAGTAACAAAATAAGGTAGCGCAATGTATATGAAAATGCAAATATCTTGTACATTTAATTATATATATTTATATAAAAATGAAACTCTTCTCTTCTATAATTTATCCATTTTTGCCTTCTTTCTTGTTCACTCAGGAATCAAAGCATCACGATACTTCTCGGAAATTATTAGTGCAATTTACGGCTGAACAACCTCCTATTCTGTTGCGAATTTATACCACAATGCATGATATCGAGGCCCTGCAAACAAATAGACAAGATACAAAATGGTGGATACGCCAACTCTCTATATGGACCTTGGGCTAGCAATCCCGAGCGAGCAAAATTGATGGCGTGATTGAAATGTAGTCATCAGATTTTTGCAAACGGATGTGTCTCTGAGAGCGATATTCAAATCAGATTATTGAACGTCTATTGACAAAATGCTTTAAACCAAAAAGAGGTTTACGACATTTCAAAATGATGAAACAGAAATGAAAAATGGTCCTGAGCAACACAGATGCAAACCAAGGACGCTGTACACAGAATACAATTGTATCATGTTGAAGATTTGATAAAGGAAGAAGATAAAAAGAGACAAGTCGGACAAGAATACAAGAATGCTTGTATTCCTATACAAACCGGACAAGGATACAAGAATGCTTGTAATATTGTACAAATCAGACAAGAATACAAGTATGCTTGTATTATTGTCCGGATTGTCTCTTCTATGACAAGCCGGACAGAGAAGAATGCTCAGAATCCATGAAATTGGCAAACAGACAGTAGTTAACGATTCGTGGACGAAACGACACTAACGATCTCAATTCTGCAGTACGTCAATGATTTTGGATGGACAAATTGGGAAATAATGCTTAAACTCTTTGACAGCTGGGATACATATTTTATTGTGTACTGTGACTATGTGAAAATGAATATGTGTATGCATTTCTGCTGACATCTGTTTCTGATGTGAAAGTTTCATGTAATTGTAATCTGCACCCTTGGTCGACCCGTCAGATAAGAAGAAATGGTTTCACGTTTTTTTCAGCTAATCAAAATGGAATAACTTATATCTGCAATGGCGCAAATATCTTACTATGCGCTTGTCATATGCCCATTGCGGCACATAACGTTTTCGTGCTGTCATTGCAGGTGTCTAGCATGTGCAAAGATAGCATATACCAGTACATAGAGACTGATCTACAATGTGATCGAGATCTTAACTTTGGAAGCATCCCTTTAGGCGGAATCTGCGAGTATAAGCAGACATTTAGAAAGTAACTAATGTTGGTGAAGGTACGTTAATCACACATTCAGTCACCACACTGATAATAAACTTTAGGAATAAAACCCCGAAATACTATTTCTTAAATTTCAACTATAAGACATTAATACTATTCTAGTTCAAATCTATAATTTCAGTTACTGGGAAAACACAGTTGTCATGTCACTCTGTCATTAAACCCTTTCCAGCACTGTTAGGGATGCTTTACAGAAATATACAATTTTCAATATACATTATGACCAAGGAATAACACTCCAGTGAAATTTCCGTTTCCTACCTTGAGGATTTGAGGAGATACGGTATTAAGCCTGATCATTACAACCACACACCTTCTAACCTTTTCCTGTTACCACTGAGGAACACCTTTGTAAAATGTTAAATATTTGGCTTAAGGGTTTGGAATGATACATTAATCCAGATGTAAAATTTCGTTATGTAAGACTACAAAAATCATTATGTAAAATTTTCTTTCTTGAATACGCATAACCCATTAAATAGTTTTTTTTTACAATTCCCAGTCTCAAACTCGAGTATTGGAGATATACGATTGCTGTACCAGTCGATCATTATATTATCGCCACTTTTCACCTCTTGAAAGGGCGAAAACGTCTTAATGTTTACCTATGATCCTTAAAGCATATCTACTGAAATCTCCAAATTACTAACCCAAGATATACGTTGTGTGATATACGATGATAATGCTACTCGTTCATACCATCCATTCTCACCCTCTTAGATGTAAATTACGAAATTATCATTTCTAAAATTTGATCAATAATCCCAGAGGAACATCACTGTAAATGTTTAGTTTTCAGTTTACATATGATCCTTAAAGCACATCTACTCAAATTTCCAGATTCCTAACTTAGGATATACGATGTGTGATATACGATGATAATGCTACTCGTTCATACCACCTATTTTCACCCTCTTAGATGTAAATTACGATATTATTATTTCTAAAATTTGATCAAAAATCCCAGAGGAACATCGCTGTAAATGTTTAGTTTTCAGGATTTTGGAAAATATGGTGATGAGTGAGGGAACCGGCCAATAAGTGCTTGGCTTTTTATATGTGCTATATAGATTAGTTTTTAATCCAGGTTAGTTGTCTTTTGTCTTTTGGGACACTTGCAGATATTTGGTATGTTTTCTTTCATGCATTTTGTATGAGTATCCTATTATTTGATTGCATCGATTACAGGATGAAAATTGTTTAAATGATTTATATCATGATTTACAAAGAAAGAAGGATGGAGATAACCATTTGGAGTTTAAACGAAATTTTAAAAATATATCTTACATAATAAAGGAATAAGTCTATTTATGTGTGTGTGTGTGTGCGTCTGTGTACGGTAAATCGAAGGTAAATCTAAGTGTCATACGACTATGAAATTTGGTATGCAGGTACTTGAAGATCCGGGAAGGTGCGTACCGGCATTTTTTTTTTAAATTTCTAATTAGTTTTCTAGTTATTGTGTGTTTATCTGCTGTACAAAAATCAGTTCCTTAACGACGGAAAATATTGTCACATTGTGTCTAACTTGACACCATCGGAAATATCGAAAAATTCCTTTTCAACCACACTTTGAACCATACGATTAACAGACATATGTTTGCGTATTTTTAAAAACATATACTTTTCTTGCGTTTGAAGTGCCTTCGCTTTTTAAATTGCGGTATGAAAAATTGATTGACAACATATATAACATAATAACATAACCGCATTATAACATAACTGCAGCTTTCTTTAAATATTAAACACTACTCCAAAACGAAAAAATAAATATTTTTGAAACCATCCGTTCATTAAGTATAATTTTCATAAGGGATTCCTCAGGTCTAATTCCTGACATCCGAAACAATCAGCCGGGGCTTCCTTCACGGCTAGAAAGCTATCTCCATTTATCAGCAGATTCATTTGCTAATCCACCTCTCCTGTGCATTTATTTATTAATTTTCTGTCTGAATTTTTGAAGAATTATACGTGGATTTATTTATTTATTTATTTTTTGTAAAAAGTTTGAGATTTAGAGCATTCATGTTTTATTTAAGTAGCTATTATTTAATTATTCATTAGTAGCCGGCTATTTGGGTTGTATTATTTAAGGAGTGGACGTTTATTTAATAATTTATAAGTAATGACCTCTTATTTAAGAATGGTGTTCTTATTTATTTACTTATAAGTAGTCGCCGCTTTTTCTGAATACGGGAAACAAGAGTAATTCGTTTCAGTTATTAATAGAATGCTCTAGAAAAAAGTTTGAGAAAGGCGTAGAATATCACTAATTTATACTCTAAAAATTATATTACATTTAACATTTTAAATTATTAGAATTCTAAAATATATCCATAAAAATATAATTTATCATACTTAGGAACGGTAATTTGCATATATTTAAAAGTAAGACAATTGCAGGACATCTTATTTCAAGGCAGTTTTGAAATTAAATCCGTGAAAAAAAATCGGTATTTTAGAAAATTTGCAAGCTATTAAAATTTCTTACTCTTACCTTAAAGATACACTGAAATAAGTTGTGCAAGAATTTATTATTATAATAACGGTTATAACGACCGTCGGTTTAAAATTCCAATACGAAAAATTGCACCATTTTTGGAAACTCCCATATACCTATTCACGTATTTATTTGCTGGCACATAATGACGTTTTTAATTTTAATAAATTTATATAATAACGGTTCAAATGATTCTTACTTCTAGTTTCATATTCAGATATTTAAAAAAAATCGCGTTTCTCAAGACGTATGTCATTTGCAGAAAAATACAAGGCTTTGTACAATTGTTTAACATGAAATGATATGAAAAAATAAAACTAAGCTAGCTTAAAAAAATTGCATTTGTACTTTAAATTTGCTACTGTATTGGGATTAGACCGAAATTTGACTTTAAATTCATAACTTTTAAATTAATTCGAATTTTAAAAAATCTCGACCAGGTGTTTCCTTTTAGGAATCAAGGATCCTCTGAAAAAAAATTTATTGTTGTGGGTTGCTGTGCTATAGGAAATATTTACATAATTTTATTATATATCTTTGTTCATATTTGTTACGTATAATATCTAGAGTTATTTGAATATTATATAGAATATCATATAAATTTGAATATTATATAAATTCTATAAAATAAAATAAAATGTATTAAGTTCCCGCATCATATATAAAATATTTTCATGCTACTAATATATTTTAGCTTTTCCATATTTTTTGATCTACTGATAATTTATTTGTACAATTAACTGTAAAACTATTTAGGGCTACTTTCAGCATAAAATACTTATAATTTAAAGACTTCACCAGAATTTGTTTAAAACTTATGTTATTTTATATTAAATGGTCCGTCAAATATCTCTTATACGTAAGTTATAAGCTTACATAATCAGAAAAAATGTTTCGTTAAAAATATTTTTAAAAAATAAACGCTAATTGACCGATCATAGCCATTCTTATAAAAATATTTTAAAAATACATAAATACCATTAATTTTTATACTTTAAGAATTCCTTTTGGTGAGTGAAATGGCAAAATATAACAATACATTATACATACAAATATAAAATCGAGCATATTTAACAGTTAGAAATAAAGCACATTCTTAAATTATTCTGGTTTTTCATCTGTATTTAAAAAAGAAAAAATCTGATGTCTGCAGTATTTCTTCAATAATTCATTAAATTTAGTTTAATTGCAAAAAATACATCCATAATTATTTTAAATTACACTGAATTTGCACCTTTAATTCAATTTTCGCTTTCATTTAATAACTGGACATATTACTTTCATTATATGCATTGTATAATGTATAAGGAAAGTATTGTGACAAGGTCGAAAATTCGAATTCGAGTTTTCGATGTGAGAGCACGTTCCAAGCAGCCCTGATCAGGAATCGAACATTTTTGAGGTGATATCTATCTCTCTGTGTGTGTGTGTGAAAGTATGTACGTGTGTCAATGAGTCTGTGGAGACGATATCCCACAAACGAATGGAGCGATTCGAATGAAATTTGGTATAAAAATTACAATACGAGAATACTGGAAGCATGTTGTTTTTAAACACAATAGAATGTACAGAACTACCCTAAATTTTCGAGTGAAATATTGAAAAAATCATCAAAAAATCAAAACCTGTAATAAAGTTACGCAAATAGACATTTGTGTTATTTTTCTTTAGAAAACTATTGATATAAACTTCAGAAAGCTAGTATGAACCGTTCTCGAGATATTGCACATTTTTCAAAACATTTATCAAAATATCCTATACATTAAAAAAATATTACCCATTGAGAAACATGTTCACTTTTCATATGTAATATCATTCGATAAATTTGGTGAAATCATTCTCGTGGATCTAGTTCGTTCCATTCATAAGAAAAGATACTTTGAGTAATAATTTTGTATTTGAACGCCAATAGGCATTTATCTCCTATAAGAATAATTTATTTCTCCGTCCATAACACTTGGCGTGGTTTTGGCATTCGAATTCTGCGCGATGTCGTTAACTTGGCGACTTTTAAAATGTTGCCAAATTAACAAAAATCTCGCCAAATGGATAAACATTACGCTAAATCAATGAAAATGACGACTAATTGACGAAAATTCAATATCTTGGAAAGAATATAAGTATCTACTATACGTATAACCTATTTTTTACTGTAAAAGTAGTAAATTCATTGCAATATATAAGGAAAGTCATGTGCTGCCCACATCAGATTTTTTTAAAGGTGGCATAGTGAAAATGCGAAAAAAAATATCTCGAGAATGTATAAAATAAGCATTAAATTTATGTATTTGAGCATGTGCAGTCTTTCATTTTTGCATTTAACGAATTTCGTGAGACATTTCGCAAAAACAAGGCAGGTTCTTTTTTTCCGAATTGTACCAAAATCTAAGCAGCACCAGGTTAAAACACAAGTCATTTATCTACCAAATTTTATGAAATTCGGTCAAATAGTTTTTCAGTTAGACTGGATACAAAATCTGCATAAACAGACAGACACACACACATACACACTGACGTCACGCTAAAAATAATTTTTTCGTGTTCTAAATGTCCCAAAACGTGTAGGTCCGTCGAAAACTCAAGTTGCGATTTTCAGCACGATTCCAATACTTTTCCTATACATTTCCATGTATTGCAGGGAAAGTAAAAACTTAATTTAGAAATTTTCACAGCAAAAAAACTTCCTTACTTTATGCTATTCTTAATGTTTTAGATGATTAAAATGCGAAAATATATCATACGTAAAATCGTAAATGCGAATATATTTACGAACCAGAAACAAGAACAGAAACTTCTTATCTGATGTTACATTATAATAAAAACTGTAATAACGGCGCATATTTATCTTTTTATATTTAAAACTGCGGCCGGAGAAAACGGTGCCGTTTTTTCACACTTGGTTTAACCTTCAGAGAAAGTATCTATTCGCGGACTCATAAGTTCTATATTATCACAGCGAAACATTTAAAATGACTCTATTTAGACTTTCACATTTAGATAACAAAAGTTTTTTTAAACACTGCATTTGCAGAGCAATACAGATATGCTTAATACTCTATACTAAATAAAATGAAATAATAACTAAAATGGTATAAAAATATATATGCAAATATGACAATGTTTAAATTCTCCGTTCACATTTTCTATCTCAACAGAAATCAAAGTTGTATACCACGTCTTATTAAAAAAAATGCTATATAAAACATTTCCATCATTTGTTAAATCATTTAGTTCATGTTTGTCATGCATTACTTTTAGAATTAGTTGCATATTTTACGGCTGTTTGGTTACACGCTTTATGAATGTGCAATCCCTGTTATTTTTTTTTTTCATTTTATTATTTTATTTCATAGGAAACCTTTCTTAAAGTGATTATCTATTTGGTAAAATCTATTTTCACAAATGATTCAATGGAGAATATTTTAAAGCATCAAAATAATTTTAGAATGCAATTTAAAATTTTGTATACCTCGAGAATTGTTTACTCTTATCTGAGTCTTGAATTATTAGTTCAGTCACTGTCACTAATCCACTTAGAACCACCTAACCAAGAGAAAAAGACCATATATTAAAAAGAGGCCAACAATCAGCTCCTGATCGTCTTGCAACGAAGCACCAGTCTAAGCACGTTTGAGAGGAGGGGTGGTAAAAACAGAACAGACACAAAACGACAAGGTATTCAGTCCATCTACCTGCTTCATGCGTTTAGTATGTCCACTTCTAAGTTTTGCCAAAGCGGTTTGAAGCACCCAAGGATCTTTAAACTGTAAGACCAATCCAGGACGTTTACCTGGGTACCAAGTACGAATGGAAGGGACTCTGCAAGCTTTGTGGGTTTCTGGTTGTTTAAACTGGGAGTCGGTTTCGTAGGAATGAGATTCGTCTGATCGGAATCCTCTTTGGCACGTAGATCAGTGATATCGCCCCTAACATGAGATGATATCAATTTAAAACACAAGGAACCAGCCATATTAAACATAAGAATGGTGATATCTTGAGCAGTTTTCTCCATAATATTAGGTCATGGTTTAAGATACTGAATTGAATTTTTTCTATCTGTCATAATATAGATAAGCTCTTTAAGCGCAAATCAGAGCCTCTCCTAGAGCAAAAATTTTTGATAGAAATATCGAACCATGGTACATATTTCTTAATGTCACCAGGTTAAGTTTAATTAAGTTCAGTATAAGTTTAGGTTATGTTTATTCTTACCACTAAATATTTAAATAAAAATGCGGCTTCCTGTCTTATCTAAGTCCAACTTATGACTGGTATTGCTATTAGCAAACTAACTATTGAAAGAATATATTTTTCAGCTATAATCAGCTTTTCAGCTTTCTAAATAAAATATATGTTTTATACTGATATATCTTAGATCTTTTCTATATATATTTACTTCACTATAAAAGTGGTTTGCATATTGAATGTGTGTGCCTTATCTTTTTTTTAATTTTATTTAACGTCGGAAAATTTATCACACAAACCTAATATTTAATTCGGACGCATGTATCACATTATTTCTAACAACTCCGCGCTATGTAACTCAATTTTTACTGTAAATATTATACAGGAAGTTCTTCTGTAAATGCCCAAGTGTTGCAGTCGTTACAAAACTCTGGAACAAAAATGAGAAAGACGTAAAAAATCAGTAATCTAAAATTAAAATATAATTTAGGTGATTATAATGTAACATTATAATCATAAAGAAATATCATATGTCATGCTTGGAAACTGTAAATGTAAATTTACTTATTTACCAGTAAGAAACGAGGCATATTGTTGAAATATAATCTATGTAGCAAAAAAAAATAAAAATGAATAAAAGAAAGAAAAACTTTAAGCATTCAGAAACTTTCTGACATAAAAACTTCATTATTTTTACTTTACAGGTATCTTACTTATGCACAGAAACTTCTTATCTGATGATACATTATAATAAAAACTGCGTTAACGACCGTTATTTATTTTTTTTTATCTTTGAATTGCGTCACGAAAAAACAGTGCAATTTTTTCCCGCTTAACTTTACCTTAGGAAAACGCATTTATTCACTGACGCAAGAGTTCTGCATTTTTATATTATGACATAGAAACGGTAAAATGACTCTATTTAGTCTGTCACATTAGGATAAAAATATTCGCCTTTTTTGAAAGATTTCATTTGCAGAAAAATACAGGACTGTAGAATTGCTTAATGTTCTCCATTAAGAAAAATGGAAAGATAAAAACTAAGGTATCGTAAAAATATTTGCAAATTTGAATAGTTTTATATTTTACTTCTATGTTATCTACATCGTTAAAATTTAAATCGTAAATCATGTTTTATTAAACCTTGCGGTCCAAAATATTTCCTATTGTGATGCCTCTGGTTTATGTTTGTTATTTATTACGTCCTTAGGTATTACACAATTTTATGAACGTTTAGTAATAAGCAACATAAACATATTCTACATTTTTAGCAGTAGTATTTCTAAAAGTGAGTATAATTAAATAATTTATATTTACCAGGATCAATAGCGGGAAGTATTGAGTATCAAGGTAATTTTATTAATGTCTGTGAAACCAGAAGGCACTTATGCAGTTTTAACATTTACGAATATTTACAACGAAACAAGGTGCAGACGTGTAGGCGCCGTTTTAAAACAGTATTGGCCCGGAAGGTCATGACACCAATAAATTCACTTCACACAAATTACATATGAGGTTGGGGAAAAGATCTCCTAGGGGGGCCAAGGTTTAAACAAAGCACCATCGGAAAATAAAGTAGCCAATGATACAATGTTCTACATCGCACTGAGGAGCAACCAATGAGAGATACGGAGGGCGTATCTGGACGTCAGGCAAAATGATATGGCAACAAAGAGGTAATGGTAAAAAATATTCCACAATTGGAATTCAAGAAGCGAGAGAGAGCAGTCAACAAGAATGACTGTCCTGTAGCGTTAATGTTCAGACAATGAATGACCAAAAGTGTGTTTCATAAGTAATGAGGGAGCAGACGCTTTGAGATATTCATCAAGAATGATTATCCAAAATTTCAGAGAGTCGTGTTTACAAGCAGTGTAGTGGTCATGTTGAAATTTGAGAGTGTGTCAAAACAGTCAAAGTTGACCTCAAAGTATCAGAAAAAGGAACGTCCAATATTCCAAGCGCCGATGAGCAGCAGACGAACAAACAAAGGTATGTGCCAATCTGTGTATATATTTGGTCAAACATTTATTTTGGAATAATATAAAGATCCGGTCTCACACGTGTATTTTCCCTCCTTAATTAATATAATTTTAATCTTAACAATAATATATGCAAATAAATAATAATTTATTTTAAAAGTTAAAATTGTGAAACTTAATGTGTAGTATTTTGATTAATGCTTATATTTTAGGAACTCGTGCAAAGAAGTAAATGTGGGATATTGCGGATTTTCCTAATTACCTAATTATGCGCTTAATGTCTAGCACATAATTAGAAAAATTTATCGCATAATTAAACTTAATTATCGCATTTGACACAACAGGAAGACGTAGTTTTTATATGAATTATTGACTATTTCAAATTAGAGTTCCATAAATTTGAGTAGAAAAAATAAGTTTATTGTACTGATAATTTTTGTGCAAAGTTAACAGTTTAAAAAAATAATCTTTAATACAATAGCTGAGTTACTGTCTCAAATGAGTTAGGCATTTTCCCTACATCATCTAACTTTCAACCATCTAACTTGGCAATTGGAATATAACTAACATCTGAGCAATTTACTACGTTACCTTAACATGCGTTCATTATAATTTCATCAATTTGGCGTCATTTTTGCCAATTTGGTGCCATTTTCGTCAATTCGGCTCCTCTTAGAAAGCCGATAAGTTGGCGATATTAGCCAAATGAGTCGCCAATGTCTGTAAAATGTTTGCTAATTGTCACATATTTAATCATACTTACTGCTGTTCATTATGTTTTCTTTTAAATCCATTTATTTGAAAAACTAGCATTCTAAAGTTTGTGTCATTAGCTTAAAATAATAATAACAATAACAATAATAATAATATTAAAAATAATAATAATAATAATAAAATACATACTAAATGATAAATTATTTAATATTATTGAATGCTCTGATTTTTATGCATTTTTAGAAATTCATTCAAAAGTCCAGGGATCTTCAGAAGAGTCGATAACGTTTAAAATCAATGAGGTCCCAGTATTCAAGCATAATAAAAATCGTACTAAATTAAGTTCGAAACGCTCCGTTCGTTCCTGATGTATCGCACTCGCAGATACACACACTCTCACAATCACACAACACCACATCAAAATATTCGATTCGAGTTCAGCGATGCTTAAAACGTAGGCTTCCGTCTAAAATACGAATTCTAATTTTCGATCTTGTCACAATACTTCCCCTATACATTAGATGTTTTCAATCTGTTTTGAAAGACAGGCCACACTTGAATCACTGTGAGGCTCGCGAGTCACATATAACACTCATCCGATTAAACAAAACAACTCATCCCATTAAACAAAACAACTCATCCCATTAAACAAAACAACCCATCCCATTAAACACAACAATCAATCTCATTAAACAAAATAACGCAAAAACACTCATCCCATTAAACAAAACAACGCAAAAACACTTATTACAATTAAACAAAACAACGCAAAAACACTCATTAAACAAAACAACTCATACCATTAAACAACACAACGCAAAAACACTCATCCTATTAAACAAAACAACGCAAAAACACTCATCTCGTTAAAGAAAACAACTCATAACATTAAACAAAACAACGCAAAAACACTCATACCATTAAAAGAAACTAATCCCATTAAACAAACCAATTCATCCCATCAAACAAAAAAACTCATCCCATTAAACAAAACAACACAAAAATACTCATTAAAACTAAACAAAACAACGCATAAACACTCATCTCATTAAACAAAACAACTCATACTATTAAACAAAACAACGCAAAAACACTCATCCCATTAAACAAAATAACGCAAAAACACTCATCTCATTAAACAAAGCAACTCATACCATTAAACAAAACAACTCATACCATTAAACAGAACAACGAAAAAGCAATCATCCCATCAAACAAAACAAAACAACTCCGAATCTAACAGATGTAAATATATTTTGTTGTTTTGTCGAAAATAGGGTTCATATTATGAATTTACCAAATCAAGGAAGATGTGTATTTGTGTGTATGTGTGTGTACAATCTGTAGCGGGAAATATATACGTCGAACGACCATGAAATTTGATACACAGTTACTTCAGGATCTGAAAAGGTACACCTCGGCGCTATTAGTTATTTTACGTTTTAGCCTGATTTACAACGATTTGGGCCGATATTCACACAAATTGATTCCTTTGCTACGCCGAAAATTATTTCCATCTTGACACCACTAGAAAGGCCGAAATATTATCTTTCAAACAAACTGTGAACTGAATCCATACGACTATTAAACCATTTCTCGAGATTTTTTTTAAATTATATACTTTTCGTGCATTTTAAAACCTGTCCGATTTCTATATTGCGATATACAGAAATTGACTTGCCATCCATCGTTCAATATTTTTCAGCAACTGTTTAAAATATCACCGACTACTCCAAAAAATTCAGAAACCTATTTTCAAAACTATAAAAGATAAATATAAATAGCAAGAGAAAAAATATGCATTAAGAAATAAAATCTATATTTATGTTTTAAAAGTTACAGATTTCGTCTAGTACAGTTGAAGAAA
Source organism: Amaurobius ferox (assembly GCA_951213105.1). Classification (NCBI taxonomy): domain Eukaryota; kingdom Metazoa; phylum Arthropoda; class Arachnida; order Araneae; family Amaurobiidae; genus Amaurobius; species Amaurobius ferox. The sequence goes on from OX578144.1 coordinate 87,482,683, forward strand.
ATTGAAACTTTTCCGTCTTTTCATGTTTGTAATGCTTATATCTCAAAAACTAAAAGTGCTAGCTATAAATAATAAGCAAGAATATTTCTTTGAAAGCTCCAAATGTATATAATTATATTTTGGATCCAACGCTTCGTTCTTGAGAAATATTGGTTATAATTTCTATATATTGTATTTCAACCCGAGTTTTCTAATCTGAAAGCTGAAATATTTAAAATGTCACGAGTATTGCAGCTCAGTGTATTTGCTTACTCTTTGGTGAACTATTGGTGAACTCAACCGAAATATTTTGCTTTATTTTTAAAAAAATAGAGGGGGGGGGGGACATGAAATTGTAATTCTGAATGTTTAAAGGTTGGCGAGGTTTTAACATAATAGGTGAAAATATACGTATAAAAATTACATATTTATGTGATATAGGTGAACTTGAATGTAAAATATCATCAGATATATTGTTATTGTATGAATTTAAATCATATTCAGAAAGACAAATTAGTAAAATAATTGGATATTTTGACTTAAAATCTATGGTCGGGGTATCTAGATGAAATAGGGGAGAAAACAAAAAGTGCTACCTAGCTATTAACAGGTAGCGAGAGCTTTTGTAGCGCTTTGAATTCCGAAAGAAATGAGTCTGAAATCATATTGAATAAACTAATTGGACTTTACTGAAACTTTCTTTAATGTTATTCACTGAAAACCGTTTTGGCTCCATCTGACTGGAGTTACCTGATTTTCTTTGCATATCTTATCAAGCTGCGCCTTCCATTCGATGCAGCGTTTTGGAATAAATACTATGCATGTATGTTCATCAACCAATTAAGCGAAAACATTTTTCATATAAAAAATTTTAATAAAATATTATTGGAGCATATTAACAGTCCTTACAAATATTTCATTTTATATTTTATTAATCTCATACATTGTGGTGGGTGATTATTTAGGGCCTAACAAATTACTGCCGTAAAAAAGTTGACCAATGACCCTATAAACTCCAAATAAAATAAAATTAAAATTTCAGAATGCGTGCCGATCGGAATTATTTCAATTTTTGAAATTTTTTCTAGTTGCTTCTTTACTTGCGGAAATAGTGATTTGGAATGACAGCGTCTAATTTAAATTTTAAACATTCACACTTTTATATTTATTGAACATAAACGCTATTCCAATGCACATGGAGAACTCAGAATGAAAAAAAATGAGCGTGGCAAAATAAACTATTGACACATGTTGGACCAGCTTTTTACAATTAAATCTTGTAGATATTTTCAAAACGATGTTTTTTTTTATAATTTTGCATTATTATCAAGAATTTCATTTTTTTTACTTTATCTACAATACACGGGAATTTCTTGGGAAAGTATCGTGTCAAAAATCGCACCTCAAATTTTCGATGGATCTACGAGTAAGCACCCTAGAACTTAAAATAAAAAAACATTTTTAGCGTGGCACCTGTTGTATGTCTGTCTGTGCAATATATGTACGGACTCTAGCTCAAAAATTATACGACCAAATTTCACAATAATTACTAAGTTACTCGTGGGTTCCTCTGTTGCTGATTAGATTTTGGTACAATTCAGAAAAATAAGAACATGCCTTTTATTGCGAAATGGTCCACAAAAATTCTATGAATCCACTCTAGCTGAAATTAATAGACCAAATTTCAGCAATGCACCCTTTCTGAATCACTAATTTAGAATTTAAATTTTCGCAATATTTTAGGTAATTAAAATTCGAAAATCCATGCATAGAAATAGATATTTGTCATTTTTAGCGTAAATAAAAATATATTTACAGGTAGAAAACTGGCCGAATTGTTAGAACAGTCCGGAATTTATGTATAAATGAAAACTTCACTCAGAAATTTTTATGATCTAAATCTTACTTACTTACACCTTAAAATTAAACCATGCACAGTAACTCCTTATCTGATGATGCATTATAATAAAAACAGCGTTAACAGCCATTATTTCTCTTTCTATCTTTAAAATTTGAGCACTGAAACGGCGTCGTTTTCTCAAGCTCGGTTTTACCTTCGATCACACATTTATTCACTCACGTATAATGACACATTTTTATAATATCACATAGGTAAGATTAAAATGATTCTATTTATACTTTCAGATTCAGATAAAAATATTTCGCCCTTTTCTTTTAAACTTCATGCGGAGAAATATGCAAACTATATACGTTATGTTCTCCAGTAAAGAAAATATAAAAACAAACTAAAATAGAGTACCTAAATATGAATGTTTATAAATTTTCTTTTATTTAATTTTGTATCTCGACACAACTTAAGTTGTAAACAAAGTTTTATGAAAGCATGGAAATATTTTCCACATTTTATTATGATATCTTGTGGTTCGTATTTGTTACATTTAACTTCCAGAATTATTTTCATATTTTATTGCTGCTTGGTTATACACATCGTATTAGTGACGCGTATTTTTATCAGTAGGCTTTTGTGAAAATGTCCAATTGTCTGGAATATATTTTCACAAACTCAATAGTGAGAAGTTACGGAATCAACATATTTTTAGGAACATCATTTAAATTCAGTCGTCGCATTTTATAACGTTTATTAACAAAATAGCACTTTTCTCGCATATATTTTTACAACTTCATTTCAACATTTCGTGATAATATAAATATTTTCATTATTGTAACATGTTGAGTCTTTAATGTATCACTTCATTTTGTATTTTACCTTACTGATCAAACTATTTGCATATTTTATGTGTGTTCTGTACAAATCCATATATATAAAGAAGAAAAGTGTGTATGCATGATCCACCATAACTGTAGAACGGCTGAACCGAATTTCATGAAATTTATCTTAGTCTTTAAATCACCCTACAAAAAACATAGGCCATGTTTCGAGTTTCTACGGCCAGTGGTTCTCGAGATATTAGTTAAAACCGACACTTTTTCCTAGGAGTTCTACTCTCTAACTCCATGATTCACAACGAAAAAGGTTGGACATTGTTGGTTTAAAACGTGAAAGTCAATTAAATCTCAAGTCAATTTAATCTTGTAGTTTTGTGGGAGTTTATTGAACGTATTAGACACTTTTGAAAATCGAAGGTTTGAGATATGAATTTAAATGGAAACTTTCACCATGGTTTACTTCTCACAGGCTTTCACCAGTGGTTCTCGAGATATTAGTGAAAAACGATACTTTTCCTAGGAGTTCTAATCTCTAACTCCATGATTCACAACGAAAATGGTTGGACATTATTGGTTTAAAACGTGAAAGTCAATTAAATCTCTGAGTTTTGTGGGAGTTTATTGAACATATTAGACACTTTTGAAAATCGGAAGTTTGAGATATGAATTTAAATGGAAAATTTCACCATGGTTTATTTCTCACAGGCTTACTCAACGCTGAGTTTTGTGGGAGTTTATTGAACGTATAAGACACTTTTGAAAATCGCAGGTTTGAGATATGAATTTAAATTGAAACTATCACCACGGTTTATTTCTCACAGACTTACTCAACAACGAAGAGTATTAAGAAATCACAAGGAAGATGAATCATGTCTAAAGCATTTATTATGAAACACTTTTCAACTTTAATTTTATTTAAACAACTCTAAAATGTGATACATTCAGCGGTAATATATCGCAATCGGCCCTATATGTTCCGTTGTAATTTTTATCATAGTTTTGCATGATAAATCCCGAGCAACGCCATGTAATCGCTGCTAGTATTTAAAATAAAATAGTATATTCTATCAGATATTACTCAGCGAGAAAGAAATGTATCATTCTGGTTTAACGTATTTAAAAAGAGCAAAAGGAATTTAGTATTTAAAAGGATCGGATTTAGGATTTTTAATATATTTCTTTTCTAAATATGTATACCAAAGTAATGAAGAATCGCACTGTCCATAAGCTCTATTTAGTTAGAGATAGCCATAACTGCACTGGTATTGAGTAAACTTGCTAAGTGACAAAATTTTTATATTCATTGTAATGAATGATGCAGTTGATTGTTGGTGGGTAATGATCAGGATTCGCTACGGCAACAGTTAAAATTATGCCAACAGTAACTGGCGGCCTTCAAGGTCATAAAATCTCCTATTCTAGCACAGCGCAAGCTAACGGGACTCAATCAACGGAACCATTCATAGGGTAGGATCCAAAGAACACCTGTCAGGAAAAGACTCCAGTTGCCGACAACTGTAGTCAAGATTATAAAATGCAGTACACGGAACAGACATCCGAGAAATCCACGTAATTCATCAGCACATCATCATATCATACCCCCCTTAGTGTAGTAGGGAAAGAGTTACAAACTTGAAAAGGAATTTTCCTACCCCGAAGGATATATATTAGTCACTCATAAGACACAGTTTCAAATTTACATGAAGTTTCAAATTTAAAGAAGACTGAGCTCAAACTGAAGGAGGTTTCAATGCCAAAGTTTATAGTCACAGATTAGGAGGCTTCTATTTGCATAGCGACAAACTGCTGATGAATGCAATAAATCATGTGCCGAAATTTTGAGATCCTGTGAGATGAGCTATGATGACGATTACAACCAGTGCACATGGTTACTATTGAGTGTTGAAGACTCTTTAAAATTAGAACTCAAAAGATGTACAAAATACTGGTCTCTACACTAGGAATTTTTATGTTTTGAAAACGTATTTTATCCACTTATTCTGTGACAATGAAACTATATGTCCTTACAAACATTTCATTTAGAGTAAAATAGAAAATGATTTGCATATTTAAAATTTTATTGTTAATAGTGGTCCTAATAGTCCTTTTTCATTTCATTTATATTTCTGCTACATTTTTTTATGGTATTTAAAATTTCTAATTTACTGCTGCCAGATGAACAAAAATGAAAAAGAGATCAAATATAATACAAAATCAGTATTGAAAACAACAGGATAAATATTATGGCTTGAATTATAGCAATAAATGTCTAGATTTCATGGATAGCTATCATGGGTAATTTTATGGCTATTAGCTATTTTATGGCAAGATTTAGCTATTTTTTATGCTAAATGTTCCAAAATACGCCTAAATCAGCAATAAAGTGGCTTTGTTGGCAAATGTCACTATGCGCATAAACACAAAATGTCACTATGCGCATAAACACAAAATGTCACTATGCGCATAATGTCATAATATATAATGTCTATGCGCATAATGTCACTATGCGCATAAACTATAAATAAATAGATCACAATATAAAATGCTGCTTTGCTGGCATATAAAATCCCGCTTTATAGCCATTGCCGTCCGTGGACGTTAATGCCTGCAAAGGGGGATAGAACTGTTTGGGATATGATATGTCAAATACCAGTCTTTTTGGGAGGTTCTTCGTTTGGGGTTGACGCTGTCCCACCCGTAAGCAAAAGGTTAAAAGTTAATTGTAGAATTACGACGGCATGTAGGATGTTAAATTTCAAATATTTTTATAAATAAAATAAATTATTACTGTAACGCAAATTAACCATGCAATTATTCTCACAGACTGTCACAAGTTAAACTTCAAAGAAATACGCTCAGTTTTATAAACGATGGCATTGACTTTCCTGATCCAGCAGTTTGAAACCTAATCACCCGTCACTGATGGACATTTCTAAGGATATAAGCATATATTAGAAGTCACATATATCTTAATCTTTAGTATCAAATATAGAATTATCAATATAGAATTATCTAAAAAACAACGAAACAGAAAATATATGTTATCCACATGCGAAAGCCCATCTTCGGTTTCGTATCTAATAAAGTATTATATATATATGGGTTCGCCCATAATATAAAAAGCTTTATCAGTCGTATACGGTTTTATCATAATATGAACTATAGTCATTCTAGCGTTAACAAAGATAATAATATATGCCGCAGAATTCTTACTTTCATATTTCTATATCTTTTCCTCAGAACCTATCCCATTTCTCCTTTCTTTCGCTTCTGCACACTCCGCTCCCCAAATATCTGCTCTCCATCTCTTTATTCTTTTATCCACGACATACATACATACTTTCTGATTCATTCTATCGTACTTTTAGAGTTGCCGGTTTGTGCTTTCTCCTGATATTTTCGGCTTGCCGATATTAGACTGACTGAAATTTTATATATATATATATATATATATATATATATATATATATATATATATATATATATATATATATATATATATATATATATATATATATATATATATATATATATATATATATATATATATATATATATATATATATAACAATACGGAGGAAAATTAAGTAAAGAGGATATGAAAATAAATATCTAACAACATTCAAGAGTCAACATTTATCAACACTCAAGAGTGATACATGCAAATCAATTTCAAACATCAAAGGTTTATCAAAATCTGGAGGCTCAAAATGACAAAAAATGAAAATATAAGAAAATATGCAATCTGAAAATGGATAAAACCTCTGTTGATCCAGCTTTTCAAGGACCTATGCCTCCACAGAGGTTGCAAATGTGTTTCGCTCAACGATACGACCACATGGCCGAAATATCGTCAAAAGATCCGACACATTACCAGACAGAAACATACATGAAAATAACAAAAAATAATATTGGGCAAATGGAAATAAGAGGATGAGAGTGCATAGCAAACATATAAGAAATCTATCCAACAATCCACAAGGATTCAGATAGAAATTAAACTCATACCTTTCTTCCCCATTATTCAGGACTCCTAGTATTTCGTTGCTCTATCCTAGCATGCATTAGGAAAGAATGCTAGATAGCGCCATCTGTTGTGCATTATAGGACATACTCCTGAATAAGATGTTCAACCAATAGACAATAGATATACAAATAGACATGTTTCAAACCCAAAAATTAGAGATATAAAGAAAAATATGTTTACAAACTACACTAAATAATAATTATCAATTATATAATATATATCCAAAATTTATTATTTATTCGCAGCATATTCTAATCCTATTAATAACAGCACTAAAAGCTGAATAAAGCTATCATCCGGTTTAAAGGTTAGAAAACAGACTTCTTCATCAGTACAAAAACTGACATACTCGTTATGGGCCGTTTATATTCCTACATATTTTCTTGACTTTAATAACCAGATCTTTCCCTTTACTAGTTCCGTTCCTACGACTTTTTGTCCTGATGAAGTAGAATGTTTTATACCTTTGCGGCAGCAAAGACATCTGATCAAAGATGCTTGGAACCTGTACCCGAATTATAAGAACGGAGCCGAAGCTTGCTTTTGCTCTATGATTATAATGTCGGTCTTGTAAGCACTAGGTCCCGAGTTCGTTTCTGGCTCGGGACATGCGACGCTCAATCGCTACAATGATGACTGGACGTTTGAACAACGCAACCTTCTCAGGACAACGATCTCACCTCTCAACACAAGATGGCAGCACCACACGGTGTCAGAAGACTTGTAACTCCCTTCCTGGTCGACCACGATTGACGTCACGCCCGAGGCGACACGCCTCCCGGCCTTCAGCCCTCAACTGAAATTCGGACGGGTTTTTATTTTTCCCGGGCTCCTCATCAGGTAGGTGAGTATGCGCCCGGCGACTCCTCACCGGCACACCTTTAAAGCCGGTTTATATCTTTAATCAGTTTTCATACTTATATTAACTGTGTACTTTTATTGCAGATTAAAAATAATCATTTATAAATCACCAAGCAAAATATTCGCATTTTAAAGTCCGTATTTTGCTTATTAATCCTGCTTAATAATCAATTAAGTATTAATCGAGTACCTGAATCAGGATCATATACTAAAATTGTGCAAATTCTGTGTACAAATATGCTTGCTTTATGCTTCTTAAACTATTTCTTTTAAAACACTATTTCAATTTATGCACATTAATTTAAAATAATTATAATGTTAATTTCAATAACTAGAATTTGCACAAATAATTTTTAGAACAAAGTGAACTTTTAAAATCGCATAAAAGCTACATATTATTTTATTAATTAAAGTTACTTATACTTCCTTATGATAGCAAGAATTCTACATTGAGTTTTCATTTATTAAATTGACACGCATGCGAGCACAATTTTTATTATCCTGTTTCAGCGGATAGTAAGAACCTTAAATAAATAATGTGGCTTTATGGTTTTATTTTCTTTCTCATTACCTAATACTCCGTAGCTGTATTGATCAAGAACTTTCTACTTGTTTGTTTTATAACTTTTCTGACGTGCCAGGAGAGCTTAAAATCATATAGATTTTCTTCACGATATTATGTTGGCTTTATTTCCTTCTATAGAAGTGTTATATTTAGTTCAAGATATATGTACCACTAAATGTTTAATATTTATAAATATATGTGGTTACAGTGCAACATTTAAATATCAGTACATTTTTGTATTTTATAACCCAAAATATATAGCTAGTTATATGTGATGTGTCATTATTTCAATACGTAGCATGTATGACCTTGAAAATATATTTTTTATTTCTATACATAAACAATTTTTTACTATCTGGTTACATTTTAAACTGAAATATGATAAAATTATGAAATCACATGAACTGTATTCCTATCCAGATTCATTTATATGGCACCAACTAGTAGACGAAATGCTTTCAGGCCAATTCTATATGTAGTTACTGAATTTAGGACTTCAATTTCAAAATTGTGTGGTTACGCTGAAAATAGTACAATTGATATTCTTAAGAATTCTTCTTCTTATCCAAACACTTTTAAAATTAAATAAAATACTTTCAAAATTTAAAAAATGTATAAACATTTTAAAAATTAAAATTATTGAAATATAGAAAACGATTTTTAAATTAAAAGTATCAAAAAGTAAACAAGCATCTTTAAATTTTAATGTATTCAATTGAAACTTAATTTTACACACCAAAAATATATATAAAATCAAATTCTGAGTATTATAAAAAATATATTAAATGTTTTTAGAGACTCTTAATGCGCTTAATGAAAGTTAAGAAGTTAAATTTAAGTTTCTGACGATAGTTTTATCACTTCTCTATATCCTCTTGTACAATTCCACAGAAACAGTTTTTTAGAGATTTTCCTATACTAAACGGTTTATTATATTATTAAAACTATATTATTTAAAATAAATATTATAAGTAATTTTTTGAAATCAAAGTACTAATTCTCAATATTTATGTTCTTATATAATTTATGTGTATTTACTCTTATATAAAAAATATTCCAGAATGTATCATTTATATTGAAATAAAGTTCGCTAGGCTGCAAAATGTTCTGAAATTCAATTGTAACTCTTTTATATTCCTTCAATTGATTTTCTAAGGTTTTTTTTATTAATAAAATGTCTAGAACTTACTAGCATTCAAAAATGAACTAGTTAACATCGCAAAATATGGCGCTAATAATTTTAGTAATCAAACGTACATTTAAGAAAAAAATGGATTGCTTTCTTCACTGCGAACAAGCCTGGACAGGAAAGCCGGAATAAGATCTATAAACAGGCCCATTATAGTAGCGCCACCTAGTGTGACAAAATAGAAGTAAATCGAGAAAAATTGAAAAACGCATAAATTATGAATTTGGAAATCATATATGATATACTAATAAAATATAGAGAATATAATCTCAAAATGCAAAAAAGGATCGGGACAGAGAATAACAAAATATACCTGGTTTTGAGTTCTGTACACCTGCTTAACAAATACTGTTTGAGTAAAATTTTACGTTGATATCTAGTTTATTATTGATTTTGCGCAAAGTCCCATATTCTATACTTAATGACAATGACCCGCAGCTCTGATAAACTTAATATTCTCTAACCTACAGAATGATAATACGTTCGCATTTATATAACCCCTGACAAGAATTAAATTGAGAAACTGACTCTAGCTTTCTCCAAGCATTTTTATACCCACATATCCAAGCATTTGTATATCATTTTTATATCCATAGTCTTTTTTGATCATCAAGCCAATGCCTTACTAGACAATCAAACCAACATAAAATTCAGCCATCCATGCAAATATTCGAATACATTTTAAACAAATACTTCAATAAGAAAAAGAAACAGCCATCTTTCATAGTCGTGCTTGACTACCAAGCCATCAAACCAAGCCTTACTAGACTATCAACCCAAAGTCCTGCTCGAACACCAATATCTTCTGACTTTTTCTATTCCTTCAGCAAGTCCATCCCAATTTTCAACGAAGAAACATTTAGTTTTGGATGTTGATTCAACATTTCATGCATATTTTCCTTTAGATTTTCTGCAATAAAATATTATCTCCATTTTACGTCTGAAAGCTCTTGTAAGTCTTGTTTAAAGACAAGTGGAACCGGATAATTTCTCCCGAAAATTCATTTTTTTTTATTGTCCTTTAAAATGGTTCAGAATGTTATCTTTACAACGATGCATCATACTCGTTAATCCGCAAAATAAAAGTTGCAAACCTTGTGCCACCCTAAGTGTATTTGACTGTTTCACCGTTTTTCATATAACCTTGGAGAACTGTGACTGGTATGGGGGGGGGGAGGCATAATTTGAAATTTTTCTGAAGTAAATAAAAGATGAGCTGTTAATTGCGTGCTAATTCCTACTGATTAGACACTAATCTATATAATTGGCTCATTTCATCTTTCTCCTTTTGTTGTCGAATTCTGTATACTAATTTTTTAAATTTTCCACTAAAGTTGCTGCAATCACTTTCTTACGATTGGGGATGGACATAAGTAAAATGGATAGACTTAGTACAGACATAAAAGATTCCTTACTGCGTTATTGGAGTATTTAAAGACTTTATTAAGTATCATGTATGTTTATTTTATGTATGCTATAAAAATGAAAATGAAAATAAACAACATAGATGCTTATTCAAAATAACATTTTTTTTCTAGAAATCTCTTCATATTGATAGCAACAAATTTAAAAAAAAAATTATAATAATGTCATTTTTTTAAATGAATTAAAATTATCTTCATGTTGTAACAAACTACGCGTTACTTCATAAAATAGCAAATCAAGTTCTTACTTTATACTACAACACATTTTATGAAAATTGAGCAAAATACCCCGTAGCATGAGTTAATAAGAAAAAAGAAATATGATACATGTTTACAGGGTATATATAATGATCGAATAAGTAAGAGCCTACTAATGAATCTGATGAAAAATTTCTTCATTTTCAAGCAATAAAAAAGTGCCTTCATAAAAACGCCAGAATTAAGTTCGCCTACATAATTAGATAATTGACAAAGGCCAAAGCACTCAAGGTAAGTACGTCAGTTAGAGAGCGGGCTGCGACATTTGTCAATTGAACGAATATTCATATAAAAACTGTTTCTACACATGAACGAGATTTAAAATTGAACTATAAAGTCATCAATTTTTAACTGTCAAAACGATTTGTTCTCAGCTTTATGTGTTTCAACCTTAATTTTGTGAATGCTGAAATATGATTATAAAAGGTAAAACCAATTTGATATTTAAAATATTGCTATTATATGCATTTTATGAGACGAAGAGCCGCTTAATAATACTGAATGTTTTTTTAATTAAATAAAAGATGATTTCATCTGTATTACTACTAAAGATATTAAATTTTTTGTGTAAAAATAAATAAAAATAGCACCATGTAATGAACTCATATCCCAACGGCGATTATGATTGTCCCGATGACGCTTTATCTAAAGAACTACTGGGACGATAGTTCCTTATTCTATATTTGAAGTGGGAATTGAATTATCTTCATTCACATTTCATATTGAAATAAAATTTAACAGCTCTACAGACTCCTCGTTCTTTCTTATTTTGAAGTAGGAGAGCATAATGATAATATTAACTCTTATAGATTGAAATCACTGTTATAAATGGCAAGATTCTTGGACAAACCCAAAGTCAGTATTTTAACTATTTCATTGATCCACTGCACCTAACCTGCAGGATTAAGTGGGTCCATTGAACTAAATCTGTAAGATTAAGCTATTCCGCTGTACCAAACCTGCAGGTTTAAGTCAGTCTCTGTACTAAAACTACAGGATAAGGTGGGTCCGTTGTGCAAAATCTGCAGGATTAATTGGATCCGATGTACCAAACCTGCAGGATTAAGTAGCTCCTCAGTATCAAACTTGCATGATTAAGTGGTCCCGCTCCAACTATCATTCAGAATTAAGTAGATACTTAAACGTCAGTGCGAAAAATTGACATCTCAAATGTTTAACATAGTAACTTCACCTGGTGAATACATCTGGATTCCCCTGTATAATTTATCTACTGGGAAAATGGCATATTCTTCAGGTCGCTATATAGTAATGTAAATCATCTATCGTTTTTACATAATACTTACAAATGTAATTTTAAAATTAAATTATAAAAATGCAATTTATAAAATAAAAATTCCACTTAGGTATATCGTAATGGGTGTCATTCATTTAACCATATCTATCAAAATATAATAGTATAAATCTCTTGATCCAAAAATAAAGAGAAGCTGAGTGTTTAGCTACATGTTTAATAACTGACATTAGTAAAAACTCAAAATATTAAATCTAAAATATTAAATAACAAATTTACAAAACAGCAACTTGTAAAATTTTACCTAGCAAACATAAATTTCTGTTCGGTGAGGGTTATTTTTAAATATTTTTTTCTTTATTGACTTTCTTTTTTTGGATGCGGTGAAATAAAAAATATAAAAAAGGCATATTTCGATGTATATAAAAAATAAATAAATACGAAGGAATTATCATACGGATTTGGTTCAAAGATCGTTAGACAGAACTTTCTTTATTCTTTTCGATAGTGTCAAGATAGAAACTCTGGTAATATTTCCGGTCGCTAATGAATCGATGTGTGTAAAATTCGCGCTTCTACGTAAAATGACTAAAAAAACATAGTGGAATTTTAATCTCGTCATGGTTTATCCTACCGGAATCACAGCTAACCCAGAACCCAAATTTCGCGACAGTCCGAAACTTAGATTTTCCACTTCGGATGGCACACACAGGCAGATAGAAATACAATAATATTATTTTATTATGCACTAGCCGCCTTCGGTGACCAGCCTGCTCGCTACCCTTGAAAATTCTGACCGTCGCAAACTCGCTGGCGCCATAACCCCGTGAAGTTGTTGTTGTGACTCGGACCATCCGATCTACCAGAAAGGTGTAGAAGACCCAGGCCGTCCGACTCATCCTGAGGACTTGAGTATCTAGTCTATGAGTTGAGTGGACGGCCGGGAACTACCAGAAAGGTGTAGAAGACCCAGACCGTCCGACTCGTCCAGAGGACAAACAGCAACTATTTGGACGGCCGGAACCACCACTACCAGAAAGGTGTAAGGTAACTATTTGGACGACCAGGAAGTGCCACCTAATTTAGACCAGCGCACGTGGGGGAGGCATCCAAAAGGACCGTACCCTCCTTCCCCTATCACCAACCTCTCGGAAGGAGTTAGGATCCACATGTTTAACGTGACCGTACTCCTCGTGACACGGCGTCAGTTTTGACAGTGGCGGGAATCGAACCCGGGCCTACCGAGTGCAATTCGCGCGCGCTAACGACTGGGCTACTGCGCCCTCAACCCCGTGGAGTTAACAAAGTTTGTTTTTGTTTAAATCATTTTAAACCATAATTCGTTAAATCCATAATTTAATCATTTAACTTTTTTAATGACGACAGGAAGTGCCACCCAATTTAAACAGGAAACTTGTGGGGAGGCATCCACAGGGTCCGTACCCTCCTTCCCCTAACACCATCCTCTCGGAAGGACTTACGGACCCACATTTTTAACGTGATCGTACGTGGAGTTAACAATGTTTGTTTTAGTTTTATGACGTTAAAACTTTTTCAATTATTTAAATTTTATAATGATCATATGCTAAGCTTTTAATTCCATCATTTAAAATATAACGTAATTTTCTAATAAGTATAATAATTGCATATAAATATAATAATTTCACTCTATATACTGTTACCACCATCCGATGTATACAATACATCACCACAATTCAATCCACCCCATAATTCAATCATTTAAATATTATAATGACCATATTTATTTTATATTCAATCATTTAAATTTTATAATGACCATTTATATTAATGACCATTGTTTTAGTTTAATTACGTTAAAACCATAATTCAATCATTTAATTTTATTATGACCATATGCTAAGCTCTTAATTCCATCATTTAAAATATAACGTAATTTTCTTGAATGCCGAAAATCGTCGCCATAGAAACGCCGTGCATCTGCGTGCGCATGTGGGTAAAAAATCCTGAACTTCGCCGAGAATTCGTCGAGAAATTTAAAATCATTACATCTTTAAAATTCGCATCGGGCGGCTATTTACAACTATTTCTTGACCAGATTGGGCTTGTAAGACTGCCTGATCTTTGAGCTTTCAGGAAATGTAAATTATTAGTCGAAATTATCGGAACTTTTCCCGACGCGAGGATTTAAAAACGAAAGTTCGTTTTTTTTAGCCGAAAGTGACTTTTGTTTTAAAATTTTTAAAAAATATTAGAATTTGACCCTGAGATTTGAAATTGATATATTTTTACTTGCAATTGTCTGCTTTTACCTGCAGTGTGATTTGTTTTTTTCTACGACGCCTGGATGGTGGAGAAAAGTGGGGAAAAACGGTCGAATACACATAAAACATTAAATAACAAAAAAAATAAATAATTCAAATTTTAAAAATCATTTTCACGTGTCACCTTCTCACCCCCCCCCCCCCCCGGGTCTCTGATTGCCAAATTCCGTTGCTATGCGATGCGCGGTCGCTGAGCCTATAGTGTATAAGACAGACACATGCACAGACAGACATTGCTTTTATTATTTAAGAAGTTAAACTTTTTTTTTAAATCCTTCAAATATTTTTCTTTCCAGAGAGTAAGACTAAAATAAAAAGACTCAAATACTTTCTTCATTGGACTACAGAACGAGTCGATAGTTCTCATTGCTGAAACGCTTAGCATGGCGATGTACAGCCGAATAAATCATGTTTATGCATTGTCCGACATTTAGCTGAATAAAAATCCAATAAAAGTTTCTTCATTACATGGGTCATAAAAAAAGGGAGCAAAAACGATACGGGCTCACAAAAGAAAGTCAGCTTATACATAATTATCAAATAAATCAAAGAACGTACTTCCATCCTCTAATGAATCTGAAACAGCAAGAGTCTCATTTTCGATCAAGAAAAGAACTCCAATAAAAAGTGCCATCAATAAAAGATAAGAAAAAACTCCAGTATTAAGTTCTTCGCCTACTTAATTAGATAAATTAAAATTGACAAAGAGAAAGATCCGAATAGTCAAAGTAAGCGCTGCAAAGAGCGGTAAAAAATGGGTGACAATTGGAAGAATCTTTATAAGAAAAATGCTTACGAATCGTGAATGGGGATTAAAAAGAGTGATGGCGGCGTTTTTGTCGATAGTCAAATCTAATGCATGACAAAGGAAAAATAAGAATATTAAAATAAAACCGTGTTTGTATATAAAGATTACTCTTAAAGTCATTTAATGAAATGATGAGAATTTGAATAATACGATTTAACCCATTCGAAGGGGGATAATCTATGAATGCATTATTTCGGAATACATTGGTTCCGAACTGAATAAGAAATGAAATGCAGTAATTAAAACGATAGAAAATGAAGGAGCAACTTAATGAGGCATAGAGCTTCAAACATAGGATCATGTTACTATTGCAGATAACAATATTCAATTGTTGTTAAAAATAATACATTTGAAATCGAAATGTTCCTACTTGGATTTTTTTAAAAGAACTTTGAAACGAACTCTGTGGTAAAGTTGATTTTGCCAGCTTTCATAGAGGTCCGCGAAAATGTGGAATATAGCAAATTTTCAATAAGTAAAATGCATTTTGCGCGAAGGATAAGGAAAACTTGGACAGCGTATGTACTCATAAATAACCCAATAATGCAGCATGCATATGTTTCGAGGATACGATGGATCCCTTTCGTCAGTGCAAGAAAACTAACACAATCGAAATCCAAAAGAGGAATAGGCACAAAAGGAAAATAGTTTGTTATATACCTAAAACCTGGATAAAGAGCTGACTTGAGAGAACCAATCAAAAAGAAGAATGAAGTACAGTCCAGCCAATCCGAAACAAGAAATAACACAGTATTACCAGTTTGAATCTTTTCATTTATTACACTATTCATACTCCATATATGTTAATGCAGGGAACAAGGGGTGAGTACCTATAGTGCCTGTGTGACATATATGATTTTTAAAACATTTAAATTTTAATTTCATTTTTAGGCTTTGGTTTTTTGATGATTTCTTCAAAATTTCACTCGATAATTTACTACGGTTCTGAACATTTGATTGCGTTTAAAAACGATTGGCTTCCAGTATTCATGGATTGCAATTTTTTTAGCAAATTTCTTTCGAATCGCTCCATTCGTTCGTGAGACGTGCTGTCCCTTCGGAAACTTGAATTCGAATTTTCGACCACGTCACAATGCTTTCCTTGTACATTATGCTATGCATATAAGAAAAGTAATATATCAGCGCTAAATGTATCGCATTTTGGAGATCTTTAAATAAATTGCTTTTGAGTTGAAAAGTGTTTCATAATCAACGCCGTATACTTGATTGATCTATCTTGTTTAATAAATCTTGAAAGACATTGGAATATGTTCTATGTCGGACTTCAAAAATACGAGTGATTTTTTTTCTCTGCTGCAATATATATGTGAGACCAGAATTTGATCTCACACTTGGATGAGACAGTTTTATGTGAATATTTATTATGTCCCAAACATCGAACAATACTTGTAGTCTGGGTGGCGCCGAGGTTTACAGCAAATCATAAATTTAGGAGTGCCATGACAGAGGGGGGGCCGAGCTGGCCATTAGAAGGAGGTGGAATTTTCCCATTGGTTAAATAAGTAACTAGTGGAGAAAGGAGCTTGTTGCGTCACACTGAATGCTACAAATGAAAGCAAAGGGGAAATGACAACCCCGAAAAAGGAGGGAACCACAACCTGTGACCGAATAAGAACGATGAGAGGGAAAATATACTGTGTGATGAGATAAGAACGAGGAGAGAGATACTAATATGACTTAATAACGACTGGTTGGAGAGTGGTGAATATTGGTGCGACATGAAGACTATGATATGCAGATACTTAATTATGACTTGTGGAGAGAACAGCCTAAGAGCATGAAATAAGTGGAGTGTTTGAGTCAGCAGTGGTCGACGAAGTTACGAGAGGATGCATTACACTTCGAGTTAGTGTGAGTAACTATATACGAGATTAACCACGTTCTGCTAACGAGGTTCAAATTTAAGGTATGTGTTCCTCAAATATCCACAGGTTATTACATACGTTAGGTATATGGTTAAGGGTCTCACATGCTATCTCCTCTCACATGCTATCTTCCTAAATGATTAATAAGCATGTAATTATCGTGAAATAATATAATTAAATAGTGTCATTGAATTTAATTAAGGTTTATGTTTTTAATAAATATGTTATTGTTAATGTTAAAATGGTGCAGTTAATGAGTATTATAATAATTAATAATTCCTTTACAGGACTCGCAAAAGTAAATAATTGGAGGGTTCATAGCGGCACAATAAGCAATGTACAATAATAATTCCAATATAAGAGATTTTACGACCATGCTAAGAGATAGATTAATGAGAATTAATCTAAAAGTTCAACTTCAAGTTTTATTTATAAATGTGTGCCACAATATAAAATTAAGATACATAATACAATGAATCATTTATGTGTTTTTCCGATTTTAACAATTCCACTGAAAGATTCCTGGAGCATAAAAAGGGGGAAAGTCGGATACGGGCTCACGAAAGTTAGTTTACACACAATTACAAAACAAATAACAGCGCGTACATTCTGGCCAATAACGAATCTTTAAAAATAAGTATTTTGTTTTTAAGCGATGACGAATTCCAGCAAAATGCTTCAACAAAGTTCATAAGAATGTAAAGAATTATTTCTTCAGCCAATTAATTAGATAAATCAAAATTGACAACGAGAAAGACAAAATCTCTGCAATTAAGTACGCCAGACAGCGATGTAGAATGAGAAACGACAACAATTCGAATCTGATTAAAAATGTTACAAATAAAGAACAAGGATTAAAAGGAACAATAAAGTCATATTTGGTTGTGATTAGTTGGAAATTCCATGTTAAAGTAAAAGAGAAAGAAAATAAAATAGACGTTAAGGATAAAAGATCGCTTGAAAAGAAAATAATAAGTTGTAATTTTCAAAATAATTGGTTATTTAAATATATTGCATCAGACGCACATTAAGCATACAGCGATTAGTAATACATGTGTGTCTGTCCGCGTGATTACAAAAAAAAACAGATTATCATGCTTAAAATTTAATATACATATTGAACAAATACATAGACAACATCTAAAATTTTAGTTGTTGAAATATACATTTAGAATAAAAGTATTTATGTCTGACTTAAAGAAAATATGAAATTTAGCATTTATTTGTTTTGAAAAATACTTTCATAAAATGTCTTATAATGCTTTAGATTTAGTGCATAGAAACATTAAATGGTTTTGCTTTAGTGGACATCAATTGTTTCTATTGACGTTAGTTGAAAAACAAGCTCTTGTGGTTAGTGAAATCTATTTATGTTTTGAGCTACGGTATCTTCAAAATTATATGTATAAAATAAGCCAATATTAAGAATATAATAGTATTTGTATATTAATAACATAGGAGTGTTGCAGTATTTCATATAAAAATACGAAAATAATGTTTCTTTATTCACAATTAAAACCAAGGCAAAATATTTCATGCAAAATAATTAATTTTCACCCTCGAAAATTACTATCTCTCTTTAATAATATCATATAAGTTAATAATAAGTTAATAATATCATATATTTGTTCGCTTTATGAAGTAAATGCCATCACCTATATTACTTCCGAATATATTGCCAAATTCTAAAGCAATGAAGAAGAGTAAGTAAAAATAAGCAAATTTATTAACCAGAATAATGTGATTTTATATAAGTGACATCATTTTAAAGCATTTTGAGTGATCAAGTGAAACGTGCTATTGTATGTAAATTGACTTAAATTTGAGAAATGCTGTTTGGTTTGCAATTTTTAGCCTTCATACCAAAATGTTTTAACCTTCCAGATATGTCAAATAACTGAAAACGCGATATTCTTTGATCAGAGTAAATAATCGTATAATAAAAAAAGGAATGAATACTTAAAGAAGCATTGAATAATACAATTAAAAAACTTATAATTTTACATGGATAAAAATTAATATGAAAACTGTATGAATAAATATCCATTGAAATAATAACTGTATGAATAAATAACATTACATATCACGAACAATAAATACAAACCGTGAGAGGAAGAAGTAAAAATTTGAGTGCTGACAACTTCCAGGTAGGATATAAAGGGTATTATATCACACAGTTAAAAATTATAGCTGAGAACAAACAAAATTAGTTAATCGGTTAGTTCACACCGAGAAATAAAAATGGTTTTAAAAAACATTTGTAGTTAGGATTTGGAATAAATAGATGAATATAAAAATTATCGGAATCATGGAGTGCGATCATTAAATATCAAATTTTATGCTATATATATTTATTACTTGAATAACAATAATATACTGTGCTGGCAAACTATATTTTAATATTTTAATAAACATCCAAATAAAGCATTTAAGATGTGAAAAAAGGGGGTGGGTGGGAAAAATGTTTTGGTTCAGCATACCCTTTTACATGCATATCTCCTAGACAAACCTGACAAAATAAATAAACAGAAGAATAAATACACCAGGGTAACCTACAAGTGACTTAGCTAACAAATTTTGTGAAATTTCGTCGTATAGTTTTGGAACTAAGAGTGGATATATATATATTTCATACACAAACACATACACACATCATATTAAAAATTGTACATAAGTTCTCTAGAATGCTTGAATCACTTAAATGTGCCGAAAAATCGGTTTCCAACTGCATTCCAATACTTTTCCTATACATTATATTACATTTACATATACATTATAGAAAAAATAAAAATAGTGTTTACATTATCCACAGCATAGATGAATAGCACTAAAGTCTTTAGATTGTTAATTTTGGAACAGTGAATGAGCATATTTATTTGGAATATATTTGTAGTCTAAACCATTTATTTTTTTGTTTGAATATCCACATATGACTATCACAAATGTTTGTTAGATATAGTCTAAAATTCGATGTAGTGGAAACATTTATCATTCCTTTTAAATATCATCAGCACTATGTGGAAATACCTCGGGTTTGCTACTCTTTTTATCAGAAGTAGCATTTTATCTCACAGTTGGTGAGACTTAGCCAGAGGGAAATCAAGCATTACAAGAAATGCATTATTTATATAGAAATAAGTCCATATTGGATCTACTTAACTTTTCAATGGATATTTAAGAAAGAGAATAAATACATCTTCAGATTCCTCACAGTACAAGTAAAATGTGTTTTGAACTTATATGTAATCTAGAATTAGATGCAGTTTAAACAATTATTCTTCTTTTTCGTTTTATTCAATTATTCATGTTTGCCTGTGAGATGAGATTGCATGTGAAAGCACAAGCTAAATTAAAAACTTCGTTTGTTCTTTATTATAATAAAAGTATTTATTTTTTTCTGAAGGATATCAAGTATTTTTTTTTTGACAATTATAAAGATGATTCCATATCTTTTAAGCTTTGTATGGAGAATATAGTCAATTTGTTAACACTTTACAACAAAGTTGAAAAGTGTTTATGACTTTGTTCATTCTGTCTGTCTGTCTGTCTGTCTGTCTGTCTGTCTGTCTGTCTGTATGCCTGTCTGTCTGTCTGTCTGTCTGTCTGTCTGTCTGTCTGTCTGTCTGTCCGTTAGCACGATAACTGCCGTAAAAATGAGGTTATCAAAATGAAATTTTAGTATGTTGTTCAGACGGTCTGTAGGACCTATGGGAATATAAATAAATAATATCACCCAATTAGTTTTTTATTGAACCCGGGTTGAAAAAATGAAATACATTGAACCCTATGGGACCTAATTTTTCAAACATTTTTTAAGTAAATTTAAAATTCACGAATTGCTTCGAAATTTTTAGGAAATATTCACATTATCCCATAGAATATATAAAAAAAAATTCAGTAAAATATGTTAAGTAGTTTTTTAATTAAAAAAATTATTTAATATAGGGAAAAAAACAAATTTAATTAAATTCTGACTTTGGGATATCTTCCAGAAAGAAAAGAGAGAGATATTATATAATAAATATCTCTCCATTTGTTTAAACGTTTTGCATATGGGAGTGGCTTCATATTTTAAGATAAATTTGGTAGATAACAATTTTTCATTTTTTTTAAATTTTATATAACGCTTCATGATAAATTTAATTGATGGCATTTTAAATGCACTTTCCTACGTCCTAGAGAGTTAAAATTTGGTACACAGCTTAAATTTGTTGAACATTTTATTCGACAAAAATTTGATGGATCTTTAAATATAGATTATACATTTTTTTCGAAATGGCCTGAAAATAATCCCCGTTCACTTCTATAAATCATTGGTGTAATATTGTTAAAAATTCTGATGTGGACAGCACATGTCTTTCTCTGCAGACTCATATTCGTTCTCTTTATTTATTCAATGATAATTTGAGTTTATCTGCACAACATAAGTATTTTAAATGACATTGAATTTACACGTTAAACTTAAATTTGGTTCTCATTTGATAGCTGGACTTATTGTCAAAGGTGGCGTAGCGAAAACGCGAAAAAACTAGAATATCTCAAGAACGGCTAGTCCTAGAGTAATGGGGTTAGTCTTATTTTCTTTTAAATTTTCACAAGAAATTTGAACTTCCGATGTCGACAGTTTAACAATTGGTTCGTAAGTGTTACAATTGTGTAGAAAAGGTAGAACACACACATACAAATTATACTTAATAATACCGATGGAGATAACAGCTTTTTATTTTCTATAAAAATATACAATACATATTTTCGTTAATACCAGTAAGCTACCGTCATGTATTTTCCTTCTCATTGAAATAGAGGTTAAAGCGCAATGCAGACTAATCCGAGTCAGGTTAAGTGTAGAATCTTTGAATGGCGTTTAGATTCTAAGACTCGAAATAGTTGATATATGGGCATTCATACTAATAAACTGAATATAGGATGTCCACACCTTACATTTGTCAGAAATGCAATTAATATTTGTTACAGATCAAGCTTTATATTGGTCAGATTTGAATTATAAAGTGTCTTGTTAATTTACCTAGATCCATTTAAATGTAGTATCTCAAAATGCGGTATGGAATCCATGTCTTGTGGTTTAGGTGTATGTTACTGGTCATACTTACGCGAACTATCAAATTAAAGAGAGTATGCTCAAACTTTACATTGGTCAGACTACTAACGCAACACTTTACAACATAGTTGAAAAATGAAAAAAAACAGTAAAATATCATAGGTAGTTTTTTAAATAAAAATTATTTAATATAGGGAGAAAAACAAATTCAATTAAATTCTGACTCTTGCTATATCACCAGAATGAAAAACGAGATATATTATATAATAAATATATTTCCAAGAGTTGAATTGTTTTATATATAAGAAAGGTTTCACATTTTAAAATAAATATGATAGATAACAATTTTTCAAATTAAAAAAAAAAATATTATATTATTGTGATGAATGAAACGATTGGAAAAATGTTTATGACTGAAATGCTGCTTTTATATAGAAGCGATTTGCATTTCGATGACATCATTTGAATAAAGTTCATTTGTTTTCGATGAAGTTTTAAAATATAATAAATTATTGTAACATTGTGATAATTTTAAAAATCTTACCTAGGAATATATCGCATTTTAGAGACGTTTAAACTAGGCAATTTATATTTCAATGCCGTCATTTGAATGAAGTTTATTTTCTTCTATTTTGAATGAAGTTAAGTTTTCAAATATAATAAATTAATATAGTATTGTGATAATTTTAAAAATATTACCGAGAGATGTATCGCATTTTAGAGATGTTTATATAAAATTGCATTGAAGTTGGAAAGTGTTTCATAATCAATGCTTTATGCATGATTGATCTTTCTTGTTATAATCTCATGGTACGTTTAGAAATATTGACCAATTGACTACATCATTTGTTAAAACGTATAAATGTCACCGATACACTTTACAATTAATAATATGCTAGTTAAATAATAATATAGTAAGGTAGACTTTAGAACATTATCGTTCGTTCACATTTACATTTCTAGCAATGCTTTATGTAATTTTTGTAAATTTTCGTAGCATTTAAAAAATGTCGTAAAATTTATCACCATGTGGAATGAATAGACACTATCAAAACATATATGCTATACAATTTCTTGACAAAACGCAATTGATTTACCACCCCTTAGTCACCCTCATAATACGTGACCGTATTATTAGGGTGGAGGCGGGGCTATCGTGATTCCTCTTCTCTTCTTCCTTGGGCCTGGCCCTAGATAAGGGGTGTCCGCTCTGACGTCATTGTAAGCGCTGGCGTTTTGAATCCTCTCAGTTCCCCTCTTGTCTTTGTGTGGGAGTTTGAATACGACATAGTGACACTGACCGTTGTTTATATTTTACAATGTGCGGATTTTATTATGAGTTTTACTATGCTACGAGTAAATTAAGATTATAAATCAGATATTTATTAAAGTTTAAAGATTAAGTTTTACATAGCAATGTAGTTTTAAAATGATTATGAAGGCCAGGCTTTTCAATATATCAAATTGATGTTCAACTGATCAATTGATGTGCTTACTTGGATATAATAGAAAACTGAATGCTGTGGGAGGGTAAGCTAATTAAAGAATTTCTTCTTTATTGTAGTTTTTACGAATTATATTAATGAGTATTAGGCTAAACTGGTTATTACTAAGATATATTAATGGATATATTATATGCTATTACACATTAATATTCATATTTATATTGAAATTGTCAATTAAATACTGTAAAATTTGCCGTAGATTTAATGTTTTTGTAAATTTATATATATAAATACTTATTCTTAAATAAGAAAATGACATTTATATCAATATTGTCAGTTAAATATTGTAAAATTTGCAGTAGATTTAATGTTTTTGCAAATTTATATCTATAAATATCTATTCTTATATGAGAAAAAAAAGCGAAGGGGTCAATACATAAAAATTAGTTTCTTGATACGGATAAATAAGATGAACGTTATCTACTTATTATTCATAGATCTAATATAAATTACTGTATTTGAATATAAAAAATCAGGGATCATACATTTAATTTTTTTTTTCTGATTTATAACATTTTATTTTGTTTCATTTATTCCTCAAATAAATATTGTAAAATTTGTCGTAAATTAAATGTTTTGCAAATTTATATCTATAAATTCTTATTCTTATATAAAAAAAAGTAAAGGAGTCAATATGCTTATATTAAAATTAGTTTCTTTATATAGATATAAACGAAGAAAATTATATACTTATTGTTCATAGTTCTAATGTGAATAACTGTATAAAATCAGGGATTGTACATTTATACATTTTTTTTTCTGATTTATGGCATTTTATTTTGTTTTATTTATTCTTAAGTTTTATACTAATTATTTTATGTATATATCTTATCTTTCGCATAATGAAATATAGTTGCAAAAGTTGTACAGAGCAATTTTACTGATATACAAACTGCTACCTGTTTTAATTGCTATGAGTGACATTTAATTTACTTTCAATTCATATATTCTAATAAAGTTTAAGGTGTTTATAACTGAATTTAGAGAGTTTTTATTTTAAATGAGAGTTTATATTCAACACTCAGGATTTCAGGAGTAAAGTACTCATATGTTGAATTTCTGTAATTATGTTCGCGATTTGTTTTTAAAAACGATAAATTGACTATTTATATGTCTATATTTCACAAAAAATGACCATCAGTATTTTATTGGCATCATACACATAAATTACAGAAGCTTAGGATTATACAAATATAGCTATTTTTTTATAGATGTAATCAAAAATTAACTGCATAAGATAAAACGTAAGAATAAATTTAATTTTTTTTTTTACAAAATTATAGCATAAAAATTTATAATTTCTCCTCCTGGTTGTTCCTGAGATTGTAACATTTATTGAATCTGTAACTTAAAACTGTGGGATTTTTCCATAGCGTATAAAGAAAGTGAGAAAATATACAGTTTTGGCATGCATTGGTAGTTAATGTTTATAGTACTTGCCTCTAATTCAAGACAAACAACTATATAGTCAATAAAAAAATTTTTACACTTAAAACAAATTTATCGAGTCTATTATTTTTTCTAAATTTTAAAAATATAAAAGAATTTTTGTTTGAATATTTTATATATTATTTAAGTTGATTTATTTAAGGAATTCCTTTCTCAGTAATAGTGTTACATATTTGATGATAAACTGGAACTTATGACATTCTTAATAATAACTCCCCGAGTTGCAGAAAAATTATGTTAAATACACGTTTTTATTTATTTTTTAATTTTTAGATACAATTTTCCTTGCGATGCACACTTTAATAATTATTTTTCGACATTGAATTGCATTTCGAACATTTTCATGCATTTACAAACATTGAATTGCATTTCGTTTCAGTGAGGATTTTTCTAAAATTTCAATATTACTTTACATTTTACATTTATAGTCAATTTCAGATGAATTGCTTTCTCTTTGACAGCGATTATTCTACATACAAAATATTGTATTGAACATTCAAAGACATAATTTTTACATCGGGTGGAACAATGCAAAAAATAAAAATGCCTGTTATTTGCTATATATATATATAAGTTTAATTTGTAAAGTTATATATTATATCTGCAGTTTAAATCTTATGCTATTCTACTATTACATGTTTGATATTATTTTAATGGCTCTTTAGAAATGTATATATTTTATAATGGTTTCTGTTTTTCATATTCTCTTTATATACAAGTTTTTTCGTTTACTTTGTATACAAGTAACTTGTTATAAATATTTTTTGTTTAATTTTGTGAAAGCAAAATTTATATTGATTATACCTGCATTTTCAAGCATTTTTTTAAAGTCTAAAAGACATTGAATTGCATTTTATTTGCTAGAATGTTTTTAAACTCGATATAACCTTTCCATTTTACATTTATAGTTAATTTTTGTTCAATTGTTCTCTCTCTGTCAGTGATTATTCTATACACAAGTCAATTTTTAACATACTGTGTATATTCTTTTCATGCGCCATATAGCTTTTCTACGGCTGTATTGCATTTTCTTGTGTGATAATTAGTGTTTAAAACAGGATTCTTAAAATTTTATTTAAGTATTATATACTTTCTCTGCATTAATACGCTAGATTTATTCTTAAATTATGTTATACATATATCTTTAAATATAATGTCTACAAAATCCTTTACGAGAAACGTCATTTCGCTAGGATGGCTGGGAGAAAAGTCCATCGTTTATCCAAACGCCCAAAACTGAAGGGCCAGGCCCAGTAAGCGAAGGGGAAAAGAGAGAATCCCGAGGGTCCCGGTGGAGGTCGCACAAACAGTGAAACTCGTTTTATTCTGAATAAAGTAGATGCAATTAATAATTTCCTCAAAACGACAGAGGTTATCAAATTAATTAAATGTAATAATTAAATGCAATTAATAGTGTAGATTTATTGGAATTTTTATATTTTGGGAAACAATTTTATCGATTTGTTTTTTTTGTTTTTATTTTGCTGCATATTTCAGTAATCGCCAAGTTCGCCAAATTTGTAACCAAGTGAAATTGTAGTGGTAATCTGAATTGTAATCCAATTATAAAATTTAAAATCAAAATCCTATTCATGTTTTATTCCTACATTTTATAAATGTGGCGTCATTTTCGTTAATTTAGTGTCGTTTTTATCACTTTGGCAACCTTTTCGTCAATGTGGAGACATGTTTGTCAATTTATCAACTTTTCAAATAGTCGCTAAATTTTCGCCAAATTTTTTACCAAGGTTCGATGATTAAATTATCCTTAATTAAGGGGTTAAATTAAAGTAATTGAGCATTTTCCTTTTGTTTTTATTTGCCATTTCGTAATATTATATATATCGTAGAAGTTTATACCTAATACGGCAACGAGAGGACTCAGATTTGAAAAAGAAGTTGCTTAGCAATGAAATGGTCACATGTTTTGTGGAAATGCGTGAGATTTTTGGGATTATTAGCTTAAAAGATGAGAAGATTGGTTGGAAGGGAATTTCGTGGGTATCCTATTTATGAATATATCTGAATTTCGTCAAAATCAGATAGATTTTCCTAGAGAAAGTTTGTCTAAAAAGAAGATGGAGAATGAGAAGACAGCCGGAAAATGACTATTTCTTACAGATATTCAAAAATTATCCTCGCATTTGAAGATACAATCATATTGTTGTTGTTTCTTATGACCTCCTGTTTCGGCAGCGCCGATTCAGGACCAGTGACGCAGGAAAGAACGAAGACAATACACAAGACGATAGAACAAAGTTTAATATTATAAAGCATCACTGACGAAGGTCAAAGGGGGTTGTTGTTGTTGAGACCCAGACCGTCCGACCTAAGGGGGTGCAGCTTCACATTTTGAGGGGTACAGCTTCACCCAGCAGGCGGTAGACTGACTTTATCCTAAAAAAAACATCCATTTCTTACTCGGGATTCGAACCCGAGCCCACTAGACAGCAGCCGAAGACGCTATGCACGTCACCGCCTGGGCGGCGAAAATACAATCATTCAAATTAGGAATAATATTCTAGACTACCATAGACCATTCCAACAGGCCATCTCAAATTCTTTTAACCATTGTAGTTTTTAGTTTTAAATATATAAGTATAGGGTATGTAGCTTGAAATAATTTCTGTAATACGGTGTCTAGCAGTACCATTGCACTGCAATAGTTTACACAGCTGCAGTGCCAGTATACTGCAAGACACTGCAACACTCCCGTGACTTCATGTAACTATCAACTATCTAACAAGTCAGTTTTGTTTTGATGTTAAAGCGTAAAACATCAAAAAATATATTTTAATCGAAATTATATTCTGAATACACAAAACAGCTTTGATTGAATGGTCAAAACTTATACCAAATTGTTGTTTCTGGCTGTATGGATATTAGATAGTATAAAGCTAATGAATTGATAGTATAAAGCTAATGAGTTGATATTATGAAGCTATAAGCTGAAAGACTAACCCCGATCCATCAATGATGTTTGATGCAAGGATATATTCTAAACAATCTAACAAGTCAATTTTGTTTTGATGTCGAAGCGTAAAGCATCAAAAAATATACTTTAATCGAAATTATATTCTGAATACACAAAACAGCTTTGATTGAATGGTCTAAACTCATAGCAAATTGTTGTTTCTGGCTGTATGGATATTAGATAGTATAAAGCTAATGAATTGATAGTATAAAGCTAATGAGTTGATAGTATAAAGCTATATGCTGAAAGACTAACACCGGTCCATCAATGATGTTTGATGCAAGGATATATTCTAAACTATCTAACAAGTCAATTTTGTTTTGATGTCGAAGCGTAAAACATCAAAAAATATACTATAATCGAAATTATATTCTAAATACACAAAACAGCTTTGATTGAATGGTCTAAACTTGTAGCAAATTGTTGTTTCTGGCTGTATAGATACTACATAGTGTAAAGCTAATGAGCTGATAGTATAAAGCTAAAAGCTAAAATACTAACACCGGTCCATCAATGATGTTTGATTCAAGGATATATTCTAACCTATCTAACAAGTCAATTTTGTTTTGATGTTAAAGCATAAAACATAAAAAAATATATTTTAATCGAAAATATATTTATATATTTTAATATATTTAATTCGAAATTATTCTAAACTATATAGCACCTCATTCTGGTGATTTTGTACTATAACAAGTACCTTGCAACGTAGTTCATGAAGTAATGGAGCTTCTAATACTATCTTATATATAATCTATATATAATATTATAAGAAATTAATGTTCTGCATAATTAACAGATTAAAAGAACACTCATTATCTACGAATGAATTTGACAAGGAATTATTTTTTTCTGTTTTCAAGCAGGAAAAAAACCTTCAATAAATGTAGCAGTCTGTAAAAATGTCACAAACCACCAATACTCTATTCGTCACCTGCGTAATTAGATAAATTATAATTGACGAGAATTAATATCGAGACACCGAAAGCAGATTCGCCAGACAACAAGGAAATTGGTTGATGTTTAAAAGGATTTACGTTAGAAAAATTGCTTATGAGTAATGAACGAATACAAAAAGAAAGAATGGACACGTATTTTTCAAGATATTTAAGGGCAATTTATGGTAAAAAGAAATAAAAAAGAAAAATGGAAGAAGAAAAATAAGTTTATGTATAAAGATATTTCTTAAGGGCATTTCATGAAATGAGGACAATTTGGATAATAATAAAGATTTATTCCTTTGCAATGAAATAATCGATTTCAGCTGCATTATTTCGCAAAATATTCATTTTTTTCTCTTTGGTCAAATGGAAACACAATAAATAATAATTAAACTGACAGAAAATGAGGAAACAGTGCAGCAAAGATGCATTCGCATTATTAGTTTGGCATTCAAATTTAGAATTACTACATTTATTCGCGTATACGTGGATACTTCAATTTTAAATTAAATATGGGTAGCTAAAGGAAGTGAAAATTTTATATTTTGAAAATATGTCTGATGAAAATTCTAAATAAAGCATATATGATTTTTTATCAGTTATACAATACACACATTTACTTTTCTTTAAATATCTAATTTTCCATAATATGCTATTGTGAATTTACGAATATGAGAAATTATAAAATATATATAAATCAGACAGTTAAGTACTTAAACTAACTGAAATTAGATGAAATTTTCCAATATTTACCGTTTTATTCCCGTACTTTAGAAAATCTTATGTTATTTTCTAATTATATGAATAGGGCGCTTCTGGGCGGAGCGACCATTTTTTGTCATTATCATTCTCAACACGTACTTCGTACTATAACATAGGGCATCTCATGATATATGATGCAGGCGGCATGCATGTAATGTGTCAAAGTGCTGCCAATGGAAACATGATAGCTGCTGTATGATTATAGGTACATCTTACAGCAGCTCTTTCTTTTCAATTGACAGCCCCATGAGCTGAGAACATGTCAACCGTACTACCCTGATCGTCCAGCCTACCCGAAGATGTAAAGTATCTGTTTGGCTGGCCGAGAGAGAGAGTCGCAAAATGAAAGCCAAAACGCGAATGCGGATGTCAACCATAGGGATCGTTCCATCATGTTCCTAACAAATCAGAGCTCGGATGGACTTTTATACATACAGATTTACCGTGCTCATACACGGGCATAGCTTTGTACGGCGGCGAGGATCAAACACGAGACTACCGCGTGCTATCTTAACTCTATAGCCACTACTCTGTCTCAATCCAGATACATATCAGTCATTTCAGGATTCGTGAAATGCTACATTTTACACGCACGAACTAGGCGTTACGAATGATGACGTTGAAAAGTCTGTCAATTTTCGGACCGCTGATCAGCGCCCTCTAGCACCAAAGGGTGACATCAGTAGACATACATGTATAAACGAAAAATGCTTGTTTTATATTCCTCATCGCCCATTGAAGTTTGTGCATAGAATTTCGAAACACCCTGTATAATAAGAACCTTTGAAGGAATACGTTTTCATCCTTTATTATCTTTGGTTTCACACTTTCAAAATCTTCAAGCATTCTACTTTTCAGTGAATAATATTCAGAATAATGCAATTAGAAACCATTTATGTATAGCATTCTGGAATATTCTAACAATACTATTTTCCTGCTGTAATTGACATGGCTATACATTGTGAAAAAATGCCTGCTTTGTTTGAAATTAAAATTGAAATCATGTAAAAGTTTAACCTAATAACTTAAGAATCATGAAATATTTTGCTTGTTACATAACTTCAAAAGAAAGGGAAAAGCGTGATATGGGCTGGCAAAAAGAAAATCAGCTTATACATAATTGTCGAATAAATCAAAGAACACACTTTCAGTCAGCTAATAAATCCGAAACAAAATAAAGAATCAAAAAAGTGGATATGGGCTCATAAAAAAATTGCCAGTTTGTAACATAATTACCAAATAAATAAAAAAAAAATTTCTTTCAGTCCAGTAACGAATCTGAAAAAATAAAGAGTTTCACTCTCCACTAGTAAAAAAACTTTTTCAACAAAGTGTCATCATTGAAACGTCAGAAAAATGCTAGGATTAAGCTCTTCGCTTACTTAATTAGATAAATTAAAATTGACAAAGAAGAACCTGGCGTACTCAAAGTAAGAACGTCAAAGAGTGGTAAAAAATGGATTACAATTGAAAGGATCTTCATCACAAATGCTTACGAGTTGTGAACGAGAGATTGGAACGAATGATGAGTCATCATTTTCTTTGTTCCCTCCAGTCAAGAGCAATTGTTCCCACTTTGATTAGTTGGGAATTTAATTTTGTAAAAAACAAACAAAAAAATTACGACATTAGATGTTGAATTTTTTATACAGGGTAGCACTTAAAACAATTTAATTAGATACTGAGAATTTGAATATCATTCTACATTTATTCTTTCTCCGAAGTGAATGAAGTGAATCCCGACGAGATATTACTTCCGAAAAGTTTCAGAGTCTCTTTGTAATAATTTGAAACAGAAAACCTAATAATACTTATTGAAAGATGCAACATTTGAAAGTAATATTGCTTAGTCGAATATATCGCATTTGGTTTGGTTCAGCTTAGAAAATAATCAGCATATTCGTATTTGGCTGTATGGGTTTTTTTATTTTAGGATTACAATATACACTTCTGTAAAAGTACCGATATTTCGATGCATTTAAATTATATTAGTATCTACATATATATATTGTTTTATATGTGAGATATTTCTTATATGTGAGATATTTCTATGTATCACTATTGAATTTGATTCCCTATAATATTTGAGTATTATTCTGAAAATTTGCGATATGTCTGGAGAACATAGCATAACAAAATAATGTGGATGTCTGTTTGTTTGTTGGTAGAAAATCGTAGTAAAAAATCTAAACAATCTAAAGTTGAGAAATTCCGTACAATGATAATATAGATCAGATCTCAAGACAGCGCTGAGCGAGTTTTTAAAAGTTAGAATACGTTTTTGTAGTTATTTTATATTGAGGAACAGATTAAAGTGGTTTTAACGCAAATTGATTTGTTTGCGATTAAAAATATCAATTTCTTCATAACAAAACTGGAAATTTTTCAACTTATGAATAATTTATATAATTTCATTTTCATATTTGCTCATTGGCGAATTTGAAGATTTGCACGATTCTAATTTTTGCCATGACTATAGAACTTCACATTCTAAGAATTTTTATCCACTAAGTTACTACATTTTTCTATGAATTTTTAAGTCAATTTATAATAGTTCAATTGTAAGTTTAAGCCCTCTTCCCTGTCGATATCACAACTGGGGAAGTTTTTGTTGCTACGGGTTTCACAAAAAGCATGAAATGGGGAACATGCCATCAGTTTTTAATTGTTGATATATAACGGGGATGTTGTTAAAACGGAGATATGTTGCTTCTCTGTTCGAAAATTCGCTGCGAATTCAGGTGTAATTAACACTTTACAACAAAGTTGAAAAGTGTTTATGACTTTGTTCATTCTGTCTGTCTGTCTGTCTGTCTGTCTGTCTGTCTGTCTGTCTGTCCGTTAGCACGATAACTGCCGTAAAAATGAGTTTATCAAAATGAAATTTTAGTATGTTGTTCAGACGGTCTGTAGGACCTATGGGAATATAAATAAATAATATCACCCAATTAGTTTTTTATTGAACCCGGGTTGAAAAAATGAAATACATTGAACCCTATGGGACCTAATTTTTCAAATATTTTTTAAGTAAATTTAAAATTCACGAATTGCTTCGAAATTTTTAGGAAATATTCGCATTATCCCATAGAATATATAAAAAAAAATTCAGTAAAATATGTTAAGTAGTTTTTTAATTAAAAAAATTATTTAATATAGGGAAAAAAACAAATCAATTAAATTCTGACTTTGGGATATCTTCCAGAAAGAAAAGAGAGAGATATTATATAATAAATATCTCTCCATTTGTTTAAACGTTTTGCATATGGGAGTGGCTTCATATTTTAAAATAAATTTGGTAGATAACAATTTTTCATTTTTTTTAAATTTTATATAACTCTTCTTGATAAATTTAATTGATGGCATTTTAAATGCACTTTCCTACGTCCTAGAGAGTTAAAATTTGGTACACAGCTTAAATTTGTTGAACATTTTATTCGACAAAAATTTGATGGATCTTTAAATATAGATCATACATTTTTTTCGAAATGGCCTGAAAATAATCCCCGTTCACTTCTATAAATCATTGGTGTAATATTGTTAAAAATTCTGATGTGGACAGCACATGTCTTTCTCTGCAGACTCATATTCGTTCTCTTTATTTATTCAATGATAATTTGAGTTTATCTGCACAACATAAGTATTTTAAATGACATTGAATTTACACGTTAAGCTTAAATTTGGTTCTCATTTGATAGCTGGACTTATTGTCAAAGGTGGCGTAGCGAAAACGCGAAAAAACTAGAATATCTCAAGAACGGCTAGTCCTAGAGTAATGGGGTTAGTCTTATTCTTTTTGTTGTCAAAAATCACATATAAAATAGGAATTTAATTGATATAATTGAGCACACGTAGTCTTTTATTTTTATATATAACGATTTTTGCTGGCCATTTCGCAAAAATAGCCCGTTCCTTTTTCCCGAATTTTTCTTTTATTACGAATCGTACTATAATCTAATGAACTACAGGATTTCCCACAAAAAACATACCTACCAAATTGTATGAAATTCGGTCCATTAGTTTTTCAATTCGAGTGGATGTAATATCCACACAGACACACAGAAACATACACAGATACACCCTTACACACACAGACGTCTTCCTAAAAGTAGTTTTTTCGTGTTCTAGAAGTCCCAAAACGTGTAGATCCTTTGAAAATTCGAGTTCCGATCTTCGGCACGATTCCAATACTTTGAGTACATACACATACACATATATATTATCTGTGTATCTAAATTCCGTGCCTATGCAATTACAATAGTTGTGATTTTAAATGATCCCTAAACTTTTATTATTTCTTCAAGGAAGCCTAATTTTAACATATGCAGAATGCAAATATCTCAAGCGATTGTAAGATGAATTACATAAGAATTGCTGAATTTTTTTCACACAAAATTATTTAGCTCTGGAGTCTGGAATACAAGTGATATGAATGAAATATTCATTGATTTTGCATAAAGAATCAGATGATTTATATTTCGATACAGTTTTAAATATTTAAGTATAATAAATTACTGTAGAACTGTGATAATGTAAAAGATATTACCACTGAATGAATCACATTTTAGAAATTTTTAAATAAAATTACATTTCAGTTGGAAAGTGTTTCATAATCAATGCTTATGCATGATTGATCTTTCTTGTTTTAATCTGTGGTTTGCTCCATTCTCGGACAACGCAGGATAATTGTTCAAGTATTAACTAAATCACATCATATTCACATGGTAAAATCAACTCCAAATTCTCCTCACAATTTGACAATTGTGAGGATTGTATTATTTATTATCATTTCATTCTAATTCTGATTTTCCTTATTTAAATGTATGTCCTAAACTCCTCAACTTTCATTCCAACGAATCGCATACTCCCGCCTGGCCAGATACTATATAAGGAGGGCAGACTTTAGAATTAGGTGTCTGTCATTCTGCCGAGTTCGCTCATGTGTGTGTGTTCTGATCATCAATAGACGGTAGCATAGAGGTTATAGCTTACAATCGAAGTGAGTATACTTGTGAGTATATATATCATGTCGTAGTTTGATCATCATAGGTTCAGATTGAAGTCAGTTTAATAATAAGATAAGGTTGCATTCAGTGTACAGATTAGAATGTCATGGGTAGAATTTGTAATGCTAGTTTTGTAAATCATGTGTATATAAAAGTGTATTTATATGTGTTTTGAATTCCTAGCGAAGTTAGCTGGAGATAAAATTGTTTGTTTGTTAAATGTCGTGTTTTCTTAGTCGAACTCTAGTCATTAGTTTATTAACACTTTACAACAAAGTTGAAAAGTGTTTATGACTTTGTTCATTCTGTCTGTCTGTCTGTCTGTCTGTCTGCCTGTCTGTCTGTCTGTCTGTCCGTTAGCACGATAACTGCCGTAAAAATGACTTAATCAAAATGAAATTTTAGTATGTTGTTCAGACGGTCTGTAGGACCTATGGGAATATAAATGAATAATATCACCCAATTAGTTTTGGATTGAACCCGGGTTGATAAAATGAAATACATTGAGCCCTATGGGACCTAATTTTTCAAGCATTTTTTAAGCGGATTTAAAATTCACAAATTGCTTCGAAAATTTTAGGCAATATTTAAATTGTTCCATAAAATACATAAAAAAAATTCAACGAAATATATTCAGTAGTTTTTTAAATAAAAATTAAAATAATAATAACACCTCTTATATGAAGCGATCACGTGACCATGATATGAAACGATCACGTGACATACTTCAAAATGATATATGGCATCCATCTTGTCTCAAAATCATGATTTTTAAAGTTCTTTTTAATTCATATTGAGTGTTGTATCCGTCCTAAAACTATTTTATTTTTGCCTAAATTATGTGCATCTACATACTGAAACAATGCAATGACAATATATTTGTGTTTAAATGCTCATCTCAAATTTGATTATTTCTACAACTAAGCCTATTTTTCACATATGTGAAATGTAAACAGCAAAATATGTAGAATGAGTTGTATTAGAATTGCTGTAATTCTTTAACACAAAATCATTTAGTCCATGGAGTCTGCTTAGCTGATATGAATGAAATATTCATTGATTTTAGAAAGAGAAGGGCGATATTTTTCGATGAAGTTTTACGCATATAGTTTAATTACTTGTAGCTCCATGGTCTTAATTTTTAAATAAAATGAATTATTATAGTATTGTGATGAATGACATGAATGGGGGAATTATTTATGAATGAAATGTTGCTTTTATAGAGAGAGCCAGGCGTGTTATTTTTTCTATGACGTCATTTGAATGGATTTCAGTTGTTTTCGATGAAGTTTCCATATATAATAAATTATCGTAGTATTATGACAATTCTAAATTTATTACCGAGGAATGTATCACATTTTAGAGATGTTTAAACCAGGCAATTTATACTTTAATGCCGTCATTTGAATGAAGTTAATTTTTTTTATGAAGGTTTAAGGTTTCAAATATAATAAATTAATGTAGTATTGTGATAAGTTTTAAAATATTACCGAGGAATGTATTGCATTTTAGACATGTTTAAATAAAATTGCATTGAAATTGGAAAGTGTTTCATAATCAATGCTTTAAGCCTGATTGATCTTCCTTGTTGGAAGTTTAATTTGGAGTGAAATAAATTTCAATGGTTCATACAAAAGTCCCGATCTTGGGAAGCAGTAGAATGGTACTTTACGCATTCAATAAATGGCAAAGCGTATCCAAATTTTTGTTAGACAACGAAGTTTATAAAATGTAATTACAATTTTCTTCAAAATTACGCCGCATCCTACATCGACTATTATTACTGAGTAAATCACTGAGTACAGTACACACAGTAAATTACTGAGTTCCTCAGATACATTTTATAGCTTCCCAGGGCTAAATCAGCTCTATCTTGAGCATTATTGGTTGACAGATTGTGTTTACCGTAGTAGTCACATGATTAAACATTTTAAATTTATCCTTATGTCAAACTTTGCCATTGAGAACATACTATCTTTGTAATGATTAATAAATTCTAATTTTGACTTCTTTTTCCAGCAGTGACGTCCGCGAAGAAGACATTGCTGCTAATTATGAAATCTCGAATAGAATTTTTTAATTTATACAACTTAATGCTACAAGACATGATGAAAATTTTGATCCGAGCTCACAAAAGAAATGTTAACATTCAAAATTTCCTATGCAAACATTAGTGGGAGGTAGGAAATACTAAAACATATACTTTTTCATTATTGAATGTATGTATGTATATGCCATTTTCAAGCGCTATAAGACACTGTTACGTGTTGCGTTAATTGGATAGTATAGCCTATCATTTGTAGCAAGATCTGTACTTGTAACATGGAGTTGCTCACGACTGCTAAGTTCCACGACGTGCATCTATCTATGTGTCTGAAATCGTATGTGACTGAAATCGTATGTGACTAAAGGTGTTTACCTGAATACCCAGAAAATAATCACACAATTTTGACAGAAAATTAAAAGAAGTGGTTACCACAGGTGCCATATCATCATTCCCCTTATTCTTCCCATCAAGGATGGACTTTAAGGCATACAGATTTTTCATGCACATACTTTGTGAAAATAGTTTTGAGGTTTAGGGTAGTTTTGAGGTAGTTTAGGGTAGTTTTGAGCGGCGTTGAAGACCTAACATGGGGGACTACCTCGTGTGACTTTACCATCATAACCACTGTATTATGCCGGCCTAGATGCAGATCAGTCATCTAAACATGCGTTAAATGTTCCATTTTTCACTTACGTAGTCCGTATTACGAGTGAAAACGACGAATATTAGCCAATTTTATCCTGTCCCGGAATGACTTCTAGTGACGTCTAATTACATGCATTTACTAACGAAAACTGTTTGTTTTAGTGTTCCCTATCTCCAATTAAAGTTTTTACAAGGAATTTTGAATCACTCTGTACATACGCAATTCCAAAATAATTCAAACACCAACTATTCAATATACTAATGGTTGAGAAAAAATACTACCTTTCTGACAATAAAAAACTGCAATAAAAAAAGTGATTAAAAGAAAGCCTTTCAATGCTAGGAGTAAGTTCCTGATTTATTAAATTAGATGAATTCAATTCGACAAAAGAAATGTCAAAGAAATGAAATTAAGTATGTCAAAGAGGAGTAAAAATAGGTTACAATTGAACAAAGTTATCGATATTATTATGAGTCCTGAACGAGAAGTTAAACTAAAAAAGAATACATATTTTTTTTCAGATAGTCAAGGATATAGTGTGACGAGTAAAGAAATAAAACTGCAAAACGAAAAAGGAGTTAGCGAATAACGACAGTACTCAAGGCCATTCAATGAAATGAGACGAATGTGAATAATGCTGCATATTTATTCTATGCAGAAGAAAATAATCCGATTTAGATATATAACTTTTAGAATAAATTAGCTTCTTTGTAGTCGGAACAAATAGAAAGTAGTAATAGTTAAGATAAAATGAATGAAAGAAGAATGTAACAGACAGTCACTTGTATGCATCATGCCTAATTTTACATTCCTTATAGGAGAATTATGTATACTATCAAGAAGTACAATACATTTTGACTAAGAATAATGAGAAACGCATAGAAGCGCATATTATTGCTGTTACTTGTTCGTATATGCGTTGCACAAGTTCTCCTTAAGTATACTATATGAGATTAAAAATAAAATTTAGAGAACTACGGCATTCTAATTAACGTAATGTTGGATACATTCGCTTTGAATGTAAATATGGGAAAGAAGTAAATATATTATAACACATTATTTAAGTATTCCTATAAATACAGCATAAATGCAAAAATGAACTGACCTACTATTTTCAAAGGCATATAACAGCATTTTACTTCATGGCCGACAAGATACGCCACATTAATTTCTCAAGTCAAGTCAGAAACTCAAGTTGGCAAAATAGTTGACGACTTGATTTAAGTAAATGAAGTCGCGCTTCTTGTCGGCAATGGAGAATAAGGATCCTATCTGCCTTTGAAACTAGTTGACAAGTTTATTTTTGTATTTATACTATATTTACGAAGTTTTAATTTACTCTGCAGCAGATTTTGAGCAATTATTTTATTGAAAATATTATATTTCTGAATAAATTAAGAAATATTAAATAAAATAGTTCGCTATAAATCATTTAATGTTAAGTCGTGGTGATAATTTAAATTTTTATCCGAAAAAAATCTGAGTTTTTGAGCCTATTGCAATATTTTCCCTCCATATTTATTCACCTCCTATGTATGGAAACAAAAACAAAGAATAAGAATATAAAAATAAAATTGAGGCTGCAATTATATCTATTACAGTAATTTATTGAGAATTTGAATTATAAAGATGTATTTTTTCATTAGAAAAGAAAATCGCTACAATTATTTTACTTCTAAAGACTATATTTTCTTTATTTACGTTTCGTAATTATTAAATTAAAAATAAAGTAAAAAAAAATAAAAATACAGAAACTAAGGAACCGAATTGCTGAAGATAACTGGTTGAATAATTAATTCATTATTTTTAATTTGACTATCTAAAGAAAACAGAACATTTTATTGTATTCGTATTAAAACTTTCATTAATATACGATTTATTTTTATGTGAAGCATTTTGGCACCAAAATGAATTCACATGAAATGTAGGTATGAATATAGAAGGAAATGAAAATATCATATCTCGAAATAAATCTGGTATAAATATTTAACATGTAACAGGGTATATAAACTGATTTTATTAGTTAATTGAAAAGCAAATTTATTAGAGTACTTTTTTAAATGGATACTTTTTTTAGAAATAAAACATTACGAATTTCAGGAAATGCAAATTATTATAAATGCATATTTCTATACTGTTAAGAAAATTGATGTTAGATAATATTTTTCTAAAAACAGTCTGCCTATTAGTTACTTAATTTTAAAGTTTAATCCGTATTAATAAAGTACGTATTTTTTAAATACTTTGCACTTTTCTATAAATTACTTTTAGAATATTAGTGATGATTATTACTGTTTTTGTTAACAAGATTTCAAATTCTGACTCTGTTAGCTAATTAAATGCTCATATGTTGTTCACCTGTTATGTTGGAATTTTGTATATTGATTCATTTTTGATATTTCAAAGGAAAAAAAAGTTTCAAACCAGCAGCAT
This sequence comes from Amaurobius ferox, assembly GCA_951213105.1. Lineage (NCBI taxonomy): Eukaryota > Metazoa > Arthropoda > Arachnida > Araneae > Amaurobiidae > Amaurobius > Amaurobius ferox. Next base: position 87,522,742 of record OX578144.1, read on the forward strand.
TTTATTAAACTGATTTCTATATAAAACAGTAGATCGTATATAAAACAGATAATATATAAAAGATATAAACAGATAATCTATAAAACAGTACATAATATTATCTAAGGCGACTATCTTTGTGATGCAATAATGTGCTTGGCAATCAATATGACAATAAAGTATGGTATTCTTCTATTTTCCCTACAAGACATGGTAATACATAGTGAAAGTATTGGAATCATATCAGAAATCGGAACTCGAATTTTAGACGAAGCTACACGTAATAACTATTTTTAATGTGGTGAATTTATGTATGTGTGCAATGTATTTATTCATTCAAACTCAAAAACTATTCAACAAAATTTCACAGAATTTGGCAGGTAAGTCACATTTAAGTCCCACTGGTGCTGATTCGGAAAAATAAAACCGCTTCTTTTTTTTTGTCCAAATGACCCGTCAAATTTATCAAAATCTGAAATCAAAGATTAAATATCCTTTAATATAAATAATGATAGCTTAATACCTAATATTTGACAACGACAGAACCATTCTCGAGTTATACACTCTTCTGCAAAAAAAACAAAAACGAAGCACCATGAAGAAAGTGACTATTTTATTGAAATTAAATATGCGTACATGTCATACATAGGTAATGAAATGATTATACAATTAAGGCCGCAGGATCTATCAATGGTTAGCAATTGCACATTGAATTTTCAAATCAGTAATAGGTGAAACCCTAGTTATCGGCAATGCATGCTGTATACGTCTAGTTAAAGAATGATTAAAGTTTCCTAATGCCAAACCAAGATACATTCTGCCAGTCATTCCTCAGTTGTTACTCCAGATCTACTAGATTTCGGGGTGCCCGAATCTGGTGGCCTAGCATGCCCCATACATGTTCAATTGGCGAAAGGTCTAGTGACCTTGCTGGCCAAGGAACAGTATCAACAGCATGGAGACAGTCCACAGATATGCGAGCCGTATGTGACGTAGCATTATCTTGTTGGAAAATGGCCCCAAAATGACATACCATGGAGGGCAACGCAAACTGTAGCTGAATTTTATCCACATATCGTTGAGCTGTTAAAGTTGCACGCAGGATGACTAGTGGTTATCTGCTCTCGTAAAGGATTGCATCCTACACCATCGCACCAGGGGTAATGGCTGTGTGCCTGTGTAAAGCAAAGGCTGATTAGGACCGCTGGTTCTGACGCCTACCCACACTTAACCGATGTCATCTGTTGAGCGATTGACGTGTGATTCATCGCTGAACACTATGCGATGCCAGTTTGCTGACAGCCATGATGCTCGGTTACAACACCACTCCGAACAACTCTGTCGATAATGTGGGGTTGTGGGCAGACGTCTTAAAGGCCATCGTGAGCGTAATCCCACCTCAACCAAGCGTCGTGAGATTGTGGAAGGTATGGAAGAGGCTGTAGCACGTTGGATGGCGGACAATGATGCCCTTGGGCAAGTTCGGGTCTATCGCACAATCATTTGATCTTTCCTCGCATTCGTGCATCCTGGCCTTCTTGAGCCTTCATTCCACCGATGAGTTCCTTGCAGCAACCATTGTTGTCAGCACCTTTGCAGAGTGTCCGTTCGGTGCAGGTGGCGACCTATTGCTCGGTATAACCAGCCAGCTTCACGCATCCCGAATATACGACTACGTTCGAACTTGTCTAATTGCTGTTAGGGTCTTCGCAACGTCGTAACGGCATTGATGGTTGTGTCTAAAACAACCCGCTCACATTTTTAACCTGCTTTATAGGATACTAGTTGCGCAGTAGAAACGAGCTATGACCATATTCAATAGCCTTGCAAATTTAATCATTTACATACTTGGTACAAAGGAATTTGTATGCGAAATTCCGAGATGATCGGATTAATTTTTAGGGGTGCTACGTTCTTTTTTTTTTTTTTTTTTTTTTTTTTTGCTAAAGAGTGTATAAACGTTTTTTAATTTTCTGTTATTTCTAGTAACGTGTTAAAATGCGTTAAGTTACCATTTAAAAATAAAGATGTATAAAAGTTGCCAATTTAAGGTGAAGATAAATATTATTTAAATGTGGATACGTCATTTTGGTACATTAAATTTAAGTTTATGGGTTATGAATTAAAGAAATTAAATATGAATTGGAGTCTGTAGGGAAATTCATGTGCTGCCCATATACTTTATTTTACTCGGCGTCAAGGTTTATAAAAATACAGAAAAACTTCCTTTTGACAACATTCATAAAAAATTAGTGAATATGAAACGAGCTTACAAGAAAGAAAATCGGCTTATGCTTATTTATCGAGTAAATCAAAAAGCGTATTTTTATTCCGAAATGAAAAAAAAAATGTGATAAAAAATACTTAACTTATGAGCAATAAATGGACTGCAATATAGAAGTGTCATCATTAATAAGTCATAAAAACACCAGAATTAAGTTCTTCGTCACTTAATTAGATGGACTGAAATTGGCAAATAGAACGAACCAAGCAATCAAATTTGGTAAATCAGGGAGCAATTAAACACAATCAATAATTGAACAAGTCTTCGTAAGAAATATTTGGAGTGTGAGTCTCCTCCACTCGACTTTCTCATACGTTCATATCCCATAGTGTTTAGTTCAACATATTGTCACAATCATTTTCAAAGTGAACAAAATAAAAAAAATGTATAGTTATGGATGTATTACCAAAGTTGTTATTCTAAAATATTTCATATAAATTATTTTAAACTTTATATTTTTAAATCCAACAGCTTAATTAAAAATATATACATGTTGCTTATCATAACTAATAAAGCTTTTTTGATACTATTGTCACCTATAGCGTAGTGCAAATTATCAATTGTCCATATGCTATAACCATTCTTATGGGTTCTTTATAGCATTATCTACAAGGAATAATGCTATGAAATGCTTAAAATTCGAATAATTTGAGATCTAATTTGAAATCTGCTAAATATTATATCCAATTCCAGTTTTTATATAATGTATCCACATATATAATTTTTATATCACTAAGTACATTTCTTGAGATATCACGTCCACATCGCAAACATTTGCACATTTAAACGAATGCACAAACACAGATACTGATATCTTTCCAAATATGTTTCAAATTGATTCATGGGGTCTTAAACAAACTTACTTATCCGTCAAAATCTGGAATTCAAAAATTTTCAAAATAATATACATTATAATTCGTAAGTTATATACAATGGTAATAAGTACTTTAGAATGATGATGACAACCTAAACATGCTTAAAAATGGATTAAAGAGAAACAAGATATACTTTGTTTTTGAGAATCAGGAACAATTTTTCTTATTTTGGTTACGTGGAAATTTAATTTTGTAACAGAAAAATAAGAATGTGTAACAAAAAATTAAAAAAAAAATCACTACTTATGACAAAAAAATTCACAGCCCTTTTATGAAGGCAGGAGAAGTTTAAAATGCTAAATATAAATTACTTTGGAATCACTGTAATTGAATTTATGTTTGATATTGCCCAATATCTCAAAGATCTTTAGTGAAATCTAATTATAACACGAAGTATTAAAAGGATAAATGAAAGCAGAAAATATTTATTTCTTATACATCGAGTTTTATGCCACATAGTAAATATAAAGGGAAATATTAACCTATTTTCGTCACATCTGGTTTTGAATCTTTATATTTGCTAGGTATGTGTTTTATGCAAAATATGATAATTAAATGCATTAAGAGTTAAGAAACAGTCATAACAAGCAAAATATTTGTAATTTGGATAATGTGAAGAATGTGAAGAATACTAATATATTATTTTCTTAATCAAATATTTTTTTTAAATGATTAAACATTTAAATACTATATATAAACACACAAATATATCTGTCTGGAACGCTTGGCGGAAAATTCGACTTCCTAGCTGATAATTTTGGCGACATTTTGAAGAATATTGCCAAATTGAAAAAAAAAATGCCAGATTGACGAAAATCTCACAAAATGCGCCAAACTGACGCTCAAATGACGAGCATTTTATATTTGGAAAGATTAATTTCACTTTCTTAAATAATTTCTGTAGGTTTTTAAGAATTATTACTTTAATATACTTCATTCCAAATACAGTTGTTATATATTCAAAGTTGGTGTGACTGGTACATTTTTTTAAGGGTGAATAAGTTATTTGTGTTTTGTAAGGGGATCCTTTTGCAATTACGTTTCAATGAGGTGACATTGGTGCAAATTTTGTGACTTCTTGAAAATGGCGACAAGTTGATAAAATATTGTCAACTCGAAGAAAATGTCACCAAATCGACAAAAATATCGCCAAACGGACGAAAATTTCAATAACTCAAAAATCTACACTATTAAGTTTAATCTTTTTAATAATCAATGTCACTTTAAGGGAATTATTAATTTAATATACTTGATTCAAAATGTAGTTAATTTCGCTGCTCGTAGGACAAATACTTTTAGCTTGGTGTTCGCATACCAGATAATAGTATTAATCTACTGTGATAGGTGAAGTAAGAATCTATGGTGAAAGGAATAGTAGAAATCTATGCAGTACATATAAGACGCATTTCTATAAATTATTATGCATCACGTAATACGACAGAAATAACATATAGTATTATAGAATAAGACAAAATATAAGAAAGATAGAATTTTTCTTGTTATGAATTTCAGACTATTCTGGCGAAATTTTGTTATTGCTGTAATTTTTCACACACTCTTATTTAGTAGAACACAAACTATACCAATTTCTGCACCACAGTTTTATATGACTTGAAATCAATAGTATGTGAAATGCCCAAAATTAGAATGAATTTGATAAAATGTGATCCATCACATAATTTTCAAATAAATCTAAGAAGGTAATTCTATTCCACTAATGTATAAAAAAAATATTCAATATCATTTTCGAAAAATAAATACCACGAAAAGAAAAAAAGTCGGCACGGAAGATCATTAGAACGTCAGGATTTAGTTCTTCGCCAACTTAATTAGTTAAATTAAAATTGACAAACAAAAACAGCACTCACTCACAGTGAGGAAAGTAAATGCATCAGACAGAAATAAAAATGGGTGACAATTAAAAAAATTCCTCATAATAAAATTTCTACTGAGTCATGAACGAGGATTGAAGACAGTCATCATTTATTTTGCAGAAGTGAGAACAGTTGTTCTCTCTTTGATTAGTTGATATGCCCTTTTGTGTCAGAAAGAAATAGTACAAAATCATTTAATTTCGGTATAAAGAAATAGCTCTTAAAGCATTTTTATGGGATGAGTTAAGTTTGAACAAATCTGGTGATACAACAAATACGAAAATATTTTTGAGTATCAAATATTCAAAATTTTATGTTGGTTTTAAAGATGTGAAAAAAAAATTCTAAAATACTTCAAGAGTTAATACTTATAAGACATCAGTGGATCATAAATGTTTTTATTTTCTTTCCAGTCGTTTGAATGCCATTTAAGAATATGTGATGTCAAGGTATAATTTGCAATTATATCTTGCTAATTTATAACCAGTAACTTTTATTAATACGTATATATATATATATATATATATATATATATACGTAATTACAAAGTGTTAATTAGATTTAATATATTATTTTGTTCCCTTAGTAATTTACTTGTATTCCTCACTATAATTACGTAATTTGATTTATGTCTCCATATGAACCTCATGTCAATAAATTCATCCACATTTGACACACACACACACACACACATATATATATATATATATATATATATATATATATATATATATATATATATATATATATATATATATATATATATATATATATATATATATATATATAGTTCAATTACAAAAAATTACTGGGGGCTTGGAAACTAATTATAAGGTATTTCAAATAAAAAGGAAACTAAGCTAAATATTTCCATATTATTATAATATCACAGGATACTACTAGCATTGTACTCACCCACAACATAGAAGTTACAGTCGTCAACAACGGAATTACTTCAAAACTTTTTTGAACCCTTCAACTTTTTCTTCAAAAGGATTAAACTGGAAGGAAAACCATCTTTTGAAGAATACAGGAAGGTTCCAAAAGAGATCTAGCGATTATATAGAGAAGTCAAGTGGAAGCTCATGAATATTCGATTTAAGCTAGCTTGGTCGACTTTTAGAGCAATTTTAAAGTTTCCCTTTGAGCGACAGAAAATGTATACCGACGGACGAATCACCTCAAAGAAAGTGAAAAAAAAGAGGAGAATAAGGAGATTTTCCATTCAATGCATTTAAGAGGTTTTCTATTACTTTCAAATTCTCTACGACCTTTTTTCAAATAGGAAGAACAGTTTTCAGTACAATGGAAAAGTGCTCCACAATACAATCGTTTGCACCTGAATGGCAGAACTTGTAAAACTTCAATTGAATTTGATGATTCCTAAAGTTCGCAGTGTGCGATTAGCGTAAAAGTTATTCATGGTGCAATGCCATTATAAAACAGACATACTTGAATGGTTTGCTCAATACACGAATTAAAATATGAATACGTAATTAAAATAAGGGAGTGAGGCAATTATCTTAATACTTCAAAACATTAAAAATAAAATAAGGTATTTCGGGCCTTCGGGCTCATTTTGCCCGTTTGTGTATATATATATATATATATATATATATATATATATATATATATATATTTATATATATATATATATATATATATATATATATATATATTATATGTATATATATATATGTATATATATATATATATATGTATAATAAGAAAAAATGAGATTGTGTGTTTACGGGGTTGTAGAGAGAGCAAGAGGGATTGCGACCCCTTTTCCTGGTTTAAGCATGCTTTTAACAATGAATGTTTTATACAATAGAACTGGATTCTATAATCAAATCAACGGCATACCCATGGGGGGATCTTCTCCTCTACTTGCCGATTTTTATTTATCAAAGTATGAACAAGGAACTCAAATTATTAACGAGATGCCATATTTCCGCTTCGTTGACGATGTTTTAATTGGAATATCTGATAGAACTTTTATATTTGACTTTAGTTTTTATCCACCTAACTTGGAGCTCAAAGAATCTGAACATAACAACATAGAAGAAATAGATTACTTGGATATCACTATATATTATGATCATCAAGAAAAACTGTGTTATAAGATATTTAATAAAATACGTAATTTTAATTGCACAATCAATTACTTCACGCATTGGAATACAAATATGAGTATAAATGTACAACGTAATGTGATCATTAATCATTTTGCAAGACACAGACGTTTAAATTCAACTGATAAACAGATTGATATTTGCATTAGACGTCTAATAATGGACGCCTTAAAACATTCATACCCACCTCGTTTCATAAGACATTATTATATGGCATATTGTAAAAAGTAGCGTAAAGAAATATATGCTAATTTTGATGATTTGCTACAACTCAACTCTACGCATTTGGAATTAGATACTCTATAACCATGAGCTTATCTATCTCTACATCTGGAATTTATCATAGGTTTCTTCTATGGACTTCTAGCGACGTAGGGCATCTACGAACATCCTTTTTAAAACTTTATACATGGTTAGAATATATTTTTATTCATACTTGTTTCATTTTATATGCTTTTATATGTTCTTGTGACTTTAAGTTCTTCATTTCGGGATTCCGTTTTTTATCCCCTGGCATACTGTTGGTTGTTGTTTCGGGCGTGTAGTGGTTTCTGGGAGTGTTTCCTGGAATTAAAAGCATGCTTAAACCAGGAAAAGGGGTCGCAATCCCCCTTGACCTCTCTACAACCCCGTAAATACACAACTTCTAATTGTATTAAACCATTTTCAATCTCATTTTTTCTTATTGTACTTTGAGGCTTAGATAGAGCAGCAAATGCGCCATACTATTCCTTGGATATTTTATATTTTATATTTCATTTTGATTGTACTTGAGAAATATATATATATATATATATATATATATATATATATATATATATATATATATATATATTTATATATATATATATATATATATATATATATATATATATATATATATATATATATATATATATATATATATATATACATATATATATATATATATATATTTTTTTTTTAAAGTAATTTTTGAAAAACAGAACTTACACTGATATTTAACAATTAAAAGGCTTTGCTGTGTTGAAAACATACATTTTTACAAAATTAATATTAATATTATATTAATTGTATACGTACAAACATCGAAATAAATTGCTTTGCTAACGTATTAAATCTTGTACGACCAATATTATGCTAGATGACAATATATAATACCCTAACATAACAGTAGAATATGTATGCCCTATACAATAAAGTACCACAATCTACATAAAATGAAATTTATTTAATACTAGAAAATGTACTCAGCTTTGCCGAGAATGTAAAATGAGCGGTCATAGAGTAGCATCCATGTCTGCATCCATATTTTTTATTTTATTTTTGTTATAAGCGAGCATATTGTTATAACGTTATTTTGTTTTCAGACATTTTCTGTGAGTTCCTATGTACTACGTATCAGTGGTTTAATTCTATTCCCTGGGAAACGGTAGGTACGTTTCCTAGACGTACACCGTGAATATATCTGTCTATATATCTGTAGACGTGAATATATCTGTCTATAATATAATCTGTCTATATAAGACAGATTATATCTCCAACACACGAAAACTATATATTTTTTTAAAACTTGCAAAATTCGTCTATTAATTATTGAATTCCATTCACAATTTATTTGATCGAAAATTTTATAATGGTGTTAAGATGGTGTTAGTGTTAAGATGGGCCTGCCCTCTGTGATAATGTTTTCGGTCACTACAGCCCCGATTTGTGTGAAAATTGTTCAAAATCGTGCTAACACATGAAGTAATGAAATAATAATTCGAATATTTATAAAATCTCACCCGAGGTGTATTGTTCCGTGTCCTATCAAATTTCATGTGAGTACAATGCTTATATTTTTTTTTTCTAACAACGACACAAACAGATACAACATATTAACAGGCAAATATCTTCCTTTATTATTATAGATGCACAGCATAATCCTTTAAAAGTGTTTCCCTATATAAAAGTCAAAACCGTCAACAATGGAAATACTTCAAACTTTCTAGAAAAGGCCAGATTCTTTCTTTAACAGAATTCACCTCGTAGCAAAGACTTTTTTAAGAATACTAGAAGTTTCCAAAACAGATATAACGATTAGATGGAGAAGTCACAGGAAAACTCATGAATATGCAATTTAGGCTGACTTGCCCCATTTTTAGAACAATTTTGGAACTAAGTCTCTGAACGAAAGAATATGGATGGCGAAGGAAGAATCACTTAAAGGAAGTTCGAAAAGATGCGCATAAGGAGATTTTCCGCTGAATGCACTTAAGAAGGTTTCTATTACTCTCCAGTCTTTACTACCGGTTCTCAAAAAGGGAGAACTGTTTCTGGCACAAAGGAAAACTACTCTTAAATGAAATAATTCCTCTTCAAATAGGGTTTGCGGATTTTCAATTGACTTAAATGATTTGCAAAGTTTCGGTATCTTCAATAAAGTAGAAATATCGAGATGAAGAATATATGGCTGTAACATTTACGTAAAATGCATATTAGGTTTGAAATGAATACGCTTTAAATTAATTGTTTGTCCATGTGTAAAATTTATTTCGTCCGATCATGTTATGAATAATTTAAAGGTATTGCTTTTGTGGAATAAAAACTTTTTACTACACACTAAGAAAATAACGGGGCATTGCAATGATTGATTTGCAAATAAATGTATTGTAATTTTTATCTGAAAATAAATGTATTAAGCTGTTCTTTAAATGTAAGAACATCCACACATACACACAGATATACATAAATAGTATATTATAAATATAGTTTGAAAATCCAATGATAGAATAAAAAGAAGTTGCAACTCAAAAATCCAACATAAAAAAATACCTAACTAGTAAAAAGTATCAAAAAGTGAATCATCAATCATGTGGAATATAAAAGGCAAACTTCTAGTTATCAAGCTGAAGACAAACAACAAACATCAATGGAAAGGAATCGACAAAAGAAAATCAAATAAAATCCAAGCATTAAAGCTTAAACGTGGACAGGCCCTAGGCCTAAACAAATGTGTATATATATATATATATATATATATATACAATATACGACAAGTGCAATACGCAATCACAAAGATGTAAATTAATATTGCCAAGGAACAGGCTTAAATGCTGCTCTTTAATCCGAAGTAAATACACAATTGAAATCAAAAAAGAGGATAAAGTTCAATGGAGGGGAAACCAACCACTTCAACAATAAAAATGAAGCAAATTCATTCAAAAGGGATTTTACTGAATTGGGATAGTTTCTGCATTTCACTGCGCACATGCGCATAGTTACTTATATAATAGAAGATTTTGAGTTTCTTCATTTGTGCGTTTCTTGACTTCCATTCTCGGTGGTCTGTTTCTCCATGTTTCGGTGCTTCTGACTAGGCACGTATGGGGGATCAACCTTTGCAATGCATTGGTTCCGTGAGCGTTTGCCCGGCCTGGAAAAGCAGCTTTAAACGGGATTGAGGAGTCGCAATCCTCCTCTGCCTTTGTATGCATTTTATTTGGTTTCCCTTCCATTGAACTTTATCCTCTTTTTTGGTTTCAATTATATATATATATATATATATATATATATATATATATATATATATATATATATATATGTATATATATATATATAATTATTTGTTTATATATATAATCAAGATCACTCTATGGAGTCTCTATCACGCACTCTCTAGCAGATGTCAGATGCAATGCAATTAGCATGGATCCACATACTTGTGAACACCTTTCATCATCTTATTGAGTCACTCCCAATTCGTCTGGCTGCACACGGTGGTTATTCCGGATATTAGCTGGTAGTCACAATAATGTGATTCGACTGCCTATGTCACGTATTTTATACCTGGGTCTCTTATAATACCACATTAATTAAATTACTTTATTCCGAGCGCTTTTTTCAAAGAGAAATTACTTCACCAAAACATTCGCTTAGTACAGCCTACTCATCCTCATTTGTGTTATAAATTCATCTCCAAATACTGTATATTATCAAAAATTAGAGTATCTTCATCAATTTAAATTCGTATGATTCGCGGGTTATTATTGGAAGCGCTTAAAAGTGAGTCCCGATATTAAAGTCAAAACCATCAACAATGGGATTACTCCAAACTGTCTTAAAATCGACACGTTTCCTTTCTAAAGGTTTCAACTCGGAGCAGCAGAGTCTGTCTAAGAATACAAGATGGTTCCAAAAGAGATCTAGATTTTATACGGAGAATTTAGGAATCTAATGAATATTCGATTTAAGCTGGCTGGGTTCACAATTCGAATAATTTTGATGTTACTCCCTCAGCGACGGAAAACGAATAGCGGCGGATAAATCACCTCTAAGAAGTTATATAAAAAAGAGTATAAGGAGATTTTACAGTAAATGCACTTAAAAGGGATACTACTGCATTACAATTCTTTTCAACTATTTTGCAAAAGGGGAACTGTTTTCCTTACAATGGAAAACTCTTCCTCACTACAATCCTTCCATCTCTTAGGGAGCTTGTAAAATTATAATAGAATGAGATTATTTGCTGCATTTACATTGTGCAAATTACGTAGAGAAATGTTTTCTGTATGATTGTAGGATGAATTTATGAAAGTAGATTGTTTATGTAAAATCCGTTTTAAAATACGAATAAATGGGTAAGTAGTTATTTGACTCTGAGGCTGTGAAGTTTATTCTCTGTGGGAATATAGTATGTTATATACCCTCCCCCATATATATATATATATATATATATATATATATATATATATATACATACATACATATATATATATATATATATATATATATATATATATATATATATTAATATATATATATATATATGTATATATATATATACATATATATATATATATATACATATAAATATATATATATATATATAAATTAAAATAACAAATACTAAAGTGCAGGAGTGTGAATCAGTAACCACAGTATCAAACCGCGAGCAATATAAAAGCGTGGAGTGAATAGCAAAAAGCAACGAGGAAGGGCCGGAAAAGTAGAGCACGGAGAGGCCAGGACAAGGAAAATATATTAAAGAATAGTATATCTGCCAGAAACGTCTTCAGGGGCACATTCTAGACAGACATACTAAAATCCGTTGTTTCTATGATTGCATAAAAACACGTGGTTAAAATATTATGCAATCTGTGCCCAACAACGGAATAACAGAAAAAAACCAAATAGGATAAAATTCAATTATAAAACATAAAATACCACATAAACATGAAATATAAAATACCACATAGACATGAACATGAAAAATATAGCGCACAAATATACGAACTTGCAAAAAAGAGCAACTCACTTGTCGAAAGGTCGCCACCGTGAATAATCTTCAAATGACTCTACCACATGCTACTGTCTGCATGCTCACCTCGCTTAATACCACGTGGGAATAATCCAGACTAGAGTAAGTGGAAGTAGCAGTACATACTTTCGGAGAGATAAACCCAAGAGTTTAGAAACTGACCGAGATGTGACCACGATTATCGAAAACTTTGAAAGAATGGATAACACTGTTTTTTGGAGCCGTAGCCTGTTTTTTGTTTTATTTGCTTTTATATATATATATATATATATATATATATATATATATATATATATATATATATATATATATATATATATATATATATATATATATATATATATATATGTATATATATATATATATATATATATATATATATATATATATATATATATATATATATATTTGTTTCTAATTAAAATAATGGCATCAGATTTTACTTCAATTACGTAAACGTTTTCGTGGTAATCATAGAGAAAGGAAAATTTTGTAATATCTCGAAAAGAACACTTGATAACTGCCTAGGACAGTCGGTAGTACCTGAATAATGTCATAGTATAATGTCGTTGAGTATACAAGCTTACTACTCAACGATACTCACTACTCACGATACTTAAGTTTACTATTACTAGTAAACTTAAGTATCTGATCAAATACAAGTGATTGCTATATCCCTAGTTAGAAAATATAACTCTTCACCAAAGTGATATAGAAGACAGAAAAGTTCAAATTGCCTATATGTATATATGTAAAGCACTGTCTAATTGCACTCGTGTAGGTCAAGTTCGAAATGGCATAATTTCATATGGCATATATGGAATCTATGACAGTTGGTATATTGCAGATAATAAAAATATGTTATTCTAATTCTGATCTATGTTGGAAAAGCAATGGATTTATTTGGCCAATTTTTAGTTGCAAGCAAATTATGAAATTCGTGAATGATACAATAAACATAACCCAGATGCACTTTTATATAATGTTGGTACTGTAAAAATGCTCAACATCGTCCACATTAGTATTAGAGAAATAACATTTTGGGTTCTGAAAAAAGCACTATAGATGTCTTTCATATAGGCTTTTAAAACGTATCTTATGCTTTTCCCTACAGTTTTAGACAAATATTTATTTTATAGTTTACATTTCCTTTTATATAAAAATATATATTTTTAACATATAATATTTAATTTTTGTTTTAAAGAAGCTCTCTTAGAATGTGAAATACAATGTAAAAATCAATTTAATATGTATACCACACAGTTCCATATAATTTATTATATTGTATACTAGCAGCGATTACTCGGCGTTGCTCAGGATTTACGATGCAAAACTCTGATAAAAATTACACCGGAACATATAGGGCCATGAATATTACACATTGTTTTTTCACTGTGAAAGAAGTAAATTCATTGTATTATGTAAGAAAAAAATCATTGCATTATGCAAGAAAATTCATTGCATTATGTAAGAAAAAATCATTGCATTATGTAAGAAAAAATCATTGCATTATGTAAGAAAAAAATCATTGCTTTATATAAGTCGTAGCTGCTTCCATCATGCCGTAGACACTCCCTTCGCAGCTAGTCATACATACATACTTTTCTTCTTTATATATATAGATATTTTTATATTAATTTATTTATTATTGAAATTAATAAAATTTGTTGAGTAAGCCTGTGAAAAATAAACCATGGTGATAGAGTTTCCATTTAAATTCATATTTCAAACCAGCGATTTTCAAAAGTGACTAATATGTTCAATAAACTCCCACAAAACTCAGAATTTTAATTGGCTTTCACGTTTTAAACCAATGATTTCCAATCTTTTTCGTTGGAAATCATGGAGTTAGAGAGTAGAATTACTAGGAAAAGTTTCGTTTTCCATTAATATCTCGACAACCTCTGGTCTCAGAAACTTGAAACTTGGACTAAAATTGTAGAGGCTATTTCAAAGCTACCCATAAAATTGCATTAAATTCGGTGCAGCTGTTCTCCCGTGATGACGAGACAGACGAAAGTTTCGTTTTTCACTAATATCTCGAGAACGCCTGATTGTAGAAACTCGAAACATAGACTAAATTTTAAGTGATTCTATTTCAAGACTATCCATCAAATTTCATCAAATTCTGTCCAGCTGTTCTCCGGTGATGTTGGATCATACATATATACATACATACATACTGTTCTTCTTTATATATATAGATAATTGTATTTTTAATAGACTGTATTCAAGAAGCCGTAGATTTATATTTCGAATTTATTCATTATAATGTACTTTAAACTTATTGGTGCATCTACAAAAGAGTGTCCATTCTCTAGTTAAATTTTTCCCGCGAAGTAATGTTACTAAGAGATAACATAGAATATTTTCCCTGGCAATATTTAACGTTTTAATACAAAGAACTAGAAACTTATTTACTGAATACGTCCAAAACTGCGATAAGGCGAGGCTGAAATGAAAGCGTTGTCACGAACACTCTATTCTACACAGATTATCTACGTTGACTACAGAGAGGAAATGACGATGGAAATCGGAAGTGACGTTGAAGATAAGTGGAATCAAAATGGCGTGCCTCGGTTCAACGAAATGATGTTAATAAGTTTAACTCTGAGAATGTCTTTTGAGAAGGAAGTGTCCCTTGTTAATCGATTAATCGATTATCGTCTGAGTTTAAGTAATGCATTCATTGGAAAAATTGGATAAAACGCTTAGAAATGTAATAAATTGAATACTTAAGGAATGTCGTGATTAAATTTCAGATTACAATTTAAAGTGTCCGCTGTTTTTTTGCATTACATTATTAAAATTTTGGAATGAAAGGAAAAGCGACACATTAAAAGATAGAAATTATTAAAGCATTTTTTTTCTTTATCGGAAAATCCATTTATTGATCTTTTAACATTCTGTAACTATTTTAATTTATCTTTTTTGCATATTTTACGTTCATTTTATACAGCGCTATCGCTTTTCATAGAGAAAGAACGGAATCTATCTGTTCTACAGTATATATTATTTGCATATTAATGTCTTTCTAAAAGTTTTCAACTTAAAGTTTAACAACAATTCATATTTTAAGATGTGAACTTTATGTTATAACTTATATTTAGGTCATATATTCGGTATCTTTATTCGCATACTTTTATATTTCACTTGTTAAATGCGTAATACCTCCACTGTTTTACCAATCCAGTGAGATGGTTTATATAAAAATTATGCTACATTTTTCATGTAATTTTGATTATTTTATTTGATCTTTTCATTTTATTTTTATTAGTGAAAGTTATCCATTTTTAATTTTAAATGCACGCGTGTTTTAAGAAGCATTTCATGTATTTTAACTTGTATTCAGGGTATGAGTTTGGAATTTTTATTCGCCTGTTTATATTTCCCTTCATGAATCCGAAACAAATTAATCGTGTTCTTTCAGACAGTTGGTATAGTTATCGATATTCCATATATACTGAATGATGTTTCTTAAAATACATTTAAAATGTTGGGGCAAGATTTTAGAACATTTTTCGTACAGTTTCTCTTTCAATGATATTCACTTATTTAGCGAGCGATGTCGATGCTTTATTTTAAGTCATTTGTTTGCCATTTTAAAATCTCATGATTTTAAAAAAAAACTTCTAAAAGCTGTGAAAGCTTTTGGAAGTTTTTTATAGCGTTCTAGTACTTCCTTGAGGAAAGCAGACATGGTCAGAAACTGTGTACTCCTGGCAAACGGTAAGATGCAGCCCGGAGTAAAGTCCCCTTACTCCGAAGATAACCTACGGTTAAATCAGATAGCATCGATATTTTAGACACAGGTTTTGCGTTAATGTACATCTATATGTTAATAAAAGCGAAATTATTTCTAATTCCGAATTATAAGCCATCGGGGTCAAAAACGATGTACTCTTTACAAGTGGTAAAATTCAGCTGCTAGTACACAACCCCCGGAGTTTACCCACTGTTAGGTTATATAATAACATCCATATTTTAGACACAAATTTCCAGTTAATTTACATCTATTTGTTAAAAAAGGCAAAATAATTTCTAATTCCGAATTGTGAGCCTTCAAGGTCAGAAACGGCGTACTGTTGACAAATGGCAAGATTCATCTCTTTCCCCCCCCCCCCCCCTCCATCTAAAATTGACCTATTGTTAAGTTCGATAATAACACCAATATTTTAGACAAATTACATCTATATGCTAATAAAACCAATATAATTTCTTAAATTTCAGAAAGGTTCAACTTATAATTTGCGAATATTTAACAACGATGATTAGGTGAGAAGAAGAATTTTTAGCATCTCCGAATTCCTATGCTTTATCTCTCTTGAGTTCAGCGCAATATGTTGACATTACGATTTTAGTGTCAATGGATTAGTCTCAGAATTGACTGTTGTAGAAAATCTTAAGTGTTGAAGTTCATATCCGATTACCCTGGCACCTTCTTTCTGTTTTGGAGCTGATGTTATTACACGTGCTCAACATATGCCAACGAATTCCTTTTTGTTAGCTGTCTGTTTTTGTTCGATGTCATATGATGTATTGTTGAAGTAAGATGTCGACAAAAAGTGAAGTATAACCTTCAAGGTAGGTAATTTAACCCATCTTCCAGTTATATTTTTAAAGTACTTAAATGTTTACAAACGAATAGATATATACTGAGTAATCTTTTTTAGGCTTATGTGAGTTGCTTCCAACATAGTTCATTTAAGCAAGCGGAAAGTCAGATTAATTATTTTTTAACAGGACCTTAGTCATTTTATCTTTCGGAATTAGGCACGATTGTGTACAGAAACCGGTTTCGTAATTTTATCTCTCATCAGAATGGAATAACCGCCGGATTTGAAGATGGATACCTCTTATAATTTACATCTTCAGTTTGCAAAAATGTGACATATGCCAAGTTTCCTGGCTGCATTAAAGTTATCGACCATTCCGTGTGGATTTAAAGTTCGAAACCGATTCGTTGATGTGAGAATATGTAAGGGATAAGTGGCTTAAGCAGATTAGATATGTTTTTCATTACCACCCTCAATAACACATATAAGCAGACATATTTCATATCTAAGTAAAATGTTTACAAAATCATATATTATCAAACAACTGCACCATTTACCCATTTTACTTCATACATTTAAAAAAATGACGCGATTAGTACATCTGTTTCTTTACTTACCGTATAATATAAAACCCTTGCATGTCAGATGTCTATTTCATCAATCTAAAACGAGTTCTCAAACATATCGGAAAGCCATTGTTGCTCAACAAATCTTTACTAGCTCAAAATACAATCGCCTCTTTACATTTTAAACCAAACTGAGAATTCCCGAATCACACTTCAAAAACAGTTCCTCTTTGACTGATTGGAAATTCAAATATCCGATAACTTGATTTAATTTTATCATGCGCATAATTCAGCCCTTATGAAATGCAATGTCTTGAGAGTAAATTCTGCATAAACGTTTTTTAAAGCCTCCCCTTTCCAAAGAAGAGGGGTAGAACCATAAATTATACGGTTCTATAAGACAGTTGAAGCCCAGTAACTATTGAAAAACACTTTAGTTTATTATTTAGAAAAAATTTAGTTTCTCATTTTTCTGTTAAAATGTCGTTAGGCGACGAAAATAAAATGAAGAATATGTTTATAAATTTGCATAATGACTACAGAGCAATGTTTATATGTGGTTTTTGTTGAATAACATTAGGTAAGGCATCGTTGGAGTAATTTTTTAGCTTTTAAAGTAAGTGGTTTAAATTTCGGAGTCTAATGCAATTTTTTAAGTTGCGATGCTAATTCTTTGTAAATATGAGCTGTTTTATGAAGCTTTTTGGAGGAGATTTACGTACTTTACATACGATTTTACACCACGAGAAAAGAATTTTAACTATTTTTTTTTGCCACACAGTGGAATTAAATGTTTGGAGAATATGTGAAACGTATCTTACAGTTTTCAGGAAAAACACATCTTATCCATTTATGTCTATTATTACTAAGAAAATTCTTCTAGAGTTTCAGAAAATAAACCCCTGCATTGTTTCATAATTAAAGATAAGAATGGCATGAATGTATATGCTGCAAACATAGGACACAGAAGCATGAAATTATAGCAAATTTTATTGTATTTGTCATTTTAGTATCGTCTTATTCAGGAGCCTTCTAAAAATGCTAAATAGATAAATTCGTAGAAATACTATACATACAATGACTTTTAAATATTAAAAATTCAAATTCAGACACTGAATTTTAATATAAATAAAAGATTCAACATATAAATAAAAAAATGTCGTTTGTAACAGCATAGTAAGTTAAAAATATTGTTACGGCATATCCTCTGAAATCGTGGGTTGGTACGCAGGATACAAGAATGAGTTCACATTTCTGGATAACAACCACGTTCATTCCCAAGCACAAAGTAAACAGGAACAATGTATAGTAAAGCCGTCCTTTAATGCTCCACAAATTTCACAAAATGACCGATATTAATCTCGAAACATTGACTAAATTCATTTCGCAAAACAGACACTTTATCAAAACATCGACAAAAATCAGAGTTCAAGGTAGCTCGTATCATGTGAATCGCTCTCCATCGAAGTTATGATTCCTTTTATAGTCTCGCTATAGAAACTTCTGGAATTCTCTCCTATCTGGCAGAATACTCGTTATTTCGCGGTATTTCTTGAACCTTCGAGAAATCGGCAAATTGGCGAAAAATCGCCAAATCTGGGAACCCTCCTCCTAGCTTCAGCTTCTAGCATCCTTATACTAATGTCATGGGAAGAGATGCCTTTATGGGTGCTTCCTCTGTTTTTTTGGTCTTCGAAAGAGACGAAATGGGATATTACGCATCCATATCAATATATAAATTCCAATTAGTTTTAGGGGTTAAGAATAGTTCCCTTTGTCGTAATTCATCACAGGCAGAACACGTATGTAAACTAAAAATGCCCGACTCATGTTACTGACGCAAGTTAGCATTTTTCTGTTGCAAGATATTTCCTTACCTTTGATAAAGTAACTTCTCCATTATTCATTTTTATGTAGTATTACCATAAAATTTAATTTTAGACAATTATTTAAAATTAAACATCAAAAATAACTATTTCATTATGATTTCTGCTCACTACAATAATTATCAATGATAAATGCCCAAATGTGAAAAACATGCGCTTTCCGTTAAAATATTACATAAAATATAGACATAAACACATGTAACAGTGTCATCTACACTAATAAACTGTAATCAACCGTGTTACACGCATGTATAGGGAGTGTAATGGTTTAAAACGCGAATTCTGAACGTATAAAGTTGTGTTGCTTTTGTTTCTGTTGAAGGTACGTTGGAGATTGGACTGTACTGAAACCTCCGAAATTAAATATATATATATATATATATATATATATATATATATATATATATATATATATATGTTTTAATTGTTTTTCATCAAACCGCTGAAAATAGAACAAAAATTCGATTGAATTGCAATTTATGAAGCGAATTCTCTGCATTTACGTGTCATAATATTAGAAAATTTAGAAGTTAATAGATATTCTATCTAAAGAAGTTAATAGATATTCTATTATAAAGGAAAAACCTAAAATCTAGGCCTAACATTTTTTGCTGAATAATTTACAACAATAAACATATCCGTATTATTTTATAACAATAAATAAAAATGCTTGCTATATAAAAACGTTCTTTTTGGGTATTTTCACACAAGATCGCAAATCTTGATGTCGTATGATGTCGTTTATATATCTGTCCGAGGGGAAGCTTGTAAAGAGCTTTATTGCCCCTACCGGGAATCGAACCTTTTATCTGATCGCCGAACTGGCCAGTCGACGCTCTACCGCTGAGCTACCTAGACGAAATTACAAGCTCTTATAATCGAAGTGAATTCTGCATTCTCCATCCTCTAATGTCAGATTGCCAGGCAACTGACAATCTGACTACCACATCCTGCTATTTTTATCTCAGGTTAGCCTCCTGATATTACTATTTTACCCAGGTTACTGACCTGCGTGGTCGTTATCCTCTCAGTTTGAAATCAGCGCTCAATCCTCCAAAGTCCATTGAATCCGTATTAGTCGTACTAAAGTCTCTTTGAGATCTCCGAAATTTTTGCACTAACCTACAGGGTTGATTTGTTCGGGCGCCATTGTAAAGATCCTTGCTCCCCAACCGGGAATCGAACCCTGTATCTCCGAAATGCCCAGCCGACACTCTACTTTTAAGCGACTGGGACTAAATTGCCAGTTCTTATATTCGAACTGGACTCTGCAATCTTTCGTGCAGCTTGCTTATCGTGTGGGGTTATCTATATTCCACGTATCATATGTAGACTGCATTCTCCTATGCAGACAGCGTATATATCTTTAGCTGCAGTTGCTTAAAATGGGCTTGCTATAAAAAGTCATTGCATTTAAAGTGACTGCTGTAAAAGAAATCACTAGCTGCTAGCAACAAAGCCTGTTCTGTAAGAAGATATATAATATATTTATTTTCGAACTCTTGCATGCCATATAATATTGATCTCCTGCATGCCATACTGTACTGATCACTATTATGTTATACAATATTGATCTGCTGTATACCATACAATATTGGTCTCCTGTATACCATACAATATTGAACTCTTGTATGCGATATAATTTTGAGCTCTGGCATGCCACACAATATTGAGTTATAACATGCCATACAATATTGACCTTTTACATGCCATACGATATTGATCTCTTGCATATCTTACAATATTGATCTCTTGTATGTCATAACACATTGGTCTCCTGTATGCCATAAAATATTCAGCTCTTGCATGTCAGACAATTTTAACATGTTACATGTCACACAATATCGATCTCATGCATGTCATACAATATTGATCTCTTGCATGTCATACCATATTGGTCTCCTGTATGCCATAAAATATTCAGCTCTTGCATGCCAGACAATTTTAAGGTATTACATGTCATACAATATTAATAACTTGCATGCCATACAATTTTAAGATCTTGCATGCGTACGCCAGATACGTATTTGCATTATCTTTGAGTTCTGAAAAATATTGCATCATATTTTTGTGAAAATTCTAATAGCTCAAAGTACCAGTTTTAAACATATTTGATGATCTGGAGATATATACTATTCGCTTGGGAAGATGATTTTCTGTAAGCGATCAAAACCGTAAATATTGAATAACTTGATCTATTTTTATTATGCGCGTAATTTTACAGTTAAAAATATAATGCCGCCCGAGAAAACAATGAAAAAATGTCATAAACTCTGCTGTTTCACAGCAAAAAATGTTAGATCCATAAATAATAGTGTTTCATAAGACAGTTAAAGCCGCAAAACTATTGAAAAACACTTGAGTCTCAGATGAAAAACTAGATTTTCATTCTGCCGCTGGAAGGCCGTTAAGTGACGAAAATAAAATGGAGAATATATTTATAAATTTCCATAATGACTAAGAAACAATGTTTTGTTTTTGAATAATATACGTAGTCTCGACATAGAAGCATAATATTAGCTTTTAAAGTGTGCAAATATAAAAGACTGGATCTTATGCAATTTCAAAAGAACTATGTGAAAATGATGAAACTATTTGCATATCTTCTCACGCTTCCTGAATGAAATTCGTATTTTTCTATATTCTGCATAGTATGCATAAAGAATATATTTATTTTCTATGGAATAGGAATTGAATAAATATGTCAAAGAAGTCGGATTGTTTACAATGAAAAACATATGCGAAAGTTATTATATATACTATATATTTATCACGGGTATATTTATGTCCGATAATATAAAAAAATATATAGTCTAGTATTTTATGTTTCAGCCGGATGGCATAAAATTAATAAATTGTGATATTTACCGAGCAAGGGCGAATTAGTTTTAATTAATTGCTAATGTGTTTATGTTGCTAAATATTTTGATGAAAAGGAATTTGTGCAGGAATAATTTTCTCTTAAATATTTCGGTTATATATGTGCTTAAGAAACATATTCTAACCAAAGCTAAACTTTATCGAAACTAGCACAACATTATTCTCTAAAGCAATACGTATTTAGATTTAGTTTATTGCAGTTATTTTCTGAATTAGGCTTGAAGAAAAAAGAACAAATGGAAAATAAAGAATGTTACATATTTCTAATTTGAAAATATCAATTTGAAACATGTCATTTAATGTTCATATTTTACCAAAACATTTTTAAAAGCTCTGCACCATCAATACCAATATTTACGTTGACAATTTGGGCCAATATGCTGCATTAATCAAAGGAATGTTAACCTGAATTTATGTAGTTGAAAGTCGCAGAAGGTGAAGCATGGAAAATCGGTGACACAAACTAGGGGTTCTATGACGGATTTTGATAAATTTCATTGTAGCGAACAAATACATTTTCACATATATATGTGTTTCCAAGCATCGGTGTAATTTTTCGTTTTAGAATGCATAAGTTTTGAACGTGTTAATTTGAAGAAACTTGGTTTCTTTTTTCTTGCCTGTCTGTACTCGTACACTACAGTGCACGGCCACGTTCTGAACCGCGCCAGAAGTAATAGAATGAACTATGTGTTAAAATATTAATCGGGGCATTTTACTATTGAAAGCGTAATCACTTATAAATAACATAAATATTTTGCCCAGCGTAAAAGTATAAGGCATGGTAATTTTACTACAAATATAAAATTTCATGAAATAAATTTTTAAAATACAATTTAACACTTAAGGCTTGGCTCTGGACTCAATTCTCTTAGCCATTGCCGTACGGCATAAAAATAGAAAAAAAAAACAGGGTGGTCATAAGAAAACTTCCCCGATATATGGACCCCTAGCAGCCTATCCGCTCAACCAATCGAAAGGAAATTTCAGATATTGTTATTTGAAGGTATGCGCTCGAGATTGTGATGCCTTCAAACAATAGAGCTCTAACGGTTACAGTTACAGTGAAAATTTTTCGAAATTTTCGAATGGCAACACACACTTTTTTCCTGCGCAAATTGATCAGCGCATTGAAAAACCATAAAAGGCGTTGGAACGATACACGTATGACGAAAAACTGGCTGAGTAACACATTTGCAAAGAAGATCATTGCAAAGGACCAATGACAACACAGAGAGGAGATGCATTGATGCACTTTGCATTATTCACAGGGATAGACAGCAGAAGCACCAATCACAGAACACCTTGTGCAAAGCATTGCTTGTTGTTGTTAAAACCCAGACCGTCCGACCCACCAGAAAGGAAAGCATTGCTTGTGGAAAACCTTTAATAAGCAGTGTGGGAAGATTGTTTCTTCAATCAGATGTTCGAACGTGACAAAAAGATGACACTTACAGGGAAAGAACGAGATGGATTGATAAAGCTGTTTTATCTGAACGGAGAAAATGCTGCCGAAGCAGTGCGAGTTTATCGGCGAAATCTTAAGCTAAGACGAGGCCTATGGTCTGTACTAACTGTACTTGATTTGGTAAAAAATTGAAGGAACTGGATGCACATGTGATAGACAGCGATCCAGACGACCATCTGTCTGTTCCTGTTGAAGTTTTTGCGGCAGTCTATAATACGATCACTGCAGGTCCATTGCGTACTGCAAGAAGTGTTGCCCGCAATTTGGATGTACCGAAAACCACAGTCCTCAAGCTTCTGCGCTCTATTCTGGGGATGTTTCCTTATCGATTCCAGCGCGTCCAGATGTTGCAACCTGGAGACGAGCAACAGCGTGTCGACATTGCAATTTTTTCCTCATCAGTTATGATGCAAAAGGTGGCCGCTGTAGATATTATGGACGGATGAGGCACATCTCTCCTTAACTGGGAGCGTAAATTCCAAAAACTGCGTTCACTGGGCTGACGAAAATCCTCACGATGAAGCACCTGTGCCTTTACACGAAGCTAAAGTGGCTGTGTGGTGCGGCATCGCAAGCACATTCGTTCTCGCTCCGTACTTCTTCGAAGGGGTCACTTCCAATGGTATGCAAACATGATCCATCACAGGTCCTCGGTATAAAACGATGTTGCAGAATTACGTAATTCCAGAATTGCAGCATCGAATGTCGTTAATGACATTGTATGGCTGCAAGATGGTGCTCCTCCATACGTCGCTACATGTGTTCGACAAGTGCTGCAACAGAACTTTAGTGGTAGAGTCATCACCCATAACTTTGCAGTTTCGTGGCCACCGCGATCCCCCGACCTCACTCTGATGGATTTCTGGTTCCGTGGTTATCTGAAATCTAAGGTGTACACATCAAATCCACGAGATTTGTCAGAATTGAAAGATTCCATAAAACGTGAAGTTATACAGATTCCTTCTGCGATGTTACGTTCTTCATTATTGTCAACAATCTCCCGCATGCAATGCGTTATCGTCTGCGAAGGTGGGCACGTTGAAAACTTGTAATTCCAATAATTTTTTTTCCCTCTCCTCTCTTGTGTTGCCATTGGTTCTTTACAATGCTCTTCTTTGCAAATGTTTTTACTGCGCCAATTTTTGTCATTCGTGTATCGTTCCAACGCCATTTATACGTTTTTCAATGCGCTGATCAATTTGCGCAGAAAAATAATGTGAGTGTTGCCGTTCGAAAATTTCGCAATTCTTTCACTGTAACCGTAACCGTGAGAGTTCTATTGTTTGAAATCATCACAATCTCGAGCGCATACCTTCAAATAACAATATCTGAAATTTCCTTTCGATTGGTTGAGTGGATAGGCCGCTAGTGGTTCATATATCGGTGAAGTTTTTTTATGACCACTCTGTATTTTCTAATAATCTTTTGGATCTGAAGCCCTGATATAAAACAAACGATGATTTGCAGTTGCCAATTCTTGGTTGAACAATACGGCTAGAATCATAGAAAAATATGGCTAAATTTCATAGATCACCATTATAAGATGTTGCACGCTTCGATATTTTGCAGCTAGATTTAGCCATTTATAGATATAAACTTTACAAAAAATAGCTCAATCATTCAATAAAATGACTAAGTTTACGACATTGTCAAATTAACTTTGTACTTATTAGAAATCAATACCATAGCGAGATCTCAAAATGATCTAATTTCCAGGTACATTTGACAATTTTAACAAATTTAAAAAATTGCCAAATTTATACAGCTTAAGGCACTTATGAAAGCCACCATAGACCTTATGAAAGCTTGCTACCCTTAGTAACAGCAAGCTTACATATAAATACATGCTGCTTACACGTAATTAAGAAATACATTTTAATTACACGTAATTAAGCAATTAATTTTACACGTAATTAAGTAATTAATTTTACATGTAATTAAGTAACTAATATTAATTAGAGTGTAATCTAATTTTAAGCGTATAATACGATAATACGAAGGGGGCAAAAGACATTGCGAACTCAAAAATTGAATTGCGACTATTTTTTACTACCGAGATTTAAATTATTAAGTTTCGTGATCATTGAACCATAAATAATCCCCTTTTATGCATGATAATGTTACATTTTCACCTATGCTGCCATATTCAGAAAATATAAAATTTCGACGTTTTCGCATGAATTTAAAAAAAAATCTATCTAGTTCTAGATTTTTTATAACAAAGCCGAATATATAGTTTGATGGAAATCCATTAATATTTATGGCATGTATCGTGCACACAAAAAATTGACTACAGACAAACATGTGACCATCAGTCTAATAATAGTCAAAACGTATCCGGGAGGTCCTTAAGCATATATTGGCATTAAAATATGAATGTATAATATAATAAACGTATAATGTAATAAATGTTTAATGTGATATATATATAATAAAATACTCTCATACACCTTACGGATATTAATTTTAATTTTTAATGAACTAGTTCTTGAAAATTTCTGGTAAATATTGTTCCACAACAAATATTTTTTACTTCAGCAAGCCACTTCTCAACATATTTTACCATATTTGATATTAATGTTTTCCACTTGAAAAGTAGTTTACATTTGAGTGATCTGGATTCAAACAATGGATAACTTGATTTAATTTTATCATGCGCATATTTTTACACTAAGAGAACTCTGCGAAAACGTTTCATAAAGTGCCCCTCGTCGGCAAGAAAAGGTTACAGCTATAAATAATTCAGTTTTGTAAAGTAGTTGAAGCCAAAGAACTATTGAAAAATACTTTTTCTTATTTGGAAAAATTTCTGTTTCTCATTTACCCTCCGAAACGTCGTTAGACGGCGAGACTAAAATGGAAAATGCTTTTATAAATTTGCATAATGACACCGAAACAATGTTTATAAGTGTTCGTTGTTGAATAACATTAGGCAAGCAGTCGATATAATTTTTTGGCTTTTGAAAAATATACATTTGAAGTTCTAGAACTAAAGCAATTTTTAAGCTGTGATGCTAATTTTACATAACTATTCCTTGTTTGTGTTACATATAAAGTTTTGAATAAAATTTCTATATATAATTATAAATTTTTGTGAAAAATATGTACTTTTTACAATGATCCCTTTATAAAAATAAAACATGCCCAATAAGGAATTTGGGAAGTATTCCAAAAGAATAAAAAATATTTGTGAAAAATTGTATACACCTAATACATGGGGATAAAAAAGTCACGCACATGAAATTTTAAAATTACATAATGAACCCGAAATATTGAAATTGTAGAATAATTTCCCATTAGGTGACGTTACTATACTCTAAAAAATGCGTCAAAAAGATCTGCTGGTTTTAATCCGTTAAACGCGTATCACAGAACATTTTTTTTCTGTCTAAGGATATGGTATTTTCCTAGAGTAAAATGTTTTTGTTTTTTTTTAATTTTAGAGCAAAAATATTCAAGTCAATTTTATAGTCATTGAAGAATTCCAGAAGAGTTCATTAAAGACTTTTCTCAACGCAGTTTCTATTTCAGATAATATATCCTGAGCTAAAATATTAATAATTTGTGCAGATAAAGTGAACCTGCCTGTTCTTACTTGAACTTCACCACATTCAGTTTCTTGAAAAATTTTTACTAACCACTTAATTGTTGAATTGTTACGGGTTGTTGTTGTTCGATCCAGACCATCTGTCTGACCATAAGGTGTTGGACGGCCGGGACGTTCCACCCAATTTAGCTTGGAACCCAGTGGGTACCGCATCCACAGGGGACGTATCCTACTTCTCCTACCACCAACCCCTCGGAAGGACTTACGGACCCACATATTTAATGTTTCCGTACTCCGCGTGAATATGAGGACTGTTTGACATATGAGGCAAAACCGATAATCGAACTCGGGTCATCCGAGTGCATTTCCAGATCACTAACCACTAGGATGTCCCACCCTTAAGCGAGCCTTTCTCCTGAGACCCAGACCGACCGACCTACCAGAAAGGTATAAAGTATATGTACGGACGACCGGGAAGTGCCACCTAACATAGACCGGAACCAAGTGGGGGAGACATCCACAGAGACAGTACCCTACCACCAACCTCTCGGAAGGCCTTACGGGCTCACGTGTTCTGAGCCAATCCTTGTCGAAAGTCATAAAAAAATCATAGCTCGAAAATCCTTTCGATTTAAATCCATGTTTTGTTACTACATTATTAACTTCAAAAGGACGCCGTAAAAATAATTTTATAGCATTTATCATTATTTAACATCCAATGTTCAATTGAAAGTTCAATTTTTAAAAATCGCCTTCACTGAAAGCTGCTGTTTTTAGTATTGACTCAGTGTAAAACCAAAGTACTAGATATCTTAATCTAATATCTACCAATTTTCCACCACAGTTATAAATAAAATCATTATTCATTGTTTATATATTACCAATAAAAATATTAGATAATTTTATATTTAAAATTTAAGGAAGTTAATTTCAAACATTGTGTTACATATACCGTCGTCAAATAAATTGTGTTTACTCCAATCCCAGAATTGCAAGAATAGAAAAATTTATTGTTAAATTATTTAATAAAAATGAAAGGTTTCTGTGATCTGTAAGGTAGCCTGTATTCTATATCCCAGAGGATAGTAGGAATTCTTAATCCTAACAGCTTAATTGTTCTGTGGGATACTCAGAATTGATCAGCAGAACATTTGATGACGATGAGACACAGACCGTCCGACCTACCAGAAAGGTGTAAGGTAACTGTTTGGACGGCCGGGAAGTGTCACCCAATTTAAACCAGAACCCAGTGGGAAAGGCATCCACAGGGACCGTGCCATCCTTCCCTTACCACCAACCTGTCGGAAGGACTTAAGGACCCACATGTTGTTAGAATTCCTTATTCTACATGTAAGACAGTTGGAGGTCTTTATCCTATAGAAAATCTGGAATTATTTACGCTACAGGGCAGCTTCAACTATTTATTCTATACGGCCGCTTGATTTTTTTCTACAATACAGTTAGAATATTTTGTCCAACATGACCGCTGAATTTTTTTTTATCCTAGAATTGAACGTCAGTTTTTAAACTTTAAAGCAGTTTGTATTCTTCACCCTATAGCGCAGCTTGAATTAGTTTTTAAATAAAACAGCTGGAATTATCCTATATGATCGCTTGATATATTTCCTCTAGAGCAAAGCGGGAATTTGTTATCCTAGAAAACAAATTTAAATATTTATTCTGTAGGACAATTAGACTCATTTATCCTTCTGAATAGCTGGAATTCTTTATCCCATGCGATTGCTGGAATTACTAACCTTATGAGATGCCTAGAATATCTTATCTTACAGGACAGCTTGGATTTTTATACTATAGAAAGTTAGCATGCTTGGATTTTTATACTATAGAAAGTTAACATGCATTATACTAAATTGAACTTTAAATTATTTATGATATGCGGCAACTTGAAATATTTGTTCTACAAGACATCTTAAATGCATTAGCTTACAGGACCTTCGGAATTTTTTCCCTACAGTAAAGCTTGAATTCGTTAATGCAACGTTACAGTTTAAATATTTTACTCTACAAGACAGCTGAAACTATGTATTCCTATATAACAGCTTAAATTATTTTTCCTTTCGGACAAATTTAATTTTTTATCCCGTATGATAACTTGAATTATGTTTTATACGATAGAAAAGTCTGGATTATTTATCCTAAAGGATACCTTTAATTATTTTTACTATAGAAAAGCTAGGATACTTTTTCCTAAAGTGCAGATTAAATTATTTGTGCTACGCTGCAAGTTAAATTATTTATCCTACAGGCCATCTTGGCCTGCAGTTGGCTTACAGGATCTTTAGAACCCCACCCCATCCCCACCCACCGTAAAACCTGAATTCTATATATTACATTACAGTTTATATCCTTTATAGATCAGCTGAAATTCTTTATTCATATCATATAAAATCTTGAATTATTAATCATATCGGGTAAATTTTATTTTTTATCCTGTAAGATAGCTTGAATTGTTTATACTTCAGGACAGCCGGGATTTTTATACTATAAAACAAGCTAGGGATTCTTTATCCTAAAATTCCAACTTCAATTATTTATGTTACGTGGCAACTTGAATTTTTTTATCCTACAGGGCATTTTTAATTTATTAACTTACATGATCTTTGGAAAAATAAATTCCGTACAGTAAAGCTTGAATTCCTTATAATACGGGATAGTTTATATCCTTTATTCTACAGGGCAACTGAAATTATTTATGACTATGTAAAATATTGAATTCTTTATCTTATAGGACACATTTAATATTTTATCCTATAGGATAACATGACTTATTTATCCTTCAGAACATCTGGAATTATTTATCCTAAAAGATAGCTGGAATTATTTATCCTACAGCGTAAGTAACTATACAAGTAACTGTATCTGTGTAAGTAACTATGCACCACTAGTAGTACTCCATTACTACTAGTAGAATACTAGTAGTACTCCATACCATTTATTTGTACTGATTACTTGAAATCTATAGATAGTCCAGTTGAACGTTTTAAACATCAGTAATTTGTATCAATATGTTACCACTTGCAACAACAGTATATTAGCATACATAAGATCCCGACTATTGATTTAGAGTGCAGACATTTACTCTATACACATTTGTATGCGAAACCGACTACCATAACATTGAAGGTACTTCTCAGCCTTTATATTTCAAAACCCTCATTGTTCAGCAAATTCATGAATGAAACATATTTTAAAAGTGAGGCCTGCATTAATTCTGGAGTTTGGAAAATTGTATTTCTGATATGGCTGCAAGTATTCTTTTTATATTAGATAAACGTTAGAAATGGTATGTTAATTTATGTTAGCAAAGTGGCGAATATCGTATCCTGTATAATAATTTTCAATTGAATACGGATCGATTTTATTCTATTGCAGGAAGAATATGAATAACACGAATCGATTTAATTTAATTACAGGAAGAATATCTATAATACCCCGATCAATTCAATTTAATTAAAGGAAGAACATCTGTATCAGAATCGATTTAATTTAGTTACAGGAAGAATATTTATGATGTAAATAGATTTAATTTAATTACAGGAAGAGCATTTATGATGCGAATCGATTTTATTTAATTACAGGAAGAATATATAATACAGATAAATATAATATAATTAGAGAAAGAACATCTATAACAATGATCGATTAAATTTAATTACAGAACAGAGTGACTATAAATAATTATATACTCATAGACTATTCTTGAAACAAGAATGGCGCCCTCAATTCAGACACCAATATTCCTGTAACAGTTTCAGAATTTTACCGTCTTTTAGCATGAAATTCTGAAAATGAATTTTGAGAACGTTCTATTTAGGGGAGTATAAACTTGTCATTGCAGCTTCGTGCAGTTTGTGCTCTTATTACTTTCCTTATATACATAGTATAGGTAATGTATAAAGAAAGTATTGTGACGGGGTCGAAAATTCGAATTCGAGTTTTCGATGGAAAAGCACGTTTCAATCATTCCTGAATACGAATTAAACCTTTTTGAGGTAATACCTTTGTGTGTGTGTGTGTGAAATTATGTGTGCGTGTGTATGTGTCTGTGTGTGCGCGTGAGTGTGTGTGTGTGTGTATAAGAGTGTGTGCGTGTGTGTGTATGTGTATAAGAGTGAGTGCGTGTGTGTATGTGTATAAGAGTGTGTGCGCGTGTGTGTATGTGTATAAGAGTGTGTGCGTGTGTGTGTCGGTGAATCTGTGGAGACGATAGCTCCCGAACTAACAGAACGAAATTTAGAACGAAATCGAACGAAATTTGATACAAAAATTACAATCCGTGGTTACTGAAAGCCTATTTATTTAAAAGTGTTCAATCAAATGTTCAGACCTCCAAAATTTTCGAGTGAATTTTTTTTAAAAATCAAAAACTCAAAACCTTTAATAAAGTTACGCAAATAGTCATTTCTTATGTAATTTTTCCTTTGAAAACAATTGATATAAACGCTAAAACGAACCGATCTCCAGATATTGCCCATTTCTCAAACAGATGTATTAAAAAATTTTATATAATAATAAAAAAAAATAAAAAGTAATATGAAATACGTTAACTTTTCATATGTAATATCATGCGATACATTTGGTGACATCATTCTCGAGGATCTAGCGCTTTCCATTCATAAGAAAATACAATTTGGGTAAAACTTTTGTATTTGAACGGCAATACCCATTTATCTTCTATAAGAATAACTTATTTCTCCGTCCATAACACTTGACGATATTTTGGCGACGAATTGGGATAAATGTCGCGAACTTCGTGCCTTTTTAAATGTTGCCAAATTAATGAAAATATAGACAAATTGATAAAAATGACGCTAAATCAATGAAAATCACGACTAATTGACGAAAATCCAATATCTTGAAAATAATACAAGCATCTACTATAAGAATAACATATTTTTCCATACGTTACATTTGGCTAAATTTTGCTGATAAACTTGTCGGAATATCTCCAACTTGCTGACTTTTTAAATGTTGCCAAATTGACGAAAATGTCACCCAATTGATAAAAATTCGTCAAATTGATGGTACCGACGCTAAATCAAGGCACTGACGACTAATTGAATTTAATATCTTGGAAAGAATATAAGAGTAGGTTATAAGAATAACCCATTTCTTCGTTCGTCCGTCTGCCCGTAACGCTTGGTGAGAAATTTAGTGTTATTTCGCCAACTTTGAAACTATTTTAAATGTTGCCAAAGTGACAAAAATGTCTCCAAATTGATAATAATGACTCCAATTGGGAAGCAATGTTTCGCAAATTCTGATTTCCTTCATATATGACTGGCATACTTTCTAATATAAAAGAAATGCTTTTCTCTCCGTTTGTGTGTTACACTTGCTGATGCATTTGGCGAACTTGGCGAATAATCTAGTATCGCCAATTTATCGATATTTCACCCCAGATTGACAAAAATATCGACAAAATTGCAAAAATGAATGTAAATAACGCCTAATTGATGAATTAATTATTGAAATATTTTAATATATGAACTATGCTGCTTATTGAGGATGCTACCAATATTGATAATTTTTACTTTCCTTATATACATAATGTATAAGGAAAGTATTGTGACGGTGTCGAAAATTCGAATTCGAGTTTTCGACGGGAGAGCACGTTTCAAACATCCCTCATCACGAATCAAACATTTTTGAAGTGATGTCTGTGTGTGTGTATGTGTGTGTGTGTGTGTGTGTGTGTGTGTGTGTGAAAGTATGTGTGTGTGTGTGTGTGTGTGTGTCAGTGAGTCTGTGGAGACGATAACTGACGAACGAATGAACCGATTCGAACCAAATTTGGTACAAAAATCACAATCCGTAAACACTGGAAGCCTGTTGTTTTTATACGTAATCGAATGTTCAGAACCCCCCTAAATTTTCGAATGAAATTTTGAAAAAATCGTCAAAAAATCAAAACCGCTAATAAAGTTACGCAAATAGACATTTCTTATGTAATTTTTCATTAGAAAGCGATTGGCATAAATTTTAGAACGCTAACATGAACCGTTCTCGAGATATTGTACATTTTTCAAAAAAATTATGAAAAAGTCCCATGAAAAAAAAATTCCTATTGAGAAACATGTTCACTTTTCATATGTAATACCATGCGATAAATTGAGTGACATCATTCTCGTGGATCTAGCTCGTTCCATTCATGAAAAAATATACTTTGAATAATACTTTTGTATTTGAACGCCAATAGTCATTTATCTGCTGTAAGAATAACTTTTTTCTTAGTGCATAACGCTTGGCGAGATTTTGGCGACGAATTTGGCTGAATGTCGCCAACTTGGCGACTTTTTTGAAATGTTGCCAAATTAATGAAAATCTCGCCAAATGGATAAAAATGATGCTAAATCAATGAAAATGACGACTAATTGTCGAAAATTCAATATCTTGGAAAGAATATTAGTATCTACTATAAGAAAAACTTATTTTTTTACTGTAAAAGTAGTAAATTCATTACATTATATAAGGAAAGTCATGTGTTGCTCACATCAGATTTTTTATTTAGAGTTGGGCGAAATATAAGATAATTGAGCACTTTGAAATAGTTTTACATGTTGTCATCCGGAAAATCACCTAATGTACAATTTAATGTTAAAAACAGTGTACGGTCGATCTTATACATTATTTTTTGACTGTAAAAGGAGTAAATTCATTGCATTATATAAGGAAAGTCATGTGCTGCCCACATTAGATTATTTTATTGCCGGCAGCCTACTAAGACTGAATTTGTCTATTTCTGCAGAACAGAACTGAGCAAATTCTATATGTATACAGGAGTCAGACAAAACTCAGGAAATCTAACATAAAGTAGAAATACGTCGTAACAACGTGATTTTACTAACCTTAATTTCTTTTACATTTTCGGTAATGAAACAAAAATTCAGATCCGAAATTCTGTTCGGCGTTATCTGCATACTTTAGCAAGTAAACATAAAATTGGACTAAAACGTATAAAATCAGCAAAATCTAGCACAATAGCATAAACTAATATTAAATCGTGTTATATTTTAGTGCTTTACAACACATGCATGCATCCTTTTTTTTGTATCAATGAATTAAATTTCTTTTAGAACTAAAGATCAAATGAATAGATACTTATAAAAGAGGCACACGCCAAGTTCTTTAGTAATAAATGTGTCATTTTATTATAAAAGGGTCACTATTATGATTAATGTAATGAAGGAACATATCTATGATTTATATCTGTCACATTTAAACATATTATATTACTCTGTATTATCTTTTCAGTGATAACTGCGGTGGTAAAAATAAAATGTACATTTTATTTTTGATGTATTTATTAGAAACTCAGAAATTTGTTGAAGTAAATTACATTCCCCTATTACAAGCCATACTTCTATAGAATGTTATCTAGATTTTAGTGGTAATGAAATTAATTCTCATTAAAACAGACAAATTATATATAATCAATAAATACTACAACATGATACTGGAAAAAAGCCTACAAGATTTAAAATAAGCCAAGGTACGAGATCAAAAGGATAAGAGTTGAGGAAAACAAAGACGATAGAACATTATAAAAAATCTGATGTGGGCAGCACATGACTTTTCCTGCAGACGTTCACGTTCTCTTTATTCTAATTACATTTATTTCACTTTTAATTCAATTTTCGTTTTCATTCGGTAACCGGACTTATTTTCAAATATGACGTAGAGAAAATACGAAAAACTGAAATATCTCGAGAACGGCTAGTCCTAGTGTAGTGGGGTTGATCTTATTCTTTTCGTCGTTAAAAATACGTATTAAACAATCATTTATTGGATATATTTGAGTATGCCTAGTTCTTTAGTTTAGATTTTGACGATTTTTGCGGGCCATTTTGCAAAAAATGGCAGGTTATTTTTTTCTGAATCGCACCAAAATCTAATCAGCACCAGAGTAACCCACAGGTGACTTATCTACCGTATTTTGTGAAATTCAGTCCATTAGTTTTTCATTTAGAGTGGATACAAGCTTTTGACCGACATTTCGCAAAAAAAGGCGGGTTCTTTTATCCCAAATCGTACGCAAAACTAATCAGCACCAGACTAATTCACAAGTGACTTACCTACCAAATTTTGTGAAATTCGGTCCATTAGTTTTTTAGTTAGAGTGGATACAAAATCTGCACAGACAGACAGATAGACAGACACACAGACACACAGACAGACAGACACACAAACACACAGACACACACACAGACGCCACTCTAAAAATGGTTTTTTCGTATTCGAGGTCTTGAAACGTGTAGATCCGTCGAAAACTCGAGTTGCGATTTTCGACATGATTCCAATACTTTCCCTATACATTACCATGTATTGCAGGGAAAGTAAAAAGAGAGTTTTGTTAAACAATATAAAATTATATAGCACAATTTTCGAATAGGTATTGGAATGGTATAAATATATATTTGAATAAGACATATTTTGAAAGATATGTTACAACAGAGTGCAGTAAAAGTGCCAAACATTAATTAATTCTTGTTATTTTTAGACTTAATTTGATATAATGTTAGAAAATAAGCCGATAAACTTAAACTGGACAAAATATCATATTTAATCCATACGCGTACATAAATTTTTTCAACAAAATACAGCCGACGTCATGCATACATAAGCATACATACAGTACAATACTTAGTGAAATACATTCATAATGACTCAAATTGCCGTTTAATTTAAATACCAAGTATAGATAGAACGTTGGTTCATAAATTATTTATTCCTAGACAGTCAATAACTACGTAATTCAGCAAAATATGTAGTCTTTGACAAGCTAATACCGCGGTTACACCAAAAAGCAAATATTGAATAACTTCCTCTCTCTCAATGTTTGATGCGAATTCAAATTGGATAATTTTCCAACTTATGCTTTTCACATCATGTTAAATGAAGTAAACTAATAGATATATATTGTTACCTCTAAGAAATAACAAATTTATTTATTTATGTAACATGTTACTGTGCCTTGGAATTCATCATCTTAGCATTGAAAGTCGTGCGTTTTTACGTGCATAAAAGGACTTAGTAATAATAGCCCAAACCAGTATGCATTGATACGCTAATGTTATTAAAATGGACTATCACCTCGTTAAATATATTTATTTCATTCGTCAGGGCAAATAAGCAGAAGCTTGATAATAAATAAATACAAAGTGGTTGAAATAATGCTAAACGGGAATAATGGTGGATTTTTAAATTGTAGCGCCACCTACCGTGACGAAAAGAAATGACTCGAGAAATGGTAATACAAAACAGCAATGGAAACAAAGCGTGGTGTAGACAAAAATAAGATAAACGAAACATGGCCATGCCATAACTAAAATATATGATGTTATGGAGAATTAATAATCCATTTTTTCTAAATTTGAATTGATATAAAAAATCAAAGAAATTAAAATAAAAAAATAACAAGAACATTTGAATAAAGGTGGTGGGAAAAATCAAGCTGATGAGTAGTCATACAGCAGTGATTAGCAATAGAATAATCACTTTATTCGTTCACTTATATTACAAATATTTTCCTCAACAAATGCCAATGACTACCTTAGACTTTCTACTTGCATAAGCACACGTACTGCATTTCTAGTTTGAAACCATGGTCATTACATTTCTGCTTGAATAAGTATACATACTATATTTCTACTTAAAAAGGCACACATACTAAATTCTACTTTTATAAGCAGAGAAGCATTACAGCTTCCACTAAATCGCACACAAATGACTTAAATTATTTAATTTAAATAGTATGCATAGATATAATTTTGGAACACAAGCTATTAATTTCAATAGTATGCATAGATATAATTTTGGGACATAAGCTCTTAATTTAAATAGTATGCATAGATATAATTTTGACACATAAGCTATTAATTTAAATAGCATGCACAGATATAATTTTGGCACATAAGCTATTAATTTATAGTTGGTTAATCATCAATTCATTCAGTAAAATGCAAAGCCTCCGGGAAGTTAGTATTACTACTAGATCAGTCAGCAAGCATCAAATAACGCTCTCTCTTCAACAACTGGCACTGATTCAAATTGAATCCTTTTCTCACTGACATGCTTTGTACATCCTGCTAAATGACAATCTGACCCGCATAATTACAGCGATAAAATAACGAATTGATATTTATTTACAGTCTTTTTACTATATTTCGGAGGTTTAGTTCCCAAATGTTTAAAGTCCTACTTTATTATGTACATATGCGAACTTTTAATCTTCGTTTAACAAATCCTTCCTTAGTATTCTAGACATTCAACTTAATAAATACAGCTGACTCTGACTGAAATTGTTTCTTGCACAGACATACACAATATATTTCTACTTTCAGAAGCATGCACACATCAAAATATTTAGTAAAATACACTATTATGCCTAAAATATGTATTTATTCAAACATTAGATATACACAGAATTTTGATACATATACTGGATACAATAGAGAGCTAAACACTTATTAGTTCAGTAATATCCCGACTTCAGTATCTAATACCAATGTTAAACCAGTTAGAGAAAATTTAATAAAATACACTTAATATCTGGAACGGATTCAACTTGGGTCCGTTTCTTCATTGCATGTATTGCACATCATTTTTAATAAAAATGTAACACCCATAATTATGCTACCACAAAACAATAACAAATTTATTTATTTATAGCAATTTTTACAATACATCGAAAGTCTAGATGTCGAAGCGTTTAAAGCCCTTCTTCATTATTTAAGCAAGCGATCTTTTATTCTTTTTTTTAATTCGTTTACTAGCTTTTCCTATTAATTTCCTTATATACATAATGTATAAGAGAAGCATTATGACGGGGTCGAAAATTCGAATTCGAGTTTTCGACGGGAGTGCACGTTTCAAGCATCCCTGATCACGAATCAAACATTTTTGAGGTGATGTCTGTGTGTGTGTGTGTGAAAGTATGTGTGGGGTGAGTGTGTGTGTCAGTAAGTCTGTTGAGACGATATCTCACGAACGAATGGAGCGATTCGAATGAAATTTGGTACAAAAATCACAAACTGCGAATACTGGAAGCCTATTGTTTTTAAACGTAATCGAATGTTCAGAACCCCCCTAGATTTTGGAGTGAAATATTGAAAAAATCATCAAAAAATCAAAACCTTTAATAAAGTTACACAGATAGACATTTCTTATATAATTTTTCCTTAGAAAACGATTAGCATAAACTTTAGAACGCTAGCACGAACCGTTCTCGAGATATTGCATATTTTTCATATAAATTTATCAAAAAATCCCATAAATTAAAACAAAAAATTAATTGTTGAGAAACATGTTCACTTTTCATATGTAATATCATCCGATAAATTGGGTGACTTCAGTCTTGTGTATCTAGCTCGTTCCATTCATGAAAAAAGATACTTTGAGTAATAATTTTGTATTTGAACGCCAATAGTCATTTACCTGCTATAAGAATAACTTATTTCTCCGTCCATAACGCTTGGCGAGATGTTGGCGACGAATTTGGCGGAAAGTCGTCAACTTGGCGACTTTTTTAAATGTTGCCAAATTAACGAAAATCTCTCCAAATGGATAAAAATGACGCTAAATCAATAAAAATGACAACTAATTGTCGAAAATTCAATATCTTGGAAAGAATATAAGTATCTACTATAAGAATAACCGATTTTTTTTACCGTAAAAGTAGTAAATTCATCGCATTATGTAAGAAAAGTCATGTGTTGCCACATCAGATTTTTTTCCTTAAAAAGAAAACACTTGGATTTACTTGAATGTATTACTTCCATAGACTTATAGACTTCATTTCTGCTTTTCTAATTATGCACACATTAAACCGTTTGTTAAAGTACTCCAACACGACTCAAGCAATTCAAATATTATTTAACTCAGATTCTTGTATAATTCAAACATTAGACAAATACAGAACATTTGTACATAAACTTAATAAATAGAGATCTCATCACTAATTCAATGAATTCAAAGCCTTTGAAGCTAATGCCACTGCTTCAGCAAACGTAGAATAATATTCACATAATATCTGGTAATACTTCAACTTGGATCTTTCTTTCACTGTCACGCATTGCATATCATGTTAAATGATAATCTAAAGCACATAATTATAATACTACAAAACACTAACAAATTTAATTATTTACAGAGCGCTTTACTATACATCGAAAGTTAAGAACCAGAAGCGTTTAAAATCCTTCTTTATTATTTAAACAAGCGTTCTTTTATCATTTTCTTGAAAATTTGTCCTTTAATCTTTCCGGATTTTCTCCTAAGTAAAAGCAGTTGTATTTGCTTGAATGTTTTACTTGAATAAGCGTATGCACTATATTTCTACTTCCATAACCATGCACACTAACGTTTAATGGAATGCAGCAAGTCGACTCAAATTCTTATTTAATTAAAATGTATAATATAATTCATTAAAACATTAGACATACGCAGAAATTTAGAAAATAAACTAGATACATAAAAAGCTAAATACTAATTAATTCAGCAAAACTCGAAGTTTCCACAGCTAATACAACTTCTATTCCAGTTAGATGAAATTGCACTCAATGTCTGGCACGGGTTCATCTAGGATTCTGTTTTCAGTAGTATGCGTTGCACATCATATAAAATGACAAAATAACACGTAGTTATTTTACCACAAAACAATAAAAAATGAATTTGTTTACAATGCCTTTTATTAAGGTCAAAATCCCGAATCACCTTACTTCATTATTTAGATATTTGCTATTCTTTTCTTAAAAAACAGTTTACCAGCTTTGCAGATTTTCACCTTAACAAAGCAGTTGATAATGCTTGAGATTTTTACTTACAAAACTTATACAATATTTCTCTTGCATAATTATGCACAAGTAAAACTATTCGTAAAATACGTCAACATGACTCAAATCTTATATAATTCATATATTATTTAAATTACATTATTATTTAATTCAAACATCAAACATAATCTGTAATCACTAATAATTAATTAAAATTCAAAGCCTCGGAAGTTGATACCAATGTTAGACACGGGAAGTAAAACACAGACAAACATTTTCTCAATATTTACCAAAAATTCACATTGGAACATTTACCCATTGGCAAATTCGGTATATACAATGATTAATGTCAATCTAACACATAATTATGCTACTACCGTAGTCGTGTCTCTAGCTAAAGACATTTAATACTGTCTTATGAACGTTCGCTAATAATAATAAATTTATTCATTTACAGCATGTTAATTATACTCAAATCGTTTAAAGACCTGCTTAAAGTATTTAGACACATGTTTTTTTATTGAATTCTAAAATAATCATTCACTGGCTTATTATTCTTTCTCCTTGCCGCTGACTTTGCATGAATTTTTTATTTACATGCATTTCTATACTATATTTATACTTTCACAAAAATGTACTAGTTAATATACATGCATGACA
The DNA here is from genome assembly GCA_951213105.1 of Amaurobius ferox. Classification (NCBI taxonomy): domain Eukaryota; kingdom Metazoa; phylum Arthropoda; class Arachnida; order Araneae; family Amaurobiidae; genus Amaurobius; species Amaurobius ferox. The sequence continues at coordinate 87,563,527 of OX578144.1, forward strand.
CAAATTCTTATTTATTCCAAGTATTATTTGGTCAAACTTCTTGTTTAACTAAAATATCAAGTAATTTTGACACATACACTAAATACATCAAGAAATAATCACTAATGAATTCAGTAAAATTTGAAGCTTCCGTAGCTAATGCCACTCCTACACCAAACAGCAAACGTCGAATAAAATTCACTCAATATCTGGCAAAGCCTCAACAGTAATCATTTATCCACTGATATAATATGCATGTCATGCTTGAGGACAATATGGAGCACATAATTATGTTATCGCAAAATAATAAAAAAGTATAAAATTATTACACATTTTAATATAGTTTTAATTATACTTCTTATTATACTACTTTATATTCACTTTTTATGATACTTCGAAGGTTTAAATCGCAAATCGCATAAATCAACATTTAGCCTCATGATTTTTTATTCTTTACTAAAAAATTCATTCACTACTTTTCCAGAATTTATCCTTAATAAAAACATTTGACGTTTCGTGATTTTTTCATTTGCATAAAATTTTACTTACATTGCATCTCTATTTTCATACCCATACACACGGTAAAATGTTTACTAAAATACACCAATTTGATTTAAATTCTTATTTGTATCGAATACTATTTAATTCAAATTAATATTTAATTCAAAATTAAACATAGTAGTTTTCTACATAAGCTGGATATATAGAGATCTAAATACTAATTAATTCAGTAAAATTCGAAACCTCCAAGAAGATAATTGCTGCTGCTTGACAAGTTAGCAAACATCGAACAATATTCACTCAATATTTGGCACGGATTCAACTGGGATCTTTCTTCTATTGGCAAACATCGCACATCATGTTAAACATCACTCACAGAAATAATTATGTTACCGTAAAAACATTAAGAAATTTATTTATTAACGGCGCTTTTTACGATACATTGGGAGTTCAGATCGTCAAGTGTTTAAAATCCTATTCAAGTGCTCTTTTATTCTTTTATTAAAAATATTTCTTTAGCTTTCCATATTATCTTCTTAACAAAAGCAAATGACTTTGCCTGGTTGTTTCACTTACATAAACGTATACACCATTTTTATACTTTCATAATTGTGCCCCCTAATTTTTTTTTTAAATAACACAATATGACTCAAATTGTATTTAATTATTTTTCGCAAATATTGTTTAACTCAAATTATTTTGTAACTCAAACATTAAAAACATAATGACTCATCATAGAGAGCTAATCACTAATTAATTCAGTAAAATTCGAAACGTCCAAGAAGATAATTGGTGCTGTTTGACAAGTTAGCAAACATCGAACAATACTCACTCAATATTTGGCACGGATTCAACTGGGATCTTTCTTCCACTGGCAAACATCGCACATCATGTTAAACATCACTCATACACATTATGTTACCGCAAAACATTAACAAATTTATTTATTTTCGGCGCTTTTTACGATACATTGGGAGTTCAGATCACCAAGTGTTTAAAATCCTTCATAATTTAAACAAGTGCTATTTTATTATTTTCTTAAAAAATATTTCCTTAGCTCTTTATATATTTTCTTCTAAATAAAAATAGCTGACTTTACCTGATTTTTTCACTTACAAAAACGTATACACTATTTTTATACTTTCATAACTGTGCACACTTAAAAAGTTTTTTTTTTTTTAAATAGCACAATCTGACTCAAATTGTATTTAATTATATTTCACTAATATTGTTTAACTCAAATTATTTTGTAATTCAAACATTAGAAAAACAATGACTCATCATAGGGAGCTAATCACTAATTAATTCAGTAAAACTCAAAGCCACCGAAGCTTATCACTTCTAGTCTAAACAGCAAACGTTGAAAAACATTGCTTTCAATACCTGGCAAGGCTTCAACCTGGATTTTTTTCCCACTGGCAAGCATCGCAGATCATGTTAAATGACAATCTGACACACATAATTATGTTACCACAAAACAATAACAAATCTATTTATTTACAACTTTTTTTTACTATACCTCGAAAGTCTAGATCTCGAATCGTTTAAAGCCCCACTTCATTACTTAGACATACGCTCTTTTATTCCTTAAAAATTTCTTCTCTAGCTTTCCAGATTTTCACCTAACAAAAGCCGCTGACTTCGCTGAAGTTTTCTTGTTTTTTTTGTTTTTTGTTTTCTTTCCTTTACGCGGGGTCTTTTGATATTCTGGTTCGTGCTCGGCAATTTAGCTCGCTTGTGATCGAAAGCGTGAATATAATGGGGGAAAATCTTTTATATAATATTTTCAGAAGCGAATAAATTGAAGAAGTAAAATTCCATTATTTTCTGTGCCTCTGTTTTAGGGGCTTTTACCATCAGTGATTTATTACTTATCTCATTATGCTTATGAATATAAACAGACTTCAGTAATAAAAATGTAATTTGATCGTATTTTTTGTACCGTGTCAATAGAATTTCTACTGCTACGAGTGAAGATAACAACGAACTTGTCAGTATAATGTAGAATTTTACTGAAAAGTTACATCCTACTCGTGATTTATTATTTATTCTATTTAGGTATGAAAAAGATTCCTGTAACTACAAAAAAATATGTATTTTAATGCAATGTTTTTAACTGAATTCTCTTTGATATGAGAAGAAAAAATATATGAACTTTTATGATTTATGACTTTACTTTGTAATACTTTTGTATTTAAAAAAAACTAAATATTCATAAAAGGGAAAAATTCTGTTTTGTTACAAAATAGTATTTTTCTTCTTTTTTGCATTTTTCCAAAAAAATAAATTGAATTTTGTTTTTAAATATTTTAGGTCCTTCGTGTGTTGGCTTTACAGAAAAGTGTATTTACATTTGATGATTGGCAACATTGTATATATATATATAATTTTTTCTTCTTAGAACCAAGCAAACATTAGAAACACATCTTTGTTGTACATTTGATAATTGGCTATGTTTTACATATATACTTTTTTTTAGAGTCAAACAGACATTAGAAACACATCTTTGTTTCCTCGTTTGCATTTCTTTCACATGCTAATAAAGATTCCATTTCACAGCAAAATGTGTAAAATAGTTTTAGTGCCTAAATAAAGACATATCGAATAAACAAGTATATACTATTCTTTTAATGATTTAAAGTTCGTGTCTAATATACATGTTATCAATAGTATCAAGAAAGAGTGTAAAGATTTCAGTCTATTAATTAGGTGCTTCGTAGAGCAACTTTTTAATTAATTTTAAAAAAGCAAATTTTTATTTTGATTTAAACGATCTACTAATTTGATATTTAAGGACCTACTAATTTGATATTTATAAGCAAATTTTAACAACATTTAAATCATTAAATTAAATAACCCCTTTTTTCTTTCTAAAATGTCTTTCATAAGTTATTTCCTGTTTAAAGAGTTGTCAGGAAACATTTAATCTTCTTTTTTAATGATTACATAATTATATGGATACCTTTAATTTGCTACAAATAAATGTTTTTTATTTCAATAAACGACCTGATGTTATTCTGATTGCATATTAACACAACACTTTTTAAAGTAATTTATATTATCTTCCTTTTCTGCATATTGCATCATTTAAACTATAACGAAATAACACCCTTCATAGTGTGATAGAAAGTAAATATTTAAAATATTTACGAGTGCAAATAAATATTAATAACATTTAGTGTCACATCCTTAGTATCAGTGAACAGAAAACTGGAAACGTGGAAAAATAAAAATCTGGTAAAATTTAATATCCTTCTATTTGGATATATCTGCTGTATACCGTGTAGAAACATTTTATTTTAAACCATAGAACCATTATTTCGTAGAAAAGTGTGATATAATCCATATAATAATTGTCTAACGTATTTATGTCTTTAATAATCCCTGAAAAGCCCTCTGGCGACATTAGAAAATTAAATCTTTCCACACTTACAGTATCCAAAGACAAAAATTACAAGACAAAAATGATTTTGAGTCTCCTTCCTCCAGAAAGCGTAGAAAATGAGGGGTTTGAAAAGTCTATACCCTTCAACCCCCCCCCCCCTGTCATCTATAAGGTCGAATCTTTGCGCACATACAGTACTGCCTACCAGTCTATGTTCCAGACCCTAATGAAGCCGGATTCCATACTTTCTCATCCTCCAGGGGAGTAGAAAATAAGGGATTATTGAAAAATCACCCAAGAACCTCAAGACAACTTTTTCTGAATATTTGCACACTTATAGTATCGGCTACAAGATAAAAAATGAATTGGAATGAGGTGTTCGAAAAGTCAAACCATATACTTCAAAAGCCCTTCGGTTGCCTAAAAGGCTGGATTTTTGCTCACTTACAGTAACTCCTGAGGTCCAGAACCTAACGAAGCTGGATTGTACATTTTGTCATCCCCCAGGTGCGTAAAAAATAAGGAATTATTGACAAGTCATTTAAGGACCTCAAGGCTATTTAGAAGGTCGAATATTTTCCCATTTATTTTATTGATTACAGGACAAAACCTAACTAAACCAGTTTAAAATAATTTAGCGATTAGTGCCATATATTTTTCAACAAAATAAAAATTATTTAAAAAAAAGTGCAACAGGACAAAACCTAACTGAACCAGTTTAAATTAATTTAGCGATTAGTGCCATATATTTTTTAACAAAATAAAAATTATTTATAAAAAAAGTGCAATTTAGTTTTTGAAGAATGATAGTTTCTGTCTCCTTGCCAGGCTTGAACATGAATGAAGTTATAATATATATATATATATATATATATATATATATATATATATATATATATATGTTTCACTATAAAAAACATCTTGTATGAGATTATGAGATTTGTATTATGTGGATTTGATGGACATCCAATTGTAGCTTACAAAAAGAAACTTAAACAAAGTACTAGTTCCTTCGGCTGTGATTTTCACTTGTACACATAAATATATATTTTCGTAAATAAAAAAAATATTGTGTAGCTTTCGCAGAAAAATGCAGACTCCAAAAATATTTTATTGATTCGTATGTATCAGAGACTCGAGTAGTATCATAACCGCACAACTTAGAATACAAAAGTATAAAATCAAAACTGAAAGGCATATATATTTTTCGGCAAATGGTATGGCTGTATATTGGAGTATATCTATAACACTAAGGAAGTAGATACTAGTCGAAGATCTGTATAACAAATAATTTGCCGTATTCGCTGTGACATACGCTGGAAGTGCTACAAATAGTGAAATACGCTGGAAGTGCTACAAATAGTGAAATACGCTGGAAGTGCTACAAATAGTGAAATACGCTGGAAGTGCTACAAATAGTGAAATACGCTGGAAGTGCTACAAATAGTGAAATACGCTGGAAGTGCTACAAATAGTGAAATACGCTGGAAGTGCTACAAATAGTGAAATGGGAAAAGCGGAAAATGTTGTATGTGTGTGTGTGCATATGTGTTTTATAATACTAAAATACTGTATTTCCGAGAGAAGATTTAGGCAAGCTTTTTTTAAGCGAAGAAATTTAAATGAAACAATAAAAGTACCACACTCACGCCAGTATGCCACATTATATTGTGACGGACGCGACCATCTGCACTACACGTCAATAAGCACTTATGGATTACGCCGACTACGAGAGCGGTTCCTCCATAGGTTTTATCGCCGTTAACTTCATCATATATGATCTAATTCAGAAGAAATAAACTGCTTCTATGAATTTACACAAACTGCATAATTTACAATAGAAATAAGATAATATTTCACCCCACAAAAATAGACAATTAAAAAAAATATTTTTTTAAAGAAAATATAATAAAATAAAATAAAGTCTTTATTATTGTTCCATGCACATCATGGAACGCAATTTATAAAAATAAAACTGAAAATCTGTCTGTCCGTCTGTTTGTTTGTCTCATCATCACGAGAGAACGGCTGAACCGAATTTGATGAAATTTTGTGCGTAGCCTTAAAATATCCCCACTTAAAATTTTGTCCATGTTTCAAGTTTCTAAAACCAGGGGTTGTCGAGATATTATTGAAAAACAAAACTTTTTCATAGGAGTTCTAATCTGTAACTCCCTGGTTCCTCCAAACGAAAAGGTTGGAAATGACTGGTTTAAAACGTGAAAGTGAATTAAAACGCTATTTCTGAGTTTGGTGGAATATTTTTGCGCTAATTACTCACTTTGTGAATATATGAATTGTTTGAAAACATGAACGTTTGAAACATGAATGCAAATGGAAAAATTATCTCCATGGTTTATTTTTCACAAGCTTTTACTCAACAATGAAAAGTATTCAGAAATCAAAACGGTTATTTAAATATCAGCTTTTTATGAGGAAGATTCTACCTTATACCATGTTGCTCAGCAACGCAATGAAGTTAAATGTGCTTTTTAATGTTTATTATTATGTTTTCGATTTGAATAATAAATGAATGGATATAAAATATATCTTATAAATGCACGGTTTGATTTTTCTTTTAATTAAAATAATTACGGACTCCGCACATCACTTTCATTTATTTTGGCAAAGAATTTTCAAACTTATATACTGAGTTTAGCCAATGAACTCATATATGGTGTTTAGCCAATAAACTCATATATAGTGTTTAGCCAATAAACTCATTCAGCCGATTGTTGAAACAGAATAAGACTAGAATGGGTATATCTTCTAATACAATTTTTGTGTTTTCATTTCATATGTACAAACGGGATCGGAATGTTCCATTCATCAGATCTGCAAATTCAGATCTACGAATTTGGCGGAATATTGCTAACTTGGTAATTTTTCTAAAACGTTACCAAATTGAAGGGAATGCCACCAGATTGACAAAAACGACACTAAATCAATGAAATTAATTTTGTCTTTTTAAAAGAGAGTACTGAAATGATTTTTAGTAGCATTTGTCTGCCAGTCCAACCATCCTGTTTAGTAACACATTTAGCGAATTTTTAAAATGTTACCAAAGTGATAGAAATGTTTGTAAATCCATAAAAATATCTTTATAAAATTGCGCTAAATATATGAAATTAATTATGTTTTGTTAGGGAATAGTATTGTGATGATGTTTTGTCACTTTGTCGTCAAGTGGGACTGTTAGTTTAGCAGTCCTACTTGGCGATACATTTGACAATTTTTTAAAATGTCGCAAAATTGCCGAAAATGTCGCCAAATCTTCCATAGAGATAGCATTATTCATACGATATATTTTCCAACAATTTATTTGAAGCAAATGATATCACGTCGCTTAGGAACGGATTTAAATCCAATGTGTTTATGCGGCAGATGATTTTTATTAAATCATTTCCGATGTAAATAATAAAGATATGTATATAAAATAAATTTCATTGATATTGTATTTTTGACTGGATAATATCAATTACGTTCTTCGGGTTTGAACGTTATTATTATTGATATTTTCTGGAAGTATTGGTTCAGAGATTATTGATAATTTTAAGTTCAAATGCCTTTGTTTCATTATGGCAAAAGTTGTTGAAACTCATATATTGTACGTTGTTCGAGTAATATTCTACAAATGCACTGGTATATCTTCTAATATACGAGAATATAAGTAGTACAGGCGGTGGCATATATTTTGATATATATTGGCATATATTGAAATCAATTACGGCCTTCTGGTATAAATATTACGGGGATTATTGATATTTTTAATATATTACGTCATCTGTTTTATTTTGGCAAATATTTTTGCGACTGATATTATAATACGGGTAATCTTCTACTAACACACTGACATATCTTCTAATCAAAGTATGCATATATCATATAGTTTTAGCACTTTCATTTTGGCATATATTGGAATCAATTACTGCCTTCAGGTTTAAATATCAATTTTCATACAGGTTATATCTTCTAATATTCGCGTATATAAGTAGTACGGTTCACATAAAATTTTAACGCTTTCATTTTGCATAAAATAATATAATTTCATATTTTTTATAAATTTGCTTACAAAAGGGACCAGGATGTTTTATTCTTCAGATCTGCCCGTGAAGATGATTTTTATAGCGAGAACATATATTCTTAAACTCCTTATTAGGAGCATTAAATTAAATATTTTTACATAATATTTCGATTGTCATTTAGTATACTATAGGAATTTGCACATGATTGTGAATTTCAATTTCTTTATATTATATACTCCGTATGAAGAGCGGGTATGCTGCTAGAATCTAAATAAAACAAAGTTAGGCGAATCTCCCTCCCCTGGGTACCCTGTACCATCTTCACGCACAACACACATCAAAAATTTCGCATTTAAATCATGCAAAATGAATCATTTTCGTATCTATACTATGAAAAGCAACCGGGTATGTATGTATGTCCATCTTCGTTCAAAGCTCTTACTTGTGGCAGAAGGTCGCGGTTTCTCTTTAAAGACTCAGCTATCGACCCGGATATTAGCCCGAAACTTTCGATGATTCGAAAACTTGAATATGCTTTAAAAAAAAAATCATAAACCTCTCTGTTTGGGCCATTTTGAGGGTGACAATATATATCCGGCTTCGTCTCAAGACCCTACTGAGCCAAAATGTCACAGTTCTTTTTAAGCCGCTATAGATCCGGAGAGTATTCTGAAACTTTTCAAAATTTCGAACATTTGAATATATTTTTAAATAGTTGTAAAAATCCCTCCAATATGAGGGTAAAATTATATGTCCGGCTTCTTCGGAAGCACCTACTTGGTCTAGTATTTCGCAATTTTTTTAACCGTAGCTATCGAACCGGCGAATAGCCCGGAACTTTCGAAAACTTAATTTGATTTTTAAATACCTGTAAGAAAACCTCCAAAATGAGCGTAAAAACAAATGTCTAAGAAAAACGTGCCTCTTTCTAAAAAAAGGATAGAATCTTGGTTCTTGTTTTGAACGGAAGACAGATAAATTTTAAAAGCTTCTAGAATCCGAATTTTTGATAAAGTTGATAGTCTTATTTATACACGTTTTTAGAATTAGTGAAAAAACAATGAAACGTATCGCCGTACTGTTCACATTAAAACTGTCTCTAATTAATGAATGTTGAAGAAGCTGTCTTCAAAATGTGTCAATAACAGTTAACCGTTCCGTAGCTCTGGAAAACAGCAATTGACCTCGCTGCCAGTTTATTTCTCAATTTTTGACAATTAAATTAAGGATTCAATAACTTTCATTGTCATTTAGTGTAGCAGAGCTCGGGAGTAGAAACTTCTATCTATGTTATAAATAATATTGCCATCTAGGCGACTCTTGTTCAAAATGTAATGCAATTTTTACGTTATATTTTCTAATATGCAATGGATGGACTCTGCCTGGTCGCGTTAAACTTTGATCACCGCCTGTTGCTTTATTACTTTTTTGAAATAGCAGATTGCTATTAAAACTGTTTACTATGTATACTGACCACTAACAGGCAAAGCTCGCTAGTTAATCTATAACGATTAATTCTGTTAATTGCAAATGTTTAAACAAGTATTATTTAAGTTTGTTCAGATGTTTGAGTAGACTGATAGTAGACTGAGAGTTTGAGTAGTAGATGTACTTAGATGCCATTTTGATCACAAGGATATATCTTAGTGGAATATCACAGAAAACTTCTATTAAGAAATAATGTAATATTTATACCATTCTTCGAAATTTAAAATATCCATTCATGACTAAAAAGCAATATGAAACATTTAATGTATTTCCCTTTTAAACCAATCAAAAATGTAGTATACATTTTCATTAGATAATTTTACATAGTTTACATCGGTATAAAAAGAAATGCAAATAACATATTATTATTGAAAATTTTTATTATTTAAATATATGTAAAATTAATATTTTAGACAATGAAAAATATGCTTACTTTCCTATATAACACTTAAAAAACTTTTGCAATTCTAATATTTTTGAAATAAGCTGTTTCCAAAAGCATTTGGGTGGATGAAACATTTAATTTTTGTCACATAGTTTCTCTGATGCATTTGTGTAAAGCTAAAAGAGTGCTCATGAAGAGAATTTTTAAATAAGAATATCAGTTCAGTCCAAAGACTATTTTTAAAGAGTGGAATTCAAATCCATTTAGATATTCACACTATTTGGCTTAATAAATGTTTCGCGAAACAGACGATAATTACATATTTTTTGTTGACTCACGCTTCTAAAAGTGTTTTAATCACGGAATTCAGATTTTCTCAGTATACTGTGTTCGTTTTGTTGTATTGGAAAAAAAAATTGAGCATGCCATAGTTTTATGTACCACTTTATTAGTTAAAGAAAATATTATTAAATTTATAATTCGTGCGGAGCTTGTGAAGGAATTACAAAAATTTGTGAGACATATACAGACTTATTTGCAATATATTCTGAAATTGAGTAAAAAAGTAAATGGTTAATATAGAGTAGCAAACCCAAATTTTGATCACATTTTAGTGCATCTAACCTCATATGAAAATGTCAAGTGTCATCGCTCTCTAGCCATTTTTATGGGACAATATACACTACTCCATGTCATCTCAAAAACTAAACACATTATTTTTAATTACGCAAAACTCTTTATTAATTAGTATTTAATAAAATAAGATCGACACATATTACTCTTTATTATAAAATACTTAATATATTACGAATGTCACATATTTTTCATTATTTCGCAATATTTCACTATATATTTCGTAGTATAACGTAATAGCCGACGTGGTTGTCGAGTAGTGAAGGAAAGCGTTTCCGTTACAATCGCTCGACCGCCACGTTGTGGGTTCGAGCCCCACGTAAGGCATGGATGTTTGTGTTGTGGGCGCACTGTGATCCGCCCCCCCTCTGGGGCAACGTCAATGGACGGCTAAATGGTTCACACTCTGGCCGCTGTAATAATATAATAAAGGCGAATGACGAAGGTCAAAGTGCCTGGCCATTTGAAAAAAAAAAGTATTACGTAATATTTCTTAAATAAGTAATATTTGTGCATTACTACGCACCGTCCTCTTCACTGTATCAGCTCATCAATATTAAACACTCCAAATGTCACTTTAAATCTACTGTCATTTTCTCCACCAAAGTCATGAAAATATGGGGCTGATGCAATTCTTTTGAGCATTTTTAATGATTTTCTTAATAATATACAATTCTTCTCTGTATTCTTACAAATATTTGTATTTTCACCGCATTACGTGTTGAAACCCAGACCGTCCGACCTACCAGAAAGGTGTAAGGTAACTGTTTGGACGGTCGGAAGTGCCACCCAATTTAGACCGGAACCCAGTGGGGGAGGCATCCACAAGGACCGTACCCTCCTTTCCCTACCACCAACCTCTCGGAAGGACTTTCGGACCCACATGTTTAACGTGATCGTACTCCGCATGAACACGGCGGCAGTTTTGGCAGTGGCTGGAATCGAACCCGGGCCTACCGAGTGCAACTCCAGCGCGCTAACCAATGGGCTACCGCGCCCACCGCATTACGTGTGACATAATGCAAGAAAAGAAATTACATAATATTTTTCCCAACTCTCTTCTTAAACTTTCTTGGAAGTCTTTATTTACCAAGTTTTGAAACCTAGATGATAATAAATTTAAAATCACGTACAATGTTATTAAATAGAGTTGTTTATTTGATGAAACATTCTATTTTAGGCCCAAATTCTCACACGATAAAGCTTAAAGTCACACACTTGAGTAAAATCAAAATAATTTCGATAAAAAGTATTTTTAAATAACAATTTCTATACAAACGCTAAATTTTAAAGCCTGGAATTAAAAGTAATTCGGAAATTTACACTGTCTGACATAATTAATGCTCTGCGGAACAGGCGATAATTATATATTGTTTGCTGACTCGAGATTCTAAAATTGTTTCAATCACGAAAGCTAAATATACTCATGCTGTGTTCGCTTCACAATCTCGTGTTGTATTGGGACATCTTGCGCGCGTAACAGTTTTATGTACCACTTTTTTGTAACGATTTATTCTTATTACTTTAACAGTTATTTCCGTAGATATAGTTCTAAATTTTGCCGCGTAATAAGCTTAAAACTATTTTTATATGTGCGATATTACGTGTGATACTAATAATTGCATGTAGTCATAAACGTCTTCTTTCTATTCCTTGAAAGTATTTATTTACTGTCTGTAAACTAGATAATAACAAATATAACAAGAAAGATCAATCATGCTTAAAGCATTGATTATGAAACACTTTCCAACTTCAATGCAATTTTATTTAAAAAAGTCGAAAATGCAATACAATCCTCGGTAATATTTTAAAACTTATCACAATACTACATGATTTATTATATTTGAAAACTTAAACATTCATTGAAAAAAATGACCTTCATTCAAATGACGGCATTGAAATATAAATTGCCTGGTTTAAATATCTCTAAAATGTAATACATTCCACGGTAATATTTTTAAAACTATCATAATACTACGATAATTTATTATATTTGAAAACTTCATCGAAAACAACTGAAATAAATTCAAATGACGTCGTAGAAAAAATAACACGCCTGGATCTCTCTATAAAAGCAGGATTTCATTCATAACTTTCTCCCATTCATATCATTCACCACAATACTATAATAATTTATTTTATTTAAAAATTAAGACCATGGAGCTACAATTCATAAACTCTATGCTTAAAACTTCATCGAAAAAAATCGTCCTTCTGTTTATAAAATCAATTAATATTTCATTCATATCAGCCATGCAGACTCCATGGACTGAATTATTTTGTGTTAAAGAAATACAGTAATTCTAATATAACTCATTCTACATATTTTGCTGTTTACATTTTACATAGGTGAAAAGTAGGCTTAGTTGTAGAAATAATCAAATTTGAATGAGAATTTAAACTCAAATATATTGTCATTGTGTTGTTTTAGTATGTAGATGCACAGAATTTAAGCAAAAATAAAGTAGTTTTAGGACGGATACAACACTCAATATGAATTAAAAAGAACTTTAAAAAATCACGATTTTGAAACAAGATGGATGCCATATATCATTTTGAAGTGGGTCATGTGATCGTTTCATATCATGGTCACGTGATCGTTTCATATAAGATGTGTAATTATTATTTACATTTTTATTTAAAAAATTACTGAATATATTTCGCTGAATTTTTTTTTATATATTTTATGGAATAATTTGACTATTACCTAAAATTTTCGAAGCAATTTGTGAATTTTGAATCCGCTTAAAAAATGTTTGAAAAATTAGGTCCCATAGGGCTCAATGTATTTCATTTTTTCAACTCGGGTTCAATCCAAAACTAATTGGGTGATATTATTCATTTATGTTCCCATAGGTCCTACAGACCGTCTGAACAACATACTAAAATTTCATTTTGATTAAGTCATTTTTACGGCAGTTATCGTGCTAACGGACAGATAGACAGACAGACAGATAGACAGACAGAATGAACAAAGTCATAAACACTTTTCAACTTTGTTGTAAAGTGTTAAAAACCACGTGCAGTACTTTGCAAATACAGTTTTATTCGATGAAATATGCTATTTTAGTCACAAACTCTCACATGATAAACCATAACTTTCCACAAATTATTAAACGCATAAGAATTCAAATGAAGAGTATTTTTAAATAAGAAATTCTATCCAAACATTATTTTTAACGACTAAAATTAAAAGTGATTCAAAAAACATAATTAATGTTTTACGAAAGAGGCGATAATTAATATGTAATAAATTATATTATTAACTGATTTCAAGCTTCTAAAATTGTTTCAATCACGGAAGCTACATTTACTCTGTATAATGTGTTCGCTTTTCAATCTCATGTTGTTGAATTGAAATAAATTGCATACATGTCAGTTTTATGTACCACTTTTTTTTTACTAAGCAATGAATTACTTTGTAATTTTCGTTGCTTTGATAACATTTTCTCTATATGTATTTATATGTAACTACTTAATTTCCCAGCGGAATAAAGTTTAAAAATATTTTTATTATTGCTGTATTACGTGCGATTTTATGCTACGGAGAAATACATAATTTAGTCATTTTTAACACTTTACAACAAAGTTGAAAAGTGTTTATGACTTTGTTCATTCTGTCTGTCTGTCTGTCTGTCTGTCCGTCCGTCTGTCCGTTAGCACGATAACTGCCGTAAAAATGACTTAATCAAAATGAAATTTTAGTATGTTGTTCAGACGGTCTATAGGACCTATGGGAATATAAATGAATAATATCACCCAATTAGTTTTGGATTGAACCCGGGTTGAAAAAATGGAATACATTGAGCCCTATGGGACCTAATTTTTCAAGCATTTTTTAAGCGGATTTAAAATTCACAAATTGCTTCGAAAATTTCAGGCAATATTCAAATTGTTCCATAAAATATTTAAAAAAAAATTCAGCGAAATATATTCAGTAGTTTTTTAAATAAAAATTAAAATAATAATAACACCTCTTATATGAAGCGATCACGTGTCCATCATATGAAACGATCACATGACCCACTTCAAAATGATATATGGCATCCATTTTGTCTCAAAATCGTGATTTTTAAAGTTCTTTCTAATTCATATTGAGTGTTGTATCCATCCTAAAACTACTTTATTTTGGCCTAAATTCTGTGCATCTACATACTTTAACAACGCAATGACAATATATTTCAGTTTAAATGCTCATACAAATTTGATTATTTCTACTATTAAGCCTATTTTTCACCTATGTAAAATGTAAACAGCAAAATATGTAGAATGAGTTGTATTAGAATCGCTGTAATTCTTTAACACAAAATCATTTAGTCTATGGAGTCTGCATGGCTGATATGAATGAAATATTCATTGATTTTAGAAAGAGAAGGACGATAATTTTCGATGAAGTTTTACGCATAGAGTTTTACTTACTTGTAGCTCCATGCTCTTAATTTTTAAATAATATAAATTATTATAGTATTGTGAGGAATGACATGAATGGGGGAATTATTTATGAATGAAATGTTGCTTTTATAGAGAGAGCCAGACGTGTTATTTTTTCTATGACGTCATTTGAATGGATTTCAGTTGTTTTCGATGAAGTTTTCAAATATAATAAATTACCGTAGTATTATGACAATTCTAAAATTATTACCGAGGAATGTATCACATTTTAGAGATGTTTAAACCAGGCAATTTATATTTTAATGCCGTCATTTGAATGAAGTTAATTTTTTTCGATGAAGGTTTAAGGTTTCAAATATAATAAATTAATGTAGTATTGTGATAAGTTTAAAAATATTACCGAGGAATGTATTGCATTTTAGACATGTTTAAATAAAATTGCATTGAAGTTGGAAAGTGTTTCATAATCAATGCTTTAAGCATGATTGATCTTTCTTGTTTTTCTTTAATTTCTTGAGAGCGTCCGTTTATAACGCTCAAAAAACTAGATAATATCACATTTAAAACTGTGTACAGCACTTTGCAAATGAAGTTATCTTTGTCGATGAGGCATGCTATTCAGTCGATGTATGCATGCATTTAGTCGATAAAGCATGCATGTTTGTGGCAGAATACACACGGGAATACAGAAATACACACGGGATCAAACCTAAAGTCTTACTTAAGTTAAAGCACAAGAAATACAATGAAGAGTATTTTTAAATAACAATTTCATTCTAAACATCATTTTTCAAGACTGGAATTAAAAGCCATCCGGAAATTTACACTGTGTGTCATAATTACTCTTCGCGAAGAAGACAATAATTACATATTATTTAATGACCCAAGCTTCTAAAATTGCTTCTATTAGGAAAGCTAAGTTTACTCTGTGTACTTCTGTTCGTTTTTCAGTACTATCGTGTTGCTATATTGTAATAAATTGCGCACGTGACAGTTTTATGAACCACTTTTTTTACTAAAGAACGATTTACTTAATCTTCATTAATATAAGGCATTTTATTGTAGATACATATCCCCAAAATTTCGCAAGCGAAAAATGTTAATTACCATATTACCTGTGCTTTATGGCACTACGGAGAAGTGCAAAATATTGTCATAAATGGCATTTTTAAATTTATTGAACGTGTTTATTTATTACTCTGACAACTAGATATAAGTAAATTTAAAATCACGTGCAGTACTTTGTAAATATTATTCATTCAATGAAGCATGCTATTTTAGCCACAAACTCTCACGTAATAATGTGTAAAATAACACTTTTGATTAAAAACAAAAGAATTCTTTTAAAGAATATTGTTAAATAACAATTTCTATCCAAACACAACTGTTAAAAGCTTTTCAGAAATTTACACTGTCTGACATAATGAATGTTTTGCGAAATATATGATCATTATATATTGTTTGCTGACTAAAGCTTCTAAAATTGTTTCAATCACGGAAACTAAATTTATTCTGTACACTGTGTGCACTTTCCAGACTTCGTATTGTTGTAGTGGTATATAGTGCACACGCAACATTTTTGTGTACCACTTTTTTTTTTTACGCAGCAACGATTTACTTGAAGAATTTTTAATATTTAATGCACTTTTCTGTTAAGATATATCTCTTACATTTCGCAGCGAAAGAGATTGAAAAATATTTTTTATTATTGCCGTGTTACGTGTGATTTAATGTTACGGAGAATTGGTCATAAATATCTTTGAAGTGTTCCTATATCGCTCTATGAAAACTAGATAATTTAAAACCATGTTATATTTATTGCAAATACAGTTATTAGATGGAAGCGAAATATGTGCGTTTTATGCATATCATTTCATTTTTATATATACTGCATACTTTTATTTAGATTACTTAAAGATGGTATACAGCACAACCGTATTTATATAATGTAGCGCATTGCATTCATTAGTCTGGTGTTAATTGTGCATCTTCTAGCGTACTGCATCTATTAGTACTGTATTACTAGATTATATGGAAGCATCTATAGAGTATTTTATTTGTTATCGAATATTTTAATTATGTGTCACTTATTACTTTTCCACCATTGCATAGCATATGTTAAGAGAAATGAATGTGATGGAATCAAAGTCAAACTCTTGGGTATTGTTGAATCTCCATATTTCAGATTCCCTGAAAACAGATCTACCAATTTTTGCATTATGCATATGTGCCTGTGAACCTGTGATAAGACATTTCTTTAAAAATCAAGCAAATCAAATGAAATCTGGTTCGATTATTTTGAATCATTAAAAGTCAAAGATCTAAAGATTTTAAAAATGTTAGATTGAGAAAAGGCGCATTTTTTTTCTTCTCTTCATAGCTTTCCCAAAATAGTAAAAAAGTATACAAAGCATAATTAAAGATGTTTACAGAAATAATAATTTCATGTGTAATATGTTTTTAAACAAATGACATAATTTGCGAATTTTACCTTAGGCATATCGCGGGATATTGCACGTTTTTGATATAAAAGGGAAATGTTAATAAAATAAATATGCTCATCATCATAAAATACGTGAATGCTTCATAAGAACGTATAATCAGATATTAATGTACACTACTGTTAGGTAGTTATTATAAATTAGATATTTGAATTAGGGTAGTTTGTAGATAGATATTAGAAATTTTTGTTTTCAACAAAAGCGATATTTCCTCAAAATTCAAGATATTTCCAAGAAATTTGGTATATATAATTTAATCAGCAACAAGAACAACCAGAACACCCGAAAAATTTTCAACGCGTTCCTATTTTATAAAATATCTCTAATTTATGTCAGTGTTGCCATACAATATATAATTTTTTTAATTTGTACGGAAATCATATATTAGATACAATAGATTGTTTTTAATAGAAAAATGTTTACTTTAAGAATTTTCTATGGATCAACACCTATTCGGTGAAGATATATCTTTAGACCTTCGTGTTCAAGTAAGTTGGAAATTACTACCACATTACGGTAATTATATGCCGCTAATAATATATAAATTAATTGTATTATATAGCCATAACCGTTTTCAAATTATTTAGAAGCACTTAATAATTGTAGTCTGTAAACGATACATTATTCAAATTTAAAACAAGTGTAAGTTACTTCGTAAATCCTATTCAAAAAGAATTAGTTGCATGTTTCAAAGGATTTCCTATATTATAGGAATAATTACTAACAAAAAATATACGCTACTAATATGCTAGAACTAAACTGAAGTTCACTTTTAAACATTTTTTGTACAGTCTAATTTTCTCTGGGAATTTCTAATCAAATGTGTACTTAAACCAAAACTCAAATCCGTACACTATGCTCCTAAACCTTTTCTCCGCCGTACTATCTGGTGAAAATAATTTCTCAAATCCGTTTGAGATTTAAAAATTAATTTATATCTAATTATAACGCTAAGATTTAAGACAAACATTACAAAATAAATGCATTCATAAAACTATATCAAATTGAGTAATTTAAAAAAAAAACTTTATAAAATAATTATAAACTTTATGAAATACTTGCTGCATAAATAAATAATAAAATTATAAAATAAAGCGAAAACTCGCCATTTTAGATATAATATACATTTTTACCCCCGATTTAGCTCTAGTCACGTGTACTTTCAACTGCGTTACGATATTAATTAAAGTGGTAAAATTTCCAAGGATAACACATTCAAACAGTTGTTGAAAACAGCTTATTTGAGTTTAAAATGTATTTTGTTTTAACCCAGTTCTGTATTTTACAGTATACTTGTTCATTTCAATAAAATAGAGTAATTATGTCTTCTAAAATTATTTTTATGGTTTCGTAAAAAAAAAAAAATTTCATCGATACTTAAATTTTTTTTTTTTTATTTATGTCTTTAGATTTCATGCATATATTTAAAACCTGCAAGATTCGCACGATTTCTCTGAATATTTTTGTGTTGAAAGCCTTTGTAAAAGAAAACCATTTCCGGTTTTCAGGTTGTAATGGGTGGCAATATAAAGATTTATCCCCTACCTTACTCACCAATAACAATAAGGGGGTACATCCGTTCAGGGTGCTCTGCTTATTGTGCTACATAAAGTATATTTTTTTATCATTTCTTTTGAATATATTCTATAAAAAAATAATCTTGCCACATATAAAAAAGAAAATTTATCGAACTTTTTTTTTTTTACTTGTTCCTTATTTATTTTCTTTAGTCATTGATGAGATGACATTATGAGCAACAAGCGCACGAACAAAACTTGAATGAAATCTTAAACAAAGTTGTTCAATTATGGAATTAAATAATGTTTGCCAAGAAGCGTTCACTTACGAAACAAGGAACCAAAAATAATTAATGGAGCATGAAAACCTGAGGAGAAATGAAAATGAAAATTTTGTGAATATGGAAATTATAAAAAAAAAGTTGCTGCATAAATAAAGAAAAAATCCTTAGAATATCGCTATATATTTGAAAAACAACATAAAGTGAATATAACTATTTAATTCGGATCAAAATTAAACAACACTATTAATACAGCGAGATACGGAAATTATACAATAATTAACCACTATGCTTAAGTACGTAATACATGCGCATTACGCCGCTGTATATATAAAACACTCTTTGAAAACTTTTAAACTTTACAGTCCGATTATTCCTCCTATTTATTTTAGTCATATAAATGTATCTAATATACAAAATATATAAATTACATATAAACTAGCAAAATAAAAAACAAATACCTAAAATATATATATTAATATATATTTAATTAATGTAGCATATTAAAATTAGTATACATAGCACATTAATTCTACGCTATTAAATGTCAATCAGTAATGTATATTTTATATCTAAGTCCTAAAACAAAGTTAGCTCATTATAAAGTACTAGGATAATTTGAAAACGAGGTTTAAAATAAAAATTAAAAGGTTTAGGATACATTTAAATACAATTTACATTAAATTATACATTTTAAAAAGTATATGAAATATTTCCTCAATATGTTTACGTAAATGTAATAGAAGATAATTCTCACAATTTGACACAAAGACATAATCTACTTGATAATAAGATATATGATCAGATTTATTTTAACTTAAGTGAGTTCAAAATAAATAAAAAGGCAATGCGTGCATAATTAGATGCTTATATAAATCGATATTTACGTATAACTGTTTTTAAGTAATCACTAATAGCAGTTTCCTTAATAAAGCCAATTTATATATACATTGGAAGATCATTTACATAATATGAAATTTTTATTTTATCGAGTTGCATATTTAATTTAAGTGCATCTATTTTTATATATTTATAAGAAAATATAAATATTTTTTAAAAATGCCATACGCAATTTCAACGAAATTAATATATTTCAATGGAATTTAAAATAAAAAATGAGTTAAGATTATTCAAATAAATATCATTTTAAAAATTATCGTACAACTGTGATTTACATTATATATATATATATATATATATATATATATATATATATATCTCAAAATTCTATTTTATATTTTATTGATATATAACACATCTCGATTGTTCAGGAAAAATCTGCAACATTTAATTATGTGAATTTAACGTAATAAACTTTTTTCTTGCGCTGTAATACACTTATTTAATTGGGAAGTAAAACAAAATGCATATATGGACAGAATATACAGAAATAATGCAAGATCAAAAGTCTAAATGTTGAAATTGATTTTCAGTTTTGTAAAAACTAATTTTCTACCAGATTCCAATACTTTGGACTCTAACGTTAAACCGTCTATAAAATTGGAAATATTCATGCAAATGAAATTGTCCTTAGAAGCTTCTAAATCAGTACAAAGAAAGTTGAAAAATTATATTGCTGTAGAAGCAAAAAGCAAACTGAAAAGATTTGTAACAAAAATTTGTAAACACAGAAATGTATTGTTTTTATGTATACACATGTTTGAGTTCACTTTTCCTTAATGTGTTTTATATAAAACCAAAAATAAATCATATTTAATACTATGCAGTTATATTTCCTATAGATTATGAGATTCTTTTGACATAATATTGAAATTATAACAGAGCCCAAAGTTAATTTGATGACAATGTTAATTTAATGATAAAAAAAAAATGTCATTTTCATTATCTACAATTTTTTATACTTATGTACACTACTTCATATCCTTGTAGCAAGTTAAGACATTTTTGTGATAAAAAAAAATTCATTAAAAGCAAACGCATATGAATTTTACATAAATGAACAAGTTACAGACACATTAATTTATTTTTTTTTTAATTTCATATAAAATATTTCAAGTAAAGTTCTGGTAGCTATTGATACCATTTTAAAAATCAATCTCTCATGATTTTAATTTTAACAGGAAATGCTTTGCAAAATAAAAAGTTTTACGTGTTTCTTACAAAAACTCAATGCCCTCCCCCCCCCCCCCCAAAAAAAATATAAATAAATAAATAAATGTCCGGTAAATATTGACATCCTCTGATATACTCTCTGAAGATTTAAATTAAATACGAAGCGCACAACTTAGTAAAACAAAAGCAACTGCGACGCCCCACAGGATGATTCCCGGGCATTTGTTTGCCTTAATGCGACACCTCTCCGTCAAAAAGTCGAGTTCACTACAGTCCTAGAACTTTACAGGAGGGAAAATCCTCCGCTCGCGACCTTGCGAAGCGAAGTGAAAAGCAAAAAACGTTAAATAACTCCACTCGGCAGCTGCTAGACGCAAGAGGAACTCATAACAAAACTTGGGACTCACCTGAAATAATGCCATAGGTTTGAAGCACGGAGTTCGAGAACAGAACAACAGTACAGCTCGGCTCCTCGTGAGGAAATCGAGGGCAGGTTTTGCGCGGAACGAACGTCACCTGCGCTCACTGACTGCGCCTGCGCCGGCCGAGAACAAGGTTAAAAAGGGGGGATGCGGTGGCAGTAGATCCCCTCGGCAAAGGTAGCCAGCTTGCGGCTGGCAATAATGGCGGCAACATTCTAAAATTGGGGAGGGGACATGCGCTTTGTTTCTTTTCTTTTTTAATTGGTCTCATTAACGCGCCATTGCGCCGTGTTTTTGAATTTTACCCGATGGAGCACGAGTGTATTGTTTGTACCAGCAATTAGTCTAATTAATTAATTGTTTGCTCGAAAGTATGCGGGTGATAAAATTTTTAGATGCGCTCTAAGAATAAAAACGCACAGGACAGGAGGTTTGGGAGTATGTGACTTACTTCCTTGTAGAACGATTTTTTTTAATTAAAAAAATTAAATCAAGAGACGGAAAAGTGTAAAGTTTATTCACGATGGTGAGAGTGAACAAAGTATTTTCACCAACATTCAAAACACTTGAAGTTTACTATAATTTACTTTATTTTTACATTAATTAATATATTAATTAATCGAAGGTGTTTTTTATATAAAAATAGAACGTCATTAAATGCAGTTATATATTTACTTATTGTCTAATAGTGTTTCTGTTAATTCACTTAAATTATGTGATGAAATGTAAAGTTCAACGATATTTTCATAATTCTATATTTACTCAATTTTTTTTTTCTGTAAATGCGAGCAAAATGTAGTTTGTAATAATAATAATAAAAAGAAATCATGTGTGCTCTAAAAATAGAGAAGTACAAAACAGGAGGGTTAAGAATATGGGACTTACTTCATCCTTTTTTTTTTTCGTATAACATTTAAAGAATATAAAAACTATTCATCATGGTGAAAAAAAAATGCAAGAATTCCTCTATTTTTTCAACACTCTAAATGCTTAAAGTAAAATTTAAGTATTCTATGAATATAATTTAAACAAAAAAGTTTAATTATTATATATTTTCAATTGTGTTAATCAAATTAATCAACTAAAATTGTATAATTAAATCAAACTTTCTGAATTAGTTTCATGATTTTACATGTATTTATTTGTTTTTCTAAGAGATATAAGTTTATAGAGAGATAATGAGTTCTGAAAGAACTTCTAGGTACGGAGTATACAAGTGTACGCCAGGAAGTTGAAGAGTGCGTCACTTAATTTCTTATAGAATATAATCTCTAAAAAAATAAAATAAAATAAATAATATATATATTTATATATATATATATATATTACTTATTTATTTATTAATTTATTTATACCTTTATCATTATGAAAAATCTTTACTTCAACAGATTATAACATTTACAGATATGTTGATGATCTGATTTGTTTGGTCTTTACAGATAACTGTGTCATAGATATAGATTTCTATCCGGATAATTTGGAACTAATTCCTAATGAAGCCACTATTAGTAATAACATTACTTTCTTTGGATTTAAATCATATTATTGAACATACTAATAGGCTAATTACTAATTTATATGAGAAAAAAGAATATTTTCACTTGAACATTAATAAAATATTGCCATTCAATTACTGTAACTCGATTCAATAGCTTAGAAATATTATACTTAAAATTTAGAATTTATAGATTATCAGACAAAAAATTTCATGCTGTGCATATTATTAGGCTAATAATTACCAGCAAATTATATAAATATCGAGCATATTATTTTAGTACGTGGTATAGTTAAAAAGTTCGAAATGGCTGCATATAATTAAATTCTCTTAGTATCTTATATTAGCCAGACATCCACTTTCTCGTGAATAAGCATTACTAAGTATTTACATCCCCTTATAATTTAGCATCTATGTTTTCTATTATCATCTGCCCCATTATTTTGTAGCTCTTAATGTTGAATATCACCTTATATCGTCTTTTCACATTACAGTTATTTATTTCTCACGATTGGCAACAGCAGTTCTCAACTTTTTATTGTTTGCGATTGGCAACATTGGGCTCTTTATTCAAGATTTCAATGAATCAGACATATGTAGTGTTTTTTCAGGTATTCTTGTTTCCTATAATTTTTCAATCTTTAAGCATACTGTCTAAATTATCAGTGTTTATAGATATAATCTATCACTGGTATCAGAAACATGCATTTTGTGTTCATTTAGATAAAATACTTGTACTTGAAGAAGAATTTTATCGAGATGAACAATTCATTTGTTTAGGCCTAGGTTATGTCCACCTGTAAAATGCTGGGATTTTATTTGATTTTCTATTATCAATTCCTTTCCATTGATGCTTTTTGTTCGTCTTTAGCTTGATGACAAGAGTGTTGCATTTTATTTTCCACTTGATTGATGATTCTCTGTTTGATAATTTTTAATTTGTTAAGCATTTTTTAATGCTGGGGTTTCTTGAATTCCAACTTCTCTCTATTCTATCATTGGATTTTCAAACTATTATATATATATGATATATATATCTATATAAATAAAAATGAAAATCTGTCTGTCTGTCTGTCTGTCTGTCTGTTTGTCACACCATCACGGGAGAACGGCTGAACCGAATTTGATTAAATTTTGTGGGTAGCCCAGAAATAGCCCCACTTAAAATTATATCCGTGTTTTGAGTTTCTACGACCAGTGGTTCTCGAGATATTAGTAAAAAACAAAATTTTCGTTTGTCTCATCATCACGGAAAAACGGCTGAACCGAATTTAATGAAATTTGGTGAATAGCCTTGAAATATCCCCCCATAAAATTTTTCCAAGTTTCGAGTTTCTAAGACCTGGGGATGTCGAGATATTATTGAAAAACGGAACTTTTTCCTAGGAGTTCTGCTCCCTAACTCCGTGGTTTATCCAAACGAAAAGCTTGAAAATCGTTTGAAAGTGAATTAAAATTTAATCTCTGAGTTTGATGGGAGATTTTTTGCGCTAATTAGTCACTTTCTGAAAACATGAATTGTTTGAAACATGATTTAAAGGGGAAATCTATCTCCATGGTTCATGGTTTATTTAAAACAAGCTTTTACCGAACAATGAGAAGTATAGAGAAATCAAAATCGTTATTTAATTTCGCAGTTTATGTTATAAGACATGACATATTTAACATGTCATAAGATTCTATCTTATATCATATTACTCAGAAACGCAATTAAATTAAATCTGTCTGTTAATTTTAATAATTATTTTTTCGATTTGAATAATAAATAAATGGATATAAAAATATATTTTAGAAAAGAACGATTTGATTTTTCTTATAGCATTTTTGACTGGATAATATCAATTACGGTCTTCAGGTTTAAAAGTTATTATTATTTATATTTTCGGGGATTATTGATTCAAGGATTATTGATATTTTCAAGTTATTATAAAATTATTTTATTATGGCAAAAATTGTTTAAACTCATATATTGTATGTTGTACGAATCTTCTACAAATACACGTGTATATATTTTAATCTACGAGAATATAAGTAGTACAGGTATATTGACATATGTTTTGATATATATTGGCATATATTGGAATCAGTTACGACCTTCTGGTATAAAGAGTACGGATATTATTGATGTTTTCAATTTATTACGTCATCTCTTTTATTTTGGCAAATGTTTTTGAGACGCATATTGTAATACGGGTAATCTTCTACTAACACATTGGCATATTTTCTGATCTGCGACAATATAATTAGTACGGGGTTGCATATATTCATTCAATTCCTATTTTTTCTTCTGTAAATTTGCTTACAAAAGGGGGCAGGATGTTTTATTCTTCAGATCTGATCGTGAAGATAATTTTGCATAGTGTGAACATATATTCTTAAACTTCTCTTTAGGAGCAATAAATTTAATATTTTAACAGAATTCGCTCATGATTGCGAAATTTAAGTTTCTTTAAATTATACACTCCGTACGAATAACGGGTGTGCTCTTAGTGGTTAATAAATTTTAACATTTTAGGAGGATATATCATGTTGCTCGGCATCGCAATTAAATTAAATGTGTTTGTTAATGTTTTTATTATTTTTTTTCGATTTAAATAATAAATAAATGGATATAAAAGTATATCTTATGAATGGACGGTTTGATTTTTCTTTTAATTATATTAATTGCTGACTGCGTACATCAATTTCATTTATTTTGGCAAAGAGTTTTCAAGCTTATATCGTATTTAGCTACTAAACTCATATATTGTGTTTAGCCAATAAATTCATATAGCCGATTGTTGAAACAGAAAAAGAGTAGAGCGGGTATATCTTCTAATACAATTGTAGTGTTTTCATTTAGTATATTGAAACGGGATAAGAATGTTTCATTCAGATCTGCAAATTCAAAGCTACGAATTTGGAGGGATATCGCTAATTTGACAACTTTTCTTAAACTTTGCCAAATTGACGGAAATGTCGCCAAATTGATATAAACGACACACAAACAGCTGTCATAAACCTTCGGGTTGGTCGTGTGGCTTGGGTCTTCTACATATCAATGAAATTTTTTTTTGTTTTGTTAGAAGAGAATACTGAAATGATGTTTGGTTAGCATTTATCTGTCAGACCAACCATCCTACTTAGTAATACATTTAGCGAATTTTTAAAATGTCACCAAATTGATAAAAATGTTTTCAAATCTATAAAAATATCTTGAAATTGATAAAATTGCGCTACATAAATGATATTAATTGTTTTTTGTTAGGGGATAGTATTGTGATGATATTTCGTCAATTTGTCGCAAAGTGGAACTGTCAGTTCTACAGTCCCACTTGGCGATAAATTTGGCGATTTTTTAAAATGTCGCTAATTTGACGAAACTTTCGCCAAATGTTCCATAGAAATATAACTATTTAGACGATATTTTTTCTACCAATTTATTTGAAGCAAATGATATCATGTCGCTTAGCAACGGATTTAAATCCAATGTGTTTATGCGGCAGACGATTTTTATTAAATCCTTTCCGATTTGAATAATGAAGATATGTATATAAAATAAATTTCATTGCCATTTCATTTTGGACTGGATAATATCAATTATATTCTTCAGGTTTAAACAATATTATTATTGATATTTTCCGGAATTATTGATTCAGGGATTATTGATATTTTTAAGTTATTACGCCATTGTTTTATTGCGGCAAATATTGCTGGCACACGCATATTGTACGTTGTACGAGTAATCTTCTCGGAATGCACGGGTATATCTTCTAACCTACGAGAATATAAGTAGTACAGGTATATTGGCATATATTTTGACATATATTGGCATATATATTGGAATCAAGTACAGTCTTCTGGTATGAAGATTAAGGGGATTAATTATATATTCAATTTATTACGTCGTCTGTTGTATTTTACCAAAAAACATTTGTGACTCATATTGCAAAACGGGTAATCTTCTACTAATAATCGGACATTATAAGTAGTACGTGTATATCTTCCCATATTATTTTAGCACTTTAATTTTGACATATATTGGAATAAATGACTGTCTTCAGATTTAAAGATTACGGGTTTATTGGTATTTTCAATTTATACATATAATCTACTAATACAGGTTATATTTTCTAATATTCGCGTATATAATTAGTACGGATCCCATACAATTTTAACGCTTTTATTTTGCATATATTGATTCAATTCCATATTTTTTTTTATATTTGCTTACATAAGGGGTCCAAGATGTTTTATTCTTCAGATATGTCCATGAAGATAATTTTATATAGCGAGAACAGAGATTCTTAAACTTCTTTTTAGGAGCATTATATTAAATATTTTAACAGAATATTTTGCTTAAACATGTCATTTAGTATACTATAAGAATTTGGGCATGATTATGAATTTCAAGTTTCTTTATATTATATACTCCGTACGAAGAACGAGTATGCTGCTAGTCTATATAAATAAAAATGAAAATCTGTCTGTCTGTCTGTTTGTCACACCATCACGGGAGAACGGCTGAACCGAATTTGATGAAATTTTGTGAGTAGCCCAGAAATAGCCCCCCTTAAAATTATATCCGTGTTTTGAGTTTCTACGACCAGTGGTTCTCGAGATATTAGTAAAAAACGAAATTTTCGTTTGTCTCATCATCACGGAAAAACGGCTGAACCGAATTTAATGAAATTTGGTGAATAGCCTTGAAATATCCACCCATAACTTTTGTCCAAGTTTCGAGTTTCTAAGACCTGGGGTTGTCGAGATATTAATGAAAAGCGGAACTTTTTCCTAGGAGTTCTACTCCCTAACTCCGTGGTTTATCCAAACGAAAAGCTTGAAAATCGCTTGAAAGTGAATTAAAATTTAATCTCTGAGTTTGATGGGAGATTTTTTGCGTTAATTAGTCACTTTCTGAAAACATGAATTGTTTGAAACATGATTTAAAGGGGAAATCTATCTCCATGGTTCATGGTTTATTTAAAACAAGCTTTTACCGAACAATGAGAAGTATAGAGAAATCAAAATCGTTATTTAATTTCGCAGTTTATGTTATAAGACATGACATATTTAACATGTTATAAGATTCTATCTTATATCATGTTACTCAGAAACGCAATTAAATTAAATCTGTCTGTTAATTTTAATAATTATTTTTTCGATTTGAATAATAAATAAATGGATATAAAAATATATTTTAGAAAAGAACGATTTGATTTTTCTTATAGCATTTTTGACTGGATAATATCAATTACGGTCTTCAGGTTTAAAAATTATTATTATTTATATTTTCGGGGATTATTGATTCAAGGATTATTGATATTTTCAAGTTATTATGCAATTATTTTATTATGACAAAAATTGTTTAAACTCATATATTGTATGTTGGTTCATGGTTTATTTAAAACAAGCTTTTACCGAACAATGAGAAGTATAGAGAAATCAAAATCGTTATTTAATTTCGCAGTTTATGTTATAAGACATGACATATTTAACATGTTATAAGATTCTATCTTATATCATGTTACTCAGAAACGCAATTAAATTAAATCTGTCTGTTAATTTTAATAATTATTTTTTCGATTTGAATAATAAATAAATGGATATAAAAATATATTTTAGAAAAGAACGATTTGATTTTTCTTATAGCATTTTTGACTGGATAATATCAATTACGGTCTTCAGGTTTAAAAATTATTATTATTTATATTTTCGGGGATTATTGATTCAAGGATTATTGATATTTTCAAGTTATTATGCAATTATTTTATTATGACAAAAATTGTTTAAACTCATATATTGTATGTTGTACGAATCTTCTACAAATACACGTGTATATCTTTTAATCTACGAGAATATAAGTAGTACAGGTATATTGACATATGTTTTGATATATATTGGCATATATTGGAATCAATTACGACCTTCTGGTATAAAGAGTACGGATATTATTGATGTTTTCAATTTATTACGTCATCTCTTTTATTTTGGCAAATATTTTTGAGACGCATACTGTAATACGGGTAATCTTCTACTAACACATTGGCATATTTTCTGATCTGCGACAATATAATTAGTACGGGGTTGCATATATTCATTCAATTCCTATTTTTTCTTCTGTAAATTTGCTTACAAAAGGGGGCAGGATGTTTTATTCTTCAGATCTGATCGTGAAGATAATTTTGCATAGTGAGAACATATATTCTTAAACTTCTCTTTAGGAGCAATAAATTTAATATTTTAACAGAATTTGCACATGATTGCGAACTTTAAGTTTCTTTAAATTATACACCCCGTACGAATAACGGGTGTGCTGTTAGTGGTTAATAAATTTTAACATTTTAGGAGAATATATCATGTTGCTCGGCATCGCAATTAAATTAAATGTGTTTGTTAATGTTTTTATTATTTTTTTTCGATTTAAATAATAAATAAATGGATAAATGGATATAAAAGTATATCTTATGAATGGACGGTTTGATTTTTCTTTTAATTATATTAATTGCTGACTGCGTACATCAATTTCATTTATTTTGGCAAAGAGTTTTCAAGCTTATATCGTATTTAGCTACTAAACTCATATATTGTGTTTAGCCAATAAATTCATATAGCCGATTGTTGAAACAGAAAAAAAGTAGAGCGGGTATATCTTCTAATACAATTGTAGTGTTTTTATTTAGTATATTGAAACGGGATAAGAATGTTTCATTCAGATCTGCAAATTCAAAGCTACGAATTTGGAGGGATATCGCTAATTTGACAACTTTTCTTAAACTTTGCCAAATTGACGGAAATGTCGCCAAATTGATATAAACGACACACAAACAGCTGCCATAAACCTTCGGGTTGGTCGGGTGGCTTGGGTCTTCTACATATCAATGAAATTTTTTTTTGTTTTGTTAGAAGAGAGTACTGAAATGATGTTTGGTTAGCATTTATCTGTCAGACCAACCATCCCACTTAGTAATACATTTAGCGAATTTTTAAAATGTCACCAAATTGATAAAAATGTTTTCAAATCTATAAAAATATCTTGAAATTGATAAAATTGCGCTACATAAATGATATTAATTGTTTTTTGTTAGGGAATAGTATTGTGATGATATTTCGTCAATTTGTCGCAAAGTGGAACTGTCAGTTCTACAGTCCCACTTGGCGATAAATTTGGCGATTTTTTAAAATGTCGCTAATTTGACGAAACTATCGCCAAATGTTCCATAGAAATATAACTATTTAGACGATATTTTTTCTACCAATTTATTTGAAGCAAATGATATCATGTCGCTTAGCAACGGATTTAAATCCAATGTGTTTATGCGGCAGACGATTTTTATTAAATCCTTTCCGATTTGAATAATGAAGAT
Organism: Amaurobius ferox; assembly: GCA_951213105.1. Classification (NCBI taxonomy): domain Eukaryota; kingdom Metazoa; phylum Arthropoda; class Arachnida; order Araneae; family Amaurobiidae; genus Amaurobius; species Amaurobius ferox. The sequence goes on from OX578144.1 coordinate 87,593,950, forward strand.
ATGTATATAAAATAAATTTCATTGCCATTTCATTTTGGACTAGATAATATCAATTATACTCTTCAGGTTTAAACATTATTATTATTGATATTTTCCGGAATTATTGATTCAGGGATTATTGACATTTTTAAGTTATTACGCCATTGTTTTATTGCGGCAAAAATTGCTGACACACGCATATTGTACGTTGTACGAGTAATCTTCTAGGAATGCACGGGTATATCTTCTAACCTACGAGAATATTAGTAGTACAGGTATATTGGCATATATTTTGACATATATTGGCATATATATTGGAATCAAGTACAGTCTTCTGGTATGAAGATTAAGGGGATTAATTATATATTCAAATTATTACGTCGTCTGTTGTATTTTACCAAAAAACATTTGTGACTCATATTGCAAAACGGGTAATCTTCTACTAATAATCGGACATTATAAGTAGTACGTGTATATCTTCCCATATTATTTTAGCACTTTAATTTTGACATATATTGGAATAAATGACTGTCTTCAGATTTAAAGATTACGGGTTTATTGGTATTTTCAATTTATACATGTAATCTACTAATACAGGTTATATTTTCTAATATTCGCGTATATAATTAGTACGGGTCCCATACAATTTTAACGCTTTTATTTTGCATATATTGATTCAATTCCATATTTTTTTTATATTTGCTTACATAAGGGGTCCAAGATGTTTTATTCGTCAGATATGTCAGATATGTCTTCAGATATTCATGAAGATAATTTTATATAGCGAGAACAGAGATTCTTAAACTTCTTTTTAGGAGCATTATATTAAATATTTTAACATAATATTTTGATTAAACATGTCATTTAGTATACTATAAGAATTTGGGCATGATTATGAATTTCAAGTTTCTTTATATTATATACTCCGTACGAAGAACGGGTATGCTGCTAGTATATATATATGTGTGTGTGTGTGTGTGTGTGTGTGTGTATGATTTAATTACTTATAGAATAAATTGCTTATAGGTTTAATTACTTATGGAATAAAATTTTGAAAATATATACATATAACGTAATTTGAAACAGGCAATAGTGCAAAAGCATCAGTGGAGAAATGTTTTAAATTGAAATAAAAAATACAACTTCTGAAAATGAGGAAAATTTAGTTGTGTTTTAAATTTATTCGTTAACTAATCTATTAGTGAATGAGAAATGCTTTTTATATCTAATACGATATTTCATCTAGACAGTTAGTTATTCAGCCATTTCCCATAATGCAAATATTAATTAATTTTCAACATAGAAATGAATGTAATTTAAATGTATTTTTACATTTAACATATTATTATTTTTTTTTGCTGGAGCGCTGTATTGTGTGTACTTGCAATTAGTCTAATTAGTTGCTTGCTTGAAGGCATGCGGGTAATGAAATTTTATATCAGCTATAAGAATATAATTGTTTCTAATCAAAAGTTTTAGAGGACTCAACTAATTTTCTAACATTATATGAGATTTTTTAAACATATAATTTAAAGTGATAGGAAAATATAACAATTTTCTGCATTGATAAAGACGAAGAAAGTAAGGATATATTATCACTCATATTATATAATTTGCGCCAGAGAATAAAATTTTACACACAATTAAATTATTTAACTCTTATTAATTTAATTTTGTATCAAATTTATTCTGTTTAATTTAGACCTTCTTTGCGATGCGCAGAGATTATGTGTTTAGTTATTTATTTCATATTACATGATTAATTCATGCAAATTGCCTAATTAAATATTAATTTGAAAAACATTTTTATAGTTTCGTATTTCTTGATGTTTTTGCTGCTCAGATTTATTTTGAGTTAAGCATAACTTATTATTTCTTAGATTTTTCTATTATATATGGTTAAAATTACACTGATAAACCGTATATCAGTGGGTTTCAAATGTGACTTTCGTTTTTCAAATCAAATTCATTCCTTTTATTGAATCTCTGAAAATTATTTGGAAAATTATCTTTAAAATAGTGTTGCGATACTCATGTTTCCATTTTACCCAATCTTTTGAAATAATAATAATAATATTTATATACATAACACTGAACATCTGCCTTATGTGTGTGTGTGTGTGTGCGTTTGCCTCATGTTCACGGGAGAACAACAGCACCGAATTTTGTGAAATTTTGTGAGTAGCCGAGAAATTGTCCCACTTAAAATTTAGTCAATGTTTTGAGTTTTTAGGTCCAGGGGTTGTCGAGATAATAATGAAAAACGAATCTTAAGTATGAATTTTATCTTCCTCTCTGACTCCATGTTTCCTCCAAACCAAATAGATTAGACATCGTTGGATTAAACATAAAGCTAATTGGAAACTAAGATTCTATGATTTATTTTCCACAGGCTCTTATCTGTCCCTTATCTCCCTAACTACGCGGTTCCTTCAAACAAAAATGGAATAGCTGGTTTAAAACTTAAAAGTAAATTGAAATTCTATCACCATGATTCACTTTCTACTGGCTCTTACTCAACAATGAAAAATATGACAATATCAAAATGGTTAGGTATTTAATTATGAGCATTTTATGAGGAAGATTCTTCAATATCGTGTTGCTCAGCAATAAGTTATATCAAATGTGTTTATACGGAAGACGATTTATTTCCTGCTTAAATAAAAAAGAAGAAATGGATATAAAAATATATCTTATAAATGAACGGTATTAAACTTTTGAGTGAATTATATTAATTACGGACTGAGTGTTTAAAGATTAAGGGGATTGTTGATATTTTAAATTTCTTACATCATCTGTTTCATTTTGGCAAAGAGTTTTCAAACTCGTGTACTACTGTGCCAATTAACTTATGCATTGCATATATTGTGTTTAGACAATTGTTGAAACAGAACATGAGTAATACGGATATATCTTCTGATAACATTTTACAGTTTTCATTTTGGTTTTCAAATGGGATCGGGATGTTTCGGGATGTCTTCAGACATGCGAATTCAGATCTACGAATTTGGCGGGATATCGCCAACTTCAATTTTTCCTACATGTTGCCGAATTGACAAAAATATCGCCAAATCCATAGATATGTCACTAAATTGATATAAATGACTCTAAAACAATGAAATTATTTGTGTTTTGATACGAGATTATGCTGTAATGATATTTAGGTAGAGTTTGTCTGTCAGCCGAACACCCTACTTGGAGACAAATTTGTCGACTTTTAAAAATGTCGCTAAATTGATTACAATATCACCAAATAATTGATAAATTGCGCTAAATCAATGAAATTAGGTCTAATTTATTAGGGGATAGTACTGAAATTATATATTGTTAGGGTACGTCTGTAAGTCCGAATTAAATGGCGCCAAATTACTAAAAATGACGCCTAATTGATAATACTTCAATATTTCACAAAATTAATTTCAATTTCTTTGATAATCTCTGTCGAATTGCAGGAATTGAAAATAATTTTTGTAATAATGTTTTGTAATAATTTTTTGTAATTTTATATATATATATATATATATATATATATATATATATATATATATATATATATATATATATATATATATATTATAAAAATGCAAGTCACTAATTGGAAAATACATAAATCTGCTTATGTTTTTTCCAATGTTTCATTGACTTCATTGGACGGAGGGATACTTCATGAAGACAGAGGTACCAGGAGTGTTTCCTAGGAATAAAAGCGTTTTAAGCGGGAACGGAGGGGGGGGGGGGGGGTAATAACCCCCCCGGTCTTTTTACTGTCTTTCCTGTAAGTACGCTAAACTGTTTTTCACCCTTCCTTTTGGGGTCCTATATATGTCCTACTATATGTCACTTCGGTTCCCAAGTTTCATAAATCTGCCGTTTCCTTACTTTTAGAGCTGTTACTTATGATCATAGCGCCTTTACTAACTACTTGAAGTAAATCTTTGTTAAACTGTTTAAATAAAATGGATGATTCTCTTAATTATAATGCTTCTGGTTTATTTATAATGAACAATATTTTTGATTTAATCACATTCGTAAGCTAATAAACTTTCTTGATTTCCAAACTTTTGACTTTAAATATCTTTTTAATAATATATATATTAAAGATTAAGTTATTAGCTCTCTATATAATGATTATATTACATCTAATAATGATCATTTTAAAGTAAACAATTTTCCTATGCTACTGTACTATGTTTTATATAATAAATATTTAATTCAGTTATATTATTTAATAAATATTTATTTCATATATAATAAATATTTAATTTAATAAATATTTAAACGGATAGAAATTGACCGTTTTAAACGTTACTGACCGTTATCAGACTGTGACCCGGGAGAACCACTGCTAAACTCGGCTTGAGGTCGAAGAAATTTATAAATGTAGCACCCGTGTCCAGCCCAGCTTAAAGATAGATCATTGGATCTCTCCTCGGTTCATTTTCAACATCTCGGCTCATCATCACGATTTGTATTCACATGTGTTAAAAACCCGAATTTGTGAAATTATTGTACAAATAATTAAGATAAAAGTTGGCTTTTTTTTAAACATTTAGCTATTCACTAGAACAAATTTCTCGTCGTTGGCCGGGGTCTAAATAAGGGCCCACTAATAAATAATACGAACACCGAAACCCATTTTGACCTCTCATGAAAATGCGATGAAATAAGCAGGATGAAAACTCTGCGATAATATTTTAAGTCACAAGGGAATCGATTTTTGCGAATATCAGCCAAAATTTTTGAGAATCGGACAAAAACATAAAATAACTAAAAACCTGTTAAAAATCGTTAGTGAAAAATGATTTTACTATAAACATGTTTTCATTAAATAAATTTACATTGTTTTCACACTGGAACTAAATATTTTTCATTATAACATAATGATGTTATAAATCAGACAAATCAGCCATTTCACTCTTTACTTTTTTTCAATACTTGGTAATGTATAGGGAAAGATTAGGAATCGTGTCGAAAATTATCGACGGATTTTCACGTTTTGGGCCTTCTAGAACACGAAAAAACTATTTTTAGAGTGACGTCTGTTTGTGTGCGTGTCTGTGCAGATTTTGTATCCACTCTAACTCAAAAACTAATTTACCAAATTTCATAAAATTTGATAGAAAAGTCGAATATGGGTGACCCTGGTGCTGCTTAGATTTTGGTATGATGTGGAAAAGAAGAATCTGCCTTATTTTACGAAATGGCCAGCCAAAATTGCCAAAATCTAAAATAAAAAACTACGTAATCTCAAATGTGTCAATTAAATCAATTTTTACGCGTAATTTTTTCGAGAAACTGACCCCATTACTCTAGCCCTAACCGTTCACCTATTTTGGTTTCTTCGCATTTTGCAATGCCGCATTTGAAAAAATGTCCAGTTACCAAATGAAAATAAAACGTGAATTAAAAATGCAAATTTAGTGTTATTTTGTGCAATTTGGCTCAATTCAATGAATTATTAAAGAAATAAAGAGAAAATTAATTTCAGTCCGCAGAGAAAGTCATATGCTTCCTACGCCAAATTTTCCAACTGTGCAATACATGTTTTATAATGTCAATATGATTTAAAATGCAGTTAGAATTTGCACATATTTTAAATAATGGCCAAATTCGAAAATATCCAGTTGCTTTAAATGAAATCGATAATTTTTCATCTTTGTTTTATTTTAAACTCCCTTATTATGTTCTTAAAATATTTTTATTAACATGTATTAAATAACTTTCATGTATTACTCAATATGAGCAAATATTTTTACTTTCCTTATATACATAATAAATAGTGACGGGGAAAGTATTGAGACGGGGTCGAAAATTCGAATTCGAATTTTCGACGGGAGGGCACGTTTCAAGCTTCCCTGATCATAAATCGAACATTTTTGAGGTGATGACTGTGTGTGTGTGTGTGTGTGTCAGTGAGTCTGTGGAGATTATATCTCACGAACGGATAGACCAATGCGAATGAAATTTGGTACAAAAGTCACAATCCGTGAGTACTGGAAGCCTATTGTTTTTAAACGCAATCGAATGTTCAGAACCTTCCTAAATTTTCGAGTGAATTTTGAAAAATTCATCAAAAAATTAAAACCTTTAATAAAGTTACGCAAATAGACATTTCTTGTGTAATTTTTCCTTAGAAAATGATTGACATAAACTTTAGAACGCTAACATGAACCGTTCTCGAGATATTGTACATTTTTCAAATAAATTTATCAAAGAATCCCATAAATTAAAAAAATCTGATGTGGGCAACACATGACTTTCCTTATATAATGTAATGAATTTACTACTTTTACAGTAAAAAAATAGGTTTTTCTTATAGTAGATACTAATATTCTTTCCAAGATATTGAATTTTCGACAGTGAGTCGTAATTTTCATTGATTTAGCGTAATTTTTATCCATTTGGCGAGATTTTCGTTAATTTGGCAACATTTCCAAAAAGTCGTCAATTTGGCGACATTCCGCCAAATTCGTCGCCAAAATCTCGCTAAGCGTTATGCACTAATAAATAAGTTATTCTCACAGCACATAAATGACTATTGGCTTTCAAATACAAAAGTATTATTCAAAGTATCTTTCTTCATGAATGGAACGAGTTAGATCCACGAGAATGATGTCACTCAATTTATCGCATGGTATTACATATGAAAAGTGAACATGTTTCTCAATAGGAAATATTTTTTATTATTTTATATGACTTTTTGGTAATTTTTTTGAAAAATGTACAATATCTCGAGAAAGGTTTATGTTAGCGTTCTAAAATTTATGTCAATCATTTTCTAATGAAAAATTACATAAGAAATGTCTATTTGCGTAACTTTATTAGTGGTTTTGATTTTTTGACGATTTTTTCAAAATTTCATTCGAAAATTTAGGAGGTTTCTGAACATTCGATTGCGTATAAAAACAAAAGGCTTCCAGTGTTTACGGATTGTGATTTTTGTACCAAATTTGGGTCGAAACGGTCCATTCGTTCGTCAGTTATCGTCTCCACAGACTCACTGACACACACTCACACACACACACACACACACACACTTTCACACACACACTTTCACACACACACATACACGCACTTTCACACACACACACACACACACACACACAGACATCACTTCAAAAATGTTTGATTCGTGATCAGGGATGCTTGAAACGTGCTCTCCCGTCGAAAGCTCGAATTCGAATTTTCGACCCCGTCACAATACTTTCCTTATACATTATGTATATAAGGAAAGTAATAAATATATTAACTGTTGAGAAACCATTTCACTTGTCATATGTAATATCATACGGTAAATTGAGTGACACCATTCTCGTGAATCAAGCTCGTTCCATTTATGAGAAAAGGTACTTTAAGTAATACTTTTGTATTTGAACGCCAATAGTCATTTATCTGCTATAAGAATAACTTATTTCTCCGTCCATAACGCTTGGCGAGATTTTGGCGAGGGATTTGGCGAAATGTCGGCAAATTGGCGATTTTTAAATGTTGCCAAATTAACTAAAATCGCCAAATGGATAAAATGACGCTAAAATAATGAAAATGACGACTAATTGATTAAAATTCAATGTCTTGGAAAGAATATAAGTATCAATTATAAGAATAACCTATTTTTGGCTGTATAAGCAGTAAATCCATTGTATTGTATAAGGAAAGTCATGTGCTACCCAAATCAGATTTTTTGTACATGTGTCGAAGTCTGTAAACTTTTCGCTTATACGAAATAGTATTTGTTTAGTTTTTTATATATAATGGTTATATAAGTGGCGCAACAATGATTTAATTATAATTATAGGGATGTCGAAAAAAATATATTTAGTGAAAATTCAATGAAATTCATTAAGTGATTATAAGAAATTATTCAATGAATAAAATCCACTATTGTTTTCTCTTACAAATAAAGCATTTGAACTACTTCGTTCGTGAAAACATGAATCTCTCTCTCTGTATTTATAGCAAATATAGCCCATTTAATCTAGACTGAGTCATGGTACTTCTGTAATAAGTTTTTAAAGACATAAATTTGAATGAATGGAACCATTGTAAATATTTGTAATAATCAATAGCATTCTGTTTGAAATGGCTGGCGATTCTGTTGAATGGCGATTCTGTGAAATTCTGTTTGAAACGGCGTTTGAAATGGCTGGATTTGTACAAGGAAAATCATAAAATTTACACAACTGGCTATCATATATTTCCCTTGCTGTTGGTACATTTACTTTCCTTATATACATAATGTATAATAAGGAAAGTATTGTGACGGGGTCGAAAATTCGAATTCGAGTTTTCGACGGGAGAGCACGTTTCAAGCACCCCTGATCACGAATCAAACATTTTTGAAGTGATGTCTGTGTGTGTGTGTGTGTGTGAAAGTGTGTGTGTGTGTGTGTGTGTGTGTGTGTGTGTGTCAGTGGGACTCTGGAGACGATAACTGACGAACGAATGGACCGATTTGAACCAAATTTGGTACAAAAATCACAATCTATAAACACTGGAAGCCTATTGCTTTTATACGCAATCGAATGTTCAGAACCCCCCTAAATTTTCGAATGAAATTTTGAAAAAATCATCAAAAAATCTAAACCACTAATAAAGTTACGCAAGTAGACATTTCTTATGTAATTTTTCATTAGAAAACGATTGACATAAATTTTAGAACGCTAATATGAACCGTTCTCGAGATATTGTACATTTTTCAAAAAAAATATCAAAAAGTCATACAAAATAAAAAAAAATATTTCCTATTGATAAACATGTTCACTTTTCATATGTAATACCATGCGATAAACTGGGTGACATCATTCTCGAGGATCTAGCTCGTTCCATTCATAAAAAAAGATACTCTGAGTAATACTTTTGTAATTGAACACTTATAGTTATTTATCTTCTGTAAGAATAACTTATTTCTTAGTGCATAACGCTTGGCGAGATTTTGGTTACAAATTTGGCGGAAAGTCGCCAACTTGGCGACTTTTTGAAATATTGCCAAATTAACGAAAATCTCGCCAAATGGATAAAAATGACGCTAAATCAATGAAAATGACGACTAATTGTCGAAAATTCAATGTTTTGGAAAGAATATTAGTATCTACTATAAGAAAACCTATTTTGTTACTGTAAAAGTAGTAAATTCATTACATTATATAAGGAAAGTCATGTGTTGCTCACATCAGATTTTTTCCATTTGGGAGAAGAGTGAAAAACTGCTTCATAATGTGGCATCGTCGCTTTAAACATTCATGAAGTTAAATCAATATTTCTTCAATAGATGTTATAAAATAATTGTCCAGAAATAATTTTTCATAGAATCAGCTAGAATGTCAGACCTTTTTGTTTGTTTTGATGCCGTCCTTGGCCTTTTAATATCAATGTTAAAATTGCCTGTCATACATGTTTCATTATAAATATCCTTGAAAGAAGATTCCGGTGTTTCGCGAATATTATTTATTTGAACCACAGCATAATCAATAAAATTAATATCAATTGAAAAGTCACTGTCATATTTTTGCATCATTTTAGACAATGGTAAGGTAAACGCAAATATATTTGTTAAATAAATATATTACGAAACCAAATTCACACACAATGGATTAATCAAAATTTTGTGTTAGAGAATGATTCTCTTCCCAAGAAGTTATTATTTCGAGGCATTAAATCATAGTCTTGAAGTTTTCTTGGCGCTCTATCCACCTAGTTGGTTATAGTTTCCAGTGTGAATTTATGAACATTGTCAACCAGGGCGTCCTGCTCTTTTTGGAGGGTGTGAGGGGGTGGGGTTGAAAAAAGATATACCATTTTAATTGTGCCAATGCAGTTTCTTTATTTCAGTCACATATACATTTCCAATAGCCAGATTTAAACTGTGCAAGGGATAATATTATCCATATTGCTGTTGATTACAATTTTCTAAACCATTTAATAACTGCGAAGTTTTCCAGTTTTATCCTTCTATGAAGAGTGTCATGCCACTCTGACACTTCCTTTCCCCTATTTGCGCATTGGGTCATATGCAGTGCGTACATAAGTTCTTTACATGGAACATATTTCGTGGAAATAGATATTTTTCAGCACGGAGTAAACTCACTAACCTTTACCCCAACCTATCTTTAGAGTGCGCATGATAGGGGAATGGTGTCAGTCAAACTAGTATTGAAATTTGTCAAGCAGACAGGAATAACACTCTTAAAGAAAGAAGTACGTTGCACTTTTATTAATAAGTTTTATTTAGTTTAACCATGTTTGGTATTTAGTGTACGAAATAGTCATCTCCATCAAAAAGTAACCTGCCGATCTGATGGTCGAGACGTCAGGTGCATGCGTTTCCGTCTAATCGCTGGATTGCCGGGTTGCGGGTTCGAGTCCCGCCAGCGGGCATGGATGTTGTCATGTCGAGGCTAAGTCAGGCTTCCACCCTTCTGGGAGCCTCTATAAAAGTGAAGCTGCAGATTTCCTCCTCTTTGCCATTGGATATCCTGGGGGGTCTTGTGGATGTGGTGCGTAGGGGCTCCTTCACCACGGGGGAATTAGTAACGAACGAACAAAAAGGTAGCCTAGTTTAGCTCTGTTCCGTGGTCCATGGTATAATATAAAATATCTCAACCTACTTGCTCACCCGGTGTTGATTTGTAGCTCGGAAAGGCTTTTAATCCTCATTTTTGCCCCCCAATGGGGGGAGGAATCAGTAATCCAGCACCATTGATTTTGTTCCGTATACTGTACTATAAGTGTGCATAGGCTTTTTAAGTCAAAGGTTGGCTTCTGAAGGGCCTGTAAAGATAATTCGAAAAAACACATTTTTTTCACCCCGGGGGGGAATCTTAAATTCGTCTGAATTGGGTTCTGTTGCGTTTGCCATGCTGAGTGAAAAGGTTCAGTCTTCTAGACGGTCGGGGAGATAAAAAAAAATATAATTTTTATACGATTATATAATTATTTTCTTATAACAATCGATTACTTTATATCCAAAAGTACTTAATATCACTGTTATCACAAATCCATCGCCGAATGAATTGTCAAGTACGTAATTTAAAAAAAACTGATGTGGACAACACATGACTTTCCTTATATAATGTAATGAATTTACTACATTTACAATAAAAAAATAGGTTTTCCTTATAGTAGACACTAATATTCTTTCCAAGATATTAAATTTTCGACAATTAGTCGTCATTTTTATTGATATAGCGTCATTTTTATCCATTTGGCGAGATTTTCGTTAATTTGGCAACATTTAAAAAAGTCGCCCAGTTGGCGACATTCCGCCAAATTCGTCGCCAAAATCTCGCCAAGCGTTATGGACGAAGAAATAAGTTATTCTTACAGCAGATAAATGACTATTGGCGTTCAAATAAAAAAGCATTACTTAAAATATCTTTTTCATGAATGGAACGAGCTAGATCCACGAGAATGATGTCATCCAAATTAGCGCATGGTATTACATATGAAAAGTGAACATGTTTCTCAATAGGATTAAATATTTTGTTAATTTAATATAACTTTTTGATAATTTTTTTGAAAAATGTACAATATCTCGAGAACGGTTTATGTTAGCGTTCTAAAATTTATGTCAATCGTTTTCTAATGAAAAATTACACAAGAAATGTCTATTTGCGTAACTTTATAAGTGGTTTTGATTTTTTGACGATTTTTTCAAAATTTCATTCGAAAATTTAGGGGGGGGTTTGAACATTCGATTGCGTATAAAAGCAATATGCTTCCATTGTTTACGGATTGTGATTTTTCCACCAAATTTTGTTCGAATCGATCCATTCGTTCGTCAGTTATCGTCTCCACAGACTCACTGACACACACACACACACACGCACACACACATACTTTCACACACACACACAGACATCACTTCAAAAATGTTTGATTCGTGATCAGGGATGCCTGAAACGTGCTCACCCGTCAAAAACTCGATTTTGAATTTGAGACCCCGTCACAATACTTTCCTTATACATTATGTATATAAGGAAAGTAATACTGGTAGATAAGAACATGACAAAAAAATCTGATGTGGGCACCCCATGACTTTCCTTATATAATGGAATGAATTTACTACTTTTACAGTAAAAAAAAATCTGATTTCGGCAACACATGACTTTCCTTATATAATGTAATGAATGTACTTTTACAGTAAAAGATATAGGTTTTTCTTATAGAAGATACTAATATTCTTTTCAAGATATTGAATTTTCGACAATTAGTCGTCATTTTCATTGATTTAGCGTCATTTTTATCCATTTGGCGAGATTTTCGTTAATTTGGCAACATTTCAAAATGTCGCCAAGTTGGCGACATTCCGCCAATTTCGTCGCCAAAATCTCGCCAAGCGTTATGGGCGAAGAAATACGTTATTCTTACAGCAGATAAATGACTATTGGCGTTCAAATACAAAAGTATTACTCCAAGTATCTTTTTTCATGAACGGAACGAGCTAGATCCACGAGAATGATGTCTCCCAATTTATCGCATGATATTACATATGAAAAGTGAACATATTTCCCAATAGGAAATATTTTTTTTTCTATTTTATATGACTTTTTGATAATTTTTTTGAAAAATGTGCAATATCTCGAGAACGGTTCATATTAGCGTTCTAAAATTTATGTCAATCGTTTTGTAATGAAAAATTACATAAGAAATGTTTATTTGCGTAACTTTATTGGTGTTTTTGATTTTTTGACGATTTTTTCAAAATTTCATTCGAAAATTTAGGGGGGGTTCTGAACATTCGATTGCGCATAAAAACAATAGACTTCCAGTGTTTACGGATTGTGATTTTTGTACCAAATGTGGTTCGAATCGGTCCATTCGTTCATCAGTTATCGTCTCCACAGACTCAGTGACACACACACACACACACACACACACATACTTTCACACACACACACACACACACACACATACTTTCACACACACACACACACACACACACACACACAGACATTACTTCAAAATTGCTTGATTCGTGATCAGGGATGCTTGAAACGTGCTCTCCCGTCGAAAACTCGAATTCGAATTTTCGACCCCGTCACAATACTTTCCTTATACATTATGTATATAAGGAAAGTAATTAATTTGAAATTCTCTACAGTTTGACACTTTTAATACGCATTTAATTGCTATAGTATAATTCCAAATTCGTTGCTTAAGAGCTAATTTTTCATACCGCTCTCGCTACTGCTGCGGCTGAATTTAGAATGTCCTGCGCTATGAACGCTTGAGTAAATTGAAAATCGATTAGAAAAAAATGCTCCACGGCAGAAGTGAAAATGATATTTTCGGTGCTGTTTTGAGTAAATTATAGATATACGGGTAAGGTGTGAACAATTTTGCAACTTGGAAATATATTTTTAAATACATGCGTTTCTCGTATAACCCGAATTAGAGGAGAATGATCTAATTATGTTCTTTAGATATTTAGAATTGCACAGTATTTGGCCTGACAAAGACATGGAATCAAGCACTCTTAAAAGTTAAATGATTTTTTTTTTTAAAGTTTGACATTTTTAACTATGTATGGCGCTTACGGTCGAAAATGTTTTTCTTAAAATTATTTCCCTAACCTATAGGTTCTATATCTTGGTTGATACTTTAAAGGAAAAATGTCCTGCTTTCTAGGTTAACTACGAGATTCTAGTGGTCTGGAAAACCTATTTTATCACTCTTATTCTGTTGTCCTCGAGGAAGAAATTGAAAATAAAGCTCCTTTATGTTCTATTCCATGGACAATAGTATAAGTATGCAAATTTCCAGCTTTTTAGGTGAAAGACGGCTTTCAGAGGGCCTGCAAATTCTTTAACAACAAAAAAAAATCTTTTATGCCCACTATCCAGTTTTGTAAGGTTCTGGTCATTGTGAAAGACTTGTGTAGGATTTAGAAAAACTTTTCGAATAACTCAATAGTAGCACATGGAGGACAGTTCTGCGCCAGAATGAGGAGCTAGAAGTGAAGAAGAATCCCTCATTTCTGAGGAGGAGGATAAGAGATATCTTTGGTGACATTTCACTGATAAATATATTTTATATATATATATATATATATATATATATATATATATATGAAATGATGCCTAAATTTATATATATATATATGTCGTGGGACAGTATAGGAATTTTCCTGTCGCCACTTCACTTCTAGAAAGTATTACACCCCCCCCTTCTCTCTTTGGAAACGGTTGACATTCCATGGCTATGAGTAAGAGACCAGCTGCAGCACGACAATATATATATATATATATATAAATTTAGGCATCATTTCATATATATATATATATATATATACAGCATTAGTATTCACCACATTCCACAGCACAGAAATAAATACACCCATTTTAATCCACATTGCAAATCATATAATTATAAAATTAAGCATCATTAGCGTCGTGAGATCTAACATTATTCTTATTCTAATTGAGACATGAATCACTTTAGTCTTTCTTCAACTGTTAAATATTTTTATCCTTTTCATGGGATAGATCTCTCTATTCCATTTCCGATACAAGTACGTGCAGTGCATGGAGATGAATTTAGACATTCAGGGAAACATCCCATTAAGTTTCGAGTAGCAATTACGGAATTGAAAGTAGCTCAACAAGAACTATCTTGAGTCCACAGTTTAGTTAGCAGAAAGGAAAAGTTTGATATTAGCTGTAAGTCTGTAACATCTTATCTTACACTGATTGACATTGCAGATGAGATAGAGGGTTTGATGACAAAATATATTTTAGTATTTGTGACAGTTGATAGTTTTATATAAATTCAGTGCCAACTCTTAACAAGGGAATATGCCATGTTCAGTGGTAAAGGTGTCCCCAAATGAGCAGAATTATTAAAAGCGTTTTCTTTTACTTAGTGAATAATGTAAAAACAGAACTATGCATATAAAAACTTTCTGAATATTTTGCATTAATTTTTTATAACAGTTTGTATGTGAATAGCGCTGACGTCCAAATCTTTGCATGCCATCTCGAGGGCGTTATTTTGATCACAATAGAATAGATAGAAATATTTTGTATTTTTTGGAAATATTATATAATAAAACAAAGTTCAGTACTTACAAGATTATGTAATGATAATTTAGTGAAAAATATAATAAACTTCCCATTCATCTTCAAAAAATATGCCGATAGATAACATTTCCAGTGTAAGGAATCGCGTCGAAAAACTCGCGGATAATTTATGTTGGAACCAATAGTCATATTACGCTGTCATCTTCGCTTATTTATAATCACTAACTCGGTCTCTATAAAGTTTCCAAAATTGCGACTTAGGAAATGCAACTAGTTGCCTCTATAGTAATTGGTAGTGGAATCCTATCATACGTTTCTTACCGTCAATTGTTTTCCGATTGAATTTAAAACTGTATATCAACTATTCTTAATTTTGATCAAATTTAGTTAATGACAGACAGTACTAGATACTTTTTTCGAATATGTTATATAATGGAAGTGGTGTGGGAGTACCGAAGTTCACTTCTACTTCAAGCCTGTTAAATGAAAAGGACAGACAACTCATTAAGCTATTTTAACTTAAACTGAGTCCAGGTCTCAACAACGAAATATAACAAGGAATTTGTATAATATACTAGCAGTATATCCATTCTTCGTACAGAATATATAATAGAAAGAAGTTTAAAATCCACAATTATGTGCGAATTTCTATAGTATTCTAAATGGTATTGTTATTCAAATTATTATAATAAGATATGTAATTTAATTCTAATAAAAATAAGTATGATAATCTATTTTCTCGCTATAGACAAATATATTCACAAGCAGATCTGATGACTAAAACATCTTAGTTCCGTTTGTAAACAAATTTATAATTTTTTTTTTAATTCCCACAAAATGTCAGAGATTATCAAGGAATGAAACTTAATATTGCAAACTGTTGAATTTTCATCAATGAGGCGATTAATTCAACGTTATCTAATCTATTTGGCGTCAGGTTAGTCAATTTAGCAATATTTTGATTAATTTGGCAAAATTTGAAATGTTGCCAAGTTCGATGGTTGAACTGACACACAGACTCTACACAAACATCATTATAATTATTATCTCCTGACAAAACACAATTAATTTCACTCATTCAGCGTACTAACTTTATTAATTTGGCAATATTTCTATCAATTTGGAGACATTTGAAAAAGCCGTCAAATTTGTTGCCAAATGGGACGGTTGAAATACCGAAACACTATATTTAACTAAACATAATTAGTATAATTGATTTAGCACAGCTTTTATCAATTTTTCAACGTATAAGAAAGAGTTGCCAAGTAGACGATATCCCTCCGAATTTGTAGATGTGTATTCACAGCTCTGAAGAATAAAACATCCTGCCGTTTTAACAAACGCATTAGATTTCATTGATTTGCTGAGAAATATATAAGAATCTTCCTCATAAAATGCTCATAATTAAATAATTGAACTATTTTGTGGTCGTCACATTTTTCACTGCTATATAGGAGCATGTGGAAAATAAAACATGAAGATATAGTTTCCATTTATCTTCATTTATTTAACGAGCGATTTCCATGAGTGACTGGTAAGTCAAACTTCCAAGTAAACCGCTGGTGTGATTTCCAATATTTTTTTTCTTGGAGGAAGTATGGAGTTAGAGAGGAGATAAAACTCCTATAGAAGGTTCGTTTTTCATTAATATCTCAACAATCCTGGTCCTAAAACCATGGACTAAATTTTATTCAATATAAACATGGACTACATTTTAAATAGGACTACATTCAAACACATAATTTCAATTTCAATTTATACGTATAGATATTAAGATATCAAACTTTAGCATAATACGAATATTAAGCATAATACTGAGGTTCATAGGGCTCATTTATTACTTTGTTTAACATATTTTATGAACTTTCTATAGCGTTTCTTTCATAGCACTTCTTGCTACTTTTACTGATTTTCTACATTGAGAATGTTTTTATAGAGTGCTTTGTACTAGGACAGTTTTAGAGTTAATGAGGACCAAATGCTCCAACTTTTTGCTTAGAAGCAGCACCTTCCTTTGCCGGTTATCGGATCTTTATTTTACGTCATTTTTTGCCCTACGTGATTTGTTGAAACAGTTGCTTTTATTTGCGTTCCCTCTGGTGTTTGATTTCATCAAATTCTCAAACCACATGGAAACTTTATGATACGTCTCTCATAAATTCCAGTGATTTATAGTATGACAACAGACGACATGTCTAACATATTGTTGACTGTTCTTGAGTTGTATGGTCTGGCGCATTATGCTCTATCGATGAGAATTATTTCACCATTTAATTTTAAATTTCACATTTGAATTTTACTTTCAAACCAAAAAGTATTTTATTAAAATTCCGTCATAACACAATGAGTTGAATATTATTTAAAACAAAAGAAAATGTTCATGTACGTAATTTACCGTGTAGGAGGCATGTTCAACTGTCTTGTAAAATACGTAAAGTGTGCAAAATTAAGTATCATTGATGCAAGAGCTCAAACGCTTTCTATATTAATTGAGAACGCAATAATTTTATTCTTCAGTAAATTGTTAAATATTCGTATTCATTTACGATGCATGAATTTCATTTCCCTTGCTTCTTCCTATACCAGTACGTGCAGTGCATAGAGATAAATTTAGACCTTTAAGAAACACACCATAATTTTTACAGTTATAAATTTTGAATCGGAACTGGCTTTTAACTTGAGTCCACATTTTAGTTAGCAAAACGGTAAAGTTATCGCAAAGGTTGGTGCGACGCATTATTTCTTCCGGACTAGTATTGAAATTTAGATATATAATTAATTTAAGAAATATATTTTTAATAATCACGACAATAACTAGATTCAAGTTTCTTAGCAATAAAGTATGGTAATTTCATTGAAAAATACTTAAACATTCCCTTGCAAAATTAAAGATTAAAGATATATTTTTCTTTCCGTGCTATATACATAACAAGAAAGATCAATCATGCATGCAGCATTGATTATGAAACGCTTTCCAACTGAAATGCAATTGCATTTAAACAATTCTAAAATGGGACACATTCAGCGGTGATATTTTTAAAATTATCATAGTATAAAAATGGAAACTCAAAATTTCATCAAAAAAGACGATGCTATAAAATCCCCTGATTCTCTATCTAAGTAGATTCAACAAATATTCCGTTCAAATCACTTATGTTCCAGACTCCAGAGCTAAATAATTTTGCGTTAAAACATTCAGCAATTTTTATACTACTCATTTTACAATAGCGTGTTTTGTTTACATTTTGCATACCTTATATTTAGGCTTCGTTATAGAAATAATCAAAGTTTAGTGTTCATTTAAAATAAAAAATATTGTAATTGCGTAAGCACATAATTTAGAAACAGAGATAATATGCTAAAATAAAGCTGTTTTAGGACGAATGAAGAACTAAATATAAATACAAGAAAGATCAATCATGTTTAAAGCATTGATTATAAAACACTATTCAACTGTAATTTTATTTAAACATCTTTAAAATATGATACATTCAGCGGATATATTACTTTAATTATCACAGAACTATAATAATTCTTTTACTTGGAAAAATAAAGTAATGGAAGTAAAATTGCGTTCCAACTCCATGATTAAAACTTCATTCAAATTTTATTCAAATAACGTCATCGAAATATAAATCGTCTGGCTCTCTATGTAAAAACAATGAGTATTTCATTCATACACTTTTATTACGGACTCCATAGTAAAATAATTTTGTGTGAAAAAAAAATCAGTAATTCTTATACAACTCATCTTACAATTCCTTGTTTACATTTTACATTCATTAAAGTTAGACTTCGTTGCAGAAATAATCAAAGTTTGATGATAATTTAAACTCAAAAATATTGTAACTACGTTGGGGCAGAATATGGATGCAGAGGAAAAACACAAAAAGTAAAGCGGATTTAGGAACGATGTAACACTAAATATAAATGTAAAAGAACTTTAAAAATTACGATTATTACACTGGGACCAAAATATGGATGCCAAATTTCATTTTGAAGATGGGCAAGCGACCTCTTCATATTATATGGGTGTCATTATTATTTTAATTTTTATTTAAAAAAGTACCGAACATATTTTGATGAAATATTTTTTATATATTATTTTATGGGATACTTTGAATATTTACTAAAATTTTCGAAGCAATTTGTGAATTTTAACTTTGATTAAAAAATGTTTGAAAAATTAGGCCCCATAGGGTTCAATGCATTTCATTTATTCAACCCGGATTCAATCCAAAACTAATTGGGTGATATTATTCATTCCCATTCCCATAAGCCCCACAGACCGTCTCAATAACATATTAAAATTTCATTTTGATAAAGTCACTTTTGCGGCATATATAGTGCGAAAGGACAGACATACATACAGTCAGACAGAATGAACAAAGTCATAAACACTTTTCGACTACGTTGTAAAGTGTTAAAAAGAGCAGTATTCTGAAATTTAACGTTGCGTATGACATCAGATACTGAAAACGATGCTAGATATTGGACTCAATTTTAACTTATATTTACAACAATGATGATTTCTGGAGGTTTCCGTTGCGTATGATATTAGGCACTGTAATAGAAACTAGATATTGGACATTTTTTTAATGTATTTGCAACAATGCATATTATAATACCTTCTTTTTCATTGTGGCTACGTGTTTCTCTGTAAAATGTTTGCTGCAAAATCGTCCCATCCTTCACAGTAAAACATTTGCAGTGATTGAATTCTGTCTTTTATATAGTAGAATCTCACGAATAAACCGCTTTTTAAATTCAGACCAGCAACCAGCATAAAATTGCATAAATATTCAACTCGACTGCATGAAGCTGAAATGGTCAAAATAAATGTGATATTTTCTCCGTGATACGACAGAATCTGTGGTCTCTTTAGATATTCACTAAATAATGACACACCGCATGTTTTCCGGCCGCTATTGTACGTACTGGCTGTTAAAATATAATGAGAGCAAGGCAAAAGGCGAAACAGGTAGGTGAATGGTGTTATGTACTGTTGAAGCACAATCCATGGATTCTAAACTTTTAAATACATTACGATTGTTTTTAGGACTTAATCACCATTTGTTATTTACCACTGAATCCTAAAATCATATTCACGAGTGTGGTGGTCTCATACTAATTTCAAATGATATTAACATGTAGCGGGTTCTCAAGGTTTTGAATAATTTCACGGAATTCGTAGTAACATAAATTTTTCTGTAAAATATTTGCTGTAAAATCGTCCCATCCTTCACAATAAAACATTTGCAGTGAATGAATGGTGTATTTTATACAGTAGAACCGCTTTTTAAATTCAGACCAGCAACCAGTATAAAATTGCATAAATATTCAACTCGACTGTATGAAACTGCAATGGTTAAGACTACACAACAATAAAGAAAATGTGATATTGTCTCCGTGATAGGACAGACTCTGTTGGCTTCTTTAGAGATCTGCTACATAGTGACACATCGCATGTTTTCCGGCCGCTATTGTACATATCGGCTGTTATCTAATGAGAGCAGGGCAAAAGGCGAAACAGGTAGATGAATGACGTTTTGCACTGTTGAATCACAATCCATTGATTCTAAACTCTTAAATACATTATGATTGTTTTTAAGAACTATTCACCGTTTGTTATTACCACTGAATCCTAAAATCATATTCCCGAGGGTGGTTGTCTCATACTACATTCAAATGATATTAACATGTTGCAAGTTCTCGAGGTTTTGAATAATTTCCCGGCATTCGTATTAACATAAATTTTTCTGTAAAATATTTGCTGCAAAATCTTCCCATCCTTCACAGTGAAACATTTGCAAGCACGTTACTGAAAGTTTCAGGGGAATCAGATGTTCGTAATGGTGAGTAAGATTACTAATAGTTATGATAACATATATACAAAACTACAAAAATAACTATTCGACAGATGATAATTAGCTTAATATTTCAGAACTGAAGCTGGGGCTTTCATGTACGCACGTAATTGCGGCTTTTCTGATAGTTTGCTGAAAGTATCAACAAGGTAGCTGAAAAAAAATTAGCAAAATTTGCAGGATATTTTACAGCGTTGACTGTACCGCTTCATCTACTCAATGTCTATTTTTAGCACATCAAACTTCTTACTGTAAAAACTGCGAATGTGATTTTAAAAGAAGGAACTTTACAGAACTTTTGAATATATTTATTACGAAATTATCAGAATAATTTCCCTGACCCTTTTGAATAATAATGCATGTTTTTTTGCCCAAACCAAAATAATGCAGCATGCAGCTATGTCGAAGAAACGATAAATCCTATTTACCATTCTGAAATTTAACAACCATCTAAAGTCTGTGGTAAATGGCCATAAAGGCCAGGAATAGTTGATTTTGACACGGTAACATAAAATTTGCTATCATTTAAAATGTTTATAATATTATCTGTAAAATAAATAATATGCAAATTGCACAAAAACTGTTTGAGCATATATATATATACATGTATATATATACGTATATTAAAATTATAAATGTTTGTACCATCTTCTTAAATGTGTATTACTTAGCTCAGTCAATTACGCTATTTCCAAAATAACGACCAAAATATTTAGAAAAAATTCTCAAAATAAGACAAAATTAAGTTATGTTATACGACCACCTGCAGCGTATGTAGACGAATTTATACATTAAATAAAGTATCGCAATGGAACTGAAACAGCTATAACGGAAACAAAATTTGCTTTTATCTTGAGTTAAAGTTTTAGTTAAAAGAAAGGGCAGTGTTCCAAATGGTTTCTTTGACGTTTCATTGCAACGGATTTTTTTAGATTAGAGGATGGGAAGTTTAATACAGGACTTCTTGTCTCTTTTACTACTTAGCTTTGTTCATAGTCTTAGCAAGCATCTTAAATTTATTCAAATATCTCACAAGCATGCCAATGTATGTGTGATGATTTAGGTATATTTTGCGAGAAATTTTCAAGATATAATCATATGTACATATATATATATATATATATATATATATATATATATATATATATATATATATATATATATATATATATATGTTAACATAAAATGTGCTATCATTTAAAATGTTTATAATATTATCTGTAAAATAACTAATACGCAAATTGCACAAAAACTGTTTGAGCATATATATATATATACACACATATATTAAAGCCGTCCAGGCGGTGAAGTAGATAGCGTCTTCAGCTGCTGTCTTGTGGGCTCGAGTTCGAATCCCGAATAAGGCATGGATATTTCTCGAGGATAAAGTCAGTCTTCCGTCTTCTGGGTCCTCGTCTAAATGTTAAACTGCACCTCCTCCGACGTTCGTCAGGGATGCGTTCTTGTAATAAACTTTGTTCTCTTGTCTGGCGCCTTTCTTCGTTCTTTCCTGCTTCCTGCGTCACTGGTCCTGAATCGGCTTCGCTGAAACAGGAGGTCATCAGTAACAACAACAACAACATATATTAAAAATATAAATGTTCTACCATCTACTTAAATGTGTATTATTTATTTAGCACAGCCAATTACGCTGTTCCCAAACTAAGGTCCAAAATATTTAGACAAAATTCTCTAAAAAAGACAAAATTAAGTTATGTTATACGACTACCTGCACCGTATGTAAGACGAATTTATACATGAAATAAAGCATCGCAATGGAAATGAAACAGCTATAACGGAAACTGAATTTGCTTTTATCTTGAGTTAAAGTTTTAGTTAAAAGAAAGGACAGTGTTCCAAACGGTTTCTGTGACGTTTTATCGCAATGGATTTGTTTATACTAGAGGATGGGAAGTTTAATACCTGACTTCTTGTCCCTTTGACTACAGATTTAGCTTTGTTTATAATCTCAGCAAGTATCTTAAATTTATTCTCACAAGCATGCCAATGTATGCGTGATGATTTAGGTACATTTTGCGAGAAATTTTAAAGATATACTCATATATATATATATATATATATATATATATATATATATATATATATATATATATATAAAGACATAAATGGAGATATAAAAGAAGAAGGAAGGTAACGTAAAGTGCTTACACAAAGGCGGTAAGGGGTAGTGACCTTACTCCCCAGTTATCAACATGCATGTCTTTAATGCCGCGGGATGCACTCCTGGACGCCAGCACTGACGTTAGCCAACCTCCGGAGTCACAATCAAAATTACCCTTGATAAAGGTAGGTGATATGAAAAAGTATGGTCCAAGTCATAGAGACAGCCAAGTTCCTGCACATCCGGAGGTTGACTAATGTCAGTGCTGGCGTCCAGGAGTGCATGCCGCGGCATTAAAGACATGCATATTGATAACGGGGGAGTAAGGTCCCTACCCCTTAACGCCTTTGTGTAAGCACTTTGCGTTACCTTCCTTCTTCTTTTATATCTCCATTTATTTCTTTATATACTTTTAGTGTTTTATGCTGTTGTGCGCAAGTACACTAAAATTTATTTCAATAATTTTCTTTAGAAATATTTCTATTTTTACATATATATATATTTATATATATATATATATATATATATATATATATATATATATATATATATATATATATGTATATATATATATATATATATATATATATATACGTATATATATATATATATATATATATTTTCAAAAAGAAAAGAGGTATGGATGGAAACAATATACCAAAAGATGGCCGGGAATACTTCTTTTCTTTTTGAAAATATTTTAATCCTCTTTTCAGTGCAGCTTTGCGCCTTTTAAGTGTGATTTCAGATGATTTTGTAATGTTGTATTTCACGGTGTTTTCATATTATATATATATATATATATATACATATATATATATAATCCTATAATATAGTTTTTAACATGTTGCAGAGTCCACTTCAACGATAAGAGTTTGCAATTTCGTCCCAGTAGCTCAATGATAAAAGCTTGCACTTTCGTCCCAGTAGATCAACGGTAGAGCGTATGCTGGCCAGTTCAGAGTTCCGGTTGGGGCAACGAGACTCTTTACAATGGCGCCTGAACAATTTAACCCTGTAGGTTAGTGCCAGGATGTCGGAGACCTGAACGTGGTCTTAGTACGACTAGTACGGTTTCAGTGGACTATGGAAGATGAAGTTCAAGTTGAGATGATAACGAATACGCAGAATATTAATTTGAGTAAAAATATTTGTAACAGGAGGCTAACCTGAGGTAAAAATAGAGGGATGCTAACGTGAGGTAAAAATAGTAGGATGCTAACTTGAGTAAAAAAATAGCAGGAGGTGGTCAGGCAGATTATTAGTTGTCCGCTATCTGCCATTAGAGGGTGGAAAATGCAGTTTCCACTTCGAGGATAGGAGCTTGCAATTTTCTCCCAGTAGCTCAACGGTAGAGAGTCGGTTGACCAGTTTGGACATCCAGGGATCGAATCACGGCTAGGGAAGCAATACTCTTTATAATGTGTCTTCTTACATTAAGATACTGATTATTGACATTACTTTAGGGGGAATTAATATTTTACGTGATTTCGAACTTCTTGTAGGACACTATTGACCGGTGCGAGTTATTTGCTTTTCATTATTTTTAGATACTTTTAAACTATTTTTTCTTAGAATTTTGGCTTAGAATTCCTTTGGTCTGCCTCCTCGGCAAAACGTCACTACGCCAGCACTTTTGTTTTCAATTTGAAATCCTAAAAAAAATTCTCAGATTTCCTACCTCGTAAACATAAAAGCTATATAAAAGAATTTTGTCATATTTTAAATTTATAAACATAAAATAATTTTATCGTCGCATAAAATAAAATATTGATAAGAAAATGTAAGCTATTTTATAATCACGCACAAAGGTTATTATAAATTGATTCAGGTTTTGAATCCATTCCACGTACTCATCGATTTTCTATCGCATTTAAAATGGAAGATCCGCAGAATTCTAATTACATCTTTTTCAGCAAAAAATTACCAGTAAGAGCTTAAAAAATTACCAGTACCCGCAATTTTGGGTCGCATTTGAAGGACAAACAGATCAAGGGAATTCTATGGTATTTCATAATAATTTGGCTTAAGTTCGGTCAATTTAAATAAAAAATGTGAATACTTTATGTGAATACTTTATACTTACTACTAGCAATAATTAAAAAGCTTTGAAAGTATAAATCTTCTAAATTGCATACATTTCAAAGATCTAAAGAAATAATTTAATTTTTAAAGAAAGGAAAATAAGTGAAGCGTAAAGTGACAACTTGAAGGTTCAAAGTTGCATGTGAGACAATAACTTGATTGCAACTATGTTAACCGCTTTGCATTGTTTCCATTTTTTCGTTGGTTTTTAAGCGTTTTCAACATAGTTGAAAAGAGTTTATTTCTTTGGTTAATCTGTCTGTCTGTCTGTCTGTCCTGTCGCATGATAACTGCCATAAAAATGACTTTTTCAAAATGAAATTTTTGTGTTTTGTTGAGACGGTCTGTGGGATATGTAAAGATATAAATGAATAATATAACCCAATTAGTTTTGGATTGAACCTGAGTTGAAAATATGAAATACATTGAAACTTATGGGGCCTAATTTTTCAAACAATTGCCTCGAAAAATTTCGAAAAATTTAGGAAATATTCAAATTATCCCATAAAATATGTAAAGAAATTTGAGCAAAATATGTTTGGTAGTTTTTTAACTGAAAATTAAAATAATATTTACACACATATATGAACTTATACCTTTCTGGTTTTCTTTCGAACGCTCTGGGTCTGAACAACAACCCATATAATATGAAGAGATCAGATGACTCGCTTCAAAATAAAATATGGCATCCATATTTTTATACCAGTGTAAAAATCGTAATTTTTTAAGTTCTTTTACATTTATATTTAGTGTTGCATCAAACTTAAACGACTTTTCTTAGCGTATTTTCTGCGAATCTATATTCTGCGCCAACGCAATTACAATATTTTTTAGTTTAAATGATCATCAAACTGTGATTATTTCTACAATGAAGCCTAATTTTAATGGAAGCAGAATGTAAACATGTGACTGTAAGATGAGTTGTATCAGAATTCTTGACTTTTTGCAGTCACAATTATTTAGTTCTGGAGTCTGGAATAAAATTGGTATGGATGAGGCATTCGTTGCTTTTACTTAGAGAGCCAGACGATTTATATTTCGATGACGTCATTGGAATAAAGTTCATTTTTTCTATGAAATTTAGAGTTTTTAAATATATTAAATTTTTGTAGTACTGTGATAATTTAAAATATACGAGCGCTGAATGTATCGCATTTTAGAATTTTAGAGATGTTTAAATAAAATTTTATATCAGTTGGAAAGTATTTCATAATCAATGCTTTATGCATGGTTGATCTCTCTTGTTTAATGGTGACTATGTAGGAACCTTGTAAAGTTATTGCCATGTATGAGAAATATTTTCTGTTCCTCAAAAGATATATTCTGATTTATTTATGGATAGAAACTTTTGAAGTAAAATTAAACTATTTTTACTGATAGGATCGCGCTTCCGTGCCGCTAGTAACAGTATCCCTAGATCAATTTCTCCCTTTAAACATATAAAAATATTGCTATTTGCCACAGTTCTGTAAAACTGTATGGAGATGGATAACTCCCATCCCATCATTTAGCCAACGCCATACTCCTTAAAAATTGAGCTAAGGCTGTACGAGGAAGCAATTTCCAAGTTTTTACTCACAAAACTCCCATGTTCTCAAAATTGTCGCCTATAACAACTTAAGCTTGGCATTGGTTATTCCATACTTAACACTGCGTAAAAAGTGAGAAAAACCAATCCATGCAAGCTGTTGTCTGCAATAGGAACACAAAATCTGACCCTGATGAAAACACCACTCAGGTAGTGGGGTTTCTCTCAAGGCTCTTTCTTCATCATTTAAAATGAAGATCAGAAATCCAGACTACAGTTCAGAATTTTGATCTGAACTTATGGCCACTGAAGAGGGTTTAAAGGCAATTAAATCGGAAACCATTTTTGATAATATTTGGATACATATAGACAATCGCAATGCCATTCAGCATTGGAGCAACTGGGCTAGATATGGCGATAAAACTGTGGTTGCAATCTTATATCTAGTTTAAGACAACTTTCATTACATCATGAAGTGTATTTACAGTGTATCATTTACCATGCGGGACTCATTGATAATTAGACTGGCGATGTATTAGCAAAATAGGAAGATGCTATTTCTATGACTTCCAATACTTCTTGAAATTTTCTTGAAATCCTCTCAAGAAGGAGGATTTCAAATCTTTATGCATGGAGATCTCATTCCTGTGTATAATTGGTACACTAGAGGTAGACCGGCTGGTGCTCTACTTCTGGTAGCGGCAGAACTCCACAGACCATCATGTCTAGACTTCTTAGCGAATATTTGATTAATAGTAGTGCCTATTAAATGTACTTAATTTGTTTAATAATTGTGTCATTTAATAACAATAGTGTCTTAAATTCGAACACGGAAACATGGTTTATACCATTTGCTCCAAGTTTAATATTGGATAAGTTTTCTGTCGGTAATCTCTTGTACTGTTTGGGACGATCTAAAGATGAACTTTTTGAGAGTCCCTTATTGGTCTACGATTCCTTGAGGACACAAGGACTCATGAACCTGGATAATAAGTAACAATAACATCATTGGAACACAATCTGAACTGGGACAACGTTTGTTTAGACAGGTTCTTTAATTCTTTATCTATCTTTATGCTATGTGAAGTCTCTAATCATGAATATGTCTCATGCTATAATTCAAATGTAGAAGCAAGTTTCACCTCAAAATGTGTGTATAGATTCATTATAAATGCATGTTTTATGTTAATAACATTTAAAATATATCTAAAATCATGGTTTCCTGATTTATTCGTGAAAATATAAACACAGCATACATTGCCACCAGTCTTCTTAAATTCTGTAAATTTATGCGCCACATTCCAACCGTTGCCAACTTCGAAAATACTTCTTAAATTTCATATTTATTTCAAATTCTGACATTTTCCCCCTCTTCACGAGTAAGTGAATTACATGCAGTAGATAAATTTTGTTATTTGAAAACATCCCATTAAAACAGGGGTAGCAATTACGATATCGGAGCTGGCTCTTATCTTGGGTCTGAATTTTAGTCAACAGAAGACTAAAGCGTCGGAGAAGTTTCTCCGTCTTCTTATCTCCTCCAGTCTTGTTTTGGACTGAAAGATGGGGAGTTATTCATGCGGAGAGTTATTGTATTCCTGACAGCATATATTTATAAGCTTCACAAAAATTCTTTAAATATAATATTTGAAAGTTATTGTAAAGCTTAAAAATATCCCCATATGCATTATATAAAGACTTGTTTAATTTTGTGAGATAACAAGGGAAGTATTGTTAACTTCCTTCTTAGAATCTTGAGATCAAAGTTATTCCGGCTCCACTACCTAGAAGAGGAAACATTATCTCTGATTTTGAACCTGTACAGTTAGAAGTTTAATTTCGTACAGTTTGTTTTCATTTTATCGCCTCACTATTTTTGTTCCCACATTTTATTACCCCACTATTTTTATGAACCATGTTTACACTCTAATATCTTCATATTCCTTTTATGACCCAACAATACTTATATCTATTGTTTACATTACACTATCTTATGTCTCTTTATGTCTTGCTTACACCACACCACATTTATCTCTCTTATTTACACCTCACTCTGTTTATGCATCTTGCTCCGACTCCACTATATTTTGTTTCTTATCTGTATCCTATTATCTTCATGTATTTTCATTTTCACTAGACAACATAGAAAATGAAGATATGTTGAACCATGTTTCTTTCATTTTCTATTTTTACTCGTTTTACTCCTCTTTCTTCATATTAGGTTTCGCTAATATCTTTGGTCTTGTCGTTTAGCCATTTTCTAATTGACCGACCTGAAGCACATATTTGGGCATTCAATCCCAGGCTTATTCGCACTGTAAACGGGGATTTAAAGATTTCTAAAACGATCGCATGTGTGTACTTAGCTTTATTTGCATTGTGTTATATGTTGTAGTCAGCTTATTAGACTGATTACATGCGTTACACAGACATATGCACAGACATAAAATGGACCCAGAAGTAATGAGACAGACACAAAGACAAATAGACAGCCGCTCAGATGTAATTAGACGGCACATAAATAAATAGACAAACACAGAGTTAAGCACACTTTTACGTTATTTAAAAATAGTTCTTTTTGTAGGGAAGATCTGAGCTTGATGTTGCAAGTATAGGTTGATGCTGTGCAAATATTTCTGCGGTTTTTGGTCAGCTGATGTAATGAGCATCAACACATAGTGACAGATTAATTATTCATGAATACACAAACTTTTATCGCTATTTCAGGCCCAAAATTATCTGACTGCAACATTTGTTTATTTGATAGTGGAAAGTAATTTTTGTTGTGGTTTTCTAAACAAAACGCACAGAACTGACGTACTAATCGAGTGAGTGAGAGGGTGATATTTCAGTATCATAGAAAACAATATTATCAATATAGAACAATGTATTCATATTATCCATTACAGTTAGAGACTTGGTTTTGATGCCATTCAATCCAACTTAACTTCGAGACCAAGGGCAAAATACAAAATATCAAAACTTCTAATTAGGAGCCACTATGTAAAGAAATAACCAAAATACTCAAAACCACATTGCCTAATTATCGAGCCTTTTCACTCTAATTGGAACGTCGGTTTTTCGCTCGGTTTGGCGGCATAGTGGCTCCAAATTCATCTCACCGTCCAAATCAGCGAAATAATCTAAAAATTTTAAAATTCAAATTAACAATGATGATGCAAAGAAATAAACAAATAATTAAAAGAAAACTTTTCAACATTTTAAATTGGGAGTGACGGTGCAAAGGAATATTAAAAAAACTCAAAACAACTTTGGTAATTTTCAAGAACTTTAATTTTAACCAGAATCGTGATTTTGGTCTCATTCAATCCGCATCAACTTCCAGGTAAAAAAAAAGACGTGATAACTCGAAAATTCAAATTAGGGGTGACTATGTAAAGGCATAATTAAAAAATTCAAAGCAAATTTTCAAAATCATCGAGCACTTCCAATTGAGCCAGAATATCGGTTTTTACTTTCATTCAATCCTCCTTAGATGCCAGATCAACGAAGAAATTGAAAATTTCAGAAATTCAAATTAAGAGTGACGATAAAAATTGATATTAGAAAAAATATATTACTTTACCCCTCAAAAATATGTGCCTTTCCATTTCCCTGGATTAAATTTGAAACGGTTTTTGATATTCAGAAATTTCCTCGTATAATAGGTGTCACATTTAGCGCCACCACCGAATGGGAACGGGCGAAGCGTGGGTGAAATTGCAATTTATATAATGTTACTGTATGTTATTCATTTCACTTTTAACCTTTATTTATTCGTACTACGCGTTTACAGTATCTCATTGTATATTTTAATCACAGTTGCAGCTAGTTTATTATAACCATGTGATTTGCACGCTAAAAGAAATCTGACTTCTGGTTTTCGAAGTTCTGATTTAAAATGAGAAATTTCCTTCGCTTCTTAAAAATAAACTCTAATGCACTCAACCATTTCTCCTGCATAAATGAGAGCAGAAGCACCCCTGATGGTGTCAAATGTCCTGCTTCGGCTGCTCTTATCGATTTTACGCACTGCAATTCAAGATGTTTGAGAATAACAGTTCAACAAATGGACTGTAATGTAGTTCTTTTCAAAATGGGAATTGCGAAAGTTTGATATTTCTTTCCTCTGTATCTGAGTTGAGTATGAGTTGTTATCTGCTCCTAAATTGTTTGTTATTTGTGTAGAAGTGAAGATAGCAATTTTCAAATATCCACTTTTATTATTTTCTCATACTGCTGTAAAAATTAAAACAGTGTTTACCTGAAAATTTCGAATAATGGGCAAACGAGTTTCAAGACATTCTGAAGCCATTTTGAACGTTTTTATAGATATGTCCCCTTGTGCATGTACGTTTGTGTGTGATGCGTAATAAAAATTATATGCTAGGTTTTGTTAGTACCTGGGATAGAATTAAATGTTACTGCCTAGGGGTATCAAAATCATAAGTCTGTCTCTTCCGCAAAATCCGGTAGCTTTGTCGGGATTTAAATTTATTCGAGATTTAAATATCAGCATAATATTTCGTCAAATTATTGAATCTGGAAAATTATATGAAAACTATGTATGAGTAATTAAAGAGAAAGTGTACCGGAAAGTAGAAGATGCTGGATTCTTTGACAACAAAGGGGATTCGCTCTCAAATTTGGAACCAAAGATTGGTAGGTGACAATTTATATCTCCACATCGTCATGAAGGCTCACGCAGTAGTTTCTGGTATGGAGACCCAGAAATGTTTGAAACTTTTCTTACTGTAGTTCTTCTGACTTACTGTCAAATGTTTTGAAAATAAAATCAAGACAGGACGGTAATAGTACGTATAGAAAATTCGATTAAATTGCTGTCTTCATTTGTCGGAAAGCAGAAATATTTTATTAATGGATAGGCTAGTATTTAAGTATTTAGAATATAGTGCACAAAATATTTTTGTATGGATATAAATCGCTCTATTGCTTTTCAAAGTAGCATCAATGCATATTTTTTTTCGAATAAACTAATTTTCTAAACAGTTATAGTATTCCGAAGTTGCTATAGCAGAAAAATATGATTTATAACCTTCAACTGTTTCTTCGGAGCTGTTGACCAAGCATTTTATTTTTGGTTGTTGGGAACAAGAAAAGAGAAACTGGGCGCTAAATCAGGCGAATAAGGACAATGGCTCATCAAATGTAGATTTTTATGCTTCAAATAATTGATAGTTTGAAATGCAGTGTGTGAGCTTCCATTATCATGATGAAGAATAATGTGATGTGTCGCATAATTTTTTCTGTTTCTTACAACTATTTCTGGCAAATAAATTTTCGTATATGTATCAGCATTTACTATTCTACGATCGTCTAAAGCAACGGTTGTAATGTGGCCGCATTTACCAAGGTAATTTACCTTACCAAGGCTCATTTTCCTTGAAACGGTTCGTGCACGAACAACTTGAGTATGATTCGATTCATTTTGAAACACCAAACAGTATATTGCTGTTTTGTTTCAGATTCATAGGAATAAATCTATAATTTGTCACCTGCTAAAATGTCAAAGACTTGTTTTAAGATACCAGGGTTGAATCTCTTGATATTTTCCTTTCTCTATTTGAGATTCCAACTCAAACATAACTTTTTGACTTTTAACTGATCATTTAAAATTGAAAGCGCTCAGGTTCTTTTAATTTTCAAAGATGCCTCAATTTTATCATATATGACATGACGATCTAAAGTTATCCCTTTTTACACATCATCAATGTTTCTGACATGACAGCGGTTCTCGGTATATTTTCACGAAATGCGTCACACCTCTTGGAATGACTTAGGGACCTATATATTTAACGTGCGCGTCCTCCGCGTGAACAGGGGGACAGTTAGGCCAGAACTTGGAATCAAACTCGGGTCGTCCGAGTGCAATTCCCGCGTGATAAGAACTGGTCTGTCCCACCCATTGTGTCAACCCTTATCGAACCATAGCTTGAAAAACCCTTTCGACTTAAATCCATGTTTTGCCATGACCTTATTAACGTCAAAATCACAGCCAAAAAATGATTTTATAGCATTAGTCGTTCTTTAACAGCCAATATTCACTAAAATTTCAAATTTTAAAACACTGTCTACACTGGAAGCTGCCAATATAGTTATTGTCAGAAAATCTAAGACAGAACAGCTATTACGGCAAAGGTAGGGACATTTCTGTAAAAACAGATATTTTTCCACATTTGCTGTAGTGTTTCATATACTCTGTTTCATTTATCCTGCAACGAAAGCTCGTTTCTTTACGAATAATTCGAATCTTAATCATCATATTAATTTCTAAAATGCATGTCTACTTTTAGATTTTCACATATTCGCAGTCGTTTCTTCGGTCGTTTGCAGATCGAGGGAAGTTATTGGGGTACGCAAGGACTTTCCTAAGGACTATGTATATTTACTACTGAATGTATCAACTGCTGAAAACAAATTTCAGTATTTTATAAGGCATTTTATTTCGATGTACCTTACTTTTGAACCACGCCAGTTTTGAAGTGAAGGTGCCGAATTCCCTGGATAAGAACTATTATTTTCTACTGCACTGATATAGTGTTAGGATATCTTGAATTTCAGTGAGTAAAATCAATATGATTCAAAAGAGGACGTTTAACTTTATCAGGGCCTTTCCTTGTATTTCTGAAGGGGGATGGACTGGTTGCTTTACAGTTCATTTTTATAAAACGAAGTGTACATATCATTTTATATAGGAGATTATTGTTAAAGGTTTTTTTGCAGTCTGCAAAATGTACTGCATATCGCAAGAATAAATTAGAGTTTGTCGTTATATTTTAATGGCATAATTATATTTAATGTCTCCTATTACTGTACAGTAAGATTAGAGAAATTATCGGTATTCACTGTTAAACCTGATTATGAAATTAAATTTGGAAATGGAAATTAGATGCTTCATAGAAGGAATGATATATAAAATTTAGCTACAGCCAGTCTGAAAATAGACAGTCACAAGGAACAGTTATATTTACCAGATTTACAAGAGCTGCCGGGCTGAAAACCTGCACCACTAGCCTTGAATTTGCCCTAGGGCAGGGGTCGGCAACCTGCGGCTCTTTTGATGTAAAGTTGCGGCTCTCCAGTTCCATACGAAAAAATTAATAGTTTATTATCAAAACCCTTAAAAAATAAGAAAATATATTTTTAAGTACCTAATTTCT
The DNA here is from genome assembly GCA_951213105.1 of Amaurobius ferox. Lineage (NCBI taxonomy): Eukaryota > Metazoa > Arthropoda > Arachnida > Araneae > Amaurobiidae > Amaurobius > Amaurobius ferox. The sequence goes on from OX578144.1 coordinate 87,627,729, forward strand.
GAATAGCTTCTATTTTCATAATCGTTAATTACAAATCGCTACACTTAATATGACCGTTATGAGATAAATTTGAACTATTGTTTTGTTCTTAGAGGTGAGACTCAGTGACCATGTTTATCTTTCAGCCAATTGCATTCCATTTCCGTCTCACCCAAACAGCCACCGTCTAGAGTCTAGACCAGGGGTCGGCAACCTGCGGCTCGCGAGCCGCATGCTGCTCTTTTGATGTAAAGTTGCGGCTCTCCAGTTCCATACGAAAAAATTAATAGTTTATTATCAAAACCCTTAAAAAATAAGAAAATATATTTTTAAGTACCTAATTTCTGAATAGCTTCTATTTTCATAATCGTTAATTACAAATCGCTACACTTAACATTACCGTTATGAGATAAATTTGAACTATTGTTTTGTTCTTAGAGATGAGAATCAGTGACCATGTTTATCTTTCAGCCAATTGCATTCCATTTCCGTCTCACCCAAACAGCCACCGTCTAGAGTCTAGACAATACATCCAGACTCTAGACGTGTTGTCAGTCAGTCATCCTCGGATAGCGCGGTCGACGTTACGTTGCATGTGTGTTAATTTAATCGCTTGCGGTTTTTGCGTGTCTATTCGCTTGTTTCAAGAAGAATACGATTTAGAAGCGAATTGTCTTCTCAAAGGTATATACGCGTATAATATAATAAAATCAGTAACAGAATTGGATTACATATCTGAGGATCGTGTTAACGAAGTAATAATGGTAAATAAATTGTTTGCCGTTTTAGATAGCTAAGTAAAATTTTAAAAAATCATTTTTTCAACTCCGCCGCCAGCATGGCATCTGGTAAAAAAAAGAGAAGAACTGAAGAAGAAAACCGAGAATTCAATCAGGATTGGATGGAGTCGTTTGCATTCATATGCAACACAGATGGCCTTCTTACTTGTCTCATTTGCCAATAAAAACTCGCACACAATAAGAAGTCAAATTTGGAGAGACACTTCACTACAAAACTTACCCAGTTTGCTGGTAAATATCCAACCGGTGACGCGCGAAAAAAGCTGTTGAAGATCTCTAAAAAAACAACAACAGTCAAGTTCCACGCTAAGTAATTGGGCGAAATCTTCCAATAATGTAAATCTGGCAAGCTTTGCAGTATCATTAGAAATTGCAAAAAGAGGAAAACCATTCACAGATGGTAAATACGTCAAAGATTGTTTTATACGTGCATCTGAAGAACTGTTTCGTGATTTTAAAAACAAAGCCGAAATCATGAAAAAAATCAAAGATTTGCCATTATCTGCTAAAACAGTACAAGATAGAACTGCTAAAATGTCTTCAAATGTAACACATATGCCAGTGGAAGACATTCAACTGGCTTCTGCCTTATCACTTGCTGTAGATGAGTCTTGTGACATAAAAGACGCGGCACAAGTTACCCTTTTCGTCAGGTATATGTCGTCCCAAAGTCCAAAAGAAGAACTGCTAGGATTGCTACCGCTCTCAGGGCAAACTCGTGGAGAAGATATAGCAAATGCTGTGCAAAAATGCCTGGAAGACAATGGAATCGATATAAATAAAATCGTTTCTATAGCAACTGATGGAGCCAGAAGTATGACAGGAATACATAGAGGGGTAACATCAATTCTTCAGAAAAAACTAAACCACGAAATTCTAACGTTTCACTGCTTTGTGCCCAAACATTTCCGGCCGAAATAGTTGAGGTCGCGAACTTGGTAATTAAGATTATTAACAGCATCTTGGCAAAAGCACTCTACCATCGCCAGTTTAAAGATTTCCTTGAAGAAATAGATAGCCAGTTTACTGACGTATTTCTGCACAATAAAGTGCGATGGCTTTCCAGAGGTAACGTATTGCAACGTTTTTCTTTGTGCTCGTGTGAAATAAAAACATTCCTCAATGAAAAAAGCATTGACCATCCCGAATTGGAAGAAGACAAATGGCTGCAAAAATTCAACTTTATAGTAGATACCACAATGAAACTAAATGAACTAAATCTAAAACTGCAAGGAAAGGGCAACCCAGCCTACGCCTTGCTTGAAGAAGTAGTTTGTTTCGAAAAATAATTACTTCTTTTTGTTGAAGACATAGAGAGCGGTAAATTACTTCATTTTAAAAATCTGAAGCAATATCGCGATGACACCAACGCAACTATTGACACGAATTACTTCAGCATAGCTTTAAAAAACATGAAGGAAGGATTCGCTGAGAGATTCGAGCAGTTCAAAACAAACAAAAGTACTCTCGCGTTCATAGTAAATCCTCTCAACACAAATACAAATGAGATCAACATTGAGCCATTTGGAATTGATGCTGGATCGCCCCAAATGCAATTGCTAGATTTGAAAAGCAAAGACTTGTGGAGAGGCAAGTTCACAGAACTCAAGAGCCAGTTGGAAGAGTTGGAGGTCCAGAAATGCATGCACATCGCGCAGCACAAGTGGAAGAAAGCTCTAAAAGAAATTTCGCGAGTTGAGGCCATCATATTCGGCGCATGGAATAGTCTTCCAGAATGCTACAGTGAGGTGAAGAAGTTGGCATATGGAGTGCTAACGAGCTTCGGGTCGATATATTCGTGCGAGCAAGCGTTCTCTTGCATGAATATAATAAAAAGTAAAGTTAGAAGTCAACTAACAAATAAAAATCTAGAGTCGTGCTTGAAACTTAAAGCAACAAGTTATAAGACAGATTTAAGGGTGAGCGTCAGTAAATTTTCTGCCCTATCCGCGCTTTGTTAACTTTCGCGGCACACATATTTCGCCGAAATTCTGCTCAAACAGTTATGAAATATTTTCTGAAAGATAAAATGCAATGATTAGATTATATTAAAACTAAATTTAATGCCCTAAAAAACGTAGAATGTATTTTTTATTTTAATCCAAAATATTTTTGGTGCTGCCATCTGTTGTCGTAATTTAATTCATACCGATTATTTTTATTTTCTAATGAACATTTTTGAATATCTATTCCTTCAAATACAGTGTTAAATACAACAACAGATTATATATAATAATACCACAATCACGGAAAGGTAATTTATCATTCTATAAATTTGATAAGGGATCTGAATGTACATCACTGAGGACTGCAGTTTTGTTTTCAAGTTTTTTTGTCTTCAAGTCCAAGTTCAATTACGTTTCCGTGATAATGGCATTATATATGATCTGTTGTTGTATTTAATAGCGTATTAGAAGCAATAGATATTTAAAAATGTTCATTAAAAATAAAAATATTCGGCATGAATTAAATTACGACAATAAATGGCAGCACCAAAAATATTTTAAATTAAAATAAAACATATATTCTATGTTTTATTAGGTACTAAATTTAGTTTTAATATAATCTAAGCATAGCATTCTATCTATAAAACAATATTTCGCAACTGTTTGAGCAGAATTTCGGCGAAATATGTGTGCCGCGAAAGTTAACAAAGAGCGGATTGGGCAGAAAATTTACTGACGCTCACCCTTAATCAAACTTTCAAAAGGCATGCAAAGCCAATGTTCCCATTGATGTAACTATCTATATTTGTGTTTTTATATGAATAAATATTATTCCGTATTTAAAGCCGTTTATTTTAAATCAAAAATCAAATATATATAAATAAATACTATAATATTGAAACGAAAATTTTTAGTGGCTCTTTAAAAACTGGGAAATTTTGCAAATTGTAACTTTTGGCTCTATCGTTTCAATAGGTTGCCGACCCCTGCCTTAGGGCAAACAACGAGGGACCAATAGAGAGCAATCAGTAACCCCAGTACTTTTCTTCTTCGACCCATACTTTCCGATCTATACCTGAAGATGTAAGTTATCTGTTTGGACAGACCAACAATTTTACGTGATAGTATATATACTTTACTATGAAAAGAGAAAATTGGAAAGTTCCTAAACATTTATCTGGACTGTGAATTTTCAAATTAGTTATTTATTTTTTAAATTAGTGGATGCCCCTCTATAAAAATCAGATAACCCTAGTAGCAATTCAATATTTGCCCAAGATTGGTTGTATCTATCGGCTGTTAAAATATAATGAGAGCACGGCAAAAGGCGAAACAGGTTGATGAATGGCGTTATATACTGTTGAAGCACAATCCATGGATTCTAAACTTTTAAATATATTCCGATTGTTTTTCGGACTTATTCACCATTTGTTATTACCACTGAATCCCAAAATCATATTCCCGAGGGTGGTGGTCTCATACTACTTTCAAGTGATAGTAACATGTTGCGGGTTCTCAAGGTTTTGAATAATTTCCTTGCATTTGTATTAACATAAGTTTTTCTGTAAAATGTTTGCTGCAAAATCGTCCCATTCCGTCACAGTAAAACATTTGCAATCATGTTACTGAAAGATTCAGGGGAATCAGATGTCCGTAATGGTGAGTAAGATTCTTAATAGTTATGATAACATATATACAAAACTACAAAAATGACGCTTCCGCAGATGATAATTAGCTCAATATTTCAGAAAGGAATCTGGAGCTTTCCTGAACGCCCGTAATTGCGGCTTGTGTGATAGTTTGATGAAATTATCAACAACGTAGCTGAAAAAAATGAGCAAAGTTTGCAAAATATTTTACAGTGTTGAATGTACCGCTGTATCTCACCAATGTCTATTTAGTACAGCAAGCTTCTTATCGTAGAAGCAGCGAGTGCGATAATAAAAGAAGGAACGTCACAGAACTTTTTAATATAACTATTACGAAATTGTCAGAATAATTTCCCTGACCGTCTGCATGATTATGCAAATTTTTTTGCCCACACCAAAATAGTGTAGCATACAGCTATGTCGCGGAAACGATAAATCCTATTTACTATCCCTAAATTTAACAACCACCTAAAGTCTGTGGGTTAAATAGGCATAAATGCCAGGAGTAGTTGATTTCGATCCGATACCATAAAATTTGCTCTCATTTAAAACGTTTATAATATTATCTGTAAAATAAATAATATGCAAATTGCACAAAAACTGTTTGAGCATATATATATATATATATAATGTTGATAAAGCCTCTAATAATTTTGCTATTATCTGTAAAAAATTTTATATTCAATTTCTGTTAGATAATTTAAAAAATAATAGTCTTTTTAGAACTGATTTACGTTCCATCAATAGTATTAAATTGAAAATTATCAATATGTATAGTGATTTAAATATTAAATATAAATATCTTAAATTTCCTTATATAGTGCTTATTCCAAAATTTCATAAAAATCCTATTAAATTTAGAAAAATTACTAGTGGCCATAATACTTACTGTACTACTGCGAGTAAATTATTACTAAATTCTTTAAATCTAATAAATAATAGTTTAAGCCGGACTAGCAATAATTACCATATTCTAAATAATAGTAAAGAATAAAAGAATAAATTATAACATCTCTTAGAAAAATAATAGGATTTTAAACTTTTGATTTTAAAGATCTTTTTAATAATATTAAGATATCTGATCTATATGATGTAATTTTAGCTCTTTATAATGCTTATATTACACATCTTTCAAATCAAATTAAATTTATAAATTTTCCTAAACTGCTTCACTTTGTTATTTTCAATAATTATATTTTTCAAGGAAATAAATTATACTTACAAGTCTCAGGAGTTCCACAGGGTGGCTGCAGTAGCAGTATGCTAGCTAATTTATACCTTTATCATTATGAAAAGTCATTTACTTCAATAGATTATACTTTTTACAGATATGTTGATGATCTGATTTGCTTAGTACATACAGAAAATTATCTCATAGATATAGATTACTATCCAGACAATTTGGAATTAATTCCTAATGAAGCTACTATTAGTAAAAATGTTAAATTTTTGGATTTAAATCTTTTTATTGATCCTTCTAATAGAATTGTTACAAATTTATATGATAAAAAAGACTTTTATAATTTTAATATTAATAAAATCTTACCATTTAATTTATGTAACTCGATTCAATTGTTTAGAATTATTATACTCAATCAGCTTTTTAGAATTTATAGATTATCTGATAAAAAATTTCATGCTATGCATATCAATAATCTCAAAATTACTAGCAATTTATATAAATATCCCTCTTATTTAGTAAATAGTATTGTTAAAAAATTTAAAATAGCTGGATTTTTATAATTCTTTTCATAGTATCATATAATTCTATTCATAGTATCTTATATTAGCCAGACATCTCCATTCCCTTGTATATATATATATATATATATATATATATATATATATATATATTTATTTTTTTTTTACATTCTCTTCCACTTCAGCATTACTATTATTTGCTCCTCCTTTTAGTAGCTCTTTTTGTATATTAATGCTTTTTCTTAACATTTCGCTTCACTGTTTTCCAAATTCTTATGAATGGCAACAGTAAATGGTTTTTTATTTTTTCTTTACGAATGCCAACACTGGTCTCTTCTATCAGTGTTCCCTGTATCGACTCGATTGTACATACGCTGTGCTTTTTCCAGGTATTCATTTTTTCTTTTTTATTCCTTCTTTATGTATGTCGTCCAAGTAGAAATAGTTTATAGATATAATCTATCTATTTCTTCAGAAACATACATTTTTGTGTTTGCTTCTACAAAAAACTTGGACATGATTAGATTTTTGTAGAGGTTAACAATTCATGATTTAGGCTTGAGAGCCTCGTCCACGTGTATGGCGTTTGTGTTTGATTTCGTTTGTTATACTTAATTCGATTCCATACCTTTGTATTATGATATTTTTCATTGACTTCTTGATTCGATGTTTATTTTATTATTTTTTTCCATTTGCTTGAGGATTAGTTGATTTTTACTTTTGTTTTGTAAGCCAGTTATATAGTTGAATTTAGTTTAAGTTTTTCTTTTTCTGTTTCCATACCTTTTAATTTTGTTGATTTTCCCTAACTTGATAGCTTGTGTTTTGTATTTTTTCCATTTGATTGTTGATTTGCTGTATTATATTTTATTCTGCGTTTGTTTAAAAAAGTTAGGTTTATCGTGTTACATCTTCTTATTTTTCGTTCATTGGATTTTCAAACTTCTACTATTATATATATATATATATATATATATATATATATATATATATATATATATATATATATATATATATATATATATATATATATATATATATACGAGTACATATATTAAAAATATAAATGTTTGTACCATTTATTTAAATGTGTATTATTTTGTATTATTTATTTAGCGCAATCAATTATACTGTTACCAAAATAAGGAACAAAATATTTACACAAAATCCTCAAAATAAGACAAAATTAAGTTATGTTACAGGACTTCTTACAGTGTAAACATAAATGTACATAAATTTATACGTTAAATAAAGCATCGCAATAGAACTGAAATAGCTATGATGAAAACTGAACATGCTTCTATCTTGCGTTAAATTTTCAGTTAAAAGAAAGGGCAGTGTTCCAGACAGTTTCTGTGATGTCTTACAGCAACGGATTTAGCCTAGAGGATGGAAAGTTTAATACAAAACTTGTTTTCTCTTTGACTGTAGATATAGCTTTGTTCTTAGTCTTAGCAAGCATCTTAAATTTATTCAAATAGCCCACAAGTATGCCAATGTATGCGTGATGACTTAGGTGGCATTTTCTAGTATTATTGGGAAGGAGTGCTGTCTTAAAAAAATGCGAGAATTTTTTAAGATATAATCCTATATATATATATATATATATATATATATATATATATATATATATATATATATATATATATATATATATATATATATATATATATATATATATATATATATATATATATATATATATATATATATATATATATATATATATATATATATATATATATATATATATATATATATATATATATATATATATATATATATATATATATATATATATATATATATATATATATATATATATATATTAAAAATAAAAATGTTTGTAGCTTCTATTTAAATATGTATTATTTATTTAGCTATTTAGCACAGTCAATTACTCTATTCCAAAAATAAGGACCAAAATATTTAGACAAAATTCTCAAAACAAGACAAAATTAAGTTATGTTATACGACTACCTGCAGCGTATGTAGACGAATTTATACGTCAAATAAAGCATCGCAATGGAACTGAAACAGCTATAACGGAAACTGAATTTGCTTTTATCTTGAGTTAAAGTTTTAGTTAAAAGAAAAGGCAGTGTTCCAAATGGTTTCTGTGACGTTTTATCGCAACGGATTTGTTTAGACTAGAGGATGGGAAGTTTAATACAGGACTTCTTGTCTCTTTGACTACAGATTTGGCGTTGTTCATAGTGTTAGCAAGTATCTTAAATTTATTCAAATATCTCACAAGCATGCTAATGTATGCGTGATGATTTAGGTACATTTTGCGAGAATTTTTCAAGATATATATATATATATATATATATATATATATATAATCCTTAATCCTATAATATAGTTTCCAACATGTTGCAGAGTTCACTTTGACAATAAGAGCTTGCAATTTCATCCCAATAGCTCGACGATAGAGTGTTGGCTGACCAGTTCGGCCAGCCAACGCTCTACCGTTGAGCTATTGGGACGAAATATATGATATGCAGGGCATCAAGGCTCTTTACAGTTGCGCCCGAACGAATCAAACCTGCAGATTAGCTAAAAGATGTCGGAGTTCTAGTAGTGAAAAGTGTCCCTAGTACGACTAGTAGGGATTCATTGGACTCTGGAAGATTGAGTTAAAGTTGAGAGGATAACGACTACGTAGGATACTAATCTGTGTAAAAATAGTAGTCGCAGAAGGCTAACCTGAGGTAAAAATATCAGGAGATGGTCGTTATATTATTCGTTGCCCACCAATATGGCATTAGATGGTGGAAAATGCAGAGTTCACTTCAACGACAGGAACTTGCAATTTTCTCCCAGTAGCTCAATGGAGAGTGTCGGCTGGTCAGTTAGGAGATCGAGGGTGTGATTCCCGGTTAGAGCAGCAAAGCTCTTAACAATGCATCTTCTTACATTAAGATAGTGATTGCTGATATTAATTAAGGAGGAATCAATATTTTACATGATTACGACCTTCTTATAGGACACTATTGACCTGTGCGCGTAATTTGCTTTTCATTATTTTTAGCTTGTAACAAATTGCAATAAAAATATATGTTTTTTAATGCTTTATTTTTTTAGATACTTTTCTACTATTTTTCTTCTTAGATTTTCGTCTTAGAATTCTCTTGTTCTGCCTCTTCGGCAAAGCATCTCTACGCCATCACTTTTGTTCTCAATTTGAAATCCTAAAATTGTCTGTGAAACAACCCTCCTATCTCGTAAACATAAAAACGATATAAAATATTTTTATCATATTTTGTATTTATAAACATAAAATAATTTTGTCGTCGAATAAAAAAATTATTTATAAGAAAATGTCTGGCTATTTTATAATCACGCACATAAGGTTATCATAAATTGATTCAGGATTTGAATCCATTCCACATACTCATCGATTTTGTAGCGCATTTAAAAGGGAAGATCAGCACATTGCTAATTACATATCTTTTAGCAGAAAATTACCAGTAAGAGTTCCCCGTATTTTCCGCGATATTGGGTCGCATTTCAAGGACAATAAGATCAAGGAAATTCTATTGTATTTCTAAATAATTTGGCTTAAGTTCGGTCACTTTAAAAAAAATGTGACTACTTAACATGCTATAAAACTTAATATCCATGTTTGTGTGAAATTACTGAGAGTTTGTTCGACCGTTTCATGCACGCAAATATAGCAATATTTAAAAGTCTTTAAAAGTATAAATCTCCTAAATTGTATACATTTCAAAGATCTAAAATAATTTAATTTTTAAAGAAAGGAAAATGAGTGAAGATTAATGTGACAACTTGAAGGTTTCAACTTGCATGTGAGACAATAATGGGATTGCAACTATGTTAATCGCTTTGCATTGTTTCCATTTCTTCGTTGGATTTTAAGACTTTTCAACATACTTGAAAATTGTTTATTACTTTGGTCAATCTGTCTGTCTGTCTGTCCTTTCTCACGATAACTGCCATAAAAATGACTTTAACAAAATGAAATTTTAGTGTGCTGTTGATACGGTCTATGGGACATGTGGGGATGTAAATGAATAATATCACCCAATTAGTTTTGGATTGAACCCGAGTTGAAAATGTGAAATTTATTGAACCGTATGGGACCTAATTCTTCAAACATTTTTTAAGCAAAATTAAAATTCACAAATTGCCTCGAAAATTTAGGAAATATTCAAATTATCCCATAAAATGTATAAAGAAATTTGAGCTAAATATGTTCAGTAGTTTTTAACTGAAAATTAAAATAATATTTACACCCATATATTAACTTATACCTTTCTGGTTTTCTTTCGGACGGTCTGGGTCTTGACAACAACCCATATAATATGAAGAGATCAGGGGACCCGCTTCAAAATAAAATATGATATCCATCTTTTTATCCCAGTGTAAAAATCGTAATTTTAAAAGTTCTTTTACATGTATATTTAGTGTTGCATCAATCTTAAACCGCTTTATTTTAGCGTATTTTCTGCGCATCTATATTCTGCGTTAACTCAATCACAATACTTTTTAGTTTAAATGATCATCAAACTTTGATTATTTCTACAACGAAGCCTAATTTTAATGGATGCAGAATGTAAACACGTGTTTATAAGATGATTTGTATAATAATTGCTACAAAGCTCAGACAGGAGAGCTGGCCAAAAAAATTGCTTAGCATCAAATTCTCCGGTCGGGAAAAGTATAAGAATTGCTGATTTTTTTTCACGCACAATTATTTAGTTCTGGAGCCTGGAGGAAAAGTGATATGAATGAAGCAATCATTGCTTTTAGATAAGAGCCAGACAACTTATATATCAATGAGGTGATTTGAGTGAACTTCATTTTTTTCTATGAAGTTTAGAGTTTAAAATGTAATAAATTATTGTAGTACTGTGACAATTTAAAATATACCAGCTCTAAGTGTATCGCATTTTAAAGATGTTTAAATAAAATTGCATTTCGGTTGGAAAGTGTTTCATAATAAATTTTTTATGCATGATTGATCTTTTTGGTTTGATTGTGACTGTGTAGGAACGTTGCAAATTTATTTCCATGTATAAGAAATATTTTCTGTTTCTTAAAAGATGTATTTTGATTTATTTATGGATAGAAACTTTTGAAGTAAAATTAAACTATTTTTGCAGAGAGGATCGCACTTCCGTGCCGCTAGTAACAGTATACCTAGATTGGTCTCTCAATTTTTATGCATTTTAAGCATATAAAAATATTTCTATTTGCATAATTCTGCAAAAATATATGGAGATTGATAAATCCCAGCCCATAATTTAACCAACGTCACACTTCTTGAAAATTAAGCTAAGGCTGTACGAGGAAGCTGTTGCCAAGTTTCTACTCACAGAACTCACTTGTTCTCAAAATTGTAGCCTATAACAACTTTAAGCTTGTCATTGCAAGTATCTGTCATTCCATACTGAACAGTGCATAAAAAGTGCGAAACCAGTCCATGAATGTTGTTGTCTGCAATAGGAACACAAAAGCTGACCTTGACGAAAAATCCACTGTGGTAGAAGTAGTGGAGTTTTCCTCAAGGCTCTTTCTTCATCTTTTAAAATGAAGAAGAGAAATCCAGACTACAGTTCAGTATTTAGATCTGAACTTGGATTGAAGAGCGTTTAACCCTTTCGCGACTAACGGCACGACCAGGTGCCAGCTGCGAACTTGCATTCAAGGACGAACGGCACGCCCACGGGCCGGAGGAAATTTTACCCTAAAGGACGAATGGCACGTATTGGTGTTTCTACGTGGAACGTTTTAATTTGAATGTATTTGTCTACCAGATGGCGTTAAATGCCCGTGGAAGCAACTTAAATGTATTTTGTAGATGTTTGACCTTGGCACAAGGAGAATCCAATGAATTATTTCTCCATTTGGAGCTGTGAAACACATGGTTCTGTAAAGTAAACAGAGCACTTCTCGTAGTATCAACAATTTTATAATTGAGTTCCGGGTCTCGTTCTGATTTTGTCTTTTATTGATTTCGTTGTTGAATTAGAGGAATATAAGAGAGTTTTTTTTTGAGTGGGTGGGGGAGGGGGGGGGGTAAAGGAATGTGCGGCAATGAAATGATTAGGTTATTTATGTTCTCATGGAAAGGAAGGCTGGGATTTCGTTAATATATCCCATCGAAAAGGTCCAGATATGGAATAAAAATATATAAATCGTCAGAATCGGAATGAGACCAAATGGAATTTCCTTGTGTATACTGGAAAGGACACGGGATTATCAAGCTCTGATGGTGGGTATGGAGACCGCGTTGTGAAAACATTTCTAAGTGAACTTTTAGGAAAAGGATATACTTTGTATTTGGATAAATTTTTTACCTCTCCTGTACTTGCAAAATATTTGTTGTCTAAGAATACGCATGTATGTGGTACAGTTTTAAAAAATCGGAAGGTCATGCCAAAGAATTATCCATCTGTACCTAAAACATATATACACTAAAATTTTTAATATTTTGTTAAAAGAAAATTTGTATAAAAAATATACATCAAATAGAAAATAAGTATTTCTTTTCTTCCTGAAAAAAGTAGAATGCTGTGTTGAACGGGTGATTTTTAGTGAATTTTTTTCGAGAGTTAGGCTTAGCGCAAAAAAATAGCCGTCTTTTGGGCACATTTCGGAAACGAAGCGCTTCGTCCTTTGGGCCACGGTAGTTTCGGAATGCCGCCGTCCCGAAAGACAATTAATTCAGAAACCATTTTTAAGGATGTTTAGATACTAATCGACAGTCGCAGTGCCATTCAGCATTTGAGCAACTGGTCCAGAAATAGCAATGCTACGGTTGCAATCTTCTATCTAGTCTAAGACAACTTTCTTTACATCATGAAGTGTATTTACAGAGGGTATTTTCCCGTGTGGGTCTCATTGGTAATTAGACTGGCGATGTATTAACAAAAGAAAAATCTGCTATTCCTATGACTTCCAATACTTTATTAAATTCTCTTGAAATCCTCTCAAGAAGGAGGATTTCAAATCTTCATACCTGGAGGTCTCATTCCTGTGTATAATTGGTACACTAGAGGTAGACCGGCTGGTGCTCTTACTTTTCGGAGCGGCAGAACTCCAAAGATCCCCATGTCTAGATTGCTTAGTGAATATTTGATTAATAATAGTGCCTATTAAATTTACTTAATTTGTTTATTAATAGTGCCATTTAATAACAATAGTGTCTTAAATTCGAACAGGGAAACAGGGTTAATGTCATTTGTTCAAGTGCAATATTGAATAGGTTTTCTGTCTGTAATCTCTTGTACTGTTTTGGATGATCTAAAGATGACCTTTTTGAGAGTCCCTTATTGGTCTACGATTCCTTGAGGACACAAGGACTCATGAACCTGGAGAATAAGTAACAATAACATCATTGGAACACAATCTGAACTGGGACAACGCTTGTTTGGACTGGTTCTTTAATTATTTATTTATCCTTATGCAATTTGAAGTCTCTAATCATGAACACGTCTGACGCTGTAATTCAAATGTAGATGCGCGTTTCACCACAAAATGTGTTGTTGTTGCTGAGACCAAGACCGTCCGACGTACCAGAAAGGTGTAAGGTAACAGTTTGGACGGCCGGGAAGTGCCACCCGATTTAGACCGGAACCCAGTGGAGGAGGCATCCACAGGGACCAAACCCTCCTTCCCCTTCCACCAACCTCTAGGAGGGATTTACGGACCCGCTTGTTTAACGTGATCGCACTCCGCATGAACACGGCGGCAGTTGTTGCAGCGTGCAAATCCAGCGCGCAAACCACCGGGCTACCGCGACCGAAAAGTGCCAACAGCACTCGGTGCTCCCAGGTGGTCACCCACCCAAGTACTTACCGCGCCCGATACTGCTTGACTTCGGTGATCACCACAAAATGTGTGTATAGATGTATTATAAATTCATGTTTAATGTTAACAACATATAAAATATTTCTAAAATCATGGCTTCTTGACTTTTTTCGTGAAACTATCAAAACAACATGCTTCTTCTTAAAAGTCTTCACCAGTCTTCTTAAAATCTGTAAATTTATGCACCACATTAGAACCATTGCCATATCCGAAAAATACTTCTTAAATTTCAAATTTATTTCAAATTCTGGCATTTTTCCTCTCTTCACGAGTAAGTGAATTACATACAGTAGATAAATTTTATCATTTAGAATCATCCCATTAACACAGGAGTTGCAATTACGATATCGGAGCTGACTTTTATCTTGGATCTGCTGAGTCAACAGAAGACTAAAGCGTCCGAGAAGTTTCTCCGTCATCTATCTGCGCCGGTCTTGTTTTGGAGTGAAAGATGGGGAGTTATTCATGCGGAGAATTATTGTATTCCTGACAGCATATTGTTACAAGTTTCACGAAAATTATTTAAATATAATATTTGAAGGTTATTGAAAAGTTTAAAAATATTTCCATATGCATTTTATATTTAAAGAAGTTTTTAATGTTGTGAAATAACAAATGGAGAATTGTTAATTTCCTTCTCAGGATTTTGAGATCAAAGTTCGTCCGGCTCTTGGAATAGAGGAAATATTTCTGATTTGGGTCAGTATAGTAAGAAGTACAGCTAGAAGTCTGATTTTGTGCTGTTTGCTCTCATTTTATCACATCATTATCTTTGTACCCACCTTTTATTACCCCGTTATTTTTGTTAATAGTGTTTACACTCTACTATATATTCCTTCTACTCCCAATAATACTCGTATCTCTTGTTTACATTACACTATCTTTATGTCTCTTGTTTATACCCCACAACATATGTCGCTATTGTTTACACCCCACCATATTCATCATGCTTATTTAAGCCCCACTTCGTTTATGCATTTTGTTCCGACACCACTATATTTTGTTTCTTGTCCGTATACCGTTATCTTCATGTATCTTCATTTTCAGGAGACAGCATAGAAATTGAAGAAAATTTAAACCATGTTTCCTTCATTTTCTATTTTTATTCGTTTTACTCCTCTTTCGTCACATTTGGTGTAGCTAATATTTTTTGTCTTATCGCTTAGCCATTTTCTAATTGGCCCGTCTGAAGCGTATATTTGGGCTTTCAATCCCAGACTTATTTGTACTGTTAAAGGATATTTAAAGATTTCTAAGACGTCCGCAATTCTTACTTAACTTCTATATTCCTACTTACATTTTATGTTGTAATCTAGCTTACTAGACTGAATACATGCATTGCAAAGACAGATGCACAGACACAAAATGGACAAAAATGTAATTAGATAGACACAGAGATAAATAGAAAAACACACATATAAGCACCTTCATGTATAATTTAAAAATAGTTCTTTTTGTAAGGAAGATCAGAGCTTGATAATGCAAAGATAGGTTGATGCTGTGCGAATCATTCTGTGGTTTTCAGTCAGCTGATGTGATGAGCATCAACACATACAGAGGGTGTTTACACATTTTTGTAACGATTTCGACTTTCACCATCAATTAAATTTAAATGAAAAAAAAAACCGGACTGGCGGAGGAGTCGGAATAGGGTTTACTTATCGTCTGCACCATTAAAAATATTCGTTGCTTTAAAATGTTGATGGAAAATAAACAATACATAGAAGACTATATTTTTGCGCTTTACGATGAGAAATACTCTTATTTGATTATTAAACAAAGATGGGAAAAACATGGTTTTATTATTTCTACATGTAAAATAAGTGACATAATTAATAAAAAAGGAAAGAAAGGTCAAAGTTTACATTTGACTGGGAAAAAGGTAAAAGATATATACCCAACAAAGGTACGCATACATCCTATTATATCTAAAGTCGCATCTCATGTTTTAAAAGAAAATCCAACCCTCCAAAGAACTGTCGCAAAATCTTTAAACATCTCTATAGGAACTGTAAACAAAATTATGAAATCTGATTTAAAGCTAATCAAAAAAACAAACAAAAAAAAAAACACGATGTTCATCGCCAAACGTCAAAACATGTTTCTCAAGACTATATGCAGATTGTTGCATGAAAATTATTTGGCAGGTGAAAAATGGAAATATGTAGTAACAATTGATGAGACTTGGTTATATTTACGTGATTGCAATAAAAAAAGATAGATTTACTACGGAAAAAGGAAATAAAAAGACCTAAAATTTTGGTTCAGAGAAAACAAGGAAAGTTTTGCTGAACGTTTTATGGCTATTGTTGGATTTTCTTATAACGGAAAACATAAAATAAGGAAAGTAGAAACAAATGTCAAAATTAACTCGAAGTACTATAAGAAATATGTTTTAACACCTGATTTCAAAAAAGACATTCCATCACTTTACCCAAACAATCTTCACTGTGTTAAGTTCCATAGGATAAGGCTACCAGCCATATCTCTAAATCAACTGCTATATTTTTTGAAAAAATGAGAAATGAAACGGAATTGAGGCTATTCCATTTAAAGGAATCCAACCCAAGTCCCCCGACGTGTCTCCTATGGATTACCGTGCATTGGGACTTTTTAAACAATCTCTTTATGAGCGGTATCCCAAAATATTGTATGAACTTTGGAAGATTCGGGTGGAGGAGTGAAACAAAATTGACCTTCATATTTTAAGAAAAGCTCTTTCATCGTGGAAATCAAGATTTAATATGATAGTTCAACCAAAGGGCTATCCAATTTAACATATTAGAAAATAAAATTCTTATATTTGCTTATATATATATTTCTTAAAATCGTTACAAAAATGTGTGAACACCCTCTGTAGTTACACATTAAATCTGCCGCCCCAGTGGTGAAGTGGATAGCGTCTTCGACTGCTGTCATGAGGGGCTCGGGTTCGAATTCCGAATAAGGCATAGATGTTTCTTGAGGATGAAGTCAGATTTCCGCCTTCTGGGTCCTCGTCAGAGTGGAGCTGCACCTTCTCCGACCTTCGTCAGTGATGCTTTCTTGGAATAAACTTTGTTCTCTCGTCTTGTGTGCCGTTCTTTCTTCCTGCGTCACTGGTCCCGTTTCGGTTCCTCCGAACAGGAGGTCATAAGTAACAACACACAACACATTAAATCTTCACGTATACACAAACTTTCATCGCTATTTCAGACCCCGAAAAATTATCTGAAATGCACTGAATTGACTGACTGAGTGAGTAAGGGAGAGGGTGATATATCAATATTATAGAAAACAATATTATCAATATAGAACAATATCTTAATATTATACACTACAGTTAGAGACTTAGTTTTGATGCCATTCAATTCATCGGAACTTCGATACCAAGGGAAAAATCTAAAATTTCAAAAATTCTAATTAGAAGCCACTGTGTAAAGGAATAATCAAAATACTCAAAACCACATTGCCTAATTATCAAGCCATTTTATTCTAATTGGAATTTTGGTTTTTGTGTTTTTCGATTCGTCCCAGCGTACAAAATGAATATAAAATGTTGAAAATTTAAATTAATGATGATGTAAAAGGAATAAACAAATAATTCAAAAAACTTTTCAAAAGTTTAAATTAATGGTGACGGTGCAAAGGGATTATAAAAAAAACCCGAAACCACTTATGTAATTTTCACTCTAACTGGAGCACTTTCTCTCTAACTGGATCATTTTGACTCTAACTGGAATCATGATTTTGGTCTCATTCGAGTAGTCTCAACTTCCAGGTCAACGAAAAGATCTAATAACAGGAAAATTGAAATTAGGGGTGACTATGCAAAAGCATAATTAAAAAAATTCAAAACAAATTTTCAAAATTATCGAGCACTTCCACCTGAGCCAGAATCTCGGTTTTTTGTTCTATTCAATCTGCCTCAGATTGTAGATCAACGAAGAAATCGAAAATTTCAAAAATTCAAATTACGAGTGACGATAAAAAGTGATATTAAACAAAACTTGCACCACTTCATCTCTCAAAAATATGTGTCATTTCATTTTTCTGATTAAATTTGAAACGGTTTTTGATATTCAGTAATTTCCTCGTATGGGTGTCACATTTAGCGACCACCACCGAATGAGAACGCGCGAAGCCAGTGATGTAATTGAAGTTAATTAATGTTACTGTGTGTAATGCATTTCACTTTTAATCTTTGTTTGTCATACTAGACGTTTACAGTATATCATTGTATAAATTAATCAAAGTTGCAGCTAGTTTATTATAACTATGTGACTTGCACGCTAACAGACATATGATCTCTGGTTTTCGAAGTTCTCATTTAAAATGTGAAATTCCCTTCGTTTCGTAAAAATAAACTCTAATGCACTCACCCATTTCTCCTACATAAATGAGAACAGGAGCACCTCAGATAGTGTCAAATGTCCTGCTTCGGCTGCTCTTATCGATTTTACGCACTGCAATTCAAGATGTTTGAGAATAGCAGTTCAACAAATGGACTGTAATGTAGTTCTTTTCAGAATAAGAATTGCGAAAGTTTGATATTTCTTTCCTCTGTGTCTAAGTTGAGTATGAGTTGAGTATGAGTTCCTAAATTGTTTGTCATTTGTTCAGACGTGAAGATAGGATTTTGAACTGCTTAAAATATCCACTTTTAATATTTTCTCACACTGTTGTAAAAAGAAAAACATTGTTTACCCGAAAATTTCGAATAACGGACAAACACACGTTTCAGGATATCCTGAAACCATTTCGAACGTTTTTATAGATATGTTCATTTGTGCATGTGTGTTTGTGTCTGATGTGTAATAAAAATTATTCGCTAGGCTTTGTTAGTGCATAGGACATGATTAAATATTACTGCCTAGGGATATCAGAATCATAAGTCCGTCTCTTCAACAAAACTCGGTAGCTTTGTCGGGATTTACATTTGTTCGAGATTTAAATATCAGCATATAATTTCGTCAACTTATTGAATCTGGAAAATTAAAAGAATACAATATATGAGTAATTAATAAAGAAGCGCAAAGGAAAGCAGAGAATGCTGGATTCTTTGACGACAAAGGGGATTCGCTCTCAAATTAGCAACCAAAGATTGGTTTGTGACAATTTATATCTCCACATCGCCAGGAAAGTTCAGACAGTAGTTTCTGGCTTAGAGACCCAGAAATGTTCGAAGCTTTTCTTGCTGTAGTACGTCTAACCCATTGTCAAATGTTTCGCAAATAAAATCAGGACATAACGATATTAGTACGTATAGAAAATTCGATTAAATTACTGTCTACAGTTATCGAAAGCAGAAATATTTCATTAATGTGTTGGCTAGTATTTAAGTATTAAAAAGTAATACACATAATATTTTTGTATGGATATAAATCGCCCTATTGCTTTTCAAAGTATTCGCTTTTAGAATCAATGCATTTTTTCTTTCGAATAAGCTAATTGTAAAAACAGTTATACTATTCAGAAGTTGGTATAGCAGAAACATGTGATTCATAAACTTGGATTGTTTCTCCTGTGCTGTTGACCACGCATTTTATTTTTGGTTCTTGGGAATAAGAATAAAGTCCCTGGGTGCTAAATCAGGCGAATAATGACATCAAATGAAATGTTTCATGCTTCAAATAAATATTGAGCGTTTTAAATGCAGTGTGTGAGCTTGCATTGTCATGATGCCGAATGATGTGATGTTTCAATATTTTTTTCTTCTTTTAACAACTATTTTTGGCATATAAATTGTCATATACCTATCAGCATTTACTGTTCTACGATCGTCTAAAACAACGGTTTCAACATGGCTGCATTTACCACAAACGAAGTAATCATTTTCCTTAAAATACTTCGTGCACGAACAACTTGTGTAGGAGTTTATTCATTTCGAAACACCCAAGCAGTAGATTGCTGTTTTGTTTCGGATTCATAGAAATGCATCCATGTTTTGTCACCTGTTAAAATGTCAGAGACATGTATTAAGACAGCAGGATTGAATCCCTTGCGATTTTCCATGCTTTATTTGAGATTGGATAAAATTGTGTGGAATCCAACTGACACACAACCTTTTGACTTTCAAGCGATCATGTAAAATTGAAAGCACTCGGGTTCTTGAAATGTTCAAAGATGCCATAATTTCATCATATGTGACATGACGATCTAAAGTTATCATTTGTTTCACAGCATCAATGTTTTCTGACATCACAGCTGTTCTTTGTCAATCTTCACAAGATTCCTCACTGAGATTCCTACGTCCAAGAGGAAATTGTTTAAACCACGTGTAATTTGCTGCTTTGGATGCTGCTTCATAACTAAAAGTTGAATTCATTCGATTGACACATTGTTGCTGCGTCAACCATTCTTATTTCTCTTTCGACTCCGTCCGCCCGAATTACTAGAAAGTATAAGGTATCTGTTTGGACGGACAGGACGTGCTACACAATTTAGACCGGAACCCAGCAGGGGTAGCATCCCAAGGGATGGTACCCTCCTTCAATGCCATGAACATCTTGGAAGGGCTTAGGGACCCATATATTTAACGTGCGCGTACTCCACGTGAACACTGAGACTGTTTGGGCAGATCTTGGAATCGAACTCCGGTCGTCCGAGTGCAGTCCTTGTGCGATAAGCATTGGGATGTCTCACCCCTTGTATCAACCCTTATCTAACCATAGCTAGGAAAACCTTTTCGACTTAAGTCCATGTTTTGTCACTACCATATTAACGCCAAAATTACGGCGTAAAATGGTTTTATAGCATTTCCCGTTCTTTAACAGCCAATGTTCACGTAAAAGTTCAAAAACTTCCTACACTGGAAGCTGTCAAAATTGTTATTGTAAGAAAATCAAAGACAGAACAGCCATTACTGCAAAGGTAGAGACATTTCTGTAAGGACAGAGATTTTCCTACATTTGCAATAGTGTTTTATATACTGTGATTCAGTTTTCCTGACAACGAAAGCTCGTTTCTTTACGAATAATTCGAAATTTAATC
Source organism: Amaurobius ferox (assembly GCA_951213105.1). Taxonomy (NCBI): domain Eukaryota; kingdom Metazoa; phylum Arthropoda; class Arachnida; order Araneae; family Amaurobiidae; genus Amaurobius; species Amaurobius ferox. Next base: position 87,648,615 of record OX578144.1, read on the forward strand.
ATCATATTAATTTCTAAAATGGCTGTCTACTTTTAGATTTTTACATATTGTATCTACATACAAAGACTGAATGGAGCAGAAGTATTTGTTCATCAGTTATCATGTCCATATCTCCTACACACGCATGCGCACACACTGACAGACATATTTCAATTGTATTGAAAATGAGGTCTGAAGTAAAAGCAATCGTACGCGAAGTAAGCAACTTTAACAATCAGCATTTGAAAAATTTCTAGAAAATAACACTTTATCTACACAATAGCATGAGAAAATGAAAATGTATAAACTTCTGATTGTTTTAATTTCTGAAAACAAATTTCTGTATTTTATAATAATCTTGAAATTGTTGAATTACTTTACTTTTAAATCATGTAACTTTGGAAGTGTAACAATATGCAATGTGTTACTATTTTCCAACTCACGTCCAGGAAAGAACTCTTTTATTCCGATTCTACTTCTGAGATATCTTAAATTACAGTGAGTAAAATCGATATAGCGCCAAAGGAGGACATTTGACTCTATCACAGCAGCTTCTTCTTTGCATTTACACAGGGGAAGAGATTGGAAGTGTCACAGTATTTTTATAGGACGAAGTGTATATTCCATCTAAAATGAAACTCCATTGATAAAGAAAAATATGTCGTCTTTAAAATGTACTAGAATTAGAATGATACACCATGTTTTGTTATTAGATTGCAGAATTTTTTTCATTTTTTAACTGGCCCAGTGGAAGAATGTAAAACCCTACACCCCCCACCCCCCATCCACACACACACAAAGATTCATACTCAGACCCTTACTCCGTATAATTTTCTGAATAATAATTCCGCAATTTACTCTGATCCGTCTCTATATTAACCCCCTTCAAATTTAAGTAAAACTAAAATATATATCCTCCGTCATTCATTATTTAAAATACTTGCAAATTCCAATAACCTTGCTTGAAAAAATATAACACAATAAAATAAAAATATTCGAAAACGTTGTGCTATTAATTTTGTATAAGTATTTTTCTGCATGTTTATTTCAAGTTCATATCTAACACGAAATAAGATGTTTTGCCTTCATATGATAATTTAAATGTTATGTCTATCGTTGCTATAATATAATACATTTTAAGGGGGAAAATATAGTTATTCTTATGCAACTGTCTGAGTTTGAAGGAAATTACATGTTTGTATTTTGTGGTATTGTGTTCGATTTTAATTCTGAATTTGGACAAAATTATGCCTCACACTGACACTTAAGAAGAAGATTTTTTGAAATTTTTTATATTCATGGGACTAAAAATACTTCATTGGTAACAGAATTGTTACGTGATTAAAAAATAACAACAGGTTTTAAAGGGAAACAAGGGTGTCTTCGTCAGAATAAATAGAAGTTGGCAGAGTATAAGACAAAGTAAATAAGAGAAGTAAATAAATAAAAGAAAACAGAGTGTAAGGCAAAGTGAATAATAGAAGAAGACAGATTATAAGATAAAGCGAATAATAGAAGTGAATAAATAGAAGAAGTTAGAATACCAGACAAAGTAGCCACTGTAGCAAAGGAAACGAAATTTTTTTCAGACAAGAATTCCCGTACATTTTCTGTAGTAACTCTTATCTTATTTATCTTAATGACAATATTTTATATAAATAATAATATAAATAAATATCTATATAAATAAAAATGAAAATCTGTCTGTCTGTCTGTCTGTCTGTCTGTCTGTCTGTCTGTCTGTTTGTCCCATCATCACGGGAGAACGGCTGAACCGAATTTGATGAAATTTTGTGGGTAGCCTGGAAATAGTCCCACTTAAAATTTAGTCCATATATGGAGTTTCTACAATCAGTGGTTCTTGAGATATTAGTAAAAAACGATATTTTCGTTTGTCTCATCATCACGGGAGAACGGCTGAATCGAATTTGATGAAATTTTGTGGATAGCCTTTAAATAGCCCCCCATAAATTTAGCCCAAGTTTCGAGTATCTAAGACCAGGGGTTGTCGAGATATTAATGAAAAACGAAACTTTTTCTTAGGAGTTCTCCTCTCTAACTCCGTGGTTTATCCAAATGAAAAGCTTGAAAATCGTTTGAAAGTGAATTAAAACTGTATCTCAGAGTTTGGGGGAGATTTTTTGCACTAAATAGTCACTTTCTGAAAACATCAATTGTTTGAAACATGATTTAAATGGGAAATCTATCTCCTTGGTTTATATTATACAAGCTTTTACTGAAAAATGAAAAGTATAAAGAAATAAAAATGGCTATTAAATTTTGCATTTTATGAGGAAGATTCTATCTTATATCATGTTGCTCGGCAACGGAATGAAATTAAATGTGTTGTTAATATTTATTATTATTTTTTCTATTTAAATAATAAATAAATGGATGTAAAAATATATTTTTAAATGAACGGTTTGATTATTCTTTTAATTATATAAATTGCCGACCGCGTACATGACTTTCATTTATGTTAGCAAAGTGGTTTCCAGCTCATATATTGTGTGTAGCTAATAAACTCATATATTGTGTGTTTGTGTGTTTACCCAATAAATTCATTTAGCCGATTGTTGAAGCAGAAAAAGATTAGAACGGGTGTATCTTATAATACAATTTTAGTGTTTTCATTTAGTATATACAAACGGGATCAGGATATTTTATTCTTCAGATCTGCAAATTCAGAGCTACGAATTTAGCGGAATATCTCTAAATAACTTGGTAACTTCTCTTAAACTTTACCAAATTAGCGGAAATGTTTCCAAATTTATAAAATTGGCGCAAATTAATGATTTGCTTTTTAGAATAGAGTACTGAAATGATGTTTCGGTAGCATTTGTCGATCAATCCATCCATCCTATTTAGTAACACATTTAACGAATTTTTTTAATATCACGAAATTGATAAAAGTATTTGTGAGTCTATAAAAATATCCTGGAATTGATAAAATCGCGCTTAATAAATGAAAATAATTGTATTTTGTTAGGGAATAGTATTGTGATGATATTTCGTCAATTTGTCGCAAAATGGGTCTATCTGTTCTACAGTCCCACTTGGCGATAAATTTGGCGATTTTTTAAGTTATCGCTAAATTGACTAAAATGTCACCAAACCTTTCATGGAGATCGCATTATTCAGACGATATGATTTCCATCAATTTATTTGAAGCAAATGATATCATGTCGCTTAGCATGGGATCCAATGTGTTACGCCGCATACGATTTTATATTAAATCTTTTCCGATTTGAATAATAAAGATATGTATATAAAATACATTTCATTGGCATTGCATTTTTGACTGGATAATATCAATTACGGTCCCCAGGTTTAAACATTATTATTATTGATATTTTCGGGGACTGTTGATTCAGGGATTATTGATATTTTCAAGTTATTATGCCATTGTTTTATTAAGCCGAAAATTGTTGAAACTCATATATAGTACTTTGTACGAGTAATCTTCTACAAATGCATTATATCTTCTAATCTATGAGAATATAAGTAGTACAGGTATATTGGCATATATTTTGTTATATATTGGCATATATTGGAATCAATTACGCCTTCTGGTATAAAGATCACGGGGATTATTGATATTTACAATTTATTACGTCATCTCTTTTATTTTGGCAAATATTTTTGAGACTCATATTGTAATACGGGTAATCTTCTACTAGCACACTGGCATATTTTCTAATCTGCGACAATATAAGTAGTACGGGGTTGCATATTGATACAATTCCATTTTTTTTTGTAAATTTGCTTACAAAAGGGGCCAGGAAGTTTTATTCTTCAGATCTGCCCATGGAGATAATTTTGCATAGTGAGAAGAGATATTCTTAAACTTCTCTTTAGGAGCAATAAATTTAATATCTTAACAGAATTTGCACATGATTGCGAATTATAAGTTTCTTTATATTATATATTCCGTACGAAGAACGGGTATGCTGCTAGTATAAATATATAAATAAGTTACTAGTAAAGTGCTGCTACTAATAAAGTATTGTTCTTTTTATATTATTGTATTATTTTAGTAGACATTTAATGGATATGTGTGATATATACATACAGGGTGTCCCAAAAACATTAACTTCGGCTTTTATTCCTCAAATATTGATCTTGGATATATATAATAAATTACAAAGTTGCGTAAAATAAGGTACGACATTTTATGAAATCGATTAAAATTTTCAATGGAATTAAATTTTACGAAATACAAAATTTAAATTTTTATAAGGCTCCCGAACAAAAACATTTTCATAAAGTAAAATGTGCCGCATACACTAATAAGGTGATGCACAAAATTTCAGCATTTTATCATAAAACGTCCCAGAGATATGAAAAGACAAAAATACTTATGTAAACCAATTTTCGATGCATCGTCATAGGTTTTCAGAGGGGGAAAAATCATCATGTCGGCAGATGGCGTTTTAGGGATCATGCACAAATTACGAAAGGGAACAATGATTACATAAATAATAATTTTGCTATTTATTGGTACAAAAGTATCTACACTGTGTAGAAATAATAACTTCACTCAAGGATTTACAAAGCTTGTTAAAAATGTTTTCCATCCATGCCAATACAGAGCTGCATTCGCCTCATAACACTTCTCTACACTCGATCAAGTTCTTGTTAGTTGATGTCAGAGACAACCATCTTGAATGCTTTGTTGCAACTCTAATTAATTTAAGGGAGGTGACAGATAAACAGTTGTGCTTAAACGACCCCACAAATAAAAATCCATTGGCGTTAAATCAGGCGATCTAGGAGGGAATTCGTCTGGCCCATGCAAGCCAATCCACTTGTCTGGAAACTTGTTATTTAACTAGTGTTTCACAACTGTAGAATGGTGACCTGGAGATATTTCCTGTTGAAACCATACATGCAGAAGTTTTGTTAGGGGCAGTTCATCCATAAAATCAGGAATAACCACATTCGGAATCTCATTAACATATCTGTCACTCGTCAACGTATCATCATACAGTATGAGTCCAAGCAAACGGTTTCTGTAAATACTACACCATACATTCACAGAAAATTGCTTCTGATGATGAATTTCACGTACCATGAATGGATTTGTGTCAGATCAGAAGAGCTCATTTTGAGGATTTATGCATCCGTCTTGTTTAAAGCAGCATTCTTCAGTCCAAATTACGTTTTTAGGAAAGAGGGATTCGCATCTTCCTAATTTAGAGCCCAAATACAAAAATCTAGACGACGTTGATAACTTATTGGCTCCTGTCCCTGTACACCATGGATATTAAATGGATGCTATTTATTCAGTCTCACTATTCTCCACACTGTTGCACGTGGTACGTTCATTTTTGAAGCAGTGGTACGAACACTACTATGTGGATGACTGCAAAAGTAAGCCAAAAAATCAATTTCAACATCAGCTGAGTAAAGTCTAGGCCTACCTAGACCACCTACAGGATATGCGCTTCCTCTTTCACGCACTCGTTGCATCACTCGGGAAATAAACCTCCCAGAAAAATGCCGAGAATTGGGAAAATTACTTTGATTTTCCGCTGCAGTTTCGTTGGCATTGCGATTGCACAAACTGTACAGCATAAGAAATTAAAAAAGTTCTTTGTTGCTGTATTGCGACATACTGGCGATACAGGCTAACTACACTCTCAAAATGCAGCAGAAATGTGAAATACTTAAGGGTCGCTCAGACTTCCGGGCTGCGCGATCTACGCTGGCTTAAGCGAGACGATTGATCGATGGCAGAGCAAAAGCAACTTTCTCAAGTGATGATGCTTCTGTTGTGATTGTGTGACTCACCGACCAGAGGCAAATATTTGCATATGCATACATTTCTAAGCTGTTTTAATATTCATTTTGATTGTGCTATTTTAAAGTTTTATTCTGTAATTTATCATGTAACATTTTAAGGTATTTTTCAGGAAGCATATTTTAGAAAAATTATAAATAAATCTAAAAATAGGAGGAAGAAATTATTTGCCTATGACGCATTTCTATATTGCGTCATTTTCACTCTTACTGTTAACATTTACATTTTAGTTTGTGATTAATCCCTCACCAAATTATTTTAAAGGTATCTGTGGGACTTTTTAGGATAAAGTGCTGAAACTTTGTACATCACCTTATTAGTATATTGGGCACATTTTAGTCATTGGAAATGTTTTTGTACGGGAGCTGTATAACAATTTAAATATTGTATTTCTTCAAATTTAATCCCTTGAAAATTTTAATCCTTTTCATAAAATTCTGTACCTTATTTACGCAAATTTGTAATGTATTATATATGTCTAAGATCAATATTTAAGGAATACAAGCTGAGGTCAATGTTTTTGGGACGTCCTGTACACACACACACACACACACACATATATATATGTATATATATATATATATATATATATATTTCCTCTAAGCGCGTTTCAGTTAATTTTATTTGATTGGGAACGGTCATATTGTTACTTTTCTATAGTGTTACTTTCCTATATCCATTTTTGTACCTATAGTGTTACTTACATTACTTATGTGTACATTCGCAGACGTTTTTTCGGTCGTTCGCAGATCGGCGAAAGTTAATAGGTTACTCGAAGACTTTCCTATAAATCCTATATATTTACTACTGAATGTATTAACTGCTGAAAATAAATTTCAGTATTTTATAAGGCATTTTATTTTGAAGTATCTTACTTTTGAACCATGCAAGTTTTGAAGCGAAAGTGCCCGAATTCCCACCTCACGTCTGGATGAGAACTATTGTATTTCACTGCACTGATATAGTGTTAGGCTATCTTGAATTTCAGTGAGTAAAATCAATATGATTCAAGGGAGGACGTTTAACTTTATCAGAGCCTTTCCTGGCATTTCTGTAGGGGGGTGAACTGGGTGCTTTACAGTTTATTTTGATAAGATGAAGTATACATTTTATTTTAAGTAAAGGATTATTGTTAAATGTTTATCTGCAGTCTGTAAAATGTACTGCATATCGCAAGAATAAATTGGAGTTCGTTGATATATTTTAATGGCATTGTTTTACTTGAAGTCTCATATTACCGTCCATTAAGCTTAGAGAAATTATATGTATTCAGTGTTAAACCTGATTATTAAATTAAATTTCGAAATGGAATTGCTTCATAGAAGGATTGGCATATAAAATTTAGCCACATCTAGTCTGAAAATATACAATCACAAGAGACAGTTATGTTTGACAGATTTACAAGTACCGGGCTGAAAACCTGCACCACTAGCCTTGAATTTGTCATAGGGCAAACGACGAGGGACCATTAGCGACCAATCAGAAACCTCAGTGCTTCTTCTTCGACCCAAACCTTCCGACCTACTTGAAGGTGTAAGCTATCTGTTTGGACACACCTAAAATTTTACTTGTTTGTAGATTTACTTTACTATAAAAATATAATATTGTAAAGTTCCTAAAAATGTAACTGGGCTGTGAATTTTCAAATCAGTTATTTATTTTTTAAATTAGTGGATGCCCCCGTATAAAAATCAGAGTAACCCTAGTCCAATATTTGCACAATATTGGTAGCCAGTATTGAAAATATTGGATTAATATGAAAAAGTGGACATTTTAAGGGAAATGGTCCAATATTGGCTTAAGTATTGGGACAAAATTACGCCAATGTTGGCGTTTCATTGGAAATATTTCCACTGCAACATTAATATTGGCGTGATATCATAATGAAATTATTTAGCTAATAATGGAGACCAAAGTGACTATTTGCCCAATATTGGGATTACATTAAAAATATTTCCAATAGAATGCTAAGATATAAGTTATTGGACCAATATTGGACCAATATGAAATGCTACTAGGAAATGAAGACAATTGAAAAAATCTGATGTGGGCAGCACGTGACTTTCCCTGCAGACTTATATCCACGTTCTCTTTATTTTAATTGAAATTATTTCACTTTTAATTCAATTTTCGTTCTCATTTGATAACTAGACTTATTTTCAAAGGTGGCGTGGAGAAAATACGAAAACTAATAATATATCTCGAGAACCGCTAGTCCTGGTGTAATGGAGTTGGTCTTATTACTTTTTCGTTTAAAATTACGGATTAAACAAGCATTTAATGGCTATATTTGAGCATACGTAGTTTTTTATTTTAGATTTTTGAGATTTTTGCAGGCGATTTTGGAGAAAAAGGCAAGTAATTTTTTTCCGAATCGCACCAAAATCTAATCAGCGCCAGGGTGTCCCTCACGTGACTTATCTACCGAATTTTGTGAAATTCGGTTCATTAGTTTTTCAGCTAGAGTGGATACACGCTTTTGCGGGCCATTTTGCAAAAAAAGGCTGATTCTTTTATCCCGAATTATACCCAAAAGTAATCAGCACTAGACTCCTCCACATGTGATTCACCTACCAAATTTTATGAAATTCGGTGTATTAGTTTTTTAGTTAGAGTGGATAAAACAGACAGACAGACACACAGGCACACATGCAGACACACAGACACACACACACAGACGTCATTCTAAAAATGGTTTTTCGTATTCTAGAGATCTTGAAACGTGTAGATCCGTCGAAAACTCGAGTTGCGATTTTCGACATGATTCCAATACTTTCCCTATACATTAGCATGTACTGCAGGGAAAGTAATATAACGAGAAAACTACCGCGGAAGAAGGGGGCGGAATATTGCATAGTCATACAAGTTGTTTAAGCATAGTTGACCTCACCGTTCGTGCTTCAGTACTTAGGATTTGACGCATACTTCCAATTTGAAAGTTTCTTAAAGATAAATGCAAAATTCTTTCACATAATAATTTTTTCGCTGAGAGATGTTTTTGAGAGAAATAGGGAGTCTAAATTTCTATACGGTATGTTGTGTAAAACAATGTCAACTATGAAAATCTGATGTGGGCAGCACATTACTTTCATTCAAGTCTTATATTCATGTTCACTTTATTTCTACAATAAATTATTATATCGAGTTTAGTTACACAAAATAACAACCATAATTATTTAAAATTACACTGAATTTGCATTTTTAATTCAATTTCCGTTCTCATTTGGTAACTGGACATATTTTCAAAGGAGGCGTAACGATAATAGTTAAAAATTAAAATATCTGGAGTACGGCTAGTCCTAGTGTAAAGGGGTTGGTCTTATTATTTTTGTCATTAAAATTTACACATAAAAGAAGCATTTAACTGACATATTTGAGCATACGTAGTTTTTAACACTTTACAACAAAGTTGAAAAGTATTTATGACTTTGTTCATTCTGTCTGTCTGTCTGTCCGTTAGCACGATAACTGGCGTAAAAATGACTTAATCAAAATGAAATTTTAGTATGTTGTTTAGACGGTCTGTAGGACCTATGGGAATATAAAAGAATAATATCACCCAAATAGTTTTGGATTGAACCCGGGTTGAAAAAATGAAATACATTGAGCCCTATGAGACCTAATATTTCAAACATTTTTTAAGCGGATTTAAAATTCACAAATTGCTTCGAAAATTTTAGATAATATTCAAATTATTTCATAAAATATATAAAAACAAATTCAGCGAAATATATTCAGTAGTTCTTTAAATAAAAATTAAAATAGTAATTACACATCTTATATGAAACGATCACGTGACCATGATATGAAACGATCACATGACCCACTTCAAAATGATATATGGCATCCATCTTGTTTCAAAATCGTAATTTTTTTAAGTTCTTTTTAATTCATATTGAGTGTTGTATCCGTCCTAAAACTACTTTATTTTTGCTTAAATTCTGTGCATCTACATACTGAAACAACGCAATGACAATATATTTGAGTTTAAATGCTCATCTAAATTTGATTATTTCTACAACTAAGCCTATTTTTCACCTATGTAAAATGTAAACAGCAAAATATGTAGAATGAGTTGTATTAGAATTCCTGTATAATTCCTGTATTTTTTTAACACAAAATAATTTAGTCCATGGAGTCTGCATGGCTAATATGAATGAAATATTAATTGATTTTATAAAGAGAAGGACGATTTTTTTCGATGAAGTTTTAAGCATAGAGTTTAATTATTTGTAGCTCCATGGCGTTAAATAAAATGTTTAAATAAAATAAATTATTATAGTATTGTGATGAATGGAATGAATGGGAGAAAGTTATGAATGAAATTCTGTTTTTATAGAAAGATCCAGGCGTGTTATTTTTTCTATGAAGTCATTTGAATTAATTTCAGCTGTTTTCGATGAAGTTTCCAAGCATAATAAATTATCGTAGTATTATGATAATTCTAAAACTATTACCGAGGAATGTATAACATTTTAGAGATCTTTAAACCAGGCAATTTATATTTCAATGCCGTCATTTGAATGAAGTTCATTTTTTTCGATGAAGGCTTAAGTTTTCAAATATAATAAATTAATGCAGTATTGTGATAAGTTTCAAAATATTACCGAGGAATGTATTGCATTTTAGACTTGTTTAAATAAAATTGCATTGAAGTTGGAAAGTGTTTCATAATCAATGCTTTAAGCATGATTGACCTTTCTTGTTTATTTTAGAATTTGACGATTTTTGCGGGCTATTTCGTAAAAAAGGCAGGTTATTTTTTTCCGAATTACACCAAAATTTATTCAACATCATAGTTTCACACAAGCGAGTCTCCGGCCACACAAATAGCTACTGTAAGCCTTCGGGTGAGTCGTGTGGTTGGTCTGGGGTTTTCACACAAGCAAGTCTGTGGGCGCGGTAGCCCAGCGGCCAGCGCGCGGGAATTGCACTTGGTAGGTCCGTGTTCGATTTCCACCACTGCCAAAACTGTCGCCGTGTTCACGCGGAGTACGATCACGTTAAACATGTAGGTCCGTATGTCGTTCCGAGAAGTTGGTGGTAGGGGAAGGAGGGTACTGTCCCTGTGGATGTGGCCCCCACTGGGTTCCGGTCTAAATTGGGTAGCGCTTCTCGGCCGTCCAAACAGTTAGCTTACACCTTTATGGTAGGGCGGACGGTCTGGATCTCAACAAACGCCAGTCACAAGCCAGTCTACCGAAATTTGCGTAATTTGGGCAATTAGTTTGTAGTCTAGAGAGGATATATACGGCTTTTTCTGGGAATTTCGCAAGAAAGGCATGGTTCCTTTTTCTCAAAGTGTTCTAAAATCTGATAAACACCAGAGTAACCCACAGGTGACTCATTTACCAAATTTTGTAAAATTTCATTTATTTGTTTTTCAGCTAGAGTGGATGCTGGCAATTTTTGAGGATCATTTTGCAAAATAAGCGGGTATTTTTACTTTCCTTATATACATAATATGTAAGGAAAGTATTGTAACGGGGTCGAAAATTCGAATTCGAGTTTTCGACGGGAGAGCATTTTTCAACCATCCCTGATCACAAATCAAACATTTTTTAAGTAATGTCTGTGTGTGTTTGGAGACGATAACTGACGAACGAATGGACCGATTCGAACGAAATTTGGTACAAAAATAGCAATCCATAGACACGGGAAGCCTATTGTTTTTATACGCAATCGAATGTTCAGAACCCACCTAAATTTTCGAGTGAAATTTTGAAAAAATCGTCAAAAAATTAAAACCGCTAAAAATGTTACACAGATAGACATTTCTTATGTAATTTTTCATTAGAAAATGATTGACTTAAGTTTTAGTACGCTAACAGGAACCGTTTTTGAGATATTGCACATTTTCAAAAAATAATCAAAAAGTCATAAAAAAATTTTTTGCTATTAAGAAACATGTTTACTTTTCATATGTAATGCCATACGATAAATTTGGTGACATCATTCTCGTGGATCTTGCTCGTTCCATTCATGAAAAAATATACTTTGAGTAATACTTTTGTATTTGAACGCCAATAGTCATTTATCTGCTGTAAGAATAACATATTTCTCCGTCCATCACGCTTGGCGAGATTTTGGCGATGAATTTGGTGGAATGTCGTCAACTTGGCGTAATATTTAATTGCTGCCAAATTAACGAAAATCTCGCCAAATTGATAAAAATGACGCCAAATCAATGAAAATGACGACTAATTGAAGAAAATTCAATATCTTGGAAAGAATATAGGTATCTGCTATAGGAATAACATTTTTTTAACTGTAAAAGAAGTAAATTTATTGCATTATATAAGGAAAGTCATGTGTTGTCCACATCAGATTTTTTAATCCCGGACAGTACCAAAAACTAATCAGCAGCAGAGTCACTAGAAAGTGACTTAGCTACCAAATATTATGAAATTTAGTCCATTATTTTTTGAGTTAGAGTGAATACATACATTGCACAGCCAGACCCACATACAGCCTCACAGCCGCCACTCCAAAAATTGTTTTTTCGTATAACGTCCCAAAACGTGTAGATCCGTGGAAAACTCGAGTTGCGATTTTCGGCACGATTTCAATACTTTCCCTACACATTACCTTATATATTGCAGGGAACGTAAAAAGTTGCGTTGTTCAATATCTAGAAAAAAAGAGGAAACGGAGAAATTATCTACATAATTTGACAATTTGTTGCTTATTAAAAAATTGGGAATTTCTCCCCTGCAGAAACATACTGCTTCAGCAGCGAATAACATGTCGCAGGTACGCTTCATGTATTGTCAGGTTTCATTTTAGAGCCAGACTGTGCAGCAATCGAGGAAAAATCAATGAATTGAGGAAGATCGTCGAATCCAGGTGTAATTTACATATATATTATACAATTATTACTGAGCCTTTTTGTTTGTTAAATTTCAATAAAAAAATCTGATGGGAGTAGCAAGTAACTTTCCCTGCTGATTCAAATTCATTTTGTAATTTTTTATTTCATTATTTATTAAATTGACTTTAATTGTAGAAAATAACATGGATAATTTCTGAGATCATAACCAATGTTTTTTATTTATTATGTAACCAAGTCTTTTTATTGCGTCCTTGTTTCATTTAGCAACTGAGTTCATTAAAAATTCTTCAGGTTATCAAAATTCCAAAAAACTACAATATCTCGAGGACTGTTCATGGAGTCATAGGGTCATGCTTAATCGCTTAGTTGTCAAAATTTACCTGTACAGCGAGTACTTAATTAATATATTTCAACAAGTTTAGACATTTAATTCAGAGCTTCACTATCTTTGTGGATTATTTCTCCAAAAAGGGCCGATTATACTTCTCCCAATTATATCAAAATATAATCAGCGTCAAGATAACCATCAGATAGATCACTTAACTAAGTTTTAAGACATTTTATTAAATAGGTTTTTCAACTAGTCAAAATTGTCAAAAAAATTAAAAAATTAAATATTTTGAGAATGATCGAACTTAGGGAATTGGGGTGGATCTTATTCATTTTGTGGTCAAAAATTAAACATAAAACAGGCATTTAATTGATACATTTGAGCATATGCAATATTTTATTTTAGATCAAATATTTTAGATTTGCAGGCCACTTTCACAAAAAAAGGCAGATTATTTTTTTTCCAAATCGTATTAAAATGCAATCAGCATCACAGTTTCGTACAAGCAACTTATCTACAAAAATTTGTGTAATTTTGGCAATTAGTTTGTAATCAAGAGTGGTTACATACGGGTTTTGCGAGCCATTTCGCAAAAAGGGAGATGTTCATTTTCCAGAATCGTACCAAAAACTGATAAACAACAGGGTCATCCACAAGTGACTTATATACCACATTTTATGAAATTTGGTCAATTAGTTTTTGACTTAGAGTGGATACATACATTGCACAAGCAAACAGATAGACAGACATATATACACAGACGTCACGCTAAAAATAGTTCTTTCGTGTTCAAAGGTTCCAAACAGTGTAGATCCGTCGAAAATTCTAGTTGCGATTTTCGGCATCATTCCAATACTTTCCGTGTACCTTACCATGTATTGCGGGGAATGGAAAAATTTGATGTGGGCAGCACATGAGTTTCCCTGCAGACATATATCCACGTTATCTTTATTTTAATTAAATTTAATTCGCTTTTAATTCAATTTTCGTTCTCATTGGATAACTGGACTTATTTTCGAAGATGGAGTAGGAAAAATAAAAAAAAATAAAATATCTCGAGAACAGATAGTCCTAGTGTAATGGGGTTGGTCTTACTCGTTTCTTCGTTAAAAATTACGTATTAAACAAGCATTTAATGGATATATTTGAGCATACGTAGTTTTTTATTTCAAATTTTGGCGATGTTTGGGAACCATTTTTCAAAAAAAAGACAGGTTATTTTTTTCGAATCGAACCAAAATCTAAACAGCACCAGAGTGACCCATAAGCGACATATCTACCGAATTTTGTGAAATTCAGTTCATTAGTTTTTTAGCTAGAATGGATACAGGCTTTTGCAGACCATTTCCCAACAAAAGGCGGGTTTTTTTATCCCGAATTATACCCAAAATTAATCAACACCAGATTCGCTCACAAGTGACTTACGTACCAATTTTTTTTAAATTCGGTCAATTAGTTTTTTAGTTAGAGTGGATACAAAATCTCTCACAGACAGACAGACACACACAGAGACGTAACGCTAAAAATAGTGTTTTCGTACTCTAGAGGTCTCGGACCTTGTAGATCCGTCGAAAACTCAAGTTGCGATTTTCCACATGATTCCAATACTTTCCTTGTATCTTACCATGTATTGCAGGGAAAGGAAAAAATCTGATGTGGGCAGCACATGACTTTCCCTGCAGACTTATATTCACGTTCTCTTTATTTTAATTAAATTTATTTCACTTTTAATTCAATTTTCGTTCTCATTCGGTAACCGGACTTATTTTCAAAGGTGGCGTAGAAAAAATACGAAAAACTAAAATATCTCGAGAACGGCTAGTCCTTGTGTAATGGGGTTGGTCTTATTCTTTTCGTCGTTAAAAAATACGTATTAAACGAGCATTCATTGAATATATTTGAGTATACCTAGGTCTTTAATTTAGATTTTGACGATTTTTGCGGGCCATTCTGCAAAAAAAGGCAGGTTATTTTTTTCCGAATAGCACCAAAATCTACTCAGCACCAGAGTAACCCAGAAATGACTCATCTACCGAATTTTGTGAAATTCGGTCCATTAGTTTTTCAGTTAGAGTGGATACAAGCTTTTGCGGGCCATTTTGAAAAAATAGGCGGGTTCTTTTATCCCGAATCTTACTCAAAGCTAATCAGCACCAGACTCGCCTACAAGTGACTTACCTACCAAATTTTGTGAAATTCGGTCCATTAGTTTTTTAGTTACAGTGGATACAAAATCTGCACAAACAGACAGACAGACAGACACACAGACAGACACACAGACAGACACACAGACACACACACAGACGTCACACTAAAAATGGTTTTTTCGTATTCTAGAGGTCTCGAAACGTGTAGATCCGTCGAAAACTCGAGTTGTGATTTTCGGTATGACTCCAATACTTTCCCTATACATTACCATGTATTGCAGGGAAAGTAAAATCAGTTTTCTCAAACAATAGTAATTTTTCTGGTAATTAAACTATTCCCAGAAAGTTGCGCATTAAATTATTTATTTTCAAATAACGTCTACTTCCCAAATGTCATGTAGTCTAGCCGCTTTGTGGTCCAAAATCAGGGAGGAAGAAACACCTTTCATTTATATCGTCTGGGATATAAAATTAAACTTTTATCTTATATGTCGGCCAAGCAAATAAATATACCGGAGCACTTTCTACTGTATTTTAAGACATCTGTGTATTGAAAGAGTTTACATTAAAATTAATTTATTCTTGTAAAACACACTCAAATACTTATTTTATTTAGCAGTTTTGGAAATGATAAGCTAAGAATTACATATAAAATGGCTATTCCTGTATCAAAATTAAACGTAATTATTATAACAATATTTTATAGAATTATATAAATAGTCTAATATAGAATACCTTTCCATTATTCGAGATGCTTGAAAATCATCGGGGCTTTGAAGTTATTGATTAGGATAATTAAATTTAAATATATTGGCTCCTTTTGTACGACATACAGGGTGTTTTACAAAGGATTCAATAACTCTGAAATGAAACAACTCGGAAATGGTGATCTTGAAGGCTGAAACAAGTGATATGTTTATTGGGAAATCCGTAAAAATCTGATACAGAAGTTTCAAAATGAGTTACATATGTTGCTGACAGATGGCACTGTAGGCTGTAATCGGAGTACGGATCCCTATATATAGTGCTCTGAAGCACAGAGCGATCAATCTTTGGACTGTTCGGCTTTTGAAACGTGAAAGGAAGTTAGCGTACTGAAGGAAGTGGATGAAGTCATGTTTCTGTGAAGCAAAGTGTTTTTTTGGTGCTTGAGTATCACTGGTTAAATCGCAGTGCTACGGCAACAATGCGCAGTTTTCAATCCCGATTTAAAATTTCCAAAGGTCCGGATGTAAAAACAATTCACCAGCTTTACGACACAGGTAGCGTGGCTGATGAGATAGTGGGGCATGCTCGTCCCAAGCAATCTGCAGTTGCAGCTGAAAATGTCGCGGCAGTTGTTCAGTCTAATACGAGGAAATCCATCCGAAGAGTTGCAGTTGAATTCAGATTAACACCATCCAGCATGTACAGAATTCTGAGGAACACCCTAGATGTGTTTCCGTTCAAGATCTAATTCCACCAAGCCATAACAGTTTCAACTGCGCGACAAAGAGAAGAGTTCGCGAACGACTCGCCAAGATTGATGGTGATGGATTTGATATTGGCTACATATGGTTCACAGATAAGTTCCATTTTCACCTGGATGGTGTCGTGAACTGGCAAAACTGGCGTTTTCTGGTACCGGAACCCGCATTTGTGTCAAGCACGACCACTACATTCCCCAAAAGTTACCGTTTGGGCTGCAGTATCGAGCAATGGCATCATTGGCCCTTTTTTCTTGCGAGAAGCGATTACTACTGAACGGTACATTGCGGTTTTGGAACAATTTATCGCCACACTACAAGCGTTAGAGGATCGCGCAGGCACTTCGTGGTTCACGCAAGATGGGACCCGACCACACCGTACCCCAGCCGTTTTTGCCTTTCCTAAGAAATAGTTCGGTAATAGAGTCATTGCTTCGAAATATTCCACATTTAGTGAAACAGGCACGGATTGGCCTCCATATTCACCCGATCTTACGCCCTGCGACTACTTTCTGTGGGGTATATTGAAGGACACTGTATTAAGCAACAATCCTGCAACACTGGATAAGCTTGAAGAGTTGATCTGTCAGGCATGTGCGTCCATTTCTGTTGACACACTGCAGAAGGTGACTAAAAATTCAATTCCTCGTTTGCGCCATCTCTATATTGTGTAAGGTGCACATTTTGAATCGATTTTGGTATGATTGCAACGACTGCTTTACCAAGGACAGTTTCACCACTATTTATGGCCCATTTCCCGGGCTCCGTACTGTTACTACAGCGTACGACGTTATCTGAAAGCAACATTTGTAACTCATTTTGAAACTTTTGTATCGAATTTTTACGGATTTCCCAATAAACATATCACTTGTTTCAGTCTTTTATCGATCACCGTTTCCGAGTTGTTTCATTTCAAAGTTAGGGAGTCCTTTCTGAAACATCCTGTATTTAGTGGCTTGTGAAAAATTCACATTCTCTGCGAAAAAGTAAAATCGCCATTATCTCGAGAACGTTTCGTAGTAAAACCCCAAAATGGTGACCATTCAGTTCGGGTTAAAAGTAGTTAAATATGGTTCACTCATTTTATAATCCTTACTAGATTTTTTGTTAATTATTTGCTATTTCTTAAAGCGGTAAATTTGCATCATGTAATGATGTCAGTCAATTTTAAATATGTCAAAGCATCTAAAAGAAGCGGTAATTATGTTTCTGTAACAATTTTTGATTTCAGAAAATAAATGTTCGAAAGTGCTTTCTCCGGTTCAACTCAATAATCAATAGACTGCAAGTGTTTTAAAAGTGTACCGAGTGTAATCAAAGAATAGCATTAAAATATCACTGTTTCGTATTTAATAATTTTAGAAAGGGGTAGACCCATAGAAATAATGATCCCACAGATGATCCACATGTTAGATAATCCCACAAAATACTTTAGGAAACGAATATCATCCAGTCAATAATTAATTATCTAGGATTTTAAAAATATGCCAAATTCCATCCACAGATATTAAAATTTGCTGATCTATTTTCAATGATTATTGAAACGTGCAGACCAAAAAAAATTCTATAGTTAGATGTCCCTATACAATACATTAGAAAACAAATGTTATTCATCCAATAATTAATAGGCTCTGGGACTTTAAAAATTTTGCTTAATTTCCTTTATAGATATCATTAAAAATTGCTTATTCCTTTTCAACAAGCCTGCAATTATGATTTGGACCTTGATAGATTTCCTTCGCTAAGTGCCTGAGTTTTATTACCAATTTGCCAATTTATTGGCCATAAATAGTGTCCCAGATTAACGTCAATTCAGTCGCCTTTCTATCTGGCTCTCTGATTTAGCATGGGATTTCATAACGCCTTTAAAAATTTATTTTACACATTTTAATGAAACCTCTTTGTCAAATTTCAATGATAAAATTAACTAATTTAACAATAAATAATATAAAACTAATATTATAGCATAGAACAAAATTATATTTTACTTCCTATTATAAACTATTCCGAGAAAATTAAACAATAAAATATTCCTTTTTAAACTACATTTCTTCTAAGTTTCAAATAGTTTATGCTTTATTTTGTTTGGAGGGGGGGGGGGGGAGCAAAAATAAGAAGAATGAGACACCTTATATTTATTTCGTCTGGGTTTTAAATTCAAACTTTTATTTCTGGACCGTGCAAAGCAAATTAAGTTGCTGAAGTTTTTTCTGTTGTTGACTGAGATGTTTGTATATTGAGAAACTTGAAATTACAAGTAACATATTCTTAACATACATAAGCAAATATTCATTTTATTGAATAGTTTTCTAAGTAAAACTTTAATAGTTACACAGAAAATTTATATGGAAGAAAATTTGTATAGAAGGGATAAAAATCTGATGTGGGCAGCACATGACTGTCCCTGCAGATTTATATCCACGTTCTCTTTATATAAATTAAATTTAATTCACTTTTAATTCTGCATTCCTTTTCATTCTCATTTGATAACTGGACTTATTTTCAAAGGTGGCGTGGAGAAAATACAAAAAAAAAAAAACTAATATATCTTGAGAACGGCTAGTCCTAGTGTAATAGGGTTGGTCTTATTCTTTTCTTCGTTAAAAATTACGTATTAAACAAGCATTTAATGGATATATTTGAGCATACGTAGCTTTTTAGTTTAGATTTTGACAGTTTTTGCGGGCCATTCTGCAAAAAAAAGGCAGGTTATTTTTATCTGAATCGTACCAAAATCTAATCAGCACCAGGGTGACCTATACGTGACTCATCTACCGAATATTGTGAAATTCGGTCCATTAGTTTTTCAGCTAGAGTGGATACAAGCTTTTGCGGGCCATTTCGCAAAAAAGGCGGGTTCTTTTATCCTGAATCATACCTGAAACTAATCAGCACCAGACTCGCCCACAAGTCACTTAACCACAAAATTTTGTGAAATTCGGTGTATTAGTTTTTTAGTTAGAGTGGATACAAAATCTGCACGGACAGATAGACAGACACACACACAGACGTCACGAAAAATGGTTTTTTCGTATTCTAGAGGTCTTGAAACGTGTAGATCCGTCGAAGACTCGAGTTGCGATTTTCGACATGATTCCAATACTTTCTCTATGCATTACCATGTATTGCAGGGAAAGTAAAAATCTGATGTGAGCAGCACATGACTTTCGCTGCAGACTTATATTCACGTTCTATTTATTTAAATTAAATTAAATTAATTTTTAATTCAATTTTCGTTCTCATTTGAAAACTGGACTTATTTTCAAAAATGGTGTTGGAAAAATACGAAAAACTAAAATATCTCGAGATCATCTAGTGTAATGGGGTTGGTCTTATTCGTTTCATCGCTAAAAAGTACGTATTAAACAAGCATTTAATGGCTATATTTGAGCATACGTAGTTGTTAAGTTTAGATTTTGATGATTTTCGCGGGCCATTTTGCAAAAAAAGGCAGGTTATTTTTTTTCGAATGATACCAAAATCTAATCAGCACCAGGGAGGCCTACAAGCGACTTATCTACCAAATTTTGTGAAATTCGGCCCATTAGTTTTTCAGTTAGAGTGGATACAAACTTTTGCGGGCCATTTCGCAAAAAAAGGCGGGTTCTTTAACCCGAGTCGTACCCAAAACTAATCAGCACCAGATTCGTGCACAAGTGACTTACCTACCAAATTTTATGAAATTCGGTCAATTAGTTTTTTAGTTAGAGTGGATACAAAATCTGCACAGACAGACAGACACACAGACAGACGTCACGCTAAAAATAGATTTTCGTATTCTAGAGGTCTCGAAACGTGTAGATCCGTTGAAAACTCGAGTTGCGATTTTCGGCATGATTCCAATACTTTCCCTATACATTACCATGTATTTCAGGGAAAGTAAAAATCTGATGTGGGCAGCACATGACTTTCCCTGCAGACTTATATCCACGTTCTCTTTATTTTAATTAAAGTTATTTCACTTTTAATTCAATTTTCGTTCTCATTAGGTAACCGGACTTATTTTCAAAGGTGGCGTAGAGAAAATAAGAAAAACTAAAATATCTCGAGAACGGCTAGTCCTAATATAATGGGGTTGGTCTTATTCTTTTCTTCGCTAAAAATTACGTATTAATCAAGCATTTAATGGATATATTTGAGCATACGTAGTTCTTTAGTTTAGATTTGGCCGATTTTTGCGGGCCATTTTGCAAAAAAATGCAGGTTATTTTTTTCCGAATCATACCAAAATCTAATCAGAACCAGGGAGACCCACAAATGACTCATCTGCCGAATTTTGTGAAATTTGGTCCATTAGTTTTTCAGTTAGAGTGGATACAAACTTTTGCGGGCCATTTCGCGAAAAAATGCGGGTTCTTTTATCCCGAATCGTACCCAAAACTAATCAGCACCTGAGTCGTCTAAAAGCGACTTACCTACCAAATTTTGTGAAATTCGGTCCATTAGTTTTTTAGTTAGAGTAGATACAATATCTGCACAGACAGACAGACACACAGACGTCACGCTACAAATGGTTTTTTCGTATTCTAGAGGTCTCGAAACGTGTAGATCCGTCGAAAACTCGAGTTGCGATTTTCGACATGATTCCAATACTTTCCCTATACATTACCATGTATTGCAGGGAAAGTAAAAATGGCATATTACTGATAATAAATTAAAAATATTTTAAACTGTTGCAAATATGTTCTAAGATTACACCATTCATTTTCTGCAGTGGCATTTAAAAAATAAAAATTTTACTGGGGTGTGGCTCAAGTCAACTTTCTCATACCAAAATTCATTTTTAAATAATTTGTGATAATTTCTTTTTCAAATTGTGCAACCTTACTAGGTAACATGCTACAATTGTGATCATTTGAAGCAACGATTTTTCCAGAAACGGTTGGACTGACCAGACAAACGCTACCCAAACATCATTACAATACTATTTTATATCAAAACACAATTGAAGACATATTTGTCCATTTGGAAACATTAAAAAATTCGCCAAGTTGGCGATATCCCGCCAAATCCAACGCCAATTATTTCGGCAAGCGTTACAGAGATTCGACGTTCGGAAAAATGGGTTATTTTTGTAATACATTTTAAGTAGCTTGGAACTCTTTTTTGTTAAAATTTTGCAAGAATTTTTTTTTTTTTTTTAAATATTTCAAGTTGGTTCAAATAATCACAACTATAGAATGTTATCTTTATCTTTAAAGGACTTGAAAAATACGTGACTTAATACCATAGCCCTAGCAGCATTTTTCTCCCAGTGACGTAAGATTTACGTCACACTGTGACGTCACAGCGAAATCATTTTGGTCATTTTCATGGTCGTTTGTGACGTCGCATATCAACTTGTTTGCGATATCACATTGTAATTGCCATTGTAATGTCGTCACATTGTTACGTGTTAATTAACTTTTGGAAACGTCACAGAATATAGTCACAATGAAGTTGCAAAGTCACTAATACGTAACGCCGCATAGAAGTCACAAATATGATGTCACATTGTGACCCAGGTGTTACGTGATTACAACGTCACTGTCACACATGTGACGACCTTTGCTGTGGGGGACTTGACAATACACTCCCCACCCCAAGAGCGGCTAGTGACGTCAAGAATACAAAAATTGTATCGCCGCTATTTTTTACAAGTATGTTTGAAACCCTTAAGTCTCGTGATCAGTGGCCCTGCAGAACTATCGTCTGTACAACTCATGTTACAAGATTATTTTTTCAATAAGTAATAAAGCAATAAATCCGAAACCACATATATGAACAACTAGTTTCTAACCTTCACTCCACGCCAATACCAGCATACATACCTAAAACGTAATGCCGATTGAACTGGAGAATAAACATACAAGCGTAGCTTTTCACGCGCCAGTTGGTGACTGGCACCTGACACATCACCCCACACCACGCGCTGGCGCGTGATTGGCTACTCAGCGATAACGCCACATCACGCGCTGGCGCGAGATCGGCAGTCAATGTGTTAAACCATACATAACACCCTTTATGCATAATTTTGTCAAATTTTGCCCTGTACTGCCATGCTAAAAAAATACAAAATTTTGAATAAACTTCGAAGTTTTCGCTGGAGTTTAAAATAATTCTCTCTAGTTCTAGACTTTTCGATGACAATGCCGGATATAAAGTTTCGTAAAAATACATTGATATTTGCAGAAGTGTACACAAGAAATCGATCACAAGCATACAAACAGACAGATATCACTTCGAAAATTGTCACAAAGTTTTCAGGAAATCTTGAAACGTATATTGGCAATACAATCTCGAATTCGAAAATTTTTGTGAAAACAATACTTTCTCCATACTATATATATTACATGGTATGAGAAGATAAAATTTAGGCTTGACATATATATAATTATTATACAGTTTTAGATAATGACTAGCCGAATACCCGAATATTTTGGTGTGCAGAACCCCCCCCCCCCCAAAGAAGAAAATATTGGGAAACTAAATTTACGCATTTCTTCCTTTCTACCCGTACACTACGTTAAAGTCTATTTCATCACGAGGCACCCCAATATTATTATTTCTGCTTTGTAACTTTTTTCTGTGAAGCACACCCATAAATGAACATTTTTGAAAAACTCTGTTTGACTTGTGTTTTTTATCAGATGATTGGCCCATGTACCAAATATCAAGCCTTTATCACATTTAAAAGGAAGCGTGCAGCATTTA
Organism: Amaurobius ferox; assembly: GCA_951213105.1. Lineage (NCBI taxonomy): Eukaryota > Metazoa > Arthropoda > Arachnida > Araneae > Amaurobiidae > Amaurobius > Amaurobius ferox. The sequence goes on from OX578144.1 coordinate 87,671,866, forward strand.
TTCGGAAAATCGAACATATTTGTGTGCGCACCCCTTAAAGTAGTAAATATTGGAAATCTGAAATTTCACACTTTCTTATTTTCAAACTATCTACCCGTACACCAAATTATAAATCGCTATCCTGTCGAGAAACATATTTTTCTATCACTTCACCTTTCGAACGTTTTTCTGTGTAATACTCCATTAAAGAACATTTTTGTGAAACTGTACTTATCTTTGGTTTTTTTGATAAATGATTACCCCATATACTAAATTCCAAGCTTCTATCACACTGTAAAGGAGGCGTTTTTCTTTGCTCGGCAAATCGAACATTTTAGGGAGCGGCACCCTTTACAATAACAAATGTTGGAAAATTGAAATTGCACAATTTCTTCCTTTCCAACTTTTTACCCGTACACCAAATTTGAAGTCTCTATCTTATCGCGAAGCATGCTTTTCTAGCATTTCATCTTTCGAATGCTTTTGTGAGGAGGTCCCACCCCCTTAACTATACATTTTTGAAAATAACTATTCTTTTTGCGATTTCTATCAGATGATTCGCCCATATACCAAATATCAAGCCTCTATCACGTTTTGAAAGGGGCGTTTCTCCTTTATTCCGAAAATCGAACATTTTGGTGTGCGGCACCTCCTAAAGTAGAAAATATTAGTAAACTGAAATTGTACACTTTCTTCCTTTCAAACTATCTACCCTTACACCAAATTTGATATCTCTATATCGTTCCGAAGCATGGTTTTTTTTTTCAATTCACTTTTCGAACGTTTTACTCTTTAGCACCCCCTTAAACGAATATTTTTGAAAAACTATATTCGTCTTGGGTGTTTCCGTCAAATGATTAGCCCATATACTAAATTTCAAGCCTCTATCAAATTTAAAAGGAGCGTTTTCTCATTTATTCTGTAAATCTCCGTTCGTCGTCGTGGATGAAGCACCTGGCGTTGCCGCCTTTATCTTCTGTGGTGTAGCTGTGGCTGTGGTGTTCCATGTGTTGTAGCTTTGACATTACTTGTTTTTCAAAAAGTCCGTTGTTGTAAAACGCCCCCTGATGGGCGGGGCGTCGTCGTGAGACTGGCGCCAGTTCATCAAGGTATGTGAAGCACGTGGGAAAGTCCATACGCAATCATCAAAGTGTGTGAGTCACGTGGGAAAAAGTCCAAGTGCAAGACCAGGTGATGAGGGAAGTATCCATAAAGAAACTTCTCTGCTAGCCGGTCAAAAGAAAGTAAAACACTTAAATTTGGGGGGTTTGGGTTTTGATAATTTTAGCTACCATGTCGACGATTTGAAAAGTTTTGGTCACGGCGTCTTCATCGCCTTTAAGGATTTGTACTATATCTTTTAGAATGCTGCTAATTTTGTTAATGTCAATAAATTTTTCGACCTCTTTATAGAGGCTCAAGAACTCAAGAAAAGTATTTGCATTCGCGGTTTGAGGGGTTTTATCTGACACAGGTTGCGCTTGGGCTAAGTGCTCGCCGTTAGTTCCTCCTACCGTCTCGGCACTTCCTGTACAGGGAGGGTTCTTTTAGTGGGAAGGGGGGGGGAGTTATCCTCGCCAAGGGTGGGTGAAGTTTCAGCAGTTTGTTGGAGTTTTTTTAATTCCTGGGTCTTTTTACGAAACCAGGGGTTTTGGGGACAGTGCCTAAAATTGGCAGGGTGTGAGCCTGAGCATTTGGCGCATTTCGCCGGGGTGTACCTATTTTTAGTGCAATCTCTCGTAGGATGCCCCTCGCCACATTTGAGGCAGCGGGGGGGGGGAGGGTACATTGAATGATGTACAGAATGATGATTCCATAGCTGGCAATTATAACACATTTTATGGCCTCTCGCTTTAAATAACTGAACTTTTATCTGCATAGAGAGCAGGGATTTAACATCATAAATCCTCGCCCATCCCTCCGCCGGCTCAAGTCCGACCAAGAAGATGGGGAGGGGGGTCCTGTCACGTCTGTTCCTCAGCTGCGTGATTCTAACAATTTTGAAGCCAAGTGTGGCTAGCTCATTTTTAATCTCCTCAGCATTAGTATTGGTGGGCAAGCCCTTTATAACAATTTTCCTCGGCCTATCCGTTTTCAAATTTAAAGAACTGAAAGGAATTCCCTCACGGGTCAAGTGAGCCTGTACACTCCTGTCATCCTCAACGGACCCAGGAGTGATCCGGATCACTCTCCCCATGAGAAGACCCTAAACTTTGCACTCAAGAGTTTTGTTTAAGACCTCTATGAGGGCTCCCCAATTAATTGTGGAGTCCACATAAAAAGACGCGGCTTTTTACTTGGGGGGGGGGGGCGCATCAGCCATTTCGAATTCCTCGACGTTTAAGTTGCTGAATTTATTTTTAGTTTGGATGTCCTCAGAGGGTTTAAAAAAATCAGAGATTTTTAGCTTTTTACCATAGGCTGGGTGATGTAACATTCTCTAAATCGAACATTTTTGTTGTGCGGCACCCCCTTCAGTAAAAAATATTGGAAATCTGAAATTGCACACTTTCTTCCTTTCCAATGATTTACCCATATACCAAATTTGAAGTCTCTATCTCATCGCAAAGCATGCTTTCCCGTCTTTTCATTTTTCGAACGTTTTGGTGTGGGGCACCCCCTCTATAGAACGTTTTCGAAAAATTCGATTTTTCTAGGGGGTTTCATCGAACGACCGAACAGAGTACCAAATTGCAAGTCTCTGTATATTCGGGAAGTACCTAAAAAAAACGTGATAGACGGACAGATGGGCACTTGGCAATTAGTATATATAGATAATAGTCAATGGAGAAATGTTAACATACCTAAATATACGAGTAGTTGCTAATTAATCAATAAGAAAGCAAAAATAATGTATCTCTTTCAGGATTCACATTTTTTATTTAAAATTAACTAATACGAAAATAAAATAATTTTAACACAATAAAAGCGGATGGCTAGAAAATTTATAAAACTAATATTTCACTGTGATTCCATATACTCCATTATACCATCATTAAATGTTTGAAATTGCTGATTAAATACATGGAATCGTTACCACTGTACAAATCAGTTATTCCATTCATTATTTGTGATATTTTGCTGTATGACGAAGGTCAAAGTGCCTGGCCATTTGAAAAATATATATATATATATATATATTTTGCTGTATATCGAATTACAGTGAAATATTAGTTTTATTGAATTTCCAGCGACGCACTTCTATCGTATGATATGAAAATGTGAGAGTTTTTCTCTTTTTATCTTAAAGTATTTTACAATAAAATTTTGGATCCTGATACTTGCTTTTTGACACATAGTTCCAACTGAAAAAATCCGATGTGGGCAGCACACGACTTTTCTTATATAATGCAATGAATTTACTACTTTTACAGCAAAAAAATAGGTTATTCTTATAGTAGATACTTATATTCTTTCCAATACCCGTAAAGTATGTGACCCCGTCAAAATGCCTTCCTTATACATTATCTATATAAGGAAAGTAAAAATGTTTCAAATAAGATTTGAAATTATGCAACAATAATTTATATAATATGCAATATTTTTGTAAATAATTCAAATATTTAAATTTTTCTTCAGCCCTCTTAGCGAAAAATTTAAATTGCAAAAATGGTGCCCATTCTTGGATCTAAAAAGTGCAAATTTAAAACGAAGTAAATTGTCAAAATTCCTGACTTGCAACACTTTATCTTTGCTTTTTGGGACCTTGTTATCACCGCAAATAGTGAATTCAAGGACCATTCACAAATTGACATCATTCACAGAAATCACTTAGCAGGGTTTTGAAATGAGTTTTTTAATATTTTGTCTTTGAAATTATCAAGGACATGCATATGATTCTGGTATACAGTTAACTCCTAAATGAAGCAAAAAATGATAATCCGGACTTTATTGGACTGTCTGATGTTTTTTTTTCCATACATACCATAAAATAGTAATTTATACTTTACTTTCTATTGCCTGTTTACATAATAAGAAACAGTTTTTGCTTTCAAGTAAAATATTATAAATAGAAAATATTCATACAAGACATATTACATGTTTGAAATAATAAGATAAATAAAGAGATAGGGTTTATTTATTCCAGAAATTTATCAAAATGTATAAAGCTTTCAAGTCAAATGGTTTTCAATAAAGACACCTATGTATTGGATTTCCCAGTCCCCGCTTCAGAGAGAGAGAGAGAGATTGATGGAATAGAGATTATCGGAGAAAAATCTTTTCCGCCTTTCCACATTTCTGTATTAAATCCTCTGATTTAGGTAATATACTGCAGTAACATTTTATAGTATTTTCAGTTACTTTAATGGTTTTAAAGTGAAGAAAATTCTTCTCCGATGCAGTCCACTAAAAAGCCCAAATAGCTCGGCTCCTATTTTTAAATTCACCGAAATTTGTAGAAGGTATTTTAAAATAAAATGCGTTCAGTTTGTTCAAAACATTTTTAGGTAGCTTAATCATTTACTTCTCTCTATGTCTATAAGACGGTATGCTGTTGAAGGTATTGCACATTGCTTCGTCAGCTCTCAATGGTTAGTGGCCATTAAATGTGACAGCTACACACTTAATTTAAGCTGTTAATGACCAGTAGTAATTGTTCTCAATGGTTAGCGATCATTAAATGTGACAACTACGCACTTAATGAAATATGTTGATAACCAGTTTTATTTGTTCTCAATGGTTAGTGGCCATTATATGTGACAACTGCACACTTAATCAAAGCTGTTGATGACCAGTTTTAATTGTAGGCAGCGAAAGGTATTAACTTGTGCATTTACTATTTCTGTGACCTACAAAGGATGTAAGTTTTATTTTAAAACCCTTGGTGTAGTCATCCTGAATTCAAATGTTTGAAATTTTTGAGTTCTCTTTCCGTTGACCAGGAAGCTGAAAATGAATCAAATAAGACCAAACTTGAGATTCTGGCTCGAGTGGAAGTGCTAAATAATTAAACAAAGTAGTTTTGAGTTTTTTATTTATTCCTTTGCACAGTAGTCCTAAATTCTAAAGTTTTAAATTTTAAAATGTTCCTTTGGTCTCAAACTAAAACGAATCCAATAACTCCAAAACCAAGATTCTAGCTATAGTTAAATATAGAGCACGTGCTCGATATTTTTTAAACTTCATCTTCTCCCTCCGTCACTTAGACCGTCACTCAGTTCAGCGCATAATACATAGATACTTTTTTGATCAGCAACATATTATACAGTTTAAAAAGGGCTGAGGCATAAAATAATTATGTTTTGATTTCATGAATTATGTTTTACTTAAATTCATAGCACATGAGAGAAGTGTTGTTGTTGTTGAGTCCCAAACCGTTCGACCTACCAGAAAGGTGTAATGTAACTGTTTGGACGGCCGGTAAGAGCCAATTTAGACCGGACCCCAGTGGGGGGAGGCATCCACATGGGCCGTACTCGCCTTCCTCTATCACCATCCTCTCGGAAGGACTTACGGGCTACATGTTTAACGTGATCGTACTCCGTGTGAACACGGCGGAGTTTTGGCAGCGGAGGGAATCGAACCGGGATCTACCGAGTGAAATTTCTTCATGTAAACCACTGGGTTACCGCGTCCCTGTACGAGAGCAATGTGATATAATGAAAAATCCGGCTCTCTGACGTTGCTGATTCTACCAGCTTTGAGTATATCTGACTACAAATCAACCATTTTGTCAGAACTGTCTGTTTGTTTGTAGGCAAGGTGCAATATTCATTGAACAAGTTGAGAAAATCGAATTGTGTCATTATTTCAATCGATGAATGCCAAAGTAATATTGATTTTAAGTAAGTACTTTCAGTTTTCGAAGATTTTTTCAAAAATCGAAATCTATAAAAAATTTAAAACGCGACAGTCATCAGTTATAAGACGTCTATGTGATTTTCTTATCTAAAATGGAAAAATTCATAAAAATTTAGTTTCCTCATTATTTTAAAAATGCGTTTGATAATGCTAATACTGTTGAAACTAGTGGATCTAATCTCTCCTCTATATTATGTATGATATTTATTTAAACGTTGCAAATACTAAATTAATTAATTAAAAAAGTTAAAAAGGAGCGATGAATGTTAACGTAAGTATTTCCGATGCAGCAGGAAATTGGAGGGATTGTTGAAAACACAACGCAATTGTAATAACAATTATTGATAAAAATGTCTAAATATTAATAACAATTAATGTTTCCCATAAATAAAAATTAGCACATCAATTATGCCTGCAATAACAGCAAAAATTAATTTTATTATTAAAATTTCTTCCATTTCATACATTTAACAAAAAGTCGAAGTATGGGTATCACTACAAATATAGGACAAATAATCCCAATCAATTAGTTCAATCATGTCTGAAAAGATGGACATAAAAATGAACAAATTTTTATTTTCTAAAAGTATAATTACTTTGGTTATATACATAGTACAACGTATAAGAAAAGTATTGTGACGGGATTGAAAAATTCAAATTTGAGTTTTCGACGGAAGAGCACGTTTCAAGCACCCCTGAACACTATATAAACGTTTTTGTGGTGATGTCTGTGTGTGTCTGTGTATGTGTGTGTGTGTGTGTGTGTGTGTGTGTGTGTGTGTGTGTGTGTGTGTGTTTGTCAGTAAGAATGTAGAGACGATATCTGACGAACGAATGGGGCGATTTGGTACAAAAATTATAATTCGCGAATACTGGAAGCGTATTGTTTTTAAACACAGCCGAATATTCAGAACTCCACAAAATTTACGAGTGAAATATTAAAACAATCATCAATAAGTCAAAATATTTAATAACGTTACAAACATAGTCATTTCTTATGTAATTTTTCATTAAAAAATGATTTACATCAACTTTAGAACGCTAGCAGAAAAAGTTCTCGAGGTATTGCACATTTAAAAAATAAATTTATCAAAAATCCCTTAAAATAAAAAATATATATATTAACTATTGTGAAATATGTTCACTTTTCATATGCAATATCATGCGATACATTTGGTGACATCATTCTTGCGGATCTAGTTCGTTCCATTCATGAGAAAAGATACTTTGGTTAATACTTTTGTGGATGGACGCCGATAGTAATTTATCTGCTATAAGAATAACTTAATTCTCCATCCTTAACGCTTGGCGAAATTTTGGCGGAATGTCACCAACTTGGCGACATTTTTAAATATTGCCAAGTTAACGAAAATGTCTCCAAATTTATAAAAATAGCTCTAAATCAATGAAAATGACGACTTGTGATGAATATTCAATATCTTGGAAAGAATATAAGAATATACGAGAACTGTAAGAATAACCTATTTTGTCTCCCGTAATGTTTGGATAAAATTTTGGTGATGAATTTTTCGGAATATCTTCAGCTTGGTAACTTTTTAAATGTTTCCAAATTGGCGAAAATATCACCCAATTGATAAAAATTCGTCAAATTGATGAAACTGATTCTGAAAGATTTCATTGAAATGGTGACTAATTGATGAAAGTTCAATATCTTGGAAAGAACATAAGAACAGACTATAAGAATAACCCATTTCTCCTTCCGTCCATCCGTATCGTTTGGAGAGAAATTTAGCGAGACGTTGCCAACTTGGCGACTTCTTTAATGTTGCTGCCAAAGTGACAAAATGGCCAAATGAGTAGTAATGTTTAACAAATTTTGATTTCCGTTATATGACGAGCATACATCCAGCATATAAGAAAAGCTCTTCTCTCCGTTCGTCTGTAGCACTTAAGTGATGTATTCAGCAAACTTGGAGAATAATTAGCAAAGTATAGCCAACGTGGAAATCTTTCGCCTCAGAATGACGAAAATATCGTCAAAATTTTAAAAATGATGCTAAATTAATAAAAATGACGTCTAATTGATGAATTAATTCTTAAAATATTTTAATATATGTGCTATATCACTTATTAAGGATGTTATCGATATTGACAATTGTTAATTTAGAATTGTGTGAAATATAAGTTAATTGGGTACCATGAAATAGTATTACTGTTGTCATCCGGAAAATTGCCAAATGCAATTCAACGTTAAGATCACAGTACCATGGTTCTTATACATTATTTTTTTATTGTAAAAGGAGTAAATTCATTGCATTATATAAGGAAAGTCATGTGTTGGCCACATCAGATTTTTTTATATGTATTGAATGAGAAATATTATTAAAAACCATGAGAAATATTATTAAAAATAGTTTTAGTTTATAATGACTTAAAGAAAACATTTCGAATAATATTTAAAAATCTAAAATAATAAAAGGAAGAATATGCCTGTTTGTCCTTGATGCCAGCCGATATCTACCGCACTTACAGGTCTAGGGAAATTTTTTTAAACAGTAGCATTTATACCTGAACTATTGCGCCTTGAAGGTGTTACAATTGCATAGAATATGAATAACCATTATTGAACGGATGTTAAAAAAGAGTCTAATATTCAGCTTCACTTTCTTACTAAGTTTTGTTTTACTTATTTTACTTGCATTTTAAATAATTCAATTCATCCCGCAGACAGGAATAACTGTTTTCTACCTAGGTTAATTTTAAACATTTCCATAATTTGATCATATCTCAGCTACTAATTATGCTCGAACTTAGTTTTACAGACTACAATTCTTAGTTTGATCCAGCAAAGGTCGTGTAGACAAATTGAATGCGCCACGCGCATTTATTTAGGGTATATAACGCCCGCGCAGCGGACGCTATACCGAAGTGTGTGCGGCAGCGTAAAGATATACCGTGCGAATGATTTCTTAAGCTTTTAGAATATTGAAATATTTATATGTCAGCATATTTCTTTCAACATTTGACGCATGTGCTGGATAATCAAATGTCTAGAATTTATAATTACTTTACGATGCGATTAAGCTCTTATTATGCGATTAACCTCTGCGAATCACGTGTATTCACTGCTATTAGAAGATAATTCATCTAAAACCAAATCATGTTTTTTAAAAGAGCCAGATCATAACACTTTATCGAAACGTGATAATATGCTCATGGGTGCTTTTATTAAAGGATGATACCACCGTCGTGCGATTTTTTTCATTGTGTGTGTTCCAGGTCATTTTGAAGTTTCCATTAATTGTTTTACTGCAGTTCGTTTTTGGCTGTATATAAAAGAACATATTGTTCTACCTGTTCATTCGGCCTGAAGAAGAGGACTTATAACGCCCTCAAAAGAATTGTTATTTTAGTAATATATTCCCACTATATTCAAGGAAATTTTGAAAGTTTTAATGCAGACAGGTCGTTTAATTAGGGGTGGGACAGACCAGTGTTCAGCTCTCAGGGATTACACTCGGACGATCCAATTTCTGTTTCCGACTGTACTCAATCCATCCCCGTGTTCACGGGGAGTACTGGCACGTTAAATACGTTAATCCGTAAGACCTTCCGAGAGGTTGGTGGTAAAGGAAGGAGGGATGGTCCCTGTGAGTGCCCCTCCTAGTTTCCGGTCGAAGTTGGGTGGAGATTCCCAGAAGTTTAAAAAATATATATTACGCATTCGGGTGTGTCGAAGAAGAAGTAGGTTGTTTACTTATTTTTAACAAATTATCAACCTTTGTACTGATTTAATGTAAAATCATTTTTAAAAAGGCCGCCTACTTATTAAATTTTCCAATCTCGGCCATGCAGAACGTGATAGAAAGTAGGTCACTAGACAAGCATGTTTTTAACACTTTACAACATAGTTGAAAATTGTTTATGACTTTGATCATGCTGTTTGTCTGTCCGCTTACACTATAACTGCCGTTAAAATGGCTTTATCAAAATGACATTTTAGTATATTGTTGAGACGGTCTGTGAAACATATGGAAATGTAAATGAATAAAATCACCATATTAGTTTTGGATTGAACCCGGATAGAAGAAATGAAATGCATTGAACCCCATGGACCCCATGAACACACACAAAACAAGAAAGATCAATTATGCTTAAAGCATTGATTATGAAAAACTTTACAACTTCAATGCAATTTTATTCAAACATCTCTAAAATGCATTACATTCCTTAGTAATATTTTAAAACTTAAACCTTCATCGAAAAACATTCGTAAACAACTTCATTTGAAAACTTAAAACTTCATCGAAAAAAATGAACTTCATTCAAATGACGGCATTGCAATATAAATTGCCTGGTTTAGCCATCTCTAAAATGCGATATATTCCTCGGTAATATATCTAAAATCATCATAATACTACAATAATTTATTATATTTGAAAACTTAAAACTTCATCGAAAAAATGAACTTAATTCAAATGGCGGCATTGAAATATAAATTGCCCGGTTTAAACATCTCTAAAATAAGACACATTCCTCGGAAATAATTTTAGAATTATCAAAATGCTACGATAATTTATTATATTTGTAAACTTCATCGAAAACAACTGAAATTCATTCAAATGACGTCATAGAAAAAATAACACGCCTGGCTCTCTCTATAAAAGCAGCATTTCATTCATAATATTTTCCTATTCACTTCTTCACTAAAACAATTTATTTTATTTAAAAACTTAAGACCATGGAGCTACAAGTAATCAAACTCTATGCTTAAAACTTCATCGAAAAAAATCGTCCTTCTCTCCGTAAAATCAATGAATATTTCATTCATATCAGCTATGCAGACTCCATGAGCTAAATACTTTTACGTTAAAGAAATACAGCAATTCTTATACAACTCATCCTAAATATTTTGCTGTTTTTGTACATTTTACATAAGTGAAAAATAGGCTTCGTTGTAGAAATAATCAAATTTGGATGAACATTTAAACTCAAATATATTGTCATTGCGTTGTTTCAGTATGTAGATGCACAGAATTTAAGCAAAAATCAAGCGATTTTAGGACGAATACAACACTCAATATGAATTAAAAAGAACTTTAAAAATTACGATTTTGATACAAGATAGATGCCATATTTTAATTTGAAGTGGGTCACGTGATCTTTTTATATCATGGTCAAGTGATCGCTTCTTATAAGAGGTGTAATTATTATTTTAATTTTTATTTAAAAAACTACTAAATATACTTTGCTGAACCTTTTTTTACATATTTTATGATATAATTTGAATATTATCTGAAATTTTCGAAGCAATTTGTGAATTTTAAATCCGCTTAAAAAATGTTTGAAATATTAGGTCCCATAGGGTTGAATGTATTTCATTCTTTTAACCCGGGTTCAATCCCAAAACTAATTGGGTGATATTATTCATTTATATTTCCATAGGTCCTACAGAACGTCTGAACAACATACTAAAATTTCATTTTGATTAAGTCATTTTTACGGCAGTTATCGTGCTAACGGACACCCAGACAAACAGACATAATGAACAAAGTCATAAACACTTTTCAACTTTGTTGTAAAGTGTTAAAATACAAATTGACAAATTGGTTTGAAAATTTTAGGAACTATTCCAATTATCCCATAAAATATATAAAAGAAATTCAGTAAAATATGTTCCGTATTTTTTTAAATGAAAATTAAAATATTAATGACACCCATATAATGTCATATAATATGAGGCCAACGACCGTACCGTGCTGAAAACACCGGTTCTCGTTAGATCACCGAAGTCAGGCAGCATCGGGCGCGGTTAGTACTTGGGTGGGTGACCACCTGGGAACACCGCGTGTTGTTGGCTCTTTTCGGGCGCGGCAGCCCAGTGGTTAGCGCGCGATTCTCGCCGCTACCAGAATTGCCGCCGTGTTCATGCGGAGTACGATCACGTTAAACATGTGGGTCCGTAAGTCCTTCCGAGAGGTTGGTGGTAGGGGAAGGAGGGTACGGTCCCTGTGGATGCCTCCCCCGCTGGGTTCCGATCTAAATTGGGTGACACTTCCCGGCCGTCCAAACAGTTACCTTACACCTTTCTGGTAGGTCGGACGGTCTGGGTCTCAACAACAACAACAACAACCCATATAATATGAAGCGATAACGTGACCGTCTTCAAAATAAAATATGGCATCAATCTTTTTTTGCCAGAGTAAAAATCGTGATTTTTAGAGTTCTTTTAAATTATATTTTGTGTTGAATCCGTCCTAAAACCGCTTTATTTTTTAATATTTTCTGTGCATCTATAATCTGCGCTAATGCAATTACAAGACTTTTGAGTTTCAATGACCATCAAACTTTTATTATTTCTAGAATGAAGCCTAATTTTCATGGATGCAAAATGTAATCAAATCAATGATTGTAAGATGAGTTGTATAAGCATTGCTGATATTTTTTTCATGAAAATCATTTAACTCTGGAGTCTGGAATAAAATTGCATGAATGGAATATTCACTGTTTTACGATTTATTTTATTTTATCCAGATGATTTATATTCCGATGACGTCATTTGAATAAAGTTCAGTTTTTTCGATGAAATTTTAAGTTTTCAACTAAAATAAATTATTGTAGTTCTGTGTTAATTAAAAAAGTATCATGCTGAATGTATCGCATTTTAGAGATGCTTAAATGAAATTGCACAGTTGGAAGGTGTTTCATAAACAATGCTTTATGCATGATTGATCTTTCTTGGTTTTTAATGTCTAATTTAAGCAATATACTTCAATAAAACTTTATTGTATTTTCAATCACTATAATGATTTTAAACTAAACAAAGTGTCTTTTCAGTTACAGCTTTTAAAAAAAAATCCGATATAACTGTTTTTACTTTTGAATTCATTAGAATTCGTGGAATACTTTAATAATATAATATGAATATTTAATTTAAGGTTTGTTTCGTAAATCCATTTTGTTCTATTTGAAACATTTCTATTATTTTAGGCTGTAATAGAGATACTAATACTCGTTTGATAATTTATATTTTTGAATACTTCAATGACCTTCAATAACTATTTCGTTTGACAATGTCAAAAACAGTCATCTTGACTATAGTATTGGCTCGGTTAGGTTCTGTCTAATGGCTGATATTATAAATATGCCCAGTTTCAGCTTTTTAGATCATCGGGGGGATGAATAGTTTCAAAGAATACATTTAATAAGACTTAAAAGAATAATAAGACTTAAATGAATAATAAGACTTAAAAGAATAATAAGACTTAAAAGAAAAATAAAACTTCTAGGAATAATAAGACTTCAAAGAATTATAAATACAAATGTTTATTTCGGCTATTTTTCTTTGCAGTGATTGGAACTGTTAAATTTCGTGATCTTGGAGCTATAAATTACCCATTTTATGCCTAAATATGCCGCATTTTGTCCTTGTCTGCCATGTAAAGGATAGGAAACACAAAATTTCGAACAAATTTCAAACTTTTTCAATCGATTTTTAATGTTCTAGATTTTTCGTTAACAAAGCCGGTTGTGAAGTTTCGTGAAAATCCATAAATACATCTATGGTGTAAACAAGAAATCGACCACAAACAGACAGACCGGCGTCCTTCCAACATTCAAAATAGTCAAAACGTGTTCAGGAAGTTCTAAATATATATTGACATCAAAATCTCGAATTCAAAAATTTTCGCGAAAACAATACTTTATACTATATTACATAGTATGAGAAAATAAAAATTTCAAATTTCAGTATAAAACACATATGTTTCTTCTTTTCCATGTATGAAATCCAGTTAACTGTCATCATAGTCTATAGTCTATGCTTTCTTTTTCCAAAATATCGTCTGCATTTTCTTCGTAGACTTCAGATTCTAAAGATATTGTAAAACATCATCACAAAAAACAATGCTTCTGCTTGCACTTAGTATACGCACAATAAGCATATAGTGTGTCTGTCCCTAACTATAGATTAAACTAATGTACGTTTTTTCACGTATTACTAAAAAAAAATCTGATGTGGGCAACACATGACTTTCCTTATATAATGCAATGGATTTACTACTTTTACATTTAAAAGAAATGTTATTCTTATAGTAGATACTTATATTCTTTCCAAGATATTGAATTTTCTTCAATCAGTCTTTATTTTCATTGATTTAGCGTCATTTTTATCCATTTGTCGAGATTTTTGTTAATTTGGCAACAATTAAAAATGTCGCCAAATTGGCAACATTAAGCAAAATTCGTCGACAAAATCTCGCCAAGCGTTATGGACACAGAAATAAGTTATTCTTACAGCAGATAAATGACTATTGGCGTTTAAATACAAAAGTATTACTCAAAGTATCTTTTTTCATGAATGAAACGAGCTAGATCCACCAGAATGATGTCACCCAATTTATCGCATGGTATTACATATGAAAAGTGAGCATGTTTCTCAATAGGAATTTTTTTTTATATTACTTTTTGATAATTTTTTTTGAAAAATGTACAATATCTCGAGACCGGTTCATGTTAGCGTTCTAAAATTTATGTCAATCGTTTTCTAATGAAAAATTATATAAGAAATGTCTATTTGCGTAACTTTATTAGCGGTTTTGATTTTTTGACGCTTTTTTAAACATTTCACTCGAAAATTTAGGGAGGTTCTGAACATTCGCTTGCGTATAAAAACAATAGGCCAGTGTTTACGGATTGTGATTTTTGTACCAAATTTCGTTCGAATCGGTCCATTCGTTCGTCAGTTATTGTCTCCACAGGCTCACTGACACACACACATACACACACACACTTTCACACACACACACACACACTTTCACACACACACACATACTTTCACACACACACAGACATCACTTCAAAAATGTTTGATTCGTAATCAGGGATGCTTGAAACGTGCTCTCCCGTCGAAAACTCGAATTCGAATTTTCGACCCCGTCACAATACTTTCCTTATACATTATGTATATAAGAAAAGTAATAATACGTAAAGAAGTGTATAAGGTTTGCGATAATTTTGAAGTGGGAAACTAATTGATGTAGTTACACTCAATAACCTATCAACGCAGGTACTTTGACTGTGGGTTGGCACTACTAAAAATATCAGGACGTAGTAATTACCGTAAGTCAGCATACTTGCAAAAATGACATGCATTAGTATTATAGTATTCATTTATAAAAATCTGATGTGGGCAGCACATAACTTTCCTTATATAATGCAATGAATTTACTACTTTTACAGTAAAAAATAGTTTATTTCTATAGTAGATATTTTTTTTCATTCAAAGATATTGATTTTTCGTCAATGAGTCATTAGCAACATCTTAAAATGTCGCCAAGTTGGCGACATTCCGCCAAATACTTAGCTATAATCTCGCCAAGCGTTATGGACGGAGTCATAAGTTATTCTTACAGCAGATAAATGACTATTGGCGTTCAAATACAAAAGTATTACTCAAAGAATCTTTTTTTCATGAATGGAACGAGCTAGAACCAGGATAATGATATCGCCAAATGTATGGCATGGTATTACATATGAAAAGTGAACATCTTTCTTAATAGGAAATATATTTTTTTTATTTTATAAGAATCTTTGAAGTTTTTTTTTTAAATATGCAATATCTCCAGAACGGTTCATGTAAGCGTTCTAAAATTTATATTAATCGTTTTCCAATGAAAAATTACATAATAAATGTCTATGGTGCTGAACATTTGATAGCGTATAAAAACAATAAGCTTCCAGTGTTTACGGATTGTAATTTTTGTACCAAATTTCGTTCGAATCGGACCATTTCGGCAGTTACCGTCTCCACAGACTCACTGACACACACACACTGACACACACACACACACATATACACACACACACACACGCGCATAATTTCACACACATACACAGACATTACTTCAAAAATGTTCTATTCGTGATCAGGGATGCTTGAATCTTGCTCCCCCGTCAAAAACTCGTATTCGAATTTTCGACCCCGCCACTATACTTTCCTTATACATTATTGTATATAAGGAAAGTAAAAATGCTATGATAATTTATGACATAATCCATGACTTACAACTTTTAATGACTCGTTATAACGTCAATTTATACTACATAAATTACTTTTCATACCAAATTTGTTTTTTTTATCCCTATGAAAAATTTACACAAAATAATATATTTTTACCTTTACTAAAAATAGATATTTGAATAATTCAATGCAAAGTGAAGAATATTTCAGTTAAATATATATATATATATATATATTTATATTGGGATAAGATATTCCGATTATCTGCCGATTTAATCTAAATTGGTTGGTTTCTAAGCCAGGTATTGCCTGGTAATCTCGGGGACAAAGATCACGCAATTTTTATCCGATCCCTCTAACTAACAAACTGGACAGATGAAACATAAATCTACGTCGCATATTTAATTTTAGGAAATCAGTTTATGTTTTAGAAGATTCATTAGCGTAAAATGCATAGCAGTATTAGGTTCTCTGTATGCAAGACAAAATTGCCGTTTGAAACATTAACCTGTACCACGTTTTCAACCAAAAATAAATTAGTTATTTTAGAATAGTTATAGTAGAACAGTGCATATCAGTGAAGTCGATTTAAAATGCACAAATTATATTTTACAGTACTCGACGTGTAAATTTGACCAGTTACATCACATATTCAAATTAAACAAGAAAGATCAATCATGCTTAAAGCATTGATTATGAAACACTTTCCAACTTCAATGCAATTTTATTTAAAAAAGTCTAAAATGCAATACATTCCTCGGTAATATTTTAAAACTTATCGCAAAACTACATTAATTTATTATATTTGAAAACTTAAACCTTCATTGAAAAAAATTAACTTCAAATGACGGCATTGAAATATAAATTGCATGGTTTAAATATCTCTAAAATGCGATACATTCCACGGTAATATTTTAAAAACTATCATAATACTACGATAATTTATTATATTTGAAAACTTCATCGAAAGCAACTGAAATTAATTCAAATGACGTCATAGAAAAAATAACACACCTGGCTCTCTCTATAAAAGCAACTAATTGGGTGATATTATTCATTTATATTTCCATAGGTCCTACAGACTGTCTGAACATTATACTAAAATTTAATTTTGATTAAATCATTTTTACGGCAGTTATCGTCATTAAATCATTTCATTTTTCTCTATAAAAGCATTTCATTCATAAATAATTTCCCATTCATGTCATTCATAATAATACTATAATAATTCATTTTATTTAAAAATTGGACCATGGAGCTACAAGTAATTAAACTCAATGCTTAAAACTTCATCGAGAAAAATCGCCCTTCTCTTTATAAAATCTATTAATATTTCATTCATATCAGCCATGCAGACTCCATGGTTTAAATTATTTTGTGTTAAAGAAATACAGCAATTCTAATACAACTCATTCTACATATTTTGCTGTTTACATTTTACATAGGCGAAAAATAGGCTTAGTTGTAGAAATAATCAAATTTAGATGAGCATTTAAACTCAAATATATTGTCATTGCGTTGTTTCAGTATGTAGATGCACAGAATTTAAGCAAAAATATAGAAATTTTAAGACGGATACAACACTCGATATGAATTAAAAAGAACTTAAAAAATCACGATTTTGAAACAAGATAGATGCCAAATATCATTTTGAAGTGGGTCATGTGATCTTTTTATTTCATGGTCACGTGATCGTTTCATATAAGAGGTGTAATTATTATTTTAAGTTTTATTTAAATAACTACTGAATATATTTCGCTGAATTTTTTTTTATATATTTTATGGAACAATTTGAATATTACCTAAAATTTTCGAAGCAATTTCTGAATTTTAAATCCGCTTAAAAATGTTTGAATGGGGCTCAATATATTTCATAGAGCTCAATGTATTTCATTTCTTCAACCCGGGTTCAATCCAAAACTAATTGGGTGATATTATTCATTTATATTCCCATAGGTTCTACAGACCGTCTGAACAACATACTAAAATTTCATTTTGATTAAGTCCTTTTTACGGCATTTATCGTACTAACGGACAGAGAGACAGACAGACAGACAGACAGACAGAATGAACAAAGTAATAAACACTTTTCAACTTTGTTGTAAAGTGTTAATTAACGGGAGTGCGGCTCAATTATACATTCTCATACCAAAATCCTATTCTCAGAAGCCCCCCTTTGTTTTTGCAATTTTACAAGAAAACAAGAAATTTTAATCAGGCTTAAAGCATTGAGTATGAAACACTTTCCAACTGAAATGCATTTTTATTTAAACATCTCTAAAGTGCGATACATACAGCAGGGGTATTTTTAAAATTATCATAGTATAGAAATTGGAAACTTAAAACTTCATCGAAAAAGACAATGCAATAAAATCGCTTGCTTCCATATCTAAGTAAAATCAATAAATATTCCATTCATATTACTTATATTCCTGAATCCAGAGCTAAATAACTTTGCTTTAAAAAAATTCAGTAATTCATATACAACTCATCTTACAGTCGCTTGTTTTGTTTGCATTTTGTATACGTTAAAATTAGATTTCGTTGTAGAAATAATCAAAGTTCAGTGAACATTTAAAATAAAAAATATTGTGAGCATAAGCACGGAATTCAGAAACACACATAATATGCAAGATTAATGCGGTTTCAGGACGTATACAACACAAAATGTAAATACAAGAAAGATCATTCATGCATAAAGCATTGATTATTCTGTAAAACATTTCCAACCGTAATTTGATTTAAACATCTCTAAAGTTAATTACATTCAGCGGAGATATTACTTTAATTATCACAGAAATACAATAATTTATTTTATTTGGAAAATTAAAACCATAAATGTACTTTCTAATTCCATGCTTAAAACTTCATTCAAACTTTATTCAAATGACGTCATCGAAATGTAAGTCGTCTGGCTCTCTATGTAAAATCAGTGAGTATTTCCTTCATACACTTTTATTCTAAACTCCAAAGTTAACTTATTTTGTGTGGAAATATTTCAGAAAATCTTATGCAATTCATCTTACATTCACTTGTTTACATTTTACATTCATTAAGGTTAGGTTTTTCATTGTAGACATAATGAAGGATTGATGATCATTTTTTTTTGACACAAGATGGATGTCATTTCATTTTGAAATTGGTCACGTGACCTCTTCATATTGTCATGGGTATCATTATTATTTTAAAAAGTACCAAACACATTTTGCTGATTTTTTTTAATATATCTTATGTGATAATTTGAATATTTCTTTAAATTTTCGAAACAATTTGTAAATTTTAACTTCGTTTAAAAAACGATTCAAAAATTAGATCTCATAGGGTTCAATGTATATCATTCTTGTCATTATTATTTTATTTTTATTTAAAAAACCACCAAACACATTTTGCTGATTTTTTTTTTAATATATTTTATGGGATAATTTAAATATTTTCTAAAATTTTCGATACAATTTGTAAATTTTAACTTCGTTTAAAAAATGTTCGAAAAATTAGGTCTCATAGTGCTTATTGTATTTCATTCTTTCAATCCGGGTTTAATCCAAAACTAATTGGGTGATATTATTCATTTAAAGTCCCGTATGTCCCACAGATCATCCCAACAACATACTAAAATTTCGTTTAGATAAAGTCATTTTTACGGCAGTTATCGTGCGTACGAAAAGACAGACATACAGTATAAAAAAGTCATAAACACTTTTATATTATGTTGTAAAGTATTAAAAATTATAAAATGCGTATCGTCGTTCCACATGATCACAATTATAGCATGTCACACTTTATTTTAAAGGGATTGAAATATTTAGATTGATTCCAAGTTTCATAATGCCCCCCACCCCCTACCGGAGATTGCATTATCATGTCATGGGTCTATTAATGTCTTGACTACAAAAATTGTACATAGGCTATTTTTCACTACAGTCATTGAAACTGTTGAGTTTCGCCATCGCTTTAAATTACCCATTTTATGCATAATTACGTCAAATTTTGTCCCAAGTGAATATAAAATTTTTGCTCGATTTAAAAAAAAAATCTATTTAGTTCTATATTTTCCATTAACAAAGCCGAACATATATTTTCTTGAAAATTCATTATTATTTGTGACAGCTATGGTGTACACAGAAATTCGACCAAAGGCAGACAGATGGTGATCACTCTAAAACTGTCAAAACGTGTTCAGGAAGTCCTAAAACATTTCTGGGCTAGTAGACACACTCTATCAAAGCATCATTTCAGAGCTATCTCATAACAAAACACAAAACATTCATAGATTGAGCGTCATTTTGTCAAATTGGCGATATTGTTATTAATTTTGCAACATTTTCATCTATATGGTAAAATTTAAAAAACCTAGCAAAATTTGCGAGATCCCGCGTTGCCAAATTTTTCGACAGGCGTTGTTTCAAGGAGGAAAATATATTTCTGAGGGATTTTCTATTTTTAGAATTAATAATGGAAATGCCTCAATGAAAAATTTCTTGAAATATACAAGCAACCATAGCATCAAAAAGAAAGACAATCGAATTTCAAATGTATGAATTTAAATCTAGTATCTTCATCGTAAGAAAATTAATACAAAAAAGCTCATAGACGATATATTCCAAGGGGGAAAAAACATATCTAAGCTGCACGGCAAAGTGCACGCCCCAAAGCATTATTAATGTCTTCTGGTAGAAGATCTGGTTGAAACGCAAGATAATGACAGGATTTCCAACTTCAACTGAAGCAAGAAATAAAATACCGGGGAGAAATTGTAATCCTCTGATCCGAATGAAACTTTTCACTTCAAAATCACCCCTCCTCTCAAGCAGATTGATTTGAAATAGGAAACCGGAATAATTAGGTCCCATCAAAGAGGGAACTTGCACTCGAAAATAGAGACACACACACAATCAGCGGATGAGAAGTTCAATGAACAGAATATGCACTTTGGGAACATATTGTATATAAAAATTGTAATTATGCCTTTTACAAAGGAAAAGTAAGGGATAAAGCTTACGAACATTACGTTGTTACAATCCGAACAAAATTTGGAAACACATTACTTTGAGACGAAGCTTTCCAAGATGTACACGGCGCAGCACTAGTGCCCTAAAGGTTACCCATGGGTATTTTGACAGGAAATTAGAAATTAAAAAAAATATAGTAAATTGAGTATTTTAATTAAAATTTA
Source organism: Amaurobius ferox (assembly GCA_951213105.1). Taxonomy (NCBI): domain Eukaryota; kingdom Metazoa; phylum Arthropoda; class Arachnida; order Araneae; family Amaurobiidae; genus Amaurobius; species Amaurobius ferox. Next base: position 87,692,802 of record OX578144.1, read on the forward strand.
TTATAATTTGTCCATTGCTTAAAATTCTTCCCATCTACACTACTAAAACGGGCTGAACCATATGTATGTAAATCTATAAATAGAGGAATCTAAAACGCGAATTTTTGGTGAAAAAAAGAAGAGGTTTGTCGTAAAAAGAAAATGCAGATCTTGGAATGGAAGATATATAAAAGGAAATTAAGAAAATAATCATATATTTTTAATAAACTGCAAAATTTTCCCAGACGACTTTCGTTCAATTGAATCTATCATCAATGTTAATTTCGTTAAATTTCGTGTAGAGTAAGAATTTATTTTCTACAGCTTTTCTGATCCGTTAGAGGACGACATTGAAACACGTGTTTCTTTTTCTCCTAATATATTTTTAATATTTTACAACAAAGTTGAAAAGTGTTTATGACTTTGTTCATTCTGTCTGTCTGTCTGTCTGTCCCTTAGCACGATAACTGCCAAAAATGAATTATTCAAAATTAAATTTTAGTATGTTGTTCAGACGGTCTGTAGGACTTATGGGAATATAAAAGAATAATATCACCCAATTAGTTTTGGATTGAACCCGGGTTGAAAAAATGAAATACTTTAAGCCCTATGGGACCTAATTTTTGAAACATTTTTTAAGCGGATTTAAAATTCACAAATTGCATCGAAAATTTTAGGTAATATTCAAATTGTTCCATAAAATATATAAAAAAAATTCAGTAGTTTTTTAAATAAAAATTAAAATAATAATAACACAACTTATATGAAGCGATCACGTGACCATGTTATGAAAAGATCAAGTGACCCACTTCAAAATGATAAATGGCATCCATTTTGTCTCGAAATCGTGATTTTTAAAGTTATTTTTAATTCATATTGAGTGTTGTATCTGTCCAGAAACCACATTATTTTCGCTTAAATTCTGTGCATCTACATACTGAAACAACGTAACTACAATATATTTCAGTTTAAATGCTCATCCAAATTTGATTATTTCTACAACGAAGCCTATTTTTCACCTATGTAAAATGTAAACAGCAAAATATGTAGAATGAGTTGTATTACAATTGCTGTATTTCTTTAACACAAAATCATTTAGTTCATGGAGTCTGCATGGCTGATATGAATGACATATTAATAGATTTTACAAACAGAAGGACGGTTTTTTTCGATGAAGTTTTACGCATAGAGTTTAATTACTTGTAGCTCCATGGTCTTAATTTTTAAATAAAATAAATTATTATAGTATTGTGATGAATGACATGAATGGGAAATTATTTATGAATGAAATGCTGCTTTTATAAAGAGAGCCAGGAGTGCTATTTTTTCTTTGACGTCATTTGAATGAATTTTAGTTGTTTTCGATTAAGTTTTCAAATATAATAAATTATCGTAGTAATATGATAATTCTAAAATTATTGCCGAGGAATATATCACATTTTAGATATGTTTAAACCAGACAATTTATATTTCAATGCAGCCATTTGAATGAAGTTCATTTTTTTCGATGAAGGTTTAAGTTTTCAAATATAATAAATTAATGTAGTATTGTGATAAGTTTTAAAATATTACCGAGAAATATATTGCATTTCAGCCATGTTTAAATAAAATTGCATTGAAGTTGGAAAGTGTTTCATAATCAATGCTTGAAGCATGATTGACCTTTCTTGTTTACATTTTAGTTTTAATTTTTTAGCATAATTTACGTTTACTTTTATTATGCAGTATTATACTTGGAAAGGGTAAAAACATAGTCATGACGTACGTAAATTACTTATCGACGTAACGAATTGACGCGAAAGTTTAAAATATAAAAATTCCTGTGAGACGAAGTAGCTCTCAACAAGCACTGGGAGCTAAAAACGAGCAAATACGAGATGACATACGTAAATGACGTAATGCAATGACATAAACTTTGATAAATGAAACTGCGCAACAAGTTTCAATTCTAAGTAGTCTGGGATTAGAAATCGAGCCCGTAAAAGAAGATGTAAGTAAATGATGTACCGTAATAACTTGATAATTTTACGCACTACTCGTTAAATCCAGAAAGACATTTTATCTGAAGAGACTGAACAGTAAATCGTAAATAAAACGCATGAAAAGGGATAAAACATAGTCATGACGTACATAAATGACGTAATGGCGTGAAAACTTTGCAGATGAAAATGCTTTTTGACTTGGACCTGTGTGCCGAGTTTTAGCTCTCCATGTGCTATAAAAGTCGAAAACGAACACATCAAATATATTTAACGAAGAAATAGACAGAATTGACGTAACGACGTAACGTAATGATCTGAAAATTAAAAAAATAGATTCCGTGCAGTGTAGTTCCTTGAGATGAAACTGTGCTAAATGTCAACTCTCGACGTCCTCTGACAGCCGAGAATGAGTCTGTTTAAGATGTTGAACGATGGGGTAAGCAAACGTAAATGACTTAATGACGTAGCGTAATGGCGTGAAAATTTTGTAGATAAAAATATAACGCAAGATGAAACTGAATGCCAATTTTCAGCTTTTTGCATGTAATGGGCGCCGAGAACGAGCCCGTCAAAATCGTTGAAACAAAATACAGAGTTTATCTGAAGCTAAATATAATTGTTTAAGGAGGGGAATATACAAGATGATTTTCTACCAAGTTCAAATAATTGTTTCACCGAAACCTAATTATTGCAAAACATGTTTTTAAAATTAGTTAAAACATATCTTGCATTAAAAATGCAACATCAAAAATAACAAACTTGAAGTGTTTATAAATTTATTTACTTTCATGAGCACATCTATGCCAATGCACAAAATACAGTTTCAAAACAGAATATCCAGACATTTCTAAGCTATACGTCGAAATACATGTCTCCAAGCCTTATTAAGATCTTTATCATATGGTTGAATTTCAAAATAATGACGGGGTTTGTACTTCCGCTCATCAAAAAATAACAAACTTAGGAGATAATGCTCAATTCATATCATTCGAATAAAACTTTTTATATCAAAAATCAGATAATTTTCTTAAGTGCGTTGCAATAAAACACGAAACGCAATTATTATGTACCGTCAAAGATGAGCCTCTATATTAATATGGCGATAAATAGATCAGTAACAAATAAAAAGCAAAATGAAAATGCAACAGGCATATGCATTCTCAGAAGGCATTATATACTGTGCAATCAAAATGCATTCATCATTCAAAGACAAATAGTAAGAAAACATAGTACATAATGAGTTTATCAAGGACATAAATAAAAATATTTAAATCGGCTTTGGGTATAATATTAGGCTTAATTTGAGCTGAAAATAGCAGGCAGTCAGAGTATAAGATCGGAAAGTGGTTTCTGAGTCGTGCTCAAGTCAGCTATGAGCCACACTGTCACATCTATATGAGGAATTATGTAAAGTACCTCACATTATCTCTATTCCATGACCTTAAAGATGATCCTTATCTATATTCTTTCTGTCACTACTATACAGTATATTGACACTAGAAAGACTGAAAATTGCAGCATACCTAGGAAGTCGGAAGAGGCCAGTGTGGCCCTTCTTAGATTTTTTGAGTGTAGACCAATTAAATATCTAAAATCTAGAAATATGGTAAAAAAATTTTTAATTAGAATATAGTAGAGACTTGATCATCAGAATTCCATGTGGTTTTAGTGTATTTGGATAATAAAAATTATTGATTAAGCGGAACACAAGGACTTTTTCAATCATATTTATATTTTTGTTGTTCACATAATTGAGTTTCCACTCTAGATAAATAATAATTATAGATAATAATAATAATAAGCTAAAATACTTTTGTTCAATTAATGAAACTAAAAATTTATATGATACTAACCTGATTTATTTGCATTTTGTACAGTTTTCATGGCAATCAATGCACCGCACTTCTGTCGAAGCACATTTACCTCAAACTGCTTTTTTGCAATCCGGATATGTGTTCCAAGCATGATTTCCTTTACAGGATATTTTTACCCTACATTTGGTTAACATTTTGATAGTGTTGTCTTCCCTGTTTACACATTGCTCCGTAGGTAACATTTACCTCAAACTGCTTTTTTGCAATCTGGACATGTGTTCCAAGTATGATTTCCTTTACAGGATATTTTTACCCTACATTTTGATTGTGTTGTATTCCCTGTTTACACATTGCTCCGTAGGTTTCCTTGCATTAGTTGTATATCTTGATGACACGTATGGAGCACGGAACTCTTCACATAACTACAAGATAAAATTTCTGCGACTAAGTTCCCTCTTTCCGGTCACCTCTTTATATAAAATCCACGCATTTATAGCAAATATATCTAAAACATTAAAAAATATGTGCATAGGCCAACGACGAGTTCCTGATTTAGTACTATAAAGGCGTACCATTTGGTCTACAATGTCCACACCGTACTTTATTCGATTATAATATGTTACAGTTTCTGGCTTCTTCTTCTCATTGTCGTCGATGATTTCTGTGTTGTGAAGAGAACTTAGCAACAATACATTTTTATTTTTCTTCCCTTGATAGACTGTTTATGTTATATCTTTATCCTTTCTGTACAAAATAGTGGAATAAGGATTTTGCTTTCCTAATTTCGCTGTTGGTGGCACCTCTCTACGATCTCTTCTAAGTGTTCCAACCAGACTTGTTGACTGGGACTTTAATTTTTCACATAATTTTACAGTAGGAAAATATATGTCGGTTGTTGCATTTCTTCCTTTTCCCAAGTATGGCTGAGTCAAATTCATAACAGCATGTTCATGAACAGCTTGGTCAGATGGCCGCTCGCTATCTGTACTTGTATAAGGAAAACCATTCAGCACATATTTTGAATCTAGGCAAAAAAGCAGCCAAAATTTTATCCCAAACTTACCCGGCTTACTTGGAACATATTTTGTGAAAGGGCATCTAGCCTTAGATGGAAGAAGTTGCTTTTCTACAGTGAGATTTAATACAGGTTTATAACAAGATGCACTGTTTTCAATGAAAGGGTACCATAAAGTGGAGGCCAGAGCGAATTTATCTGATTTTAGTCGCTCTGATCTTTCTGTTTTATGATCAAAGCGAAGGAAACGTATGATTTCTTTGAAACTATCTCTAGTCATAGTCTGTGAGACAAATGGTGGGCCCCAAACGGTCGACCATAAAGAATTCAAAGGAGAGTTTTTCACTCCATATAGGCCTCTTGCGTACATCATTGAAAAAACAGCTTCGAGTTCATCTAAAGATACAGTCCAAGTGTGTTTACTTTGATGACGTCGAGTTTCTTCTTTTGTGCATTCCTTTATATGCTGTATTATTTGATTGCTGAAAATCAGTCGCCAAGCACTGATCACATTGTCTTCGCAAATGTCTCTTTTAGCATGCGATGTTGGACCTTTTGTTTCCTTCACTACGTTTTGGGCTGCACATTGGCCTACTGTCCCAAAAGGTGAAATTACTTTCCATACTGTTCCGTCTGCAGAAATATCTTACTTTAAAACTGAGGATAGAATATTATGAATGGAACATTTAGGACGGCGTTTTCGACTAATATTGCTAAACATATTCCTGGTTCTCCCACGTCCACTCTTTTGTCTACTATTTATAGACGCTTGGGGGTTAGTTTCAGAACATTCATTGTCCGAACTATTACTTTCATGGCATTCACTGTCATGCTGCGAACTAATTTCAGATTCATCATCAGATTTGTTGCTTTTTGTGGGAACATATTCTTCGTCTCCGTCCAAATCACTAATTTCACAATCACCTGAATCAATTTCATCTAATCGTTGTAATTCTTTCAAAATTTCTTCCTGAGTGAGTCCACGTGCTCGACGCAGCTTCCCTAATGACAAAATAAAAACTGAGTGCATGATACTATACTCGGCGTTATCTGTACACATCAAAATGTAAAATTTATTTCTCTTTCGAAGAGCAATCGCTATTGTTCGCCCGGCAGGCTGTCACCAGTGGGAGGAAGGGGGGTAGCATTCGGAATTCAAACCGGCTGTAAAAATGGGAAGGTCAATGTCAAACTAGACTGAATGACACTTGTCATGTTACAGCGATTATGAGAAATGAAGAATTTATCTGTATGATTGTAAAGTACTATGGGGGCCACTCTGGCCCCTCCCGTCATTCTAGGTATAAGGTTCAATATTTACGCTCCTATGAGGCCAATACATAAATGATTAAAAAAGCACTAAAATAGGATCACATTCTGAAAAGTCACAAAGCTGCACTATGTTCAATTAATTATTACTAGAATTACTGAACAACAAATAACGAGAGGGGGGACACACAGGCCCTTCCGTCTTTCTAGTGTTAATCGACCGTCGTCTTATTCGATCCAGACCGTCAGAGCTACATGAAGGTGAAGGGAAATTTTTTGGACGGCCTTGAAGTGCCACCCAATTGAAACCGAATCCCAGTGAGGACGGAATCCACAAGGATCGTGCCACCCTTCCCTTGCCACAAACCCCTCAGAAAGATTTCACATGTTTAATGTACCAGTACTCCGCATTAACACGGGGATAGTTTTGGGCAGAGGCGAGATTCGAATTATGATAGTTCGAGTGCAATGCTCGCGCGCTAACTACTGGGCTGTTCCACCTGCAACTTAATCGATCCCCAATTTTAGAGGATTATACTTCATTTAACTTAAAACAACACTCGACCAGAATCACAGTTCATACCTAGACCTTCTGAATTACGCTTAGAGGTTCTGTACTCCGTCCATCAAAATAATTACAATAGGTTCTATTTAATTGGAACACATTGGGTCTAAACAGCAATGGCCCAATTATGAAAATTTTTGATGAAACAACTTTGAAACAAATTTTGAATTATGAAACAACACAAAATGCGGTTTATTTAAACTAATTTCAGCATAAATACAAATATGTCAACTGCGAAAAAAGAAATCCGTCAAAAAAAGAAATCCGAACACAGCTCCTATTGTCGCTTCCCGAATTGTACAGTAAAACCAAAGGTATCATTAGACTCATAATGTCTGCTAGAAATAAATGAGCAATTGATTGGCATAAAGGGTCATCTTCATATTAAACTTTGCAGCAACTTGATTTTTTAAAGGGCAACACCACTTTTTGATAACGAATTCTGATTCTCCCTGTCAGACCACTGCGAACTCATATACAATGTATGTATATTATTCAAGACTGGATAGTTATGATTGCTTGAAATGAGCTCCTAATCTTAAATTGATGCTTCACTTTTTCTTTTGTATTTCCTGAAGTAATTAGCCTATCATACTAATTCCTACTTTATATTGTAATACTAAATAACCCAAATAAAATATGCATCCTTTTTCACCTTCAAGCAAATGTTTAACATTAATCTTCAATTATACGTAAAAGTCATATTTGAAACAAATATAAATTGGAACGTGGATAAATTTTGACGACAAATGATTCAAACGATCATGACGACAAATGCGGAAGTTTGCCTATTTAAAGATCTCCTTTCCATTTCCAAAGTATATAAAAGTAAAGAAATATACTTTCAATAATATCTTTTTCAGGTAATGCAAATCTAAGTCACCCCTAAAGAATTTCGCTTTTCATTTTATTGGCAAATGTAAAAAAAAATAAATATATTTACATGAAGCTTATAATTAAAGTTGCGATTTTAAAACGCTGTAAAGTAAGAACCACTTGTCAGAATGACCTGAAATTTGACATGAGTATACGTGAAGCAATGGAATTTTGTTTGGCGAATGTAAAAAATTTCTTCATAAATGTACTGATAGACGACGCTGTATTTACCAACCACGGGATGCTGTTAGCCGAAAGAAACCAATAATCAACTAAAGAAAATGACAATTTAATCAGCATCACTTAATTTAATAATTGATTGAAACATCCCCAAAACATATAGCAAACACCTACGATATACGCAAGAAATGTTCAATATGCTGTCCACCGTGATCGGCTACGAGTTTGAAGCGCAAAACAGCATGTTCCACACCAGATCGGAGTGTGACGGAGGTGATGCTGTGGATGTGGTGAGTAATGCGTGCTTTTAAGTCAGCTAAGTTCGCAATCCGATCACTGTGCACTATATTCTTGAGGTGCCCCCAAAGCCAGAAGTCACAAGGATTAAGGTCAAGTGAACGTGGCGGCCAGACTGTTGGAAAATGTGGTTGATAATCCTGTCATTTCAGAAATGAATATTCAGCAGCTGCTGAACTTGTGCTGCAGTGTGCGGAGGAGCGCCATCTTGCATAAAAGTTGTGATATCCCGAGAACTGCATGTGATTCTCGTTTTCATCACAACTGTAATATGCGGTGCGCATGCCCAGTCTTAATAACCATACCCCCAGATTAGAGGTGTGCTTCCGTGCGCGACATAGCGACTAATTTTTTGGCTTTTCGTCAAGCAAATTTCAAGTTGGATTCGTACATTGCCATCTATCGGTACATTTTTGAAGTTTTTCACCAAACAAAATTCCATTGCTTCACGTATACTCGGGTCAAATATCAGGTCATTCTGATCAGTAGTTCTTACTTTATAGCGTTTTAAAATTGCAAATTTAAATACAATCACCCTGTATTTAAATGTTTTTGAATTACAAATCCTGCAGAAATGTAAGGGACGTTATTTATATCCTGAAATCACATTTAGTGTCTTTTAAAAAGACAAAAAATTTCACAGCTCACTTATGAAGCTCGTTTTTCCATTATGAAAATTAAAAAAATATCAATAAATTATTTTGTTTTCTGAAAATGCATATCTTACTGAAATTTAGTGGGATATGTTTTTATATCCTAAAGCCACACTTTATAAATTCTTAAAGAACAGAAAGCGAATTTCATTCCTGTTAATGTTCACTTTTTATTTGTTTGGAAAATTTCTGAAATAGTAATAAATTTATTTCCTTTCTAAAAATGCGGAATTTACTAATATTTTGTTAGCGTAGTTAAGATTTTCAAACCACATATTATTTTATTTAAGGAATTGGAATCGCACTCCTACTGGAGGTCTTTTATTTTCCTAACAAAAGTTTAAGAATATACTTATGTATTTTATTTTTTCTGAAAATTCAGATCGTACTGAAATTTGGAGAGTATGGCTACTATACCGAAAACATACTTTCTTTGTGTTAAAGAAACCTCTCAATTTTATAATATTTCAAAGTCTACAAATCAAACAAGAAATGTCAATCATGCATAAAACATTGATTATGAAACACTTTCCAACTACAATGCAATTTTATTTAAACATCTCTAAAATGCGATACATTCAGCGGTAATATTTTAAAAATTATTACAATACTACAATAATTTATAATATTTGAAAACTTCATCGAAATATTGAACTTTATTCAAATGACGTCATTGAAATATAAGTTGCCTGGCTCTCTATGAAAAAGCAGTGGAAATTTCATTCATAAACATTTATTCTATTACTTTCATTCATCACAATATTACAATAATTTATTTTACTTAAAAACTTACAACCATGGACGTAAAAGTAATTTAACACTGTGCTTAAAACTTCACTGAAAAAATCTGCTATAGAATCGTCTGTCCTCTATGTAAAATCAATGTCTGTTTCATTCATATCAAATATATTGCAGAATCCAATGCTAAATGATTTTGCGTTAAAGAAATTCAGGAATTCTTATACAACTCATCTTACAGCTTGATGTCTTTACAATCCTCATAAGTGAAAATTAGGCTTCGTTGTAGAAATGATCAACGTTAGATGATTATTTAAACTCAAATATATTGTAATTGCGTTGTTTCAGAACATTAATGCACAGAACTTAAACAAAAATAAAGCGATATTTGGACGGATACAACACCAAATATAAATTAAAAAGAACTTTTAAAATCACGATTTTGAGACAACATGGATGCCATCCATATTTTATTTTGGTGTGGTTCACTGGATTTCTTCATTTAATGGTCACATGATCTCTTCATATAATGGGTGTAATTATTATTTAAATTTTTATTTAAAAGCTACTGAATATATTTTTCTGAAATTTTTTCTGAAATTTTTTTATATATTTTATGTGATAATTTAAATATTTCTTAAAACTTTCGAAGCAATTTGTGAATTTTAAATTCGCTTAAAAAATGTTTAAAAAATTAGGTCCCATAGGATTCAGTGTATTTCATTTTTGCAACCCGGGTTCAATGCAAAACTAATTGAGTGATATTATTCATTTATATTCCCATAGGTACCACAGGCCGTCTGAACAACATACTAAAATTTAATTTTGATAATGTCATTTTTGCGGCAGTTATCGTGCTAATGGGCAGACAGACATATGGACAGACAGACAGACAGAATGACCAAAGTCATAAACACTTTTCAACTATGTTGTAAAGTGTTAAAAATATTAGCAAATTATTGAAGAGACTTAGGACTCATTATTACTTTCCTTATATACATAACGTATAAGGAAAGTATTGTGACGGGGTCGAATATTCAAAATCGAGTTTTCGACGGGAGAGCACGTTTCAAGCATCCCTGATCACGAATCAAACACTTAAGTGATGTCTGTGTGTGTGTGTGTGTGTGTGTGTGTGTGTGAGAACACGATAACTGACGAACGAATGGACCGATTCGATCCAAATTTGGTACAAAAATCACAATCCGTAAACACTGGAAGCCTATTTTTTTTATACGTAATCGAATGTTCAGAATCCCCTAAATTTTTGAACAAAATTTTGAAAAAATCGTCAAAAAATCAAAACCACTAATAAAGTTACGCAGATAGACATTTCTTATGTAATTTTTCATTAGAAAACGATTGACATAAATTTTAGAACGCTAACATGAACCGTTCTCGAGATATTGAACATTTTTCAAAAAAATTATTAAAAAGTCATATAAAATGAAAAAAAAAATATTTCCTATTGAGAAACATGTTCACTATTCATATGTAATACCATGCGATAAATTGGGTGACATCATTCTCGTGGATCTAGCTCGTTCCATTCATGAATTGTTAATACTATCATATTTTTAAAACAATCATAATACTACGATAATTTATTATATTTGAAAACTTTATCGAAAACAACTGAAATAAATTCAAATGACGTCATAGAAAAAATAACACGCCTGGATCTCTCTGTAAAAGCAGGATTTCATTCATTTCATTCATCACAATACTATAATAATTTATTTTAGTTAAAAATTAAGACCATGGAGCTACAATTCATAAACTCTATGCTTAAAACTTCATCGAAAAAAATCGCCCTTCTGTTTATAAAATCAATTAATATTTCATTCATATCAGCCATGCAGACTCCATGGACTGAATTATTTTGTGTTAAAGAAATACAGTAATTCTAATACAACTCATTCTACATATTTTGCTGTTTACATTTTACATAGGTGAAAAATAGGCTTAGTTGTAGAAATAATCAAATTTGAATGAGAATTTAAACTCAAATATATTGTCATTGTGTTGTTTTAGTATGTAGATGCACAGAATTTAAGCAAAAATAAAGTAGTTTTAGGACGGACACAACACTCAATATGAATTAAAAAGAACTTTAAAAAATCACGCGTTTGAAACAAGATGGATGCCATATATCATTTTGAAGTGGGTCATGTGATCGTTTCATATCATGGTCACGTGATCGTTTCATATAAGATGTGTAATTATTATTTAAATAACTACTGAATATATTTCGCTGAATTTTTTTTTATATATTTTATGGAACAATTTGACTATTACCTAAAATTTTCGAAGTAATTTAATTATTACTGTGAATTTTAAATCCGCTTAAAAAATGTTTGAAAAATTAGGTCCCATAGGGCTCAATGTATTTCATTTTTTCAACCCGGGTTCAATCCAAAACTAATTGGGTGATATTATTCATTTATATTCCCATAGGTCCTACAGACCGTCTGAACAACATACTAAAATTTCATTTTGATTAAGTCATTTTTTACGGCATTTATCGTGCTAACGGACAGACAGACAGACAGACAGACAGACAGACAGACAGAATGAACAAAGTCATAAACACTTTTCAACTTTGTTGTAAAGTGTTAAAAATACGTTTGTAAAAGAGGAATTAAACTATTGCTTTGGAGTGGATTTTTTTCCAATTCATAAACTTTGCATCATCCTCATTAGTTGGAATTCTATTCTGAACGTATGCCACCATATTAGAACCAGTTTCTTTGAAAATTGCAATCGAGAAGCGTGACAACTTTTCATCAAACATACTTTTATCCATATCATTATATATTCTCCCCCAAAAATCCCATCACATTTCAGTAGAAAACTATCATCTTTTAATCAGCAAAAACAATTCCATTGCGTGACGAAAATAAATCTTTAAACATTCTTAGTTTACTCTAAGAACATTAGTACGGCCTTATACAGCTTATTAGCGTGTTTATTTCTACAGTAGCAATGAGAGCTGTTCTATTAAGCATTTGTGGGGGTTTACTTGTTATTTTATTTCTGCATAAATATCTCTCATTATTTTATATAAATCTTTGTGAAAAATTCAAATTATTGAAATGCTTCTTCTATGACGATTGATTTTTAACACTTTACAACATAGTTGAAAAGTGCTTATGACTTTCTTCATTCTGTTTGTTAGCACGGTTACAGTCAGACATACTTTTAGTATGTTGACTTTTAGTATGTTGAGCAGACTTTTAGTATGTTCTTATTTTAGCCGTTCTCAATGATTAATGGTTACTGAATGTGACACCTATATACTTAATGAAATTTCTGAACACGTTTCAAATGTAAACATGAATATGGATTGGTGAGCAATTGTTAGAGGCAAAGTTTCTGTAAGTTCTCTTTAAACGATGTTGTATTGTCACCCCTAATTAAAATTTTAAATATTTCCCATTTTGTTTGTTGATTTGAAAACTGAAGCGAATCGAATGAGATCAAAATCGGGATTTTGTCTCGAGTTGTGCTTGATCAATATAAAAAGTTGTTTGGAGTTTTATATCATTTCATCGCACCGTCATTCTTAATTAGAATATCTAAAATTGTATGTTTTTTCCTTGGTCTTGAAGATAAGACGGATTTAATGACATCAAATCCAAGATCCTAGCTAGAGTACAAGTGTTCGAAAAAAATTGTTATACATCACTCACTCATTGAGTCAGTAGTCATTTCAGTCCACATTATAAAGTAATGAACTGACTTCTTAAAGTCAACCACGTGATGTAGACTGTCACAAAGCGAACACATTCGTAATTTTTCTTTGGGCGAAACTAACTGTTGTTGCTGAGGATATGCAAATATCAAATGATGTGTCCAATAACGGTTTTCTTCTCGATTAATATGAAAATTAAGCGTAGGGGTAAGAACAGCTTACGCTGGTTCAATTCACAAAGAAGATCTTAAGAAGACTGTTAGGATTAAATGTGGATTAGATCAGCTTTTCTATGACACGAAAATACGTTTGAAAGATTCTCAACGCTGCCGTACTGTTGGGAGTCTTTAGGCAGGACATTTCGTCAAGAAAATAGCTGATTTCATTTTTGTGGGCCATTCTGTCATTTCATGTTTATGAAATTAATTCCAAATAAGTGAAACAGTTATTCAAAGACTTATTCCAGGTTGTTCTGGGGTTTTAGCATCATCTGATGACCAGTACATCATTGCTGTTTAAACACCTTAACATCATTGATGGTCTTAAGATCATTGCCGTTTAAATGCAGTCGCCAAGACTCTAATTAATCTCTAATTAATGGCTCTCTATAAAAAAAATCTGATGTGGGCAGCACATGACTTTCCCTGCAAACTTATATCCACGTTCTATTTATTTCAATTAAATTTAATTCACTTTTAATTAAATTTTCGTTCTCAGTTGATAACTGGACTTATTTTCAAAGGCGGCGTGGAAAAATACGAAAAAACTAATATATCTCGAGAACGGCTACTCCTGATGTAATGGGGTTGGTCTTATTCTTTTCTTCGTTAAAAATTACGTATTAAACAAGCATTTAATGGATATAATTGAGCATACGTAGCTTTTTAGTTTAGATTTTGATAATTCTTGCGGGCCATTCTGCAGAAAAGGGCAGGTTATTTTTTTCTGAATCGTACCAAATCTAATCAGCACCAGGGTGACCTATACGTGACTCATCTACCGAATTTTGTGAAATTCGGTCCATTAGTTTTTCAGCTACAGTAGATACAAGCTTTTGCGGGCCATTTCACAAAAAAGGCGGGTTATTTTATTCCGAATCGTACCTAAAACTAATCAGCACCAGCCCCGGCCACAAGTGACTTACCTACAAAATTTTGTGAAATTCGGTCCATTAGTTTTTTAGTTAGAGTGGATACAAAATCTGCACAGACAGACAGACACACAGACAGACAGACACACAGGCAGACAGACACACAGACAGACACACAGAGACGTCACGCTAAAAATGGTTTTTTCGTATTCTAGAGGTCTCGAAAGGTGTAGATCCGTCGAAAACTCGAGTTGCGATTTTCGCCATGATTCCAATACTTTCCCTATACATTACCATGTATTGCAGGGAAAGTAAAAAGGAAAACAGATATCAGCCAATACTGTGAGGCAAAGGATACATGTCAAAACATTCTATTCTAGGATACCATGAGTTTATGTCCCTTTGAACGCTAATGCTAGAGGAGCTCGATTAAAACGGTGTCGTCAGCATGTGACTTGGACTGAAGCAAAATGGTTCAATATACTCATCGCAGAGTAGTTACAATTTACCTTAGATTCAGACAAAAATATATAGGTCTGAAGGTAACAGAAAACATGTAACGACATCCATAACATGGTTGAACACTACATATTTAGTCGTAGTATTATTATGGGCTGGGCGGAATTTTATTTGGAATAATGCAGTGATCAGCACATGTTCACAGCTGAAAGGTATAGGGTTCAAGTCCTTAATCCTTTCGTAAGACTCTCAGCAACAGTGGATCCATATTTTCTTCCGATGTACTTTAAGGCTCATCTACATAGAGCAGAACTGGTGACAGATTACCTTGAGAACAAAGATATTGCTCGCATGCAGTGGACAGCGTGTTTTCTGGAATTAAATCCCATTAAAATTTTTGCGATGCTCTTGGAAAAGCTATCTTTGTTCATCTACTAGCTCCAACTCCTCTCCGAGATTTAAAAATTACAGAAATAGAAGTTATTGCCCTTTGCTGCGTTTGATTAGTTGATTGAAGAGATGAACGTCGATACGAAGTTCGTGTCAAAATCAGGGAAGGCCACATCTCTTATAGAGGCTTGCTTGGCTTGTGGCTTGTATTTATAGCATACAAAATGTGAAGTATGTACGTAAAGGGTAAAACATATACCTGGATATATTTTCTTTGATTTTATTATTATAATCGTGAAGGTATTACTATATTGCTTACACCTTCTTGGAATATTTGGAGTCAATTAAAACGAAACTTTTGAATTATGTCGGATTCACTGACATGTGCTTAATTTTGGAGGGCAGTGCAGATTTCAAATTATTTTCGATAATACGATAGTTTATGCTTTCAAAGCTTATATAGTTCACTACGTGCTAGGTAATCTAGACTTATACTCTTATTTGCCACTTATACCCTTCTTTAAAACAATTATAAGAGAAAAATTCAACCTATTCTGATCTCTACTGTATTATATTTTTGTTCAGTACCAATCACATAAGATTAAAAATTCCTCACTTACAAACTTCAGCCATTGGGATTTATCAACGTTAATATTGCAATGTTACATGTAATGTGAGGGTGATCCTAGAAGTAATTCCAATCTACTGACTCTTACATCATCTGGACCACGTCAAAAGTATCTTTGAACCGTTGGTTGTAGACACATAGTTCATATTGTAAAAATGTAGGAAGTTATGCAATAGCAATCTATACAAAAAGCAGTATTCTGGAGTTCTAATATTGCGTATACCATCAGATACAGAAAACGAAGCTGGATATAGGACTCATTTTTAACTTATTTACAACAATGGAGAATTTTGGAGCTTTACATTGCGTATGGCATCATATAGTACCATTTAGCAAAAGTAGTTCAATATCTCATGTGGTTGGGTGGAGGACAGAACCGACCAGCTATCATCTCAGTTCAAGCCTCCAGGTAGCTGGATTACAGGACCACGCCACGGATCCCGGCATGGCATCAGATACTGAAAACATAGCTGGATATTGGACTCATTTTTAATTTGATTACAACAATGAATATTGTAGTACTTCCTTTTGTGTTGCAACTACGCAGACAATGATTGTTGTCTTTCATTTGATTATAACAATGTATATTTTAATACCTCCTTTTGTGTGCTGCGCAGACAGTGATTGAGTGTTGTCTTTTATCATACAGGATATCTCATAAATAAACCGATTTTTTAAATTACTTATCTTCAGTATGCCCCCACTGTTTTCACTAATTTAAATAATGTGTAAAATGTTTGTAAAAATGAAAAAAAAAATGAACTTTTATACAATCTCCCCATCCGGCCGTCCAAATAGCTGCTCTTAGTCCTTTGGACGAGTCGGACGGTCTGGGTCTTCAACAATCTCCCCATCGTTATATTACAAAAATGCTGTCTATGTTCCATTTAGTCAACTCCAAAATGCAAATTTATAGCATATACATTGGTTTAAAACAAAATAAATTGTCAAACTCCCTGACATACACAATAAATCCTGGCATTTTCGATAAGTTTTTAATAATCGTAATTCATGAATCCAGGGTCATTTAAAAATTGAATTAATTTCCATAAAGCATTTACTAGGGTTTTTAAACGATTGTTGAGCATTATGTCTATTAAACTATTAGGAACAGGCAGATGAGTCTCGTCAAAAATTATTTAACTAGTAAATATGGTAAAAACTAATAATATCGATTTCGTTTGTCTGCCAAATGTTTTCCAAACAAAATGTATAGAAAACCAGTTATGTTTTTTAAGTTATAAAATCAGTTGGAGATATGTTGCATTCAGAACTAAAAGATCAGCTACGGTCACAGTAAATCATAGTCATCCCACAGAGTCCAGTATAACTTAACAGTGCCACAATTTAAACACCAGATATGCGGCAAAGTTACTTGCATAATTAAACAAAAGCTGTGAATTGACGAAATGCTGACGTAGTAACTTTACTGAAATATTTGAGTAAAATAAATTTGAATAAGTAGTAAATTTCCAGTAATGATTTGCGACCGGCATTGATTTGTGGATGCCCCCCCCCCATATTTCACAATGAAAATTTTAATCAATTATGTCAAATTTGGTAGCTTTACAGCCAAAATTTTGTCAATTTCACAAAATACGGTATAAGTACCGTTTTCAGAATTTGATTTTTTTCGTTAAAGGAGGTTATATAAAAAGCTATTTTTTTTTTATAAAATTTCTAGAAGTTCTGCACGTCAATTCAATTAGTATTTCATAACGTCCTACCTGAAGTAAAGTCTTTTTGTAACTGAAACTATATTTCTACAACTAACGGTTAAAAAGAAAACTTCACCGCATTTCACTTTTTTCGAAAACATCCTGTATATTTACATATTCTACACTATATTCACAATATATATATATATATATATATATATATATATATATATATATATATATATATATATATAATATGAAAATACCGTGTAATATAATATTATAAAATCCTCAGAAATCACACTTAAAGGGCGCAAAGCTGCACTAAAAAGAGGATTAAAAATAGTTTCAAAATGAAAAGATGTATGGATGGAAACAATATACCAAAAGATGGCCACGGGGAGTTGTGACCCCCTCACCCCGGTTAAGCCTGCTTTGCGTCGCGATAACACTCCCGGAGAGCCGGTATATTGCAAAATAGAATACGAGTGTATCAAATTTTAAGATGTAAAACAGACATCATACACAAACAAATATAAGATATAATTGTTGAGATCCAGCCTTATCAAAAATTACCAACAGTAAATGTTTGATATATGTTTGAAATATGTTTGAAATATGTTCACTAGTATAAATGAGCAAAATTACATAGCTTCTACTTAAAGAAGACGTTAAATATTGACACTTAATAGAACAATTATAACACAGTCTATCTCTATAACCATTTACCTGAATGACAATTAATAGCATCATACATGTAGATGTAGATTCCCATACCGCATCATACAAGATGAAGCAAATCTACTATAACGTATTATACAATAGACCCTATTCAAGAGGTCCCATATCAGTTATCACTCGCTTTACCTGTGACTATCCAGTATGTATATTGCCATCAGTTTTATTTAAATATAAACGGTAAGTATCGGTTACAGTTATATATATATATATATATATATATATATATATATATTCTTAACACCACATTATATTTTATTTTGGATATTTATTAAAATTATATGCTTTAATTCACCTTAAAATATCACAATATTTCAGAATCGATAGGCAATCTTAGCCTAATTAACTAATTTATGCACCAAGCCGACCATGTCAAGTTCTACTTCATCAAAACTGCGACAAAACAAATGGTAACAAACTTTGTAGATTATAAATAGATGCAAATATCGGAAAATATATTTTTACAATGTATATTAAAATATACTGTTACCTTAAAATTTCCAATCTATCTTCACCCGAAACAACTCTTAAATCCCTTTCACCTTTTGCACATATAAGCTCTGAAACTTCTTCTCTCTTCCGGTAATTCTTTGAATGATGAAGTTCGAGCCTTTTTGAAAGAAAGAGGAGATTTATATATTTTACTTTATAGTTTTTCAATACCGTATTCCACGTATTAGTGATTTCCCTATCCCGTTTCAGGAAGATTGATGACACGGTTATATTATATTCGGAATTGACTTCATGTATTGTTTTTAGAATATACCGTTTTTAAAATATTTTTGATAAATACAACTTTGAAATGTTTTTAAACTACCGTATACTTAAATATGTTTCGTAGCCTTAGCTAAATGTAGATAAGTGCAGCTCAAACTGCTGCTAATGTAAAAATCTGATGTGGGCAGCACATGACTTTCCTTATATAATGCAATGAATTTACTACATTTACCGTTTAGGATAGTTTAGGATAAGGACTGTTTAGGATAACTTGCAATTTCTCAATATGCGCTTTTGCTGCCGAACCCCAGACAGGGCAGGCGAACAAAGCCAAATGTGCAATGACTTGTTTGTAAAGGAAACGTTTGTTCTCCGTGCAAAGGGGCGACTCTGTGCAGAGCAGGGAATACAGGGTGTTCATATCCTGCTTAGCAGATTGGATTTGTAAACTGATGTGGGAGCCATAAGTCACGTGGGCGTCAAGAGGGACTCCCAGATACCTTACGGCATGAATAAAGGCAATTGTTTATTTGAAAATACGAATTTGGAATATGTGGGTTATTGCTCTGTAGTTGGTGTCAAAAATAACAAGAAAGATCAGTCATGTTTAAAGCATTGATTATGAAACACTTTCCAACTTCAAAGCAATTTTATATAAACATCTCTTAAATGCTAAAAATAAAACATTCATCGGTAAAATTTTAAAACTTATCACAATACTACATTAATTTATCATATTTGAAAACTTAAACCTTCATCGAAAAAAATGAACTTCATTCAAATGACGGCATTGAAATATAAATTGCCTGGTTTAAACATCTCTAAAATGCGATATATTCCACGGTAATATTTTTAAAATTATCATAATACTGCAATAATTTATTATATTTGAAAACTTCATCGAAGACAACTGAAATTCATTCAAATGACGTCATAGAAAAAATAGCACGCCTGGCTCTCTCTATAAAAGCAGCATTTCATTCATAACATTTTCCCATTCATTTCATTCATCACAGTACTAAAATAATTTATTTTAATTAAAAACTTAAGACCACTTGGAGCTACAAGTAATTAAACTCTATGCTTAAAACTTCATCGAAAAAAATCATCTTTCTCTGTAAAATCAATGATTGTTCCATTCATATTATCTGTATTGCAGACTCAATAGGCTAAATAATTTTGCGTTAAAGAAATACAGCAATTCTTATACAACTCATTCTACATATTTTGCTGTTTACATTTTACATAAGTGAAAAATAGGCTTCGTTGTAGAAATAATCAAATTTGGATGATCATTTAAATTCAAATATATTGTAATTGCGTTGTTTCAGTATGTAGATACACATAATTTTAGCAAAATTAAAGCGGTTTTAGGACGGATACAACACTCAATATGAATTAAAAAGAACTTTAAAAATCACGATTTTGAGACAAGATGGATGCCATATCTCATTTTGAAGTGGGTCACGTGGTCTTTTCATATCATGGTCAAGTGATCGCTTCATATAAGAGGTGCAATTATTATTTTAATTTTTATTTAAAAAACTACTGAATATATTTTTGCTGACATTTTTTTATATATTTTATGGAATAATTTGAATATTATCTAAAATTTTCGAAGCAATTTGTGAATTTTAAATCCGGTTAAAAAATGTTTGCAAATATAGGTCCCATAGGGTTCAATGTATTTCATTTTTTTAACCCGTGTTCAATCCAAAACTAATTGGGTGATATTATTTATTTATAGTCCCATAGGTCCTACAGACCGTCTGACCAACATACTAAAATTTCATTTTGATTAAGTCATCTTTACGGCAGTTATCGTGCTAACGGACAGACAGACAGACAGACAGACAGACAGAATGAACAAAGTCATAAACACTTTTCAACTTTGTTGTAAAGTGTTAAAAACGTTAGAGTTAAAAGCATTAGTTTTGATTTTCCAGTGGACGAGCCAGCGCTCAAGTTTGTGTGATAAGGCTTTGTATAGAGTGTTCTGAGGAGAGCCGTCGCGCGCTACGATCACGGTGTCATCTGCAAAATTGCAGAGTTTCACCTGTGGTATATGTAGTATATCGTTAATTTATAGGTTAAAAAGTAGGTGGCTACGAAATTATTTATGTTATGAAATAAAGGGGAAGAGCCTATTTTTAAACACGGGAATATACGTCACTTGAGTGGGGAGGAGTCAATTTCAAAACACGGAGAAACGCGCCAACTTGGCGCAATTTTGCACTTAAAAAAATGAGTGTAGGTCTATTCTCCCGATTTACCGGATAAACTATTGCACCAACGGTTGTTTTCACATAGCGATCTTCGACAAAGAACGACTGGTCGAAAAGTACCCAAATTATCAATATTTATAAATTTCTTCTAAGTTTTGTTTTTATGAAATTTTTTCTAAGTATCGTTTTTAATTAAATTCCCAAGTATCAACTCAAAAAAAATATGTTGCATGTTTTAAGTCGTTAGAATATTGTTAAATTTGCAAAAAAAATTACATGAAATGCCTTTCTGTAAGCTAAAGATGCATTTTAAAAACATCGGGCGCAATAGAAGAATTGGCGCCAAAAAAGTCGCCAAATTCTGGACTGTACCGGTCTTTTGGAAAATGCCGATTGCTGTTGAGGGGGAAGAATACTATTTTTGGTAGAGTAGAATGATGCGTGAGAGATTCCAGATCCATAATGATGGAAAATATTTATAATAAGTAAATAAGCAGTAAAAGTTGCCACAGAATAATAGTTAATATTGTCAATAAATATATCCAGGACTTTGTGAAATTAAAATAAGTTGAGCACGTGACATATTATAAATCATGAAGAACTCAGTATTAGATATGAATGACATTTAATAAAATAAATTAGTACCATGTAACATTATAAAAATTAGTTGCTATGGTGAAATTCTAAGGATTATAAATTAAATGAACTTGAAAATGAAAAATTTAGTCATGCCACCTGGAATAAAACTATAGCCAGAATTGATTATCAAGAAAGAAATGGGAAATAACATTTTAAAAATAATTAGGCTATTGATATTAGTAAAATATGGGGGGAATTTATTGAACATTATGTAGAGATAAAATATTCAATATAATATATTTATGAAATATATAAGCTAAATAACTTAGAAAAATAAGTTAAAATAGAAATATTAGAGTATATAATGGCACTTATATTCAATAGTCTTAATAAGTACAGAATACAGGAAGAGCATAAAAAATATTATAAAAATAGCACTGTTCTAATAAAAAATTAGAATAAATGATAATGTGAAAAATAGAATAAATGATAAATTAACTGAATTTAAATAGAATTAGGCATTATTTATAAAGTTATCAGTTTGTAAAGTGTTACAAGTCACTTCTTTTTTATCCAGTCGATATTGTTTGGTCATTACAATTCGAGTTTATATGTTATTTATTTAGTTTATTTCAACTATCTCCTGTTTGTACCGCAACCTTCTAGATGCCAATATGAACCTCTTGCACTGAGACCTGCTACTTTACCGCACGCCACGCATTTCCTTTTCAACCAGCCAATACTGTCTGGTCAGCACATTTCCCCGTTATATCTTTCTCTGGCATTATCCCAAAGACCGGTAGGGTCTTGAATTTGGCGACTTTTCTGGCGCCCGATGTTGAGACAGTTGCCATAGTATCCAACTAACTCGCAAGGTTACCATGATTAGGAAGACTTAAAGAGTTACCAAGGTCGCAACATAGCACTCCGCTTATCGCCGATTTGGCGCGATAAAAAAAACGACCGTACCGGTCTCTGGGATTTGACCCTTTAACTTATTTGAATTACATTCTTTTCTGTGCAATAGCTGTCCCTGTAAACAAACATCACTGGGAGTCAGCTTTTTAAGCACAGATGTACAGAGACTTTAGTCTAGATACGTATACTATTATAAAAATAGCACTGTTCCAATAAAAAATTAGAATAAATGATAATGTGAAAAATAGAATAAATGATAATGTGAAAAATAGAATAAATGATAAATTAACTGAATTTAAATAGAATTAGGCATTATTTATAAAGTTATCAGTTTGTAAAATGTTACAAGTCACTTCTTTTTTATCCAGTCGATATTGTCTGGTCATTACAGTTCGAGTTTATATGTTATTTCTTTAGATTATTTCAACTATATCCTGTTTGTACCCCAACCTTCCTAGATGCCAATATGAACCTCTTGCACTGAGACCTGCAACTTTACCGCACGCCACGCATTTCCTTTTCAACCAGCCAATACTGTCTGCTCAGCACATTTCCCCGTTATATCTTATATCTTTCTCTGGCATTATCCCAAAGACCGGTAGGGTCTTGAATTTGGCGACTTTTCTGGCGCCCAATGTTGAGACAGTTACCATAGTATCCAACCAACTCGCAAGGTTACCATGATTATGAAGAGTTAAAGAGTTACCAAGGTCGCAACATAGCACTCCGCTTATCGCTGATTTGGCGCGATAGAAAAAAATGACCGTGTCTCTGGGATTTGACCCTTTAACTTATTTGAATTACATTCTTTTCTGTGCAATAGTTGTCCCTGTAAACAAACATCACTGGGAGTCAGCTTTTTAAGCACAAATGTACAGAGACTTTAGTCTAGATACGTATAATATTATAAAAATAGCACTGTTAAATAAAAAATTAGAATAAATGATAATGTGAAAAATAGAATAAATGATAAATTAACTGAATTTAAATAGAATTAGGCATTATTTTTAAGGTTATCAGTTTGTAAAGTGTTACAAGTCACTTCTTTTTTATCCAGTCGATATTGTCTGGTCATTACAGTTCGAGTTTATATGTTATTTCTTTAGCTTATTTCAACTATCTCCTGTTTGTACCGCAACCTTCTAGATGCCAATATGAACTTCTTGCACTGAGACCTGCTACTTTACCGCACGCCACGCATTTCCTTTTCAACCAGCCAATACTGTCTGGTCAGTACATTTCCCCATTATATCTTATATCTTTCTCTGGCATTATCCCAAAGACCGGTAGGGTCTTGAATTTGGCGACTTTTCTGGCGCCCGATGTTGAGACAGTTGCCATAGTATCCAACCTACTCGCAAGGTTACCATGATTATGAAGAGTTAAAGAGTTACCAAGGTCGCAACATAGCACTCCGCTTATCGCCGATTTGGCGCGATAAAAAAAAACGACAGAACCGGTCTCTGGGATTTGACCCTTTAACTTATTTGAATTACATTATTTTCTGTGCAATAGCTGTCCCTGTAAAAAAACATCACTGGGAGTCAGCTTTTTATGCGCAGATGTACAGAGACAATAGTCTAGATACGTTGCATTGAACGAAGTTATTTTGATATAAGGGATATTATTATAATGATATTATCGGTCTACAGAAAGACTATGCAAAAATAAAATTTATATCCGATTTGGCTCAATCTAGTGCTACCTAAATAGTTTCCGTCACAAAAAATTATATATGTTTTCTGTCGGATTATAAATAAAATAAAATGTATATAGCCATTGTAACAGAATTGTTCAGAATTGTTCAGAATGTATATAGCCATTGTAACAGAATTGTTGGACAATGTTCTGCGGTAGATAGCGCTACATCGGTTGAATACATACAGCTTGGAAGCATAGGAAACTTCCCCGCCTGAAGCTAACCTGAGAATCCCTTGTTAATGAATGGGGAAATGAAAATAGCTAAATATAGCATTGGATTTTGAGATTTTTTCCTGGAATTTTTTGCAAAACGTGGAATTGGAATATAAGCAATTGGAACAGTTTTAACATTATTTTTAAATTCATTAGAAATATTTTTAAAATTCACGCGAAGTGCGAAAATAAGTGCAAAAATTTGTTTTTCCAACTTTGCTCATCGATAGAAAACATTTGAATCAAGTTAAAAAACATACCCGCAGAAAGAATGAAGATTTTGCATTTTTATGCAAAAAGAAAATCTGAGCTATGTTGAACCCAAATTTTATAATTGGTCAAGCATTGAATAGAGGCACCATCTCAAAGTTTGACATTGATAGATTCCGCTTTTGCATCGCCGCTGTCCCGTAGAAGTTAAACATTTGGATATGTATAAACTTTGAAGATTAAATAGTAACTTATTATATAATATTAATCTCTTGCACTGAGATCTGCTGCTTTTACGTCACGCATTTCCTTTTTAGCCAGACAATATTGGCTGGCCAGCACATTTCGCCGTTATGTCGTATATGTTTAACTGATTTAAATTACGTTCCGCTTTTACATCGCCGCTGTCCTGTAGCCGTTAAACATTTGGAGATGTAGGGCAATGGGACAGCTCTAATGCTATCTGATGCTAAGCAGATTTACCTACATATTTCAGGTCGGCAGTGATATTCGTCGAGTGTCGTACAGCACAGAGCACCAGGCGCGAAGCGCTTTAATCTCCAGATTCAATATATGGTTCTTATCGTCAAACTGTGACATTAATTCAGTGACCCTAATTGGAGGTTCGAGGTTTTTATTTACTACTTTTTATTATTTGTCCTAGCTCCTAGTGTGGCAGATTGTTGCACATTTAGAGTTTACGCAGTTTGGGGGGTTGATGCAGTTCTAAGGGTTACCTCGCATTTCGGCAGTTTAGAGTTTAGAACATTTTTTATAAAACATTAGTCGCGAGTTTTATTTAATATCAGATGTTTGAGGTGGGATTTTTTAATTCCGGTTATCGATGTTTAGAACAACGCGGGGTCTCTTACGAGATTTGGCCTTGCGATGATCATAGTCATGCGGATTGAATAACAGTTCATTTGGAACGGATGACAAATTTTTGTAAAATTTAAGCGCTAGCTTTTTAATTTGGGCTCTAACAGTTTTTATTTTGAAGTCATTCCCAATTACCGAGTTTCTTAAGTACCTGAGAGCTTTCCTGATAATCCGTAGGATTTTATTTTGTTTTGTCACTAGGAGGTTTATTATAGTTTTACAGGCATATCCCCATACGGGTGCTGCATACAGCATTCCCGGGCGGATGACCGATTTATGAATTAGCAGTTTATTTTGATGACTGAGATTTCCGTTTTCTATCATTGGGTATAAGGCTCCAGTAGTTATATACGCTTTTTTGATTAAGTTCGTTGCGTGCTGTTTCCAGGTTAGGTGGGAATCTATCGTTACACCTAGGTATTTAGTAGATTTTTTTCGCGCGTTGGGCATGGTTGTTTATGTACAGTGGCGGCGGAGGTTTATTTTTCCTTGAGAAATAAATCCAATGACATTTAATGGGGTTTAATTTTATTCGCCATTTTTCCAGCCAGGTTTGGAGTATGTCTAAGTGTTGTTGTAGCTGTCTGTGCATTACTGAGACATAAGGGTGTTTTGCAAGTATCGCACTGTCGTCTGCATAGAGTGCCAGCTCTGTGTTTGGAGTCCTGGGGATGTCGTTCAGGTATATGTTAAAGAGTGTCGGGCCCAGGATAGAACCTTGCTGTACACTATTTTTAATGAGCTTGGGTGTAGATAAGTTACCTTTTACTCTAACTTGAAAGTGTCTGTTATTTAAGTATGAGATTAAAAGTTTGACAAGAGCGTCAGGGACTTTTAAAGTGATCAATTTGTACGCTAATCCACAGTGCCACACTTTATCAAAAGCTTTTTGTATGTCCAGAAAAATCGCAGCTATGGGTGTCTTGTTATTGAGACCAGAAGATATTTATACTCTACCACTCTCAGCAATTGATGAGTGGTGGAGTGCTTTGGCCGAAATCCAAACTGCTCCGGAATGATAATGTCATTCTCACTAAGGTGCGTGTTCAGTCTCTTAAGAAATATTTTCTCAGTAATTTTACTAAGTGTCGGTAGCAAGCTAATTGTTCTGTCGTTGGCTGGAATTGTGGCATCCTCACCTGGCTTATGAATTATTATAATTATCGCTTCCTTCCATTCTTTGGGGAAATAGTTTAGTTTTAATATTTTATTTATTAAGATAGTCAAGTAACATATTACGTTTAGGGGTAGGTTTTTAACCGCAATATTTCTGATTTTGTCGTTCCCTGGGCTTTTACGGTTTTTGATAATTTCTACTATCTCCTGCGGGGTGGCTGGGTTAATCTCAGCCGTTACCGGGGAATTCCTGAAGTTATTTAATGTTTGTCTAACCATTCTTAGGGTGTCCTGGCATATTAGATCGCGGTTTGGTTGGAATTTTTTTTCATAATGGCTTGCGAGCGCTTCGACTTTTTCCTTGTCTGAGTACGCGATTTTAGCGCCATCTAATAGTGGTGGGAGCTTAATTTGAGGTTTCCTGAGTCTTTTTGCGAATTGCCAGATCGATACATCTTCTGGGCTAAGGGATTCGATTAGTTCTTTATACTGCTGCTGCTTTTCTGCGACAATTTTTTCCGTGACTTTGCACGTGAGTCTGTTAAGCTCCCTTTTAAGGGCGGGGTCTCTGTCAGCGGGGGTTTATGTGTTGAAAATCCGACTCCTGACAGACTGGACTTATCTTCTAATGCGAGTTTTCCCTTTTGGTATACAGTGATAAAATTTTATCTTTTTTGTAAATTTGTTTACAAACGGGACCAGGATGTTTTATTCTTCATATCTATCTGTGTGTGAAAATAACTTTGTGCAACGAGAACATAGAGATTCTAATACTTCTATTTGGGAGATTTAAATATTTTAATAGAATGTTTTGAATAACATTGCCATTTTGGAAACTATAGGAATTTACACATAATTGTGAAATAAGATTTTCTTTATATTATATATTTCATGCGAAGAATAGATTACCAGTTATTCCATATATTTATTCAATTATTACATCCATTGAATGACGATATTTTGGAGTATACCAAGCTAATGATAGATTAGTTTTATAAAATTTCAAGGCACCCACATTTATTGTACGAGTTAAAAATGTGAGAACATTTATTTATATTCTTTGTGTACTTTCATAAAGGTGTAGATTCCGAAGCTAGCTTCTTTTTCCTACTTTTTAGTATAGTTCGAAATTCAAACAACAAAAATACACCAGGAAAGACGACTATGAGCCGAATTTGGGTATTTTTACTGTCCCGTTTCTCGCGTTACTCACAAAAGAAAAACGCGTACCTCCTTATGGCGGGCAGTACCGATACTATTTAAAATCCAAAAAATTAAAATATAATATGAAATGCAACAAAATGCCAAATTGGAATTTTCTAGCTGCTCTGGTTCTCGAGATATTCCCCTAAAATTTGTATGTTTCTTTGATGAGTTTAGAACGGGCTACACCTGTAAGGTGCAAACCTAACAATATATCCAATAAATTCATTTTGAGAAAAGGCAACGATATGCTAAATTCGAACGTTCTAACTTCTAAGGTTTTTGAGTTATAACGTGTATTTCAGGTCCATGACAGGAAAGTATAAAAAGAAATTTGTGCTTTTGCGTATCGTGATCAAAACAATCGTAGTCTGTCTTATTTGAAGCATTTCTGTTGGAACTACAGGCCTGCGACCAGTGTTTCTTTCAGGACTTTTTGGCAGGGGAGGATGCGCGAATGACATTTTAGAGGGGTGCACGTTTTATATTTCCCATATAAATATATCTAAATGCTGTGCAACATAAATTGATACTAGATTTCATAAAATGTCTCCGGGGGGCGAATACTCGTCTCGTGGGGGGGCTTCACCCCCCCCCCCCCCCCGGAGTTATGCTGAAAAAAAAACACTACCTGCGACCCATTGTTCATGGTGTATTGAATAGCGTAATCTTTCTGAAACACCCTGTATACTCTGAACGAAGTGACATAAAAGTGTGTAAGAAACATTTAATTACAGTTTTCAATATTAAATATTGTCCTAAAGAACCTTTTTTTTGGCATATGCAACAGTACATTCTGCTTTGATTTCCGCAATTGGTTCATTTTTCTTTTCAATGCAGCTGACCATTCAAATAATTTCCCTCTCCTAGACTAGATGAAACTTTGGGAATTTTGTTTCCTAATACAGGTGTGCCTGGAGGACCCAATTAGTCTGTACTAGAGAGCATCCTCTCAGCAGAGTCCCGCGAAACTTCTAAGACTAGCCATTCCCATTGCTTCAAAGGGGTGACTTGTCATTCATAGTTCTACGGAGGGGAAAACACTTTTTGGCAACGCCTCTTCCTCCCCCCCCTCCCGCTGCGAGCGCTGAGAACCGAAATTATTTTTTCCTTCGAGAAGACTCTCCTCTTAATATTGAAAAGGGATATGAAAGTGCTTGAAATAGGAATTAATATTCAATTTACAAACATAATATATGCGAAAGTAAAGGTATAAAAACACGAGGGCACAGTGAAACTAGGATGGACCACGTTTCTTATTGATTACACAAACAAAAAATATTTTTATGACCTATTTTTTTAAATATAGTTTTATTATTTTTCTTTCCTTACAGTTCTTTTGATAATAATTTCATTATGAGAAAAAAATTCCAGACACCACAAGCCAGGAGACTTGAAGAAAAAATTATAATCCATATAATATCTCATAAACCCACTTTATAATTAAAAAAAAGTACTTGAAATTAAAGGGTTTCAAACATTTAATAAAACCACAACAAATTGAAATTTTGCATGCATTTAATATGTGAATCCTTCATCAAAAATTTATATATAAGTTAAATCATAAAAATCATAGAAAAATGACTTCAGATAATAAATTTGTGATAAAGTGAAAAGTTATTCTTTAATGAATTTTCATGTTTTTATATGAAGAAATTTATTATTACAAATCATCTTTCAATGCATTTTCTATTTCAATTTTTAATCATGGATATACACTTCATAAAATACATATGCAGTTTTTCAATTTGTTGTGTGTCTGCTAAGTGTTCTAAGTTCTTTTATTTCCTACAGAAAGTTTTTTCTATGTAAAGTACATTAAAAGTGGCAGAGCAAAATGTGTATTTCTCCTATTGAAATGTATATAATTATTCTTAGCTTTACGACATGAGTATAGATTATGTACGACCCCCCCCCCCAGGGATGCAGAATATGTAATAATACTTTAATAATTGATCTCTTTCACATATGTCTATTGTAGGCCAACGGCCGTACCGTGCTGAAAACACCGGTTCTCGTTAGATCACCGAAGTCAAGCAGCATCGGGCGCGGTTAGTACTTGGTGGGTGACCACCTCGGAACGCCGTGTGCTGTTGGCCATCTCGGGTGCGGTATCCCCGTGGTTTGCGCGCTAGATTTGCACGCTGCCACAAATGCCGCCGTGTTCATGCGGAGTACGATCACGTTAAACATGTGGGTCCGTAAGTCCTTCCGAGAGGTTGGTGGTAGGGGAAGGAGGGTACGGTCCCTGTGGATGCCTCCCCCACTGGGTTCCGGTCTAAATTGGGTGGCACTTCCCGGCCGTCCATACAGTTACCTTACACCTTTCTGGTAGGTCGGACGGTCTGGGTCTCAACAACAACAACATATGTCTATTGTAAAAGTACTTTCAATATAACTGATTGCCTAATTTAAGTGATAATAGGCTGGTCATTTATGTTAGTTAAAGTTATATATTTAGACTACATTAATAAGAATTGTGCTCTACATTTTTTTATTTTATTCAATATCCATATTTTAGCACAGAAAAAGTTACACTCCCTTCCCTTCAGATCCATAGACATCTTTTAAAGTATGTACTTATGTATATTTTATTAATAACATAAGCATGATATATATAAGTATTTTATGACTCTACAATGTTAAAAACTTTAGATCTCAGCCCTTTGTATATTGATCACCTGCCTAGGATGCAGCCCGGAAATGAGAGTTGTGAAAACAAGTTTTACTATATTTTTTTTATAAAATAAAAAGTGTCATTCAAATAGCAAAATTGAATTGCATTAAAATTTATGTGTATAAAAGCATCCAGAAGTTGCATTTGACTACACTATTGTTACATTAAAAAAAAAGAAAAATATATCCTTTATATGGAAAATCTATAATTTTTGACAATTTTTTTCAATAAAATAAAACAAATTCATAATAAAATAAAATACACATACCTTAATTTTCCATTGATACACACAACCTTGATTTCAATGTAATATATATATATATATATATATATATATATATATAAGAACATCCAATGATAAAGTCAAACCATCAATAAAATTAACTTTAAAATCAAATTAACAATAAACTAAAGGATAAAATCCAATGATAAAAGTAGAAAAAAAAAAAAACTAAAAATTTAAATTTCAAGGTTATTCTACCGTAAGCCAATCTAAACATATGGATAAACCGCAAAAAACATTCGACGCAAGAGGCGCCCTCACGCGGCAGAGGACCCAGACGTGCGCCCATGGTCACAAAGCGGATGAGTGTAATAGGGCTAGTAAAAAGATTCAATGCGTTTACATTTCGAGGTATCTAAGGGAGAACTCTCGCATATCCACATGGAATAGTATTGTTGTTGTTTTTTAATACTTGAAAAAATAGCAATGCAATGTTTGAGCATTCCATTCTATCGATGCTGTAGTTGACTGGTTGAGCATATAGTTCGTGGCGTGGTCTGCATTACCTTAGATAGTGGAAGTCTACTGAATTACAATTAATAAGAGTCAAAGAGGAAAAAAATGCAAGTGAAGAGAGGAGAAAGTTTTCTGGGTAGCATTTATTGCATAATATTACATATGAAAAATTAACATATTTCTCAATTGCTATTATTTATATTAAATTGTATGTGATTATTTGTTAAATATTTCTGAAAAATGTGCAATATCTCGAGAACTGTTCATGATGGTATTCTAAAGTTTGTGTGAGTCATTTTCTAATGAAAACTTCCTTAAGAAAATATTATTTAAACTTTATGGAATATTTTGATTTTATGAATTTTTCAAAATTTAATTTTAAAATTTGGGAGTTACCGACCAGATAATGCCCTAGATGCAATTAGACATCCTTTCACAAGTATTTATATGTAATATATGCAATATAGGTATTAGAGACTATTTATAGGTCTTTACACACACATATATATTTACACACGCACACACACAGAGAGACAGACATCACCTCGAAAACATCTGATTCGTATTCAGGGATGCTGGAAACGTGCTCTACCATCAAAAACTCGAATTCGAATTTTCGATCCCGTCATAATTCTTTCCTTATACATTATACTATGTACATAAGAGCAGTAAAAAGTCTCTGTATTCTTCTTCATGGTTTGATATCCTACTTGATGTGTTTGAATGCAATTTATTTTAGACTAACTCACTCTCCATTAGTCCTCCGCCCCCCCCGCCCCTCCCCGCCCCCCATAATTTAAAATTTTCGAATTTTTATAAGTTTGTTGTCATTAGACCATTAATCTGCATCTGCCTACAAAATTTCAGGTCTGTTAGATGAACAGCTCAGATTCAAAATGTCGCGGCGCGTCGTGGTTACAGATGAATTCCGAAGAATAGGATTTATGTTTCTTCACTACGGAATCCTATAAATAATATCATCACATAAATATGTAGATTTGGAATGCAATGCATTTGACTTTAACATTCTCTTGGAAAAAATCCTGCATATGCCCATGAACCTGGGAGCGGAGATGAAAAAAAATTTTTGGAGTGTGACTTAATTTGACTTCCTGACACCAAAATAGCTTGCAATTTTCTTTTTTTTTTTAAATTTTTCAAGAAAACATTTATGTGAAAATCTGTATTGTTGGTTCAAATGATCATAATTACAGCATGCCATCCTTCATTTTTAAGGTCTTCAAAAAAAAAAAGGATTTTGGTTACCCCCTTAGGCGGTAATTTGTCCCCCACTGAGAAGGAGTCTAATGACGCCTCGAATAGAAAAATTATATAGCGGCTATTTTTCACTACAGTGATTGAATGTGTTCAGATTCGTGATCATTATTAAGCCTTAAACAGCCCCTTTTAATGCATAATTATGTCAAATGTTGTCCTATGCTCTCATGTTAAAAAAATATGATATTTCTAATAAAGTTTTCGCGCAAATTAAAAAATATACATATATACAATATATATGTATATATATATATATAGCCCTAGTTCTAGATTTTTCGTTAACATGGCGGGATATAAAGTTTCGTGAAAATCTATCAATATTTGTGGTAGTTTTCGTGTAAGCAAAAAATCGACCATAGACAGAAGTACATACCTTCAAAAATAGTCAAAACATGTTCAGGAACAAAGCATGCCAAAGTTTGATGATCATTTAAACTAAAAAATATTGTAACTGCGTTGGCGCAGTATATAAATGTGCAGAAATTACACAAAAGTAAAGCGGTTTTAGCACGGGCGCAATACTAAACACAAATTAAAAATCACGATTTTGACATTTGCAAAAAAGATGGATGCCATATTTTATTTTGGAGTGGGGCACTTGACCTTTTCGTACAATATGGGTGCAATTATTATTTTAATATTTTTTTAAACTACCGAATATATTTTGCTGAAATTTTTTTTTATATATTGTATGAGCTAATTTGAATATTTCCTAAAACTTTCGAAGCAATTTGTGAATTTTAAATTCGTTAAAAAATGTTTGAAAAATTAAGTCCTATAGGTTTCATTGTATTTAAAATTTTCAACCCGGGTTCAATACAGAACTAATTGGATGATATTATGTATACATTCTCGTATGTCCCACAGAACGTCTGATAAACATACTAAATTTTAGTTTGATAAAGTCATTTTTATGGCAGTGATCGTGCGAACGGACAGATAGACAGAGAGAATGTATGAACAAAGTCATAAACACTTTTCAACCATGCGTGAATATTTTGCGTGAATAATGTATGATAAAGCTCATCCAGCGATTTGTATAAAGTCGCTGATCAAGCGACTAGCATAAAACTTTCTTGCTCTCCACAGAGACTCTGGATTTTCATACGCCGCATGACAGCACCTTTACCCTGGCTCTTATAAGCTAGCCGCAGAACTTTATCACCATCATTCGGACATTCGTATTCCAGTTGCTACCCGCAGGCATTATGATGTAGATCAATTGTAATAATGTTCTTGTATATAATCTACGTAATATTCCTGTATATAATCTATGTAATATTCTTATAAATAAATCTATGTTTCATGCTTGCCGCTGTAATGGATACTCTTCAACATCGCAACTTCGCCTTATGTATGACTCTACGCCACAGAGTGGTGACCCTGAAATCTGATGGCTCCAACTTTCCTACAACGTAATGGCTTCAATCCAATTTATCGGAGACGTGGTGGATCCAAACTTTCCTGAGACTTGATGGCTCCAATTCACCGGAAATTAGATGCTTCAATTTATGTATCTACTTCAATCGAAGTGACGTCTGAAAAGGTACGTTTTCCGTAGTCCCTAATGAAACTATGACTACAACTGAGACTACCGAACCTCGTTTGACACCAGTCTGTGATGCAAAAAGAGCGTCAACTGCGAAAGAAGACTATAGTTCTGTAGAACTCACAAAAGTTTCTTTCAAAGCACCTCTGTTCTGGAAAACAAAGCTAGATTTATGCTTCTTGCACCTGAAATCTCAATTCCTGTTTTACGGAATCGTAAATGAAAAACAAAATTCCATTGCATAATTGCAGCTCTAGATTGTGATATCTTGACTCATGATACAGATATAATTCGCACACCTCCTGAAAATGAACCTTATTCTGTGATGAAAAATAGGAACATTCCGCACTTTGCAGATTCTGAAGTCGCAAAACTTCTCAACCTTTTGCGGAAATTTCAGTTAGGAGATAGGAAACCAAGTAATTTACTTTGCGATATGCAAGATCGCTCCTGGACAAAAACGAACGAAGACGTACTTCGCACGCTAGTAGGGGAATAGGGAGAGTTCTGCGGCACTTCAGAGGCGGTGATCCCTATACTTTAACATGGGGAACCCTCCGAGGCCAGAAAATGAGTGCATCAACAGAGGCGGTGGTAAAATCCTACGCTTTAACATAGGGGTTCTCAGAAGTCGGTGTGAGGCAGCACAGTTCCATAAAGTGACGTCACAGAAAAGAGTGGAGTTTATGACGTATAAAGTATTTTTTTCTTTCTTTGCTTTTTTAGTGTTTTTCGACCGATTTTTTTCAAAATGTTGGATTTTTCTATGGGAATTAACATGAATTTTAAGAATGTGCCGCTTTTAGCTTTTTTTTCACAAAAAGTTTTAAAAACGTTAAAGAACAACAAAAATGTGCGTTTTTTCAACAAGTTGAATTTTAGAGTTGTTGGATTTCTCTATGGGAATTAACATGAGTTTTCACACTTTTGTGAATTTTTTAGAAAAAAAATGTGGTTTTTCGCTAAAAAGCGGCCAAAAAGGCGTTTTTTGAAAAACGCGGAATAAGCCGATTTTTTTCAAAATGTTGGATTTCTCTATGGGAATTAACATGGGTTTTCGCACTTTTGCAATTTTTTGAAAAAAAATGTGCGTTTTTGCAAAAATGCGGCCAAATAGGTGTATTTTTAAAGTAGAAGAATCGCGTGAATTGGGTGTAGGAGAGGGGGGTTGTATCTCAATAATCATAGATACTTGTTTTCAACTATCCAAATGTTGTAATGTATCTTTAAGAAATTAGACGTTGTTAGAAACATGTATTATTTTTTAAATTGTGGTCCCACCTCCACCCGGTGTATAGGATACACCGCCACAATCTTTTTTTTTCCTTCTTTCTCTTTTTCCTTTTTTTATTTTTTTATTTTAAAGTGTCCGTAGGCATAACTTGTAATGCCGTCCTCGAGTAAATATCTTTTACCATCAATGGGTGACAAAGCCACCTGGTTCTGGCATACAGTTAATAGTTTATGATGGCTACTATCAATTCTAATCTGTTCTTCCATGGTAGGGGTAACACTCAACAAGCACTGTCTATAGTCGTTGTGTGTAGTTATCCGTGCAACCACATGTGTAGAAACACCATTAGCTCTTTTCTTTTCTCCAGCAGAGATGATAGAATAGAGTACATTTTAGATCTTAGTCCAATAAACTCTTGAATGGGGGTTGAATTCAGTTCATATTTAAAATATCCAATACCCTTTTTATTGTCTTCACTGAAGAGGGGATGATCCTTGGGATAGTCAGAAAAATCATACAGGTGTTTATGCTGGTTCATATTTTCATAAATATCAGCAGTTTGGATTTCATAAGCCAATGAATCAGTATCGGTGAAGAGAAGCGAAGCTTTTTCACCATATTGGCTTTTAATATGTTTATAATGAAACTCATACATCAGGAGTTTAGATAACTCCAAGATAGCAAAGCCAACGTATATAGGCCGGTTCATTAATATGCAACTCTTTACACGTTCAACACCCACCAGATCTTCGCTAAAAATCCTGCTAGCTGTATAAGCTGGGGATGCCACCACCTTCAGGGCCCGCTTTGAAGAATTCACTAGTTCAATATTCACTCGATTTCGAAGATTCTCCATCGTTTTTCCGAACACAGCGTTATTAAGCAATTTAAGAATTCTTTCTCAAAATTAGTCTTTGTCTTCTTTCTTTCTTCTGTGTTAAATTGGATGTATTTCTCCAACCGATGCTTCTGATTAAATTTTAAGGCCTTGTGAATTTTCTTGAGTCTTAAACCTAACGATAGGTATAGTTGAAGGTTACGATAGTGAACAATATAATGTTTCTTATCATGCAGATTGGGTACCAATTTCGTAGTACTAACAAAATGTCCGTGATGTAACTGTTGAACCAGTCGTTCAGCATAGGGGGAAAGCATTTCTCGTTCAATCTTCACCCTTTCAGGGGCTAGAGGGTATTCATTATGATAATCATGTAAGGATTCAGGATACTCCAGATCCACTTCAAATATATATCCCTCTTGGGTATTATCCTTTAGACTCATTATCCAGGATTCATTCAAATTTTCTGTAGATATCCATTCAAACCCACCATAGGGCAGTGGTTGAGACATGGCCCAACCATATAGGTTATTGGCATCAAGATAGATAATGTGCTTATCAGGCTTAGTAGAATCGTAATTTTCCAAATACCGATTATTAGCCTCGGATCTACGCTGACTTATACATATGCCACCGCGGATTCCACGTTCTATAAACAGTAACATATTTTCATCTGTGAGTAGTTCTAGGGTTTGCTTAGTCATTTTCAAAGAGGCCTGCCAAGCCAGTCCAGGGACGGTCATCATATGAGCGGCATCTAAATCATAGTTCTTGCAAATTTTTCGAAAATTCTCAAATATATCGGCTAACAGTAGCACATCTGTTTTCACATACAGGTCGTGATATTCTCCCAAGTTCATTATGTTAAAGGTATCCCATACAGTTTGGGCATGCCCATAATCTTCACTCTTAACATCTTCGTCTTTAATATCAATATGAAATGCAGAAGGGGGAGGGAGTACATTTTCATCAAATTTTTTAAAGGATGTCTTATAGCTGTAGGGATATACTCCTTTCCTAATAAGAGCATTCTGTTGTACTATATCAGGGAAATGTTTGTTCTCTGAGAATATGAAATTCATTCAAGTCTAAATTGGAAACTAACTTTTCCAGGGAAGCATTCAGAAACTGTAGGCTATCAATAAATTGTAAACAGACGAGGGGCCCCTCTTTCTTTGAAATCTTAAAAGATATGTATTTTTCAATATTAGTGGCAATCACATCAATTTTATGGTCTTGCAATTTCCCAAATCTCAGCATAATATGATGAGAGTCATAATTTTTTAAATTATGAAATACTACAGGAATATTAATAGTTTGCCTATAGTTAAGATTACAGGCATTATGCAGGGCACCTCTATAGGCTCCAGTCACGTGATTGTGATCACGCACACGATCTGTTTTCAGTTCACAATGGCACACATTACAATGGGTAGCTCTTTGAAAGTCAACTTCATTCTCCTTATTCATTCGCAGTGGTTTAACACAACGTAATTTCTCTCCAAGATACTGTTTCTCCATTATCAAGTTGTTAAGGAAATGATTCACAGGGTCGATACCTCGATACATCACAGCTTCTTTCAGGCACTTTCCATCAGGCCCTATGATAACATAAGCATATCCACAAGGCTCATGAATTGCTAATCTATGCGTGTAAGATCTAATATTCTAGGGTTTAGTAGTGTCTTCTTTCACGATCAAGGCTTCAAAGTCAGCATAAATGATGAAAAGGATGGAATGCTGATACTGTTTGGTCGTGAATTGGAGATATTTCTGATCTTCCGAGGGCATTTTAATGCGCTGAGGTGCATGTTCTTTGCAATATTGAGCATGATCTTGTAAAAGATCTTCTCCGCTGTAACGATGTAAACATCTATATTGGGCTCCATTGTGCTTAGTTATATCTCCCAGCAAGCGTGACATATTCATAATTAAAGTATAATGTTGCTTATCTGCATCACTAATCAACAGGAGATTCACACAGTCTTCATCTTCACGTTTGGATATATGCAAAGGAAAAATCTCTTCGTCTTCATATCCATACACATTTATTCGTATATTATTCAATTTTTCAATCTGAGGAATCTTCACAACTGAGATAGGGTATTGAATATCTCCAAGTTTTATGTCATTTTCAAACCTTTTATAATGTGACACTCTTTCAGGCTTATATTCACGGGATATATAGTATTTGTGGGCTAATAGGCACCACACCAGGTATTTCTCGTCTTCATTTCGAATATTTAGTAAAGCTTTCTTGGTTGCAAGTTTTGTTGGCAAGGGTATATAGCTAGAAGCTGCAAGAGGCTTATACTTTGCACAGAAAACATCTATTTTTCGCATCTTTTGTAAAGTCCATCCAGAGCCTCGGCTGACAAATTCTTCGAATAACTTCAAGATTTGGGAAAACGCTTCTTCAGCATTGTTGGGAGGGTATCATCACGAAGTTCTGTCACAACATCTGTTCTAAAATATGAGCTGGATTCCTCTTGGCCATTTGCAATGTCACGAATAAATTGCACATCCGCAATAAGATACCACTTAATAGATCTCTATGCATCAAGTTCGTCTTTTAATATCTTCAATAGCTGAGGGCGAATCTCATCAAAACATAGCATAAGATCCCCCTCTACACTTTCAGTGGGTTCCAGAGTGTGTACAGAGAATACATCTAATCCCTTCTTCTTCGTTGCAATCTTGGGGCGTTTATTAGAAGTTGAGGCTAAAGCAGGAGCTTTTCTCTTTTTTGAACCATGTTCTATACGCTGGTGCCGCAGGGTATCACTTTTCTTGCTGAAGTTCACAATGCTTGTATTTCATACCATCCTTCAGATGAAGTATCAGATGGCGCTTTAGGTTATCCCGTCTGGTAAACTGTATGGAGCATTGAGTGCATTCAAAAACTTTAACGGGAGGATGCGTATTCACATGTCTAGCTAAGACTTCCTTACGAACAAATGCAAGTTCGCATACTTTACATCGATAATTCAAGGCATCATCATCAGAATGAATCTTCATATGTCTTGCTAAGGCATCTTTTCTGGAAAAGTGCTTATCACAGGATAAACACACCTGCAGGAGATAAAAAAAATACAAGACTTTAGTATAAACACGCTATTCTCGGTAACAATGTAATACATTTCTCAAGATGTATATAAAGTAATCGCTAATCCATTATACTATCCCATTAGAAATAATAAAATTCCTGAATTAAAGAATATATACAGATACAAGACATTTCATGTAAGATCCCCAAGACATTTCATTAAATTCATAAAAACACTCATTAAAAAGTTGTTACGCATCATAAAAATACAAAGTTTAATAAAATGAGAGAATAAAATCGCATTAAAACAAGTACTTACATGTCCAATCCTGTTCAAAGAGGATGCATTACGCATAGGAACGTCAGTAACGTTAGGGATAGTACCTCCGATATTACTTTCTAAGGCAAACATATTCACAGAACAACTTGAAACACGTCTTAACAGCACGAAATCCATAGCAAAAATGATAAAATCGCTGCTTAAAGACCACCTACGCCCATTCATAAAAAAATAGTTCTTGGTGTATCCTTCCGCCAAGGTTATCTCTAAAGTGTTCTTGGTGTATCCATCCGCTAAGAGCATGCCAAGGTCACGTGGAGGTTACATCACGCGAATGTAATTATGCACAAATCCGATAAAAAATAAACAATTTGTTCAACATCGCAATCGATTATATCCTTTTAATAATCGTAATCGACACATTAAATAAATTCACATCTTTAAAAAATAATAGATTTTAATAAAATAATTAAAGAAAATCCCTTTGCGAGAAGAAAACTGCCTTAGAACCTCCAATCCTTATGCAATACAACAACGCGCTATCCCCTGCAAGTATAAAAAATGTGGAATAACATATACTCCTCTCTCCCCCTCCCTACCTGTCCGAGACATCACATCAATACTCCCCGCTATTACTTCACCACACATTAAACGTAACCCATAGCAACCGGAATCCATAATAAAACATTCACCTTCGCCCCAACGTACATCCAAATACACAGTCGTTCAACGTGAAACCCCCGTACTTTTGCAAGAAAACTCACTTTACAGGTATTCATAGAATGGACATAAAACGAAAAAATCATAAAAAATCATCAAATTCACCCAGAAACTAGCTAAAACCCTCAAATTACTTATAATTATCATCTACATATGCTATACAACTATTTATAACCTTAAAAAGGTGAAGATGCTAGTAGAAAAGGAAAGCCGGTTCTGCGGCGGAGGCGGCATAATGCCGAATCCAAGATCGCGGCCATTCCGTCTTCCGTAATCCTGGACGGGGATGTAAAAGGGGGGGGGGGGAAATGAAAACAGGTGGGGGTAAAAATTTTTCGAAACTTTTTTTCGGGTGGGAACGATGTCGTAGTCTTATACGAGGGGTTGAGGGGGAAATAAATTTTTTGGGACGAGATTTTTCTAAGTACGGAAGAAACTATTTTCGGGGTGGCATACCTGTAAAGTGAGTTTTCTTGCAAAAGTACGGGGGTTTCACGTTGAACGACTGTGTATTTGGATGTACGTTGGGGCGAAGGTGAATGTTTTATTATGGATTGCGGTTGCTATGGGTTACGTTTAGTGTGTGGTGAAGTAATAGCGGGGAGTATTGATGTGATGTCTCGGACAGGTAGGGAGGGGGAGAGAGGAGTATATGTTATTCCACGTTTTTTATACTTGCAGGGGATAGCGCGTTGTTGTATTGCATAAGGATTGGAGGTTCTAAGGCAGTTTTCTTCTCGCAAAGGGATTTTCTTTAATTATTTTATTAAAACTTATTATTTTTTAAAGATGTGAATTTATTTAATGTGTCGATTACGATTATTAAAAGGATATAATCGATTGCGATGTGGAACGAATTGTTTATTTTTTATCGAATTTGTGCATAATTACATTCGCGTGATGTAACCTTCACGTGACCTTGGCATGCTCTTAGCGGATGGATACACCAAGAACACTTTAGAGATAACCTTGGCGGAAGGATACACCAAGAACTATTTTTTTATGAATGGGCGTAGGTGGTCTTTAAGCAGCGATTTTATCATTTCTGCTATGGATTTCGTGCTGTTAAGACGTGTTTCAAGTTGTTCTGTGAATATGTTTGCCTTAGAAAGTAATATCGGAGGTACTATCCCTAACGTTACTGACGTTCCTATGCGTAATGCATCCTCTTTGAACAGGATTGGACATGTAAGTACTTGTTTTAATGCGATTTTATTCTCTCATTTTATTAAACTTTGTATTTTTATGAAGCGTAACAAATTTTTAATGAGTGTTTTTATGAATTTAATGAAATGTCTTGGGGATCTTACATGAAAAATCTTGTATCTGGATATATTCTTTAATTCAGGAATTTTATTATTTCTAATGGGATAGTATAATGGATTAGCGATTACTTTATATACATCTTGAGAAATGTATTACATTGTTACCGAGAATAGCGTGTTTATACTAAAGTCTTGTATTTTTTTTATCTCTTGCAGGTGTGTTTATCCTGTGATAAGCACTTTTCCAGAAAAGATGTCTTAGCAAGACATATGAAGATTCATTCTGATGATGATGCCTTGAATTATCGATGTAAAGTATGCGAACGTGCATTTGTTCGTAAGGAAGACTTAGCTAGACATGTGAATACGCATTCTCCCGTTAAAGTGTTTGAATGCACTAAATGCTCCATACAGTTTACCAGACGGGATAACCTAAAGCGCCATCTGATACTTCATCTGAAGGATGGTATGAAATGCAAGCTTTGTGAACTTATATTCAACAAGAAAAGTGATACCCTGCGCCACCAGCGTAT
The DNA here is from genome assembly GCA_951213105.1 of Amaurobius ferox. Lineage (NCBI taxonomy): Eukaryota > Metazoa > Arthropoda > Arachnida > Araneae > Amaurobiidae > Amaurobius > Amaurobius ferox. The sequence goes on from OX578144.1 coordinate 87,734,747, forward strand.
AGAACATGGTTCTAAAAAGAGAAAAGCTCCTGCTTTAGCCTCAACTTCTAATAAACGCCCCAAGAATGCAACGAAGAAGAAGGGTTTAGATGTATTCTTTGTACACACTCTGGAACCCACTGAAAGTGTAGAGGGGGATCTTATCCTATGTTTTGATGAGATTCACCCTCAGCTATTGAAGATATTAAAAGACGAACTTGATGCATACAGATCTATTAATTGGTATCTTATTGCGGATGTGCAACTTATTCGTGACATTGCAAATGGCCAAGAGGAATCCAGCTCATATTTTAGAACAGATGTTGTGACAGAACTTCGTGATGATACCCTCCCAACAATACTGAAGAAGCGTTTTCCCAAATCTTGAAGTTATTCGGAGAATTTGTCAGCCGAGGCTCTGGATGGACTTGACAAAAGATGCGAAAGACAGATGTTCTCTGTGCAAAGTATAAGCCTCTTGCAGCTTCTAGCTATATACCCTTGCCAACAAAACTTGCAACCAAGAAAGCTTTATTAAATATTCGAAATGAAGACGAGAAATACCTGGTGTGGTGCCTATTAGCCCACAAATACTATATATCCCGTGAATATAAGCCTGAAAGAGTGTCACATTATAAAAGTTTTGAAAATGACATTAAACTTGGAGATATTCAATACCCTATCTCAGTTGTGAAGATTCCTCAGATTGAAAAATTGAATAATATACGAATAAATGGGTATGGATATGAAGACGAAGAGATTTTTCCTTTGCATATATCCAAACGTGAAGATGAAGACTGTGTGAATCTCCTGTTGATTAGTGATGAAGATAAGCAACATTATACTTGAATTAGGAATATGTCACGCTTGCTGGGAGATATAACTAAGCACAATGGAGCCCAATATAGATGTTTACATCGTTACAGCAGAGACGATCTTTTACAAGATCATGCTCAATATTGCAAAGAACATGCACCTCAGCGCATTAAAATGCCCTCGGAAGATCAGAAATATCTCCAATTCACGAACAAACAGTATCAGCATTCCATCCTTTTCATCATTTATGCTGACCTTGAAGCCTTGATCGTGAAAGAAGACACTACTAAACCCTAGAATATTATATTTTACACGCATAGACTAGCAATTCATGAGCCTTGTGGATATGCTTATGTTATCATAGGGCCTGATGGAAAGTGCCTGAAAGAAGATACGGTGTATCGAGGTATCGACCCAGTGAATCATTTCCTTAACAACTTGATAATGGAGAAACAGTATCTTGGAGAGAAATTACGTTGTGTTAAACCACTGCGAATGACTAAGGAGAATGAAGTTGACTTTCAAAGAGCTACCCATTGTAATGTGTGCCATTGTGAACTGAAAACAGATCGTGTGCGTGATCACAATCACGTGACTGGAGCCTATAGAGGTGCCCTGCCTAATGCCTGTAATCTTAACTATAGGCAAACTATTAATATTCCTGTAGTCTTTCATAATTTAAAAAATTATGACTCTCATCATATTATGCTGAGTTTTGGGAAATTGCAAGACCATAAAATTGATGTGATTGCCACTAATATTGAAAAATACATATCTTTTAAGATTTCAAAGAAAGAGGGGCCCCGTGCCTGTTTACAATTTATTGATAGCCTACAGTTTCTGAATGCTTCCCTGGAAAAGTTAGTTTCCAATTTAGACTTGAATGAATTTCATATTCTCAGAGAACAAACATTTCCCTGATATAGTACAACAGAATGCTCTTATTAGGAAAGGAGTATATCCCTATAGCTATATGACATCCTTTCAAAAAATTTGATGAAAATGTACTCCCTCCCCCTTCTGCATTTCATATTGATATTAAAGACGAAGATGTTAAGAGTGAAGATTATCGGCATGCCCAAACTGTATGGGATACCTTTAATATAATGAACTTGGGAGAATATCACGACCTGTATGTAAAAACATATGTGTTACGGTTAGCCGATGTATTTGAGAATTTTCCAAAAATTTGCAAGAAGAACTATGATTTAGATGCCGCTCATATGATGACCGCCCCTGGACTGGCTTGGCAGGCCTCTTTGAAAATGACAGAGCAAACCCTAGAACTACTCACAGATGAAAATATGCTACTGTTTATAGAACGTGGAATCCGCGGTGGCATATGTATGATAAGTCAGCGTAGATCCGAGGCTAATAATCGGTATTTGGAAAATTACGATTCTACTAAGCCTGATAAGCACATTATCTATCTTGATGCCAATAACCTATATGGTTGGGCCATGTCTCAACCACTGCCCTATGGTGGGTTTGAATGGATATCTACAGAAAATTTGAATGAATCCTGGATAATGAGTCTAAAGGATAATACCCAAGAGGGATATATATTTAAAGTGAATCTGGAGTAACCTGAATCCTTACATGATTATCATAATGAATACCCTCTAGCCCCTGAAAGGGTGAAGATTGAACGAGAAATGCTTTCCCCCTATGCTGAATGACTGGTTCAACAGTTACATCACGGACATATTGTTAGTACTACGAAATTGGTACCCAATCTGCATGATAAGAAACATTATATTGTACACTATCGTAACCTTCAACTATACCTATCGTTAGGTTTAAGACTCAAGAAAATTCACAAGGCCTTAAAATTTAATCAGAAGCATTGGTTGGAGAAATACATCCAATTTAACACAGAAGAAAGAAAGAAGGCAAAGACTAATTTTGAGAAAGACTTTTTTAAATTGCTTAATAACGCTGTGTTTGGAAAAACGATGGAAAATCTTCGAAATCGAGTGAATATTGAACTAGTGAATTCTTCAAAGCGGGCCCTGAAGGTGGTGGCATCCCCAGCTTATACAGCTAGCAGGATTTTTAGCGAAGATCTGGTGGGTGTTGAACGTGTAAAGAGTTGCATATTAATGAACCGGCCTATATACGTTGGCTTTGCTATCTTGGAGTTATCTAAACTCCTGATGTATGAGTTTCATTATAAACATATTAAAAGCCAATATGGTGAAAAAGCTTCGCTTCTCTTCACCGATACTGATTCATTGGCTTATGAAATCCAAACTGCTGATATTTATGAAGATATGAACCAGCATAAACACCTGTATGATTTTTCTGACTATCCCAAGGATCATCCCCTCTTCAGTGAAGACAATAAAAAGGGTATTGGATATTTTAAATATGAACTGAATTCAACCCCCATTCAAGAGTTTATTGGACTTAGATCTAAAATGTACTCTATTCTATCATCTCTGCTGTTGAAAAGAAAAGAGCTAATGGTGTTTCTACACATGTGGTTGCACGGAAAACTACACACAACGACTATAGACAGTGCTTGTTGAGTGTTACCCCTACCATGGAAGAACAGATTAGAATTGATAGTAGCCATCATAAACTATTAACTGTATGCCAGAACCAGGTGGCTTTGTCACCCATTGATGGTAAAAGATATTTACTCGAGGACGGCATTACAAGTTATGCCTACGGACACTTTAAAATAAAAAAATAAAAAAAGGAAAAAGAGAAAGAAGGAAAAAAAAGATTGTGGCGGTGTATCCTATACACCGGGTGGAGGTGGGACCACAATTTAAAAAATAATACATGTTTCTAACAACGTCTAATTTCTTAAAGATACATTACAACATTTGGATAGTTGAAAACAAGTATCTATGATTATTGAGATACAACCCCCCTCTCCTACACCCAATTCACGCGATTCTTCTACTTTAAAAATACACCTATTTGGCCCCATTTTTGCAAAAACGCACATTTTTTTTCAAAAAATTGCAAAAGTGCGAAAACCCATGTTAATTCCCATAGAGAAATCCAACATTTTGAAAAAAATCGGCTTATTCCGCGTTTTTTAAAAAACGCCTTTTTGGCCGCTTTTTAGCGAAAAACCACATTTTTTTTCTAAAAAATTCACAAAAGTGTGAAAACTCATGTTAATTCCCATAGAGAAATCCAACAACTCTAAAATTCAACTTGTTGAAAAAACGCACATTTTTGTTGTTCTTTAACGTTTTTAAAACTTTTTGTGAAAAAAAAGCTAAAAGCGGCACATTCTTAAAATTCATGTTATTTCCCATAGAGAAATCCGACAACCCTAAAAATCCAACTTGTTGAAAAAACTTGCATTTTAGAAAAATTATAAGGAAAAAAAAAAAAAAACTTACATTTACGAAATTTTGTTACTAAAAAAACACAGAAAGAAAAAATACTTTATACGTCATAAACTCCACTCTCTTCTGTGACGTCACCTTATGGAACTGTGCTGCCTCACACCGACTTCTGAGAACCCCTATGTTAAAGCATGGGATTTTACCACCGCCTCTGTTGATGCACTCATTTTCAGTCCTCGGAGGGTTCCCCATGTTAAAGTATAGGGATCACCGCCTCCGAAGTGCCGCAGAACTCTTCCTATTCCCCTACTCATGCTGTTTTTTCAATGACTACCTGTTCATATGCAACAAATCTTATCAATTAGTTCAGAATCGCTACAGAAAATTTCTGAAATGGCGCATGAAATATGCGCATCACTCTCACTATCAGAAGTGGCATAGAACAGTCATATTTTGCGCTTCAAAGCTCAAGTTTCAAACCTGCCGAAAACCGTCAAGCAATTTAAAAAATTGCGAACTACTGATCGATCCATACTACGAACTCTATATCGATCGCAATCCAGAAATGCCGCGATGACCAGCGGTCCCAATCAGCCCCTATTTTACGCAGGCACACAGCCATTACTCCTGGTGTGATGGTGTGGGGTGTTATCTCTTACGACACCATGTCGCCTCTAGTCATCCTGCGTACAACATTAACAGCTCAATGATATGTTGATGAAATCCTGTGGCCGTTTGCGTTACTCTTCATGGCACGTCATTCTGGGGTCACTTTCCAACAAGATAATGCCACGCCATATACGGCTGTCATAACTGTTGTTGTTGTTGAGACCCAGACCGTCCGCTCTACCAAAAATTGTAAGGTAACTGTTTGGACGGCCGGGAAGAGCCACCCAATTTAGACTGGAATCCAGTGGGGGGAGGCATCAACAGGGACTGTATCCTTCTTCCCCTACCACCAACCTCTCGGGAGGATTTACGGACCCAAATGTTTAACGTGATCGCACTCCACGTGAACACGACGGCAGTTTTGGAAGCGGAGGTAATCGAACCCGAGCCTACCGGGTGCAATTCCCGTGCGCTAACGATTGGGCTACCGCGCCCTTGGCTGGCATATCTGTGGACTGTCTCCGTGCTATTGATATAAGTTCCTAGGCCAGCAAGGTCACCAGAGCCATCGCCAATCGAGTATGTATGGGACATGCTAGGTCGCCAGATTCGGGCACATCGAAATGCAGCAGATCTGGAGGGAGCAACAATTGAGGAATTCCTAGCAGAATGTATCAAAGGGTGACATCAGGGAACTTTATCACTCCTTGCCTAGACAAATACAAGCATCCATTGCCGCTAAGAGGTATTTCACCAATTATTAATTTAAAAATTCGATGTGCAAATGCTAACCATTGATGGGTCCTGCGGCCTTGACTTTACAATCATTTCATTACATGTGTATGAGCTGTACGCATATTTAATTTCAATAAACTTTCTTCATGGTCACTTTCTTAATGGTCCACCGTTTTTTTTGCATGATAGTGTACATAGGGGTCCTGTGGTAACAGTATGGCGAATGTTGTTGTTAAGACACAGACCGTCCGACCTACCAGAAAGGTGTAAAGTAACCGTTTGGACGGCCAGGAAGTAGTATGGCGAATGTGATAAAACTCCAATAAAGTTCAGTAAGTTTGTTTTATCGTTCTTTTCAATCTCATTTGATTCATTTAGTGATATTTTTTCCTATTTTTTCCCAATGGCCAGGCACTAGACCTTTCGTCTTTCGTTCTATATTCGGCAGTAATCGTGAACCATTTCGCCGTCCTAGGTCGTTGCCCCAGGCGCACCAGAGGGAGCGTAACACACTGCACCCACATCACACAACATCCATGTCTTACGTGGGACTCGAACCCGCAACGCGGCGGCCGATCGGAAACGCTCGCCTTGACCGTTCGGCCACCACGTCAACTCATTTAGTGATATATTTGTGGGATTTGGTTGTCACGGTATCAAATTGTGAAATAGGTTTTAGGTATTAAGAACTGGTGATATATAAATCGTGATAGATTCTCGAAAATAGCAAGAGATCGGAACTGCCGTCTATCGCAGAATAATTAGAAGGTAATATTTAAAAGTACTAGTGATCGTAAATAATTTTAGATACCACCTTATAACGTCAAGCGTTGTGTGGACCTGGTCCTATTCCCTGGTCGATTCTAGGAATCGGTTGGTCAGCCATAGATCAATATTAAAGGACGGAAGCAACCCATAAATTAAACAAGTTGTGGAAAGTAGAACAAATTAATTCAACGATAAATATTTTTTTAAAGTAGAAGTAAACTGAATTTCAAGTAATATCATATATGCATCTCCTTGTCCAATAGCAATTAACAAATCCTTTTTATGATGCACATCATATTATTTATAAAAATCTGATGTGGGCAACACATGGCTTTCCTTATACAATGCAATGAATTCCCTACTTTTACAGTAAAGGTTTTTCTTATAGTAGATACTTACATTCTTTCCAAGATATTGAATTTTCGACAATTACTCGTCATTTTCATTGATTTTGCGTCATTTTTATCCATTTGACGAGATTTTCGTTAATTTGGCAATATTTCAAAAAGTCGCCAAGTTGGCGACTTTCCTCCAAATTCGTCGCCAAAATCTCGCCAAGCGTTATGGACAAGGAAATAAGTTGTTCTTACAGCAGATAAATGACTACTGGCGTTCAAAAACAAAAGTATTACTCAAAGTATCTTTTTACATGAATGGAACGAGCTAGATCCACGAGAATGATGTCGCCCAATTTATCGTATGGTATTACATATTAAAAGTGAACATGTTTCTCAATAGGAAATATTTTTTTTATTTTATATGACTTTTTAATAATTTTTTTGAAAAATGTACAATATCTCGAAAACGGCTTGTGTTAGTGTTCTAAAATTTATACCAATCGTTTTCTAATGAAAAATTACGTAAGCAATGTTTACTTGCGTATCTTTATTAGAGGTTTTGATTTTTTGACGATTTTTTCAAAATTGTATTCGAAAATTTAGATGGGTTCTGAACATTCGATTGCGTATAAAAACAATAGGCTTCCAGTGTTTACGGATTGTGATTTTTGTACCGAATTTGGTTCAAATCGGTCCATTCGTTCGTCAGTTATCGTCTCCACAGACTCATTGACACACACACACACATATTTTCACACACACACACACACACACACACACACAGACATCACTTCAAAAATGTTTGATTCATAATCAGGGGTGCTTGAAACGTGCTCTCCCGTCGAAAACTCGAATTCGAATTTTCGACACCGTCACAATACTTTTCTTATACATTATGTATATAAGGAAAGTAATAAACTCAAGAAATATTGTTTAAAGGAATGTACACGAGGCAAAATCAATAGAAGATATAATTTCGTTAATAAATGTTTCGTTTAATGACGAAGTCAACATTTTTAGTCATTACTTTTTAGTAATTAAAATATACTATTTATATACTAATTAAAATATGCGATTAATAAATATGGAAAAGCGTAATAATCCCCCAAAGATAAAATTTTGTTTCACTTGGGTGGGGAAGTCTTGCAAATTATCAGTCTTTTACTATGAATAGTGTGACCCAAATACTTACTTGAGCCGCGGACCTCGAGCCCCGGAAAAGTGTAGTCGGGACCAGTTTATCACCTGACTTATTAAAAGCGACAGACGATATTTCTGGTATATTTTGAGGGTTAATAACATACTTAACTGAAAACATTTATGTTGTTATTTTTATATACATGGTATGATGTATACGGGAAGTATTGTGACGGGGTCGAAAATTCAAATTCGAGTTTTCGACAGGAGGGAACGTTTCAAATATCCCTGAGCATGAATCAAAAGTTTTTAAAGCGATGTCTGTGTGTGTATATGCGTGTGTGTATGCGTAAGTGTGTGTATATAAGTGTGTGTGTGTAAGTGTGTATAGATATGCGTGTGTGTGTGTGTGTAAGTGTGTGTATATGTGTGTCTTGAGACGATTTCTCAAAAACGAAAATGGCGATTCTAAGAAAATTTGGTACAAAATTTACAATCCGTCAATGCTGGAGTCCTATAGTTTTAAACGCAATCGAATTTTCAGAACCCTAAAATGTTCGAGTGAAATTTTAAATAAATAATCGAAAAATCAAAATCTTTTGTAATGTTACAACAATAACCATTCCTTATGAATTTTTAATTAGAAAACGATTGAGATATACTTCAGAAAGCTAGCATGAGCCGTTTTCGAGATATTATACATTTTTCAAATAAATTTATCAAAAAATCACATAAAATAAAACAAATTATTAACTGTTGTAAAATATGTTCACTTTTCATATGCAATATTTGGCGATACATTTGGAGACCAGTGAAAGAAGTAAATTTACTGCATTATACAAAGAAAGCCATCTTCTGCCCACAACAGTATTTTTTTTTATCTGTACATTATTTAATTTTAAAATTTGATGAGATTGAATTGAAGATCATTTTTGCACTTTTTATATTTGAAATTAACCCTACAGTTTTTTTCAAACTGCTCCTTAATAAATAGTGGAACAAATAATTATAACTTAAAATACTTCTTTGAAGTCACATTGGATCCGTAATATAGAGGAAGCGGATGACGTATATGATTTCAAAATTATAACTTTAATTTTTTCACCAATATCGACAATGATGATGACCATGACTCATCTGTAAATGCTGATGTGCAGTGATTGGAGGCCATTAAGTCGATACATTTGCATTAAAATCGACGGAAAATCAGTAGATTAGATAGACATAATACAATTGAATGTTCTAAAAATTTGCAATATATTGTAGTCTTTAAGTTTATGAAGTCCTTGGCTAACTGAAAAAATAACTTGATGCGAAGAAATAACTTGATAAAACGTCAGTATACAGTTAATTATATCTGGGATCAGGAATTCAAACACATAACACTTGGTTCTAATCAATAACGGCTCTGCGTATCAGATCGCATTATTTTGTAATTGGGATAAACTTAGTACCTAGGTAAGTAAGTAAATTAAGTAACGAATCAAATAAAAGAAACTTAGTAACTAAGCACAAATTGATGACAAATGAAGTATATAGCTGTTTTGAAGTTGCGATGGATCTCCTGTCGTTGTTACTAATCTTAACTGGTATAGCCAATAGGCTACACCAGGTCCATGAGACGAAAAGCACTCAAAAAGTCCAAGACAAGGAGTGGACTCAGTGTCAAATCCTCCTTGACAAGCCCCAGGCAGGACAGAAGATGATCAGGGGTGGACAGACTGATGTTACATTTCCTACAAATGGGGAAGACCTTATTGCCCTGATCAAATTTAAGGCATTTCAAGTGATCACTTAAGAGTCTAGACAAAGCAGTCTGCTAGACAGGATTGCCCGCAAAAGCAATAACTCCAATCAGCGGCTTGCTACAATACCAGTCATTCGCTGAAGGAGAACGCCCAGAAGTGGCGGTTGCAGATTTTACTCTTGGATCTCCTTCCTCTGTGCAAGATCGATCAAAAAATTCAAAGTCAAAATAATGAAATGGACTGCTTTGTGATATTCTAGAATCAAACACCAAACCGCACAAAACGTACTTCTGTCAAAAGAATCAATATTGTTGTTATCATTTCTAAATTATAGTACTCACTCAAGCCACGAGTATTATACATTGGAAATACCACTTTATGTAAATTCTGACTTACTCTCACGAAATCGCATTGCTGGAAAGATATAGACGTCTTATACAATGCGTTCTTTTAATCACAACATATTGTCTAATCGTGCCTATGTCATACTGTCATTCCTAAAATAAATGAATGCATAGCAGATCAAATGATTGTAACTCAGAAATGCCAGTTAAGTTTACTAAGATATGTGGAGATACTAAAATCTTATTACAACCGATAAATCAGTTGGAGTTAAATATTAAGTCATAAATAAAAAATCACATATAAAAACTCTTTGACAGATTCCGATTTTCTCGAATATCTTAATTGTGGCGGAACTGTTACCGATGTTTTGTACGGAGAACATTGATCAAAATTTTCTCTAGAGATTTTCGTGTCGTGTCCAGCACTCACGCATGACTATTGATTTTACGAAAATATTCAAAAGGTTCTACGAAACAGACTTGGAAATTATATGGTTTAGCACAGTGCTTTTTCACATTTAATTGGTCCCTGATCCATATATAAAAATATGATGTGGGCAGCACATAACTTTCCTTATATAATGCAATGAATTTACTATTTTTACAGTAAAAAATATTATGTTTATAGTAGACTAGCAGCATACCCCTTTCTTCGTACGGAGTATATAATATAAACAAACTTATAATTCGCAATCATGTGAAAATTCTGTTAAAATATTAAATTTATTGCTCTTAAAGAGAAGTTTAAGAATATCCGTTCTCACTATGAAACATTATCTTCACGGGCAGATCTGAAGAATAACACATTCTGGCCCCTTTTGTAAGAAAAATTACAAAAAAATAAGGAATTGAATCAATATATGCAAAATGAAAGCAAAAATTGTATAGGATCCGTACTACTTATATACGCGAATATTAGAAGATATAACCTCTATTAGTACATTACAAAAGGTTCTACGAAACAGACTTGGGAATTATATGGTTTAGCACAGTGCTTTTTCATATTTAATTGGTCCCTGATCCATATATAAAAATATGATGTGGGCAGCACATAACTTTCCTTATATAATGCAATGAATTTACTATTTTTACAGTAAAAAATATTATGCTTATAGTAGACTAGCAGCATACCTCTTTCTTCGTACGGAGTATATAATATAAACAAACTTATAATTCGTAATCATGTGCAAATTCTGTTAAAATATTAAATTTATTGCTCTTAAAGAGAAGTTTAAGAATATCCGTTCTCACTATGAAACATTATCTTCACGGGCAGATCTGAAGAATAACACATTCTGGCCCCTTTTGTAAGAAAAATTACAAAAAAATAAGGAATTGAATCAATATATGCAAAATGAAAGCAAAAAATGTATAGGATCCGTACTACTTATATACGCGAATATTAGAAGATATAACCTCTATTAGTTCACTGGAAGATTACCCGTATTATAATGTGAGTCTCAAAAATCTTTGCCAAAATAAAAGAGATGACGTAATAAATTGAAAATATCAATACTCCCCGTAATCTTTATACCAGAAGGTCGTAATTGATTCCAATATATGCCAATATATATCAAAACATATGCCAATATACCTGTACTACTTATATTCTCGTAGATTAGAAGATTTGCCCGTGTATTTGTAGAAGATTACTCGTACAACGTACAATATATGAGTTTAAACAATTTTTGTCATAATAAAACAATTGCATAATAACTTGAAAATATCAATAATCCCTGAATCAATAATAATAACGTTTAAATCTGAAGACCGTAATTGATATTATCTAGTCAAAAATACTATAAGAAAAATCAAATCATTCTTTTCTAAAAATATTTTTTTATATCCATTTATTTATTATTCAAATCGAAAAAATAATAATTAAAATTAACAGACAGATTTAATTTAATTGCGCTTCTGAGCAACATGATATAAGATAGAATCTTCCTCATAAACTGCGACATTAAATAACCATTTTGATTTCTTTATACTTTTGTTCAGTAAAAGCTTGTGAAAATAAACCATGCAGATAGATTTCTCATTTGAATCATGTTTCAAACAATTCATGTTTTCAGAAAGTGAGTATATAGCGCAAAAATTAACCCACCAAACTTAATTATGAAGTTTTAATTCACTGTCAAACAATTTTCAAGCTTTTCGTTTGGATAAACCACGGAGTTAGAGAGTAGAACTCCTAGGAAAAAGTTTCGTTTTTCATTAATATCTCGACAACTCCTGGTCTTAGATACTCGAAACTTGGGCTAAATTTATGGGGGCTATTTTGAGGCTATCCACAAAATTTCATCAAATTCGGTTCAGCTGTTCTCCCGTGATGATGAGACAAATGAAAATTTGTTTTTTTACTAAAATTTCGAGAACCACTGATCGTAGAAACTCGATTCATGGACTAAATTTTAAGTGGTACTATTTCCAGGCTACGCACAAAATTTCATGAAATTCTGTTCAGCCGTTCTCCCGTGATGACGGGACAAACAGACAGACAGACAGACAGACATATTTTAAATTTTATTTATATAGATACTTATATTCTTTCCAAGATATTGAATTTTCGTCAATGAGTCGTTATTTTCATTGATTTAGCGTCATTTTTATCCATTGGGTGAAATTTTAGACAATTTGGTTGCGCTTAAAAATCGCCAAGTTGGCGACATTCTGCCACATTCGTCGCCAAAATCTGGCCAAGCGGTATGGACGGAGAAATATGTTATCCTTGCAGCAGATGTATGACTATTGGCGTTCAAATACAAAAGTATTACTCAAAGTAACATTTCTCATGAATGGAATGAGCTAGATCCACGATAATGATGTCACCAAATTTATCGCATGAAATTACATATGAAAAATGAACATGTTTTTCAAGAGTTAATATTTCTTTTTAATATATGAGATTTTTGATAAATTTATCTGACAAATGTGCAATATCTCGAGAACGGTTTTTGCTGGCGTTCTAAAATTTATGTGAATCATTTTCTAAGTAAAAATAACAAGTAATGTCCATTTGCGTAACTTTATTAAAGGTTTAGATTTTTTGATCATTTTCTTCAAAATTTCACTCGACAATTTAGGGGGGTTCTGAACATTCGAATATATTTAAAAACAATGGGCTTCCAGTATTCATGCATTGAAATTTGTGTACCAAATTTTATTCGAATCGCTTCATTCGTTATTGAGATATCGTCTGCACACACACTCACAGACATCATCTTAAAAATGTTCGATTCGTGACGAGGGATGCTTGAAACGGGCTCTCCTGTCGAAAACGCGAATTCGAATTTTCGACCCCGTCACAATACTTCCCGTATACGTTATACTATGTATATAATAAAAGTAAAACTTACAGAGTCAATTTTCTCACCACGCAATCAGTATTATATGATGGTGGAACTTTTCATTACTTTCCATCACCTCAAAACATTTCCCCTGAACAATTTTCAATATTAAAGTCTTAAAAATATTTTTAAATGATTGTTCAATAACATATAATTAAAATGAGTACTTCAGAAAATTGCTATCTACTACAGGGAAGTATTTTCATAGAAAAATGCAAGCAGATATAATATTCCAATATAAATTACAGAACATCAGCTACTTCACGTTTTTGAGATAAAATAGAAAAAAAAAATCACGATAAAAATGTCACTGTTATTAAATGAGTGAACGTTTTATAAATATTTTTATTCCGGAATGAATAGGCACCATTATTTGTAGAATATCACAAGCCGTTCGCAAGGTCTTTCTTTTAATACTCAGGCCGTCCAGCTCAACAAAACAGTGTACTGCAGTTATAAGGGTCTGGCGGATTTTTCTCCAAGTATTGAACATTTTATTTCTTAGTACATGGGACTCTATATTTATTGACCACGTTGAGTAAATTGATTGCAATTTTTCGACGCTCATGTATTTTCGGAAAGCTCAAACCAGGGGATCCCCTTCAATTTTTTAAATAGTTTTTGTTTTCGAAAATCAAAAGCAAACGTATAAAAACAAAATTATATTAAACTTTGATTAACCATTTCATATATAATTTTTTCTAAACCAGGGTGCTTACGGGAGCTTGAAAGTTAGGAAAGTACTTGCATTTTAGATTAGCATTTTCAAGGCTTTGAAAGTACTTGAAAATTGCCATTTTCTTGGATAAGTCCTTGAAAGTGCTTGAAAAAGACAGGATTGAAAGTGTTCTGCAGATGCACAGCATTGTGTTTTTTCTAATAATTTCTCCTTTCTCTGGAAATTTCCCTATTAGTTACTCTGTAGCTGAAATTGTCCTAAGCAGCATTGTTTTTACCTCAAAATTTCCCCAACGGCTTCAATATTAAACAATGATGTTAATTTGCTATGATTTGTCCTATCAGAAACGCTTACAACTTCATAATATGGAAGAAATGATGTCCTTCAAAAATAATTGCTTGGTACTTGAAATTCCTTGTAATGTGCTTGAAATTTCTTTAAGGAAAGTGTACTAATCCTGTTAAACAAGTATAGCGGCAATTACAGCTAATAATGATATTTAGCGTTGACATTTAAATTTGTGAGCCCACGTTTTGGAACTCAAATTACAAAAATCTAAAAAAATTTAAATAACTCCATTATTATCAAATGTAAGTAATTTGCAATAATTGCAAGTATTTTAACCAAGCATAAATTGTTTACTTTATACCATTAGTACTTCTGTAGATATCAGAAATCTTATTTTTCTACAGGAAGTGCGAAATAATCTATCTAATTTCATAAAATGTGGCATAATTATGCCAATCAGTAACAGCAATATGATTATTGATTTTTAGCGAAATCTATTAATATGAAAGTTCCAAATTTCTATTGCTTTTACCTCAAAATTGAAATTAATTAATTTAGTCACACCTTTGGCACAATGCATGTTTTTACTTGGCAATATTGAATGACAAAATTATTTAAAATGATGTAACAATTGGCATGGTTTTTAAATCAATAGATCACTTGATGCCAGTCTGCTTGTGCGTATATTTAAAGGCGTATTCTTTTGAATCGTGGGTGTACACTAAGAGTACAAGACTCTTATTTCAAAAAACCACGGCTACTATTTTCGAAACATTGATGCATGCCACAGTTCAATGTAACTCATATAGCATCACCGACATTCCACAACTGAGTGATGACTCTTTTTATATACTTTCTGTAGAACCGTCTAGAAATATCTCGTATATCGAAGAATATTCGTCATTTCGAGATAGTTCTTGGACTTTCCAAAAGTAGCCAAATCTGGCAATATCTTTGAACGCCAATATATGACAACCCTAGATTTGCATCGTAGGAAATGTCTGTTTTGATGTTTCCTTCGTCTGGCTTTCTCTCCAGTAAGACTCCAGTGAGGATATTTAACATGTTTGTTACAATATGAACTATTAAGTACTATTAAGGACTAGTTCTTGATATGATTAAAATAGTAACTATTATTTTTAAAGAATTACAAATGATAAGCAAATAAAAGTTACTCATATATAAAACGCGAGGATTTCACACGGATGACCCGAGTTCGATTCCCACCTCTGCCCAAACTGTCACCGTGTACTCGCGGAATATGGACATGTTAAATATGTGGAGTCCTTTCCAGAGGTCGTTGGTACGGGAAGAATATTACGATCCCTATGGATGCCGCCCCCAATGGGTTCAGATATAAATTGGGTGGCATTGTCCTGGACGTCCAAACAGATACCTTACATCTTCGAGTCGGTCGCGGGCGACTGTATCGAATAATAAAGCCTTTTAAACCAATTGTTTTTTATTTTACCTGACACGAGATTCTACGCCGATCTCTGCCATCCGAAGAATAATAGATATCAACCTACTATCAATAATTGCGAAAGATGTCAGACAGTTTTGTGATAAATTCGTCTCAGTTATATGGTAGACATGTGTTGAAAAGTATGCGTTATGTTACACAAAGTGCTGGAAAAAGTTGATAAGACTTTATTGCCTTAAATATTGAACCCAGATTTCAAGTGTCAAGTTTCTTAAAATATGGTGCAGATTTTTTTTTAAACTGTCTCAACTTTATGGATGGTACTTTTGAAAAAAAAAATATAATCAGAATATAAATTTTATACATCTCATAAAGCAAAAATTCCATTTAGAAAATATTCCACACGCCTCTATTAGCGAGATACTAAAAGTTTGCAATTCTAAAACTAGAATTTCACGAATATTTTAAAAAACGGATTTGCTTGCAAAGATTATTTTATTATGATTATTACAGACTCACATTGTAAATTTTGGAGAACAAATGAAGATACCAGCACTAAAATCGAAAGTTGTTGCTCATTTAATTATACACCTAAAAATTTAATTATACACCTAAAATATATTATTTAAATATATTATTTATAATTATTTAAATTATACACCTAAAAATATGAAAAAAAACTTGAGGGACAGTGCAGGAGGTACGTACGCGATATAGAATATGTCTAGTGATACGGGTACATTAAAAAAAAGAAGAATTTACATTAAAATTAAATTTATTTCAACAAATTGCGAACAGTAGTTTAGGAAAGAAGAAATGAGTTACAAAATAGCAAACATTTAGCATGTAGGTATCTTACAAACTTTAAATCTAAAATCGGATCAGCTGATATTGTTGGTGTAGTCTGCAAGTCGCTCATACAGGGGGAGGACTATTTTGGAGCTGCCAGGAACACTAATATTTTCCGTTTTGGTGGCTGGACAAAACACGACGTGTTCACAAAATATGAGAAAAACGCATGAAGAGTGGCCCGTGATAAATATTTATAGGGGGAGGGGGTCCACGATTTCCATGGGCAGACCTGTAGTATGTATCAAGTCCACAACAAAATGTCTCTTCGTGATATCTAGAAAAATTTTGTTTTCGTATTTGGTCATGTCGAAATTGAAGTCGCCTGTAACTATCATTGATATTGTAGAATAGTCAGTCTTGGACACCGACATCTACATATTCACTCAGCAATGATGAGTGGTCCAATTTTTGTGTTCATTGTTTTACCTTCTTTCTTTCTGCACCAGAATTGTATTTTGAATATTTTATTTGAAAATGTTTCGAAATTTTGAAAGGAAGTCCACATTTTGCCCTTGTCTCCAAATTTTCATTATATTACAGTTGCTCGTTTACTGTGTTTGCACCTCTATTTTGCATGTCAGCCATTAATAAATCGCTGGAATGATCTATTACATGTGTAGCTTGTCTAGTTGTTGAGTTACGCCTGCTAAAAAGACGTGGCACGTGGTGTTTTATCTTATCTCACTTTCGGCCGTAATCCTCTCTCGATTCCTCCACCCCTAATATCACTACGGTTACCTTACACCTTTCTGGTAGGTCGGACGGTCTGGGTCTCAACAACAGCCCCTAATAGCACGCATTTATCCTCGGCCTAACACTTAATGCCACTGCCCCCTCCGACTATTTCACTATACTCTTTCAATATCTCAACCTTTAACGGCATACCCAATTGGCTGACATTGCCGTCTGATTTTTAACATAAAATACACATTTTATTAAGAACGATAAAATATGTATTTTATGTTAAAAATCAAAGAGTAACTGCTAGCTGTTTTATTTTTTTATTCATACTTTTCTTATTTCCTGTATCGTGCTTTGATAATGTTAAAGTAATTTGAGTGCATGCTATTTGAATAATGCGGCTAATGTAGCATTCCAAAATTGCCTGATTGTTTACCTAATTTGTGGTTTCCAAAAATATTTTTATTAATTATTGACGCTTGTTTAGTTATATTCTATTAACTGATTCTAATGTTTCGTGTTTTGATGAAAGTAGCACATTTAAGCTCCGAAATACCTTATTTACTTCATTTTGTTATTTACAAGATATTTGTGTATATTTTAAATATGTGCTCCTAATTTTTATATCTTATGCTTTTATAATTTTTCACTCCTTATTAGATGTTATTTTGCAATTTTTCTCTTTTTATATCGGTTTGTCTATTTCTTCCACCCTCTAATTATTCTCCATTTCCATATTTTGCTAATAACTTAATAGCTTTAATTATTTCCCTCTGTGTTTTATTTTACATCTCATAACACCGCGATCGTTTCCATTTTTTTGCATTTGACGTAATGGGTGGGCTAGGCTGCTTTATCGGTATAAGTAATATTTATGGTCGGAGTCTCGATTTCAATATATATTATCCCATTACAAAATCTTGCTCTGTTCCATATCTATCAATTCGTGTTTTGTTTGCCTACCAACTTGCAGTTCTTCCTTACGGTTGTTAAGAGAAGACACTGTTTGGTGGCCTGAAGAAGAGGGCTATAAAATGACCCCGAAACCATTGCAGTCACCTAATTTCATATATATACTTTCTTTAAGAATATATTGATAATTCATTATTATATCACAAATATATATCGAGTGGTCTGTAAACGTTGAAGTGGCAGTGCAAAAATAATAGTGGGGAGATGTTTTAAATTTTGAAAAGTTAAGACAGATGCAAACATTTCGTTCTAAGGCAATTTTACCAGAAATTCTCAAAAGAGTTTATAAGGGCCTTCAAAACAATTGTAATCACCTAATTTTCACATACCTGCTTTTTCAAGGGAGTATTGAAAGTTTTATTCTGTATCAAAGGTTAGACGATGAATAATGGAAAGATAATGCCATATAAGGCAGAAGTTCTTTGAAATTCAACTACCCCACTATTCTTCTTGCAATGTCAATGCACCACCCCCACCTTACAGACCGTCTGATTTACATTTCTGATATGGTAATAACTCATCACTCCTACTATTATTACTGGACTTGTATTTTATATTACTTCATATACGTGTCCCTATATACACATGTCTCTATTTCATGTGCATGTCCAGGCATGTCTATGTAGCAAAGCACTGGACAGTAGATACCAATATGAAAACAGAACGTCATAGTAACATATTTTATTTTCTACTTAATGGCAAGCATTTGAAAAATTACTGGAGCTCAGCTCGACGTTCTCATATCAGAATCCAATTTTAGTTTTTTTTTATTATTATTATTTTGGTTTTTCAAATTTAACATGCTTTTTTTTAAAATTGGTATCGTGGCTCCAAATGATTGCAACTATAGCACGCTAATCTTCACTTTAAAGGCCTTGAAAAAATCGTTCGATTGATACCATACTTGAGAATGTACACCCCGAGGAGGGAGTTAACGACGTTACGAACAAAAAAATCTGATGTGAGCAGCACATGACTTTCCTCATATAGTTCAATGAATTTACTACTTTTACAGTAAAAAAATATATTACTTTTATAGTAGTTATTTATATTCTTTCCAAGATATTGAATTTTCGTCAATGAGTCGTCATTTTCCATGTCTACAGCATCAATGACTCGTCATTGATATAGTGTCATTTTTACTCATTTGGCGAGTTTTTCGTTAATTTAGCAAGATATAAAAAAATCGTCAAATTAGCGACATTCCACCAAATTTGTCGCCAAAATCTCACTAAGCGTTAAGGACGAAGAAATAAGTTATTCTTACAGCAGATAAATTACTATTGGCATTCAAATACAAAAGTATTACTCAAAGTATCTGTTTTCATGAATGGAACGAGCTAGATTCACGAGAATGATGTCACTAAATTTATCGCATGGTATTACATATGAAAAGTCAATATGTTTTTCAATAGGAAATAATTTTTTTTATTTTATATGACTTTTTGACAATTTTTTTGAAAAATGTGCAATATCTCGAGAACGGTTCAGGTTAGCGTTATAAAATTTATGTCAATCGTTTTCTAATGATAAACTACATAAGAAATGTCTATTTGCGTAACTTTATTAGCGATTTTGATTTTTTGACGATTTTTTGCAAAATTTCACTTGAAAATTTAGGGGGTTCTGAAAATTCGATTGCGTATGAAAACAATAGGCTTCCAGTGTTTACGGATTGTGATTTTTGTACCAAACTTCGTTCGAATCGGTCCATTCGTTCGTCAGTTATCGTCTCCACAAACTCACTGAAACACACACATACTTTCACACACACACACATACTTTCACACACACACACAAAGACATCACTTCAAAAATGTTTGATTCGTGATCAGGGATGCTTGTAACGTGCTCTCCCGTCGAAACCTCGAATTCGAATTTTCGACCCCGTCACAATACTTTCCTTATACATTATGTATATAGGGAAAGTAAAAATTGTATCGGTTCCATTTTTTACAAAAATGATTAAACCAGTCTTTTGATCATTGAGCTATGAATACATTATTTTTTGCATGATTCTGTCAAATTTTGTTCTATGCCGCCATGTTAAAAAATATAGAATTTTGAACAAATGTCGAATTTTTTTTTCGAATTTAACAAAATTCTATCTAATTCTAAATTTTTTTGATAGCAAAGCCTGATATATAGTTTCGTGAAAATCCATTAATATTTGTGGCTTCTATTTTGTACACAAGAAATAGACCACAAACTTCAAACAGACATCACTCCAAAAATAGTCAAAACACGTTAAGGAGGTCTTAAAGCATATATTGGCATCAAAACTCGAATTCTAAAATTTTAGTTAAAACAATACTTTCTCTATACTATATTTCATAGTATGAGAAAGTAAAAATACATTTTAAATGAAACATATAAAGCTCTAAATACTTGAGTAAACAACAGTCGCTAAAAGCATAAAATACTTTCTTTCCACAGAAAAAAAATACAAAGTATCAAAGTTTTTGAAAATAGAATCACTATGTACATCATAATTTTTAAAAAGTTAGGATTGATGTAAACAATTAGTTCTAAAGCAATTTTATCAGAAGCTATTTATAATTTTCTCATCGAATAAATGAGACTAACATGATTACTGTATGTGTTGTAATAGTGAAATTATAATATCAATTGTACAAGTAAACTGCATTTGAAACGTTTGTAATCAATTTTGTGGACCCAAGCTTCTATTTTCTTTACATGTAAGAAATAAATTTTAGTTTTAACGAGCATTTAAAAAAAAACAAGTAAATACATTTCTTTATTTCACTTCAAATACTTTTGTAAATAAAACAAATACACAATACATTGAAACACGTTAAGAGAAGTAAAATACAAAATACAGAGTACGTATTTGAGTTTCTCTATCTAGCTTAATTGGATATCAGAACGAACATTTAATTGCAAACACTATTAAAATCTGAAAAAGTTTCACATAATTGAAGAAATGCGTACTGTCTAAATATCCAACTTCGAATTCTAGTACGTCATTATGAAATAAGAGTTAAAACAAAGTGACTTTTCTTTATAACTAAACTTATAATGATTCATGTAATAAGTTCTTCTCCAACAATGACCTTATTTAAACAATTCCGCTCCTTCCAATTCATATTGAAAGGAAGATTTTTTCATCATTTTCTCGTGTCATATAAAAAAATTATGTCGTTCCGCTTCAACGATCTGACATTGTCCCAAAGAACAGTTTAGCGACCCCTGGTGGCCAATTGGGATAATAGAGATAGTTGAAATCGATCACGGACGTTAAAAGTAATTTGTCTCTCTCCTGTAAAGATATATCGAATCTTTAATAGAAGGTCGAAGGAAGCATATTTCCCCAGAAAAAATGCCGAAGAATATATAGATGCAAAAATATGGTTTCATTGCATTTTCTGTTGAAAATGTATCTATTTTACAAGTATGTACATGTTTATAATTCACATTTAAACATAACCCAGTTCTTTGTTATCAAATATCATTATAATCCAGTTTGAAATTTTTATTAAGTGACGTACTTGTGGAACTATAGTGCAAGCTTACATTCGAACAAGTTTACTTTTAAGTACACTTTAAAAAAAATCCTTCTAACATTTTTCTCTTAAAAGCTTAATATTTCTATTTGTGACATAATATTTATAATTTATGGAAGATGGCAACATATCATTTATGATAATATGCTATAAACATTTAGAATAGCATTTTTACTGCTTCGATTAGCATAGATTGATTGGTTATACGTATTTTATCGCTTATCAGCACCATATAGGAAATACTCTGGCTGAATGAAAATTTGCTGTATGATGAGGTTTAGAAAACCTCTATGGCATCCTTTTTTTAAGAAAACTTAGGACGGAAAGACAACACAATATTTGTTTTAATACTTTTGTACATTATAAGGCATATATAATAAAATGTGTGACGCCATCTAAGATCAGGGAATTGATATACTTTTTAATACTAACTTTGCCGCCTTATTGGCTTTTGTTATATATGATTGGAATCTCTATTTTAATATCTGTTACGATGTGACAAATTTTCGCTTTGGTTCTTTTATTACTATATATTCGATTACTACTTATGCCTGACACCTGACACCTTGTGGTTCTTTTTATGCTGTTACTAAGAAAATAGACTGTTTCTGAACCGAGAAGGAGAGCTTAAAAGATCCTAGAAGCTGCATTTAGCCACCTATTTTCCTATGCCTGCTTTCTTCAAGGAATTATTAGAAAGTTATAATGCAGCAGTTTGATTTATTGTAAAGTAATATATCTTTTCGAACTTTATTGCGGCAATTACATTTTTATAAAATTATCCCAGAATTGGGGCGTTATGGAACATGGAAATATATTTAATGATCTGGGCGTTATGGAACTTATGATTGCATGACTTATGTAGAGTAATTAAAAGTGTTTTTGAAGTCAGTTTTCCGCACTAGCCAACATCATAAATTGGGTTAATTTTATCCACCAAAATTTCGCTTTCATTATATATTTTTGGAATTATTCAAAAGTTCGATTCACACGTGCAGGATAATTTTTTTTTGGAATATTTTGATAAAAAAATTTGAACGATAAATGTTGCTCATAAACGATATTTACCTCACTATCCGAAATCTAAAAAAAAATATGTTTTTGGCCTAAATGCCATTTATAATAATATGATAAAATATAAAATTGCACATTATATTTTTTTCAAACATTTCATTTCACAGTAAAGTATGTTTTCTTAATATCACTCAAATACCTTATCTTACCCTACGTGAAGGGAATGTGAAGGTTTTGAAATTTTAACGTGGAGTTCTTCTAGATCTGCATGTTTTAAATATCACTGAGCACGACTATATATATTTAATGATATCTATGTGACTGTATAAGTGTCTATGGAAACGATATATCTTTATTCCTTTGAGTATTTCCATATTTTACGATTATTGGAATCCTTTAACGGAATGGTTCTATTCATTTCTAGATTTATCAAACTAAATGCATACCCATGTTACATAATTGAAAATAAATCACAAATAAAGACTAACTATATAACATATAGTGTTACTCGCAATTTTAAATGTATGTATTTGTATACTTAAATATTTTAATCAAACGTAGAAATAATACCACAGCTTGATATTAGAAGTGAGAGTATATTCCACAATGATAATCGTTGCAATCGTGCTGAAATCCTAGCTTTTGGAATATCCTCTAATTGTTGAGTTCTATAAGATTTGTCATTTCGGCTTCATGAAGACTAAGCTCAATCTAAATAAATAAAATTGAAAACATGTCTGTTTATTTATGCGTTTATTTGTTATGCATATTTGTGTGTTTGTCTCAACATCACGGGAGACCAGCTGCATTGAATTAGATTAAATTTGGGGGATAGACTAGGAATAGCCCCACTTAAAATTTATCATATGTTCAGAGTTTCTAGGACTAGGGCTTGTCTAGATATTAATTAAAAATCACAATTGATCCATAGCATTATGCAGACGATATTTTATATTTTTCCACCAATTTATTTGACGAAAATTATATCACGTCGCTTAGCAACGGATTTAAATCCGATTTTTATTAATTTTTTTCCAATTTAAATAATAAAGATACATATATATATATATATATATATATATAATAAATTTCATAGATATAGTATTTTGGACTGGATATCAATTGCGGTCTTCAGGTTTAAACGTTATTATTATTGACATATATTTGGATTATTATTATTTTAACAGATATTTTAGAAACTCATGTATTGTAGTACGGATAATCTTTTCCGGGGTCATTGATATTTTCAATTTATTAGGTAATCTCTTTTATTTTACCAAAGATTTTTGAAATTCGCATTGCAATACTGTAATCTTCTAAACCACGGGCAAATTTTCTAATCGACGGCAATATAATTAGTACGGCTATATCTTTCCATAGAATTTTAGCTTTTTCATTTTGGCTTATATTAGAATTAATTACGGCCTTCAGATTTAAATAATCCGGGAATATTGATATTTTAAATTTATTAAGTCATCTGTTTTACTTTGGCAAAGATTTTAGAAACTCATTTCTTGTAGTTAGTGTAATCTTCTAATAAATATACGGGTATATTTTTTAATATACGCGAATATATGTAGAGCATTTGAAGAGACAGCGTGTTTCGCTACCAAACGCTTCACCAGCTATATTTTTGGGGTGTGTACTGCAGGCGGCAACGAGGCATTATGTTTTCCAGAAATCCTGGTCCCGATTGTAAATCAACTTACAAAAAATAGGACATTTTTTCAATATTCGCAAAAATGAAGACCATAAAATTGTAGGAGAAGATATGTCCGTACCATTTTTCCCTGTTTCAACAATCGGTTAATAACGAAAGAAAATATATAAATGTTTACGAATATTTGTAAAATAAAATGGAGAGCTTACGAAATTAAAAATATCAATAATAGTTAAAATTTTCACGTTCTAGTGGCTTAGAATATTTAACTGCTTAAAATTTTACTTTCATACATAGATAGATACATATTTCACTCGTTTTAAGAGTTTTTATAATGTATTTTTAAAATTGAATACGTTATCTACCGGAAATGTTTTTAAACACTGAATTCGCGGTATGGAAAAAGGAAACGTTTATGACATTGTAGTTATACATTGTAGTAATAAAGAATGTGTAGCGATAATAATTCATCAATTCTGGTTGACTGAAAAACAAAAAATCCTGAAAACTGTAGTGTCCTGAAGTTGTGATATATTAAGAAGTGTATGTTTCACTTTACAATAAAAAGAGACAGGCAAATGCGTTGAGGTTGCGGTTAAAAATGCTTTCTTGCATCGAAATACGATCTAATTGTATGACAGAAAGCGCTGTAACATATCGCTCCCCTCCATAGACGTAAAATATTATACAGGGTGTCCCAAAAAGATTGAAACGCGCTTTAATTCTTTACCTGTTGGAGATAGGTGGACTATGTAAATTGCAAAAAGGTTGAAAGTAAGATGGGACACAAGACTACGTTAATGAAATAGTCCTCCCATTAATTTTCGTTACACTTTTTACATTTTTATACGATCGCCTTAGACAAATTCGGTCAATCAGAATTTTTTTATTTTTAATGCAACAAGATCATTAAGAAAACCGCATATCTGTATCTTCTGAATCAACTGATTTATGATAAAAGAAATATGACTTATGCCACTTTCCGTACCATGTGAAAGGCCTTTTTATCAGTGAAAATAGGAATCATAAGCAAATTGACGATGAAAATTGTTTAGATCAAAAATACGTTAATATGTGTCAAGAAATTTTATCACAAATGAATCTAAATAAAGCATTACACAGACAGAGATCACGTAAAGCAGTGGTACTCGCTACGCGGTTGGGTATCCTATGTATTATCATCTAATTTTATCCTTTTTGTGATATGTCACAAATTTACATTTCTAATTTGATATATGGTTCCCATTCACAATGTTCAATTTTGAATTAAATATAACTGGCTCAATTTTAAAGATACAGATATCCGGTTTTTTTTCAGTGATCTTGTTTCATTAAAAATAAAATTTTAAATTCTGATTGACCAAATTTGTCTCAGGGTGTCGTATAAAAATTTAAAAAGTGTAACTTTTTGAAACTTAATGGTAGGACTATTTCATTAATGTAGTCTTATTTCCTACCTTATTTTCAACATTTTTGCAATTTTCATTGCCCACTTATCTCCAACAGGTAAATAATTAAAGAACGTTTCAATCTTTTTGGGATACCCTGTATATGTCAACTGTCGTTTTCTCGTGGGGTCGAACTCTGCTCCCGGAAGAGGAGTTGTAATTGCCGAGTACTTTGAAAGTGATATATCTTCCTAATTCTCAGCTGTTTCGAACATCACTGAAATGCTTGCGGTACCTCGTCTAACACTTTCGACTTTAACAAGGATGCGGTTAGAAATGTTTTCTTGCATCGAGGAATGGACTACTTTGATGATAGAAACCACGGTATCCCGCTAGTTTCTTTCAACTGGGGTCGAAATTTCTTGCCGGATGACAGGCAGGACGTGCCTAGTACTCGTATTTATTAAATCCAGAGTTGCAATTGCCTACAATTAAAAGCCTAAAGTCATGGCCAATTGCATTTTCATCACTTGTTTATCGCCGTACGCTGCGCTAACTGTTTTTAATAAGATATATTACAGGCTACATGATTTACATAATTATGACGGTCTTTAAGCATTTCTACGTCCTTAAACACACATTATATTTTCACTTCACGTGTTGCACATGAATTGAAAATGTGTATCATAAATGCATATTTTTATATTTTTCTGGATATTAAATAAACAACCATTTCAGAAAAATTTACCTTATTTCCGAAGTTATTTCTTTAATGATGTAGTTTCATTAATAATTCATATATAACAATATTAACGTGGGTATTAAGTAAGCAAAATACTGTACTAACCTTTTTGTACTTGACTTTTATATTTTCCTTGCAATTATTGGTAGTTGTTAATTACACATAATTATTTATCGTTACATAGCGTTTTTTAGCCACTGTAACTTGTAATTATGTTTTGAATTGTTTTTCGTTAATGGTATGTACAGCCCAAAAAAATCTAGAAAAATAGATGAATATACATCAATATTTATATAAGAGTATTTTTGCAATGTATCCTCTTAAATCGTGGGTATATTGACAGAATACATTGTGAATCAAAATTTTTGTATAACTAGCACTTTCATTGTAAAGGGCTAAACGGCAAAAACAGGAACAATAAACAGTGAATAGCTATATTGAACAGGATCACTGAATAATTGGTGCAATAAAACAGCAATTAAATGCTTAACTAACTCACAAAATAGCCAATACTATTCCCAAAACACTGACGTATTTCACAATTCACTTTGATTCGTATTAGATCTACTCTCTCCAACTGAACGATGCCTGTCTTAAATACTCTCCAAAGAAGCTTCCAGAAAGTACTCGTATTTTTGAAACCAATTTATATTTCGAGAAAGTTCAAGTGGATACAAAAACTCACCAAAGTCGCCAAATATGGCAACAATGCCCCGTAAAGTGCGTTAACCATTCTTCCCGTAATAGCAATGATTGCTTATAAAATTTGCTTCTTCTTGGAGTCAAATAGCCGTGAAGGCATTTGTACATGTACGTAACGCTACACCCTCCTCACTTCCCGGGTTGTATCAACCACCAGAAGAAGCGTTTATGAACTTTATTGAGCGTCTTGCTGCCAAAATATCCTTCAGTGGAGCTATCATGTTACAGTCAACCCTCCTATAACGCGGAACTCTCATAATGAGGTTTCCATATAACACGGAGCAAATATTGCGACAGACCACTGACACTGTACTCATTAAACGCGGTTTCCATATAACGCGGTGGTCTTATGAGACAGTTACTCTATAATACAACTCAATTAGCTTAAGCAGTCTCCCTATAGCATGCATTTTTCTATTACACTTTTATGTTTGAAATTAACGGGACATTCCCCTGTTTTTCATCCATGTACATGACAATTTTTTAATTTCAGTTATCAAGGAAATCCCCTGTAAAAAATTAATACATTCACCTCAAATGCAATGGTAGACGAAAATATGGATGAACAATGAGTTGCAAATTTCAATTTAAAGAATGTGAAAAGGGAACGATTTGGGAAAACAATTAGAAAATTACTTTATCGAAAATGTACCTTCAACAGTGTGAAGTTTAAAAGATAATTACAAAATTGATTACTTCCTTTTAGAGAGATTTTGGTAGAATTACAATAAAACTGCTTGACTGCGAAAATGAAGATATGCAAAGTGAAGAGGGCATTAAAAGAAAAATAATTAGGCAACTAATATTTGACAGTTATGATGAATGTTAATAGAATTTCTGTTGGAAAAAAATTATGGAGTTTATATTTCACATTGTTTTCATAATTTTCTTATATGAAGTCTAAAATAATTAAATATAATAAAAATAAATATAATTCTAAATATGCAAACATATATTTATTCTCAATAAAAATAATTCGAAATATGCAAACACATTTTTATTGCCTTTTGTATCTATAAACTTATATTTCATAACCACATTCATGGTACACTAAACATGGTACACTAAAAATGCAGTTTTATATACCATAGAATGAATCTTTATTTGTTCTGAGATTCACGTAACGAGGTTTCGAAATAACGCGGTACGAATTGTTCTGTTTTGTGATAATTCTGAATTCTAATTACTCGGTCCCCATACAATACGGTATGAGGTTTCCATATAGCACGGCACGAATTAATCTGATTTACACTAATCTGAGTTTCTCATAACGCGGTTTCTATATAACGAGGTACGAATTAATCGCGTTATAGGAGGGTTGAGTGTATATATTTTAGTACGCTGGACAGACTGGAATGGACCAACAACTACCATCTGCCCTTTCCCTCGTCACTCTCCCATTTACGGTTAATAATCTTTTCATCAAATGCAGAAAATACCACATTCAAATTTATAAAAGAATGGCATATTTTATAACTCAATGGATTATATACGAATTTTCAGCATAATAAAACTCGTTTTTTGAGTTTTAGCTGTGGGTTGTAGACACATGCTTGTCATGTAAAAGTTTCTTAAAATTAAATACGAATTTATTTCATGTATTATTCTTTCAAGTAGGCATGCATTTTGATAAAATTAGTGAGTCTAAATTTTTATGCAATCATCCCTTGAGCAAAATAATTCCAATTAGAAAATGTCGCGCTGTGCTGTAACTAACCTAAAGCAACTTATCCGATGCAATTAGTTAAAATAAAGATTTCGATGGTTTGAAAGTGACGCTAGTATGACTAGCTCAACAATTGAGCGTCGTCTGGTCAGTATAAAGATTCATGGTTCGATTCCCTGTTGGAGCAGCATAGTTCTATAAAACTTGGTAGAATGTATGTGAAACCAATTTCCGAAGCTCGAGAAGCTAAATGAACTATGTTGAAGTACCTTGCATAAATTTTGTGTAGTACGGTCATATACACGAGGATAATGTTGATCGAAACTACAGTTTAGAATATATTACCAACCAATGCTAATATTTTAATTGATTCCACCACGCAACTGAGATTTGAACGTGGAACTTATGGATTCGAATACCAGAAACACATATTGAACTCATTAGCTGACTAGTGAATTTTAAATAATTTAAAAAAACCCCACAGAATCCCTCTGAATGGCCTTTATCAAAGCTGAGATTGCTCATCCACGTCAGATAATATCATCCTTGAAAATATTTTGCATTTTCAACGCTCCTTAACATGAAGTAACCGATATCTGAAAGAACACCGGATCAATTTGGAATGTTCGACAATTTTGTGAACCTCAATGGAAAACTAAATCAAAAATGTTGATTTAAATTCCATGAACATTCATTTGTGTCTACATAAGGCTGTAATAACCATGAATGAGGTTAAATCATAACTTTAGGCTTTATTCCGAATGCATCCTAATCCTAAGACCATGCTTCCATTGTAGATAACGGTAGTCATAGCCAGTTTCGTGCTTTATAAATTTTTTCAGCATGATATCTAATACCGTCAATTTGAGAAATTTAATTCGTTTAGCAATTTTAATTTTCAGATACTTTCAATGGCAATTATCAGTATTGCAATTGCAAGTATCTGTACACATTTAATTTGACGTAAGATAGATATTAACATTCCGATTAACTTATGAAATAATTTTAATTTCATCACTATATTAAGTCGAATAATTAACTTTCTGTCATCGAAGATTAAATAACACACTACAGGTCCTATTCAAATGTATTCCACTTGTAGATAAACGTAATATGTCCTGGGATTATTTTTCATGAAAGATTTTAACACTGTTTTATTTCAATACCGGTATTTAAGTCTGTCAAAAACATGGGAACTGGCAACTTTTTAATACGCTTTATCTTGTTTAACGATGTATATCTTTTAAGGTCGGAAAATGTCTTTTTGATTTGGAATTTATTCGAAAATTCAGCCAAAAATTCATCCGAAAATTAATTCGAACTTTAAGCACTGTCCTGCGATCGATTTTTATTATGAAAATATTTATGTCATCTAGAGGACTACTGTAAAGCCTGAAAAGACTGTTCAACCACTCCCCCTAATTTTTTGTTCCCTCGGAATAGAAAATAGAAATTCTTAATCCATTAGAATTTGTGCCGTGGTCGATATTATAATTACGGAAATATTCAGTTTTGTAGGTTACTAGGGTTTGGAGATTCTGAAAGACATTCGTAAAAGTCCGTCTTCGAATGCATCCGGGAAAATCAAAATTATGGCTGTGTTAGAATCTATGTCATGATAGATATATATTATAAGTGTTCAAAGATATATATAGCCTTCCAGGCCATCTGGTGGCTTCTGAAGGATCTGTAAAAAAAGTTAGACATCTATTAAGAAGACTAGAATTTGAGCATCTTAAAGACAGGATAATTAACATTCTGAAAAAAAAAATTAAGCCGCGAATTTTTTTAATAATTTTTATTTTATATAACAATGCATGGTGATTAGCGTCAAAAATAGTTTGTCTACATTGAAATTTAGCCAAGTTCAGTTCTGCTCCTTGGACGAGTTTCAGATTTTGTTGTCCCTGGTGCTGGTGGAGGGTTTTGGAAGTGTTTTTAGAAGCTTTACAACCATCCACTTTGTACAAGCCGGGAGAAAAATAGATAATGTTGCTCCATTAAATTCAGTCAAGTAGTCGATACTGTAAGTGCTCAAGGAAACAACCGAAGGGTTGCTTCTGGGTCAGAAATTAATTGAAATATCATATTCTCCGCTTCGGAAAGATAAAAATTCGACTACGTTAGGTTCTATCCTGTAGTCGATGCTATTAATGTGCAATGGCTTAGACTTCTAGGTTACCAGGTAGCATCTAGATGGTTTTAAAAGACTTTACGAAAAAAAAAATCGTTTTCAACGGTCTCAGGAGATAAGTCAAAATTTCGGCTACGGAAAGTTCTATCTGATAATCGATACTATACGTGTTGTTGTTTTTGAGACCCATACCATCCGACCTACCAGAAAGGTGCAAACTATAAGTGTGCAAAACCCCATTTTTTTACCTATGGACGAGGTAAATTGAAAATCCAGATCCGTTCGATTCCGTCCCGTAGTCGATATTATAAGTGTGCAAAGATTCAGCCTTGTAGGTCAGTAAAGGAACTGACGGAGGGTCTGAAATGACAAAAACACTTTGGACACGTTAGATAATTATATACATATAGTGATATAAGGTGGCTAGAAACAGACTCCCATCATTTTGGAGGAATAACTCGAAAGCATTTACTGATAAAAGAAGGAAATAATAAGTATAATTATTAGGCATTCCATAAGAATAAAACACAATGTGTTCAAAATGTCATCTATTAGCAACTATCACATGGCAGAGTTAGGTAGTAAAATCTGATTGGGCGGCCGGCGACCGCTCTTTTGCAATGTATGGTTTAAAATGGACGCAAATGCTTCAATGATGCTTCTGGCTTTTGGCTAATTTTGTAAACCTTGCCCTATATGTCACCAAGAATAAGAAATCACATGGATTCAAATCTGAGATTATGGAGAAGAATCGATTCTTGTTCGTGTTGAGCGCTGTAATACATAGAAATGGCTCTACTTTTGAGATGGTTATTGTTCCTGTAGAGCGAAACTTTAGGTTAAATTTTAGAATTATTAAATGAACCATAATTGACGTGGTCGTTGACAGTATAGTCGTATAACATTGCATTGTGCCGCTTTAACACCCACCATTATAATCTTTAGTACGAGTTCCTGGAATAAAATATAGTAACATAATACCACACAATTAACTTTACCCATTTTAACTTTAAAATACATATTTATTAAACACCCTATAATCATAATTAGAATACAACATTTATACTGTCCCGTTATTTATGGCATTGCTGACCTCTCGGGTCAGGGCTGCAATATATTGGTGTCTTCCAAACTGGTGTCATTGTTTGACCTGCATATAGATATCATAAATCGACATATACACCTGTCTACGTGAATCCAGGTCTCGTAATTCCATTCAATTCCGAAGAGTTTGAGTACCATTTCTCATTAACCAAGATGTTTACCCTGTTTTTTTAAAGGATTTTTTTTGGTCATCTTGATTCAAAGGGGAGTTGGGGAATTTTGTTTTCTGACGTCCTGTAAATATGAAACAAGAAAGATCAATCATGCGTAAAGTATTGATTTTGAAACACTTTCCAACTTCAATGCGATTTTATTTAAAAAAGTCTAAAATGCAATACATTCCTCGGTAATATTTTAAAACTTATCACAATACTACCTTAATTTATTATATTTGAAAACTTAAACCTTCATTGACGACATTGAAATATAAATTACCTGGTTAAAATATCTCTAAAATGCGATACATTCCACGGTAATATTTTTAAAACTATCATAATACTACGATATTTTATTATACTTGAAAACTTCATCGAAAACAACTGAAATTCATTCAAATGACGTCATAGAAAAAATAACACGCCTGGATCTCTCTATGAAAACAGTATTTCTTTCATAACTTTCTCCCATTCATTTTATTCATCACAATACTATAATAATTTATTTTATTTGAAAATTAAGACCATGGAGCTACAAGTAATTAAACTCTATGCTTAAACCATCATCGAAAAAAATCGTCCTTCTCCTTATAAAATCAATGAATATTTTATTCATATCAGCCATGCAGACTCCATGGGCTAAATGATTTTGTGTTAAAGAAATACAGCAATTCTAATACAACTCATTCTACATATTTTGCTGTTTACATTTTACATAAGTGAAAAATAGGCTTCGTTGTAGAAGTAATCAAATTTGGATAATCATTTAAACTCAAATATATTGTATTTATATTGTTTCAGTATGTAGATGCACATAATTTAAGCAAAAATAAAGTAGTTTTAGGACCGATACAACTCTCAATATGAATTAAAAAGAACTTTAAAAATCACGATTTTGACACAAGATGGGTGCCATATATCATTTTGAAGTGGGTCATGTGATCTTTTCATATCATGGTCAGGTGATCGTTTCATATAAGAGGTGTAATTATTACGAGTAATTATTCGTATTTTAATTTTTATTTAAAAAACTACTGAATATATTTCGTTGATTTTTTTTTACATATTTTATGGAACAATTTGAATTTTATCTAAAATTTTCGAGGCAATTTATGAATTTTAAATCCGCTTAAAAAATGTTTGAAAAATTAGGTCCCATAGGGCTCAATGTATTTCATTTTTTCAACCCGGGTTCAATCCAAAACTAAGTGGGTGATATTATTCATTTATATTCCCATAGGTCCTACAGACCGTCTGAACAACATACTAAATTTTCATTTAGATTAAGTCATTTTTACGGCAGTTATCGTGCTAACGGACAGACAGACAGACAGATAGACAGACAGACAGAATGAGCTAATTCATAAACACTTTTCAGCTTTGTTGTAAAGTGTTAATAAAGGACATGTATCATTTTAAAATATACATAAATTCTTAAAAACAAGTTAGGGGGAACGTTAAATTGAGATGAATTACAGAAAGAGTATCAAGTCAGTATCAAGCAAATATCGTGATTAAGGTTGGAAAGTGAGATATTTAATTACAACGTTGATTGATCACCAAACTCTCAGATGTTCGCTGTGCCAAAAATAGTTCTGCATATTTAAAGGATAAAAAACATAAGAGAATTAAGAAACACGGAAGGACGTGACTTATTTACGTACACCTGTGAAGTTGACAGGTGCTGACGAAGCGTACAGGGTTTTCGAGACTAGCTGAATGTCATCAATGGACGTGCTGCAGGGCTGAACACACAAATGATGTCTCTGTAATTACATTAGTAGTGCAGTTGTAGTGTTTTGTTTTCAAGTTTAATTTCTTTTTAATTTAGGTGATGATGTTTGGTTACATAGCTTCCAAAATCGGCCTTTGTCTTCATTTTCTATATTTTTCCATGATATGCAGATTTATAGTTATTTTCAAAGCAGTTTGGGCAAAATGTTCGAATTTAGTTGATAAAGTGCGACTGACTTTTGTAGATTTTCAAAACGGGTTGTTGTTTTATTTTTTAGAATTTTTCCAATTTTCATAGTTTTTTGTAAACAAGTATTTTTTACAATAATTTGAACAATTTTTCTTTTATTTGACATGAATAACTTCTTTGTGATATCTGATTGAATTTAGAATGTTACGAAAAATGCAAACTATTTGGACGCTTATGTCTCCGAAAATAATACAGAAAAATGTAAACAATTTATATTGGTTTTGTCAGAAATCAGGCATCATTTATTAATATACAAAAATAATTTCAATATTTTGATATTTTAAACTTTTTTTGTTTGGAAAAGAGAAAAGTTATTTTTCGAACAAGTTTTGCCTTCACTTTCTTACTTTCCCTAGAAGTATCTTCTAAACTGTAAAAAATAAATATAAAAAAACGCGACAAAATGTTCAGTCATGAATTAAGTTTTTAGATCGATAATCATTGTACAAAGCTCCTATACTTTTCGAAAAATTTCGTAGCCAATTTGAAGAAGATTTTAAAATTTGCAATGCTTATACTTCGAAAAATTAAAAGAACTACTCATCTAAGCTCAATAAAGTTTAATTATACTTCATTTAAAGCTCTACAAGGATATATAAGTAAATTTTACAATGGGTTCTTAGTTTTGGAAATATAGTGAATATAAGATCCTGTTAAATCTACTTTGCACGAGATCAGAATTGTATAGACTTTAAATTCGCTATTAACTTATACAGATTAAGTTGTTTCAATTAGGTATCTTACTTCAGCTGCCATATTTCCATATTATCGTAACTGAAGCAGAGAGCCAACATGACTGAAGCAGAGAAAGAATGTTGCCAAAAGAGGAGAATAAAAAGAGCTATAAGCCATGGAGGAGGAACAAGTAGAATGTCAAAGTGGAAAATGAAAGTTTAAGAAATGATTAAAAGTACTTGTTCAGTGAGTAAAACTAAGAACATAAGTGTGAAAAAGGTAAAGAGTGTTGATATTAACGAAAGTAAAAGAAATAGATGTATAAAGTTGATATTAAAGAAAGTAGAAGAAAGAGGGGGTAAAGAGTGTTGATATTAACGAAAGAAGAAGAAAGAGTGGTAAAAACCTTGGAGGAAGGAATGGATAGTAGGCTATTGTGAATAAAAATAAATAATAAACATAAAAGTTGAGACACAGTTCAACAAAGAGATTTAAGTCACTTCTTCAGTGAGTAAAACACAGACCATAAAGTGTCCTGTTAATTTAAAAAACAACTAATTGAATTTGAATGAGTCATTTATACCCCCAATAAAAATAACAGATATTATATAATCTAATACAGGTTTTGTTTATCCTTTTATGTTTTACATATTTTTAATTTTTATTTATAAGCTGCCATTTTTACGGCTAGTTCGAGCAACTCTGTAATTTCCTAAACCGATTATTTGCCTTTTTCATTTGATATTTAAATATTACTTAAGTATTACTTAAATAAGCAACTTTGTAATTTCCTAAACCGATTATTTGCCTTTTTAATTTGATATTTAAGTATTACTTAAGTATTATTTAAGTATATTTTAAGTATTATTAAGTATTATTTAAGTATTATTTAAGTATATATATTTACATATTTTTAATTTTTATTTATAAGCTGCCATTTTTACTGCTAGTTTGAGCAACTTTGTAATTTCCTAAACCGATTATTTGCCTTTTTCATTTGATATTTAAGTATTATTTAAGTATTATTTAAGTATATTTTAAGTATTATTAAGTATTATTTAAGTATTATTTAAGTATATATATTTACATATTTTTAATTTTTATTTATAAGCTGCCGTTTTTACTGCTAGTTTGAGCAACTTTGTAATTTCCTAAACCGATTATTTGCCTTTTTCATTTGATATTTAAGTAATACTTAAATAAACCAGCAGTAAAAATGGCAGCTTATAAATAAAAATTAAAAATATGTAAAACATAGAAGGATAAACAAAACCTGTATTAGATTATATAATATCTGTTATTTTTATTGGGGGTATAAATGACTCATTCAAATTCAATTAGTTGTTCTTTAAATTAACAGGACACTTTATGGTCTGTGTTTTACTCACTGAAGAAGTGATTTAAATCTCTTTGTTGAACTGTGTCTCAACTTTTATGTTTATTATTTCTTTTTATTCACAATAGCCTACTATCCATTCCTTCCTCCAAGGTTTTTAACACTCTTTCTTCTTCTTTCGTTAATATCAACACTCTTTACCCCTCTTTCTTCTACTTTCGTTAATATCAACTTTATACATCTATTTCTTCTACTTTCGTTAATATCAACACTCTTTACCTTTTTCAGAAGCATTTGCTGTTCTAATAACAGTTGACAATCTAACGAGTGAAGTATGCGTCCTTTGCTTTTCCTGCCGAATAAGTCTCTGGAAACCGGTACAAACACTATTAATTTTGTATTGGGTGTTGTTTTAAATTAAGTTTCATTAGTTTTATGTTTTCTGATAATAAATTAAATTAATTTCATGTTGATTAATTTACCAAAAATGCAGGTCATACCTTATATTTCAGTTTAGTAGCATCTTACGTAAGTTTTTAGTGAATTTATATACACTCACGGACAATGAAAGTTGCGCATCAAGAAGAAAACATGGTACAACCGCGAAATAATATAAATAGCTAGAGAGTGGGCTGGTATGCAAATGATCCCAGTCTGGTGTGATCGCGCATGACCGTACATCCGTGAGTGACGCTGCAAGCATGATGAGCCAGCGGCTTTATAAACTGGAGTGTAGTCGACGCCCCGTCAATGCGAGAAGCTTCGGCGAACGCACGCACGAGTACGGAGTGAAAATAATGGTGGGTAGATGCCAGAAACGTCGATATACGCAATTGACGGACTACGAGATAGGCCTAACCATCGGGGTGAGAACCGCAGGGGGATCAGCGCGTCGGATAGCCCGTCACGTGGATTGGTCGGACTATACCGTCCGCCGGTGTTAGAGCACTGGTCACAGGACGCTAACCAGACACGGAGGATCGGCTCTGGACGGACCAGGCGTACCACGAGTAGAGGGGATCGAATGATCGTGCAGCAGCACGTATAGAGCCCACGGCGACCGGATCCGCGATACATGCACACGTATCAGCTCCTGTGTGCCCACGAACCATATTTAGACGCCTGAATGAAGCGAATCAGGCGTCCAGCGAGTCCAGCGTTCCTTACGTGTGCTGCGGGGAACATCGGCGGCTCCAGTTGCAGTGGTGCCAGGCCAGAGCAACTTGGAACGCCACAGATTGGCGATGTGCAGTGTTTAGCGATGAGTGCCGCTTCGTTTTGGGGACTCATGATCAGCGTGTTCGGGTGTGGTGGACACCTGCACAACGCCACAATCCCGACCTCGTTATAGAGCGCCAGACCAGCCCCACTGCAGACATCATGGGCTGGGGAGCCATATCCTACGGCATTCGATCCGCACTAATAGAGGTACATTGACGAGTCAGCGGCACCTGGATGAGATTCTACGGCCCCATGTTCTCCCATTCGTCGCTGGGATTTCAGGTGCGTAATTCCAGCAGGATAATCTCCTGTCGCACACGGTTTGGGTCGCCCAGGCCAGCCTGAGTCATGTCCAGACACTTCCATGGCCTGGCCGCTCTGCAGACCTGTCCCTTATCGAGCATGCATGGGACCAGTTGAAAAGCCAGCTGCCTCGTTGCCGCAATCTTCGGACTTTGGAACGTAAGTTCCAACAGGTGTGGACTCGTCAGACGCAGGACAACACCAGGCATCTTTTCGACACCATGCCGGACAGTATTGCTGTTTGTATCGCAGCACGAGACGGTACGACGCGCTATTGAGGATGCCCTGACTGTGTACCACAACCCCCTCTATACTTGTTCTGCTTTGTTTTTGTGATCATGTATATCATTCATCTGAATCCTTCCATTAATAAAATTTCAGGTCTATCCTATACTTCCTTCTTGATGTGCAACTTTCATTGTCCGTGAGTTTAGATCGTTACAAGTAAACATTATATTATACTTAGGATACTCTAAATATTAAATAAGATGCTGCATTTAGAATGATACTTTAAATATTAAATAAAGCTCTGCAGTTCTACTTAAAATAAGCTATTTAAGACGCAGAGACAGAAAAAATACTCAATCAATATTTCATGAGTTTTGAATAAATATTTACTTAGTGCCGTAGCATATTACAGATTCATGATTATGTACATATGTAAATAAATCTATGAAAAAATATAGTTTCTGGAAATAGAAAAATGACAATAATTAGAGCAACGATGAAAATTTATTTCAGCTATTTACGTAATTAAAGATTGCAGAAAGACATAATTACAACGTTGATTGATCGCATAAAATGAATTTTACTTGCTCAGAGAGAAAATATGTGAATATTGAAGTTAGATAAAGTAGTGAGAAGATAACAAAATATGATTTATTTCGGAGTTTTCAAAAAAATTCTGATTGCCGAAATATGTATTTCCATAGATATAAGGAAGGAATGAGATGATGTCAAAAAGGCGTAAATAAATACATCAAAATCTGGTTTCGTACATTGTTTTTTACGTTTATATTATAATTGATAGTTAGTTCATTATATTAATGAAAAAATAGAATATACACAGTACACGCATTTACTTACAAATGTACAAATGAATTAAATTTATTATGACATAAACTAAATTCGAGCTTTGGTCAGCTAGATCTGGTTATAAATAAGTGGGCATATTGTTTTTCTTATTAAAATAAGCATACTGAATTTTATTGAAATTGCTTAATTCTTACGAATGAAATCGCGATAACACAGTTTAGAACATGAAGGTAAAATTAAACTCAACTTGTATGACATAAAAACTTCATCAAAACGTTTTATTTACTTAGATAATTTATGTTTCTGATGGTATGCTGTTTAATACGAAGCCTTTTTAACACTCTTGCCGAATGGCAACGAATATTAAACAAACATTTAAAAATAATCCTCTTGATATGATTCATTTCGAGGAGGCTTTGAGACGATAAGATAGTTATATTTGTCATAAAGCTCGTAGAAGCGCTTGGCATGTCAAAAGAAAATTTTGCAGCAATTGGACAAAAATCTGATGTGGTTAGCACATGACTTTCCCTGCAAACTTATATCCACGTCATCTTTATTTTAATTAATTTTAATTCACTTTTAATTCAATTTTCGTTCTCATTTAGGTAACTGAACTTATTTCCAAAGGTGGCGTGGAGAAAATAAGAAAAAGCTAAAATATCTCGAGAACGGCTAGTACTAGTGTAATGGAGTTGGTCTTATTCCTTTCATCGTTAAATATTACGTATAAAACAAGCATTTAATGGATATATTTGTGCATACATAGTTTCTTATTTATGATTCTGGCGATTTTTGCGGGCCATTTTGCAAAAAAAGGCAGGTTATTTTTTCCGAATCCTACAAAAATCTAATCAGCACCCTTAGCACCAGGGTAACCCACAAAAGACTTATCCAAATTTTGTGCAATTCGGTCCCATAGTTTTTCAGCTAAAGTGGATACAGGTTTTTACCATTTCTCCATTTCGCAAAAAAAGCGAGTTCCTTTATCCCGAATCGTACCTAACACTAATCAGCATCAGATTCGCCCACAAGTGACTTGCCTACCAACTTTTATGAAATTCGGTCAATTAGTTTTTTAGATAGAGTGGATAAAAAATCTGCACAGAAAGACAGACACACACAGACAGACACTCAGACACACACACAGACGTCACGTTAAAAATAGTTTTTCGTATTCCAGAGGTCTCGAAACGAGTAGGTCGAAAATCGAGTTGCGATTTTAGGCATAATTCCAAAACTTTCCCTATACATTACCATGTATTGCAGGGAAAGTAAAAAATCTGATGTGGGCAGTACATGACTTTCCTTGCAGG
The DNA here is from genome assembly GCA_951213105.1 of Amaurobius ferox. Classification (NCBI taxonomy): domain Eukaryota; kingdom Metazoa; phylum Arthropoda; class Arachnida; order Araneae; family Amaurobiidae; genus Amaurobius; species Amaurobius ferox. Next base: position 87,774,736 of record OX578144.1, read on the forward strand.
CTTATATCCACGTTCTCTTTATTTTAATTAAATTTAATGCATTTTTAATTCAATTTTCGGTTTCATTTGATAACTGGACTTATTTTCAAAGGTGGCGTGCAGAAAATACGAAAAAAACTAATATCTCTCGAGAACGGCTAGTCCTAGTGTAATGGGGATGGTCTTATTTTTTTCTTCGTTAAACAGTGTGTATTAAACAAGCATTTAATGGATATATTTGAGCGAATGCAGCATTGTAATTTAGATTTGGACAATTTTTACTGGCCATTCTGCAAAAAAAAAAAAAAAAAAAAATACAGGTTATTTTTTTCGAATCGTACCAAAATGTAATCAGCACCAGGGTGACCTATAAGTGACTCAACTACCGAATTTAGTGAAATTCAGTCAATTAATTTTTGAGCTAGAGTGGATAGAAACTTTTGCGGGCCATTTCGCAAACAAAGGAGGGTTCTTTCATCCCGAATCGTACCCAGAACTAATCAGCTCCAGACTCGTCCACAAATGACTTACCTACCAAATTTTGTGAAATTCGGTCTATTAATTTTTTAGTTAAAGTCGATAAAAATCTGCACAGACAGACAGACAGACACACACACAGACGTCACGCAAAAAATGAAAACATGACTTTCCCTGACGACTTATATTCACGTTCTTTTTATTTTAATTAAATTTAATTCACTTTTAATTCCATTTCCTTTCTCATTTGATAACTGGACTTATTTTCAAAGGTGGTGAAGAGAAAATATGAAAAAGCTAAAATATCTCGAGAACGGCTAGTCCTAGTGTAATGGGGTTGGTCTTATTCTTTTCTTCGTTAAAAATTACATAAGAAACAAGCATTCAATGGATCTATTTGAGCATACGTAGTTTTTTATTTTAGATATTGGCGATTTGCGGTCCATTTTGTAAAAAAAAGGCTGGTTATTTTTTTAGAATCGTACCAAAATCTAATCAGCACCAGTGTGACCCACTGGTGACTTATCTACCGAATTTTGTGAAATTCGGTCTATTAGCTTTTCAGATAGAGTGGATACAAACTTTTGCTGGTCATTTCGCAAAAGGGCGGGTTATTTTATCCCGATTCGTACCCCAAACTAATCAGCACCAGATTCGCTCACAAGTGACTTACCTAACAAATTTTATGAAATTCGGTCCATAATTCATTAGTTAGAGAGGATACAAATTCTGCACAGACACACACACAGACAGACACACACAGAGACGTCATGCTAAAAATAGTTTTTTCGTATTCTATAGGTCTCGAAACGTGTAGATCCGTCGATAACTCGAGTTGCGATGTTCGGCACGATTCCAATCCTTTCGCAATACATTACCATGTATTGCAGGGAAAGTAAAACATCTGATGTGGGCAGCACATGACTTTCCCTGCAGACTTATATACACATTCAATTTATTTTAATTAAATTTAATTCACTATTAATTCAATTTTCGTTCTCATTTTGGTAACTGGACTTATTTCCAAAAGTGGTGTAGAGAAAATACGAAAAAACTAAAATATCTCGAGAACGGGTAGTCCTAGTGTAATGGGGTTGGTCTTATTCTTTTCTTCGTTACAAATTACGTATTAAACAAGCATTTAATGGATATATTTGAGGGTACGTAGTTCCTTATTTTAAATTTTGAAGATTTTTGCAAAAAAATTTTGCAAAAAAAAAGGCCATTTCGCAAAAAAAGGCAGGTTATTTTTTCCAAATCGTAACAAAATCTACTTAGCACCAGGGTGACCCACAAGCGACTTATCTACCAAATTTTGTGAAATTCGATCCATTAGATTTTTAGCTAGAGTGGATACAAGCTTTTGCGGGCCATTTCGCAAAAAAGGCGGGTTCTTTTATACCCAATCGTACCCAAAACTAATCAGCACCAGATTCGCCCACAAGTGACTTACCTACCAAATTTTATGAAAATCGGTCAATTAGTTTTTTAGTTAGAGTGTATAGTACGATTCCAATCCTTTCGCAATACATTACCATGTATTGCAGGGAAAGTAAAACATCTGATGTGGGCAGCACATGACTTTCCCTGCAGACTTATATACACATTCAATTTATTTTAATTAAATTTAATTCACTATTAATTCAATTTTCGTTCTCATTTGGTATCGGGACTCATTTTCAAAGGTGGCGTAGAGAAAAAACGAAAAAACGAAAATATCTCGAGAACGGCACGTCCTAGTGTAATGGGGTTGGTTTTATTCTTTCCTTCGTTAAAAATTACGAATTAAACAAGCATTTAATGGATATATTTCAGCATACGTAGTTTATTGTTTTAGATTTTTTCGATTTCTTCGGGCCATTTTGCAAAAAAAGGCAGGTTATTTGTTTCCGAATCGTACCAAAATATAATCAGCATCAGGATGACCTACAACCGACTTATCTACCAAATTTTGGGAAATTCGATCCATTAAATTTTTAGCTAGAGTGGATACAATCTTTTGCGGGCCATTTCGCAATAAAAGGTGGGTTCTTTTATCCCGAATCGTACCCAAAACTAATCAGCACCAGATTCGCCCACAAGTGACTTACCTACCAAATTTTATGAAATTTGGTCCATTTGTTTTTTAGTTAGAGTGGATAAAATAACTGCACAGACACACAGACAGACACACACACAGACACACAGATAGACACACACAGACACACACGGACGTCACGCTTAAAATAGATTTTTCGTATTCTAGAGGTCTCGAAACGTGTAGATCCGTCGAAAAGTCGAGTTGCGATTATCGGCACGATTCCAATATTTTCCCTATACATTACCATGTATTGAAAGGAAAGTAAAAATCTGATGTGGGCAGCACATGACTTTTCCTGCAAACTCACATTCATATTTTCTTTATTTCTTTATTAATTCGTTAGATTGAGTTTTATTGCACCAAATAACACTGAATTTGCATTTTTAATTCCATTTTCGTTTTTATTTGGTAAATGGACATTTTCCAAAAATCGGCGTAACAAAAATACAAGAAATCTCAAATATTTTGAGAACGGTTATTCCTAAAGTATAATGGAGTGTGTTATATTCTTTTCCTCGTCAAAAATTGCGTATAAAATAAAAATTCATTTGATATATTTGAGCATATATAGTCTTTTTTTATTTTGGCGATTTTGGCGGGCCATTTTGTAAAAAAAGGCAGGTTGTTCTTCTCCGAAATGTACCAAAATCTAATCAGCACCAGAGTATCCCACAAGTAACTTATCTACCAATTTTTGTGAAATTGGGTTAATTAGTATTTTAGCTAGTGTGGATACATGCAATTTTTGTGGACCATTTCCTAAAAAAAAGCAGGTTGTTCTTTTCCGAATCATGTCAAAATTTAATCAGCACCAGGGTCGACCAGAAGTGACTTATCTGCCAAATTTTATGAAATTTAGTCGACTAGCTGAGTTAGAGTTTAAATATACAATTTTTGCGGGCCATTTCATAAAGAAACCCAGGTTATTCTTTTCCGATTCGTATCAAAATTTAATCAGCACCAGGGTGACCTATAAGTGACTTATGTACCAAATTCTGTAAAATTTGTTCAATTAGTTTTCAGTTACAATGGATACAGGCAATTTTTGAGGGCCATTTCGCAAAAAAAGGCGGATGTGTTTATTCCGAATAGTACCCAAAACTAATCAGCACCAGGGTCCCATACAAGTGACTTACCTAACAAATTTTATGAAATTCGGTCCATTAGTTTTTGAGTTAGAGTGGATACATACATTGCACAGACAGACAGACACACGCACAGATGTCACGCTAAAAATAGTTTTTTCGTCTTCTAGAGATCTCGAAACGTGTAGATCCGTCGAAAACTCGAGTTGCGATTTTCGGCATGATTCCAATATTTTCTTTATACATTGCCATGTATTGCAGGGAATATAAAAATCTGATGTGGGCAGCACATGACTTTCCCTGCAAACTTATATCCACGTCATCTTTATTTTAATTAAATTTAATTCACTTTTAATTCAATTTTCATTCTCATTTTGGTAACTGGACTTATTTCCAAAAGTGGCGTAGAGAAAATACGAAAAAACTAAAATATATCGAGAACGGGTAGTCCTAGTGTAATGGGGTTGGTCTTATTCTTTTCTTCGTTACAAATTACGTATTAAACAAGCATTTAATGGATATATTTGATTATAAGTAGTTTTTTATTTTAGATTTTGCCGATTTTTGCGTGCCATTTTGCAAAAAAAGGCAGATTACTTTTTCTGAATCCTACCAAAATATAATCAGCACCAGGGTGACCCACAAGTGACTTATCTACCAAATTTTGTGAAATTCGGAACATTAGATTTACAGCTAGAGTGGATACAAGCTTTTGCGGACCATTTCGCAAAAAAAGGCGGGTTCTTTTATTCCGAATCGTATCCAAAATTAATCAGTTTCGGACTCGCCCATAAGTGATTTACCTTCCAAATTTTATGAAATTTGGTCAATTAGTTTTTTAGTTAGAATGGATAAAATATCTGCACATACAAACACACACACACACACACAGATAGACACACATACACGCACACAGACGTCACGCTAAAAATGGTTTTTTCGTATTCTAGATGTCTTGAAACGTGTATATCCGTCGGAAACTCGAGTTGCGATTTTCGACATGATTCCAATACTTTCCCTATACATTACAATGTATTGCAGCGTAACGTCTGTGTATGTGTGTCTGTCTGCGTGTCTGTTTATGCAATGTGTGTATCCACTCTAAATCAAAAACTAATGGGCCGAATTTCGTAAAATTTGGTAGGTAAATCACTTGAGAGTGACCCTGTGCGGATTATATTTTGGTACGTCTCGGGAAAAAACAACCCTCCTTTTTCATCGAAATGACCTGCAAAAATTGCATCTATCCACTCTATCTGAAAAACTAATTGATCAAATTTCCCAACATTTGGTAGATAAGTCATTTGTGTGTTACCCTGGTGCTAATTCGATTTTGGTACTATTCGGAAAAAAGTAACTTACCTGTTTTTGCAATTTGGTCAGTAAAAATCGTCAAAATCTAAAATAAAAACTACGTATGCTCAAATATATCAATTAAATGCGCGTTTTATACATAATTTTTAACAATGAAAAGAATAAGACAAACCCATTACATTAAGGTTAGTCGTTCTCGAGATATTTCAGTTTTTTCGCATTTACGCTCCGCCACCGTTGAAAAAATCCAGTTAGCAACTGAGAACAAAAATTGAATTAATAGTGTCAATTCAGTCTCATTTAAAATAATTCCCGACATTATTTTGTGCAATTAAACTCAATATAATGAATTAATGAACAAATAGAGAACGTGAATATGAGTCTGCAGGCAAAATCATGTGCTGGCCACATCAGGTTTTTTATTTTCGAATCGTACCAAAATCTAACCTGCACCAGGATAACCTACAAGTAACTTATCTACCAAGATTTTTGAAATTTCGTTAGTTTTTAACAAGAGTAGATACATGCGATTTTTGCTGGCTATTTCGAAAAAAAGGAGGGTTTTTTTTTATCCCGAATCGTACTAAACTCCAATCAGCACCAGGTTCATCTACAAGTGGCTTACCTATAAAATTTCATGAAATTCGGTCAATTAGTTGAGTTAGAGTGGATACATAAATTGCACAGACACGCACACAGACTTATGGCACACACGCGTTACGCTAAAAATAAATTTTTTCGTGTTCTAGAGATCCCAACATGTGTAGATCAGTCGAAAATCCGAGTTGCGATTTTCGACACGATTCCAATACGTTCTCTATACATTACTATGTATTGTAGGGAAAGTAAAAAAAATATTGCCCTCATTTCAAATAACTGGATCCTTTGTAAGTACTTTTAGAAATTAGTACTTTGTAAGTACTTTTAGAAATTAGTACTTTGTAAGTACTTTTAGAAATGAGTACTTTGTAAGTACTTTTATAATTATTTAGAAGTTATTGTGAGGTGTGCTAGAAAAGTTTGAAAAGTTTGACAGTTTTATTTACAAGTATATATATATTTTTCGAATTGATAAGTCCCTGTTCTTTGAATTTTTTAGAAATATTATTTTTATCGGCGACAAAAATAACAAAAATAAGTCATGTGAAATTCTATGAAGATTGGAATATCATATGACTTATTTTTGTGAGTAGATATTTATTTCATCAAATGAATGAACATTGAATCATTTGAAATATGTATCAATTTTATCATGTATTCAATAAACAGAATTACGTTTTCAGAATAATTTAATAAAATATATAAAAATTATTTTAGAATTCTTTTATAATTTACTTCCAGAAAAATTATAAAATTAATTGTTATATAATATAACATTCTATTGGTTTAATAACATCGGTTAAGGTGGCTCTTTCATTTAAAAAAACATGATTACAAAATATGCAAATCATGTAGTATGAAACAGAAAGTATTTTGGCTATTGCATTTTTTACTTTCCCTTCTATGCATGGTCATGTATAGCGGAAGTATTGGAATGACGCGAAAATCATAACTCGAATTTTCGACGGATCTACATGTTTCGATCATTCTAGAACTCGAAAAAACAAATTTTGTTGTAACGCGTGTGTCTATCTGTCTGTGCAATATATGTATCCACTCAAGCAGAAAAATTTATTCACCAAACTTCATAAAATTCGGTAAATAACTCAAGTGTGTTTTATGGTGCTGATTAGATTTTGTTACGATTTGGAATAATAACGAAATAAATAATAACGAAAACTCGAGTTGCGATTTTCGACACGATTCCAATACTTTCCCGATACATTACTATGTATTATAGGAAAAGTAAAAAAAAACACAGCCTTCATTTCTAATAACTGGATCATTTGTATGTAATTTTAGAAGTTAGTACTTGTAAGTGCTTTAAAGGTATGTATATATAAAATGTATATATAAAAATAATGTTTATAAAATAAGGTACATATATATTTTTCGAATTAACAAGTCCTTTTCCTTTTAATTGTTTGGTAATATTATTTTAATCGGTGACAAAAATAACAAAATAAGTCATGTGAAATTCTATGAAGATTGGAATATCACATGACTTGTATTTGTGAGTAGATATTTTATGTACTTACAGAAATAATATTATATTGTGATAGATATTTCATCAAGTGATTTAATATTGGATCATTTGATGGTATATGTATCTATTTTATCATGTATTCAATAAACATATTTACAATGTTTTCAGATTTATTTGATAAAAATATAAAATTATTTTAGGATACTTTTATAATGTTCCTCCAGAAAAATTATAAAATTAATACCTATATAATATAACATTCTACTGATTCAATAAATTTTGGGTGGGATTTCCATTGTTTAAAAAAACATGATTGCAAAATATGCAGATCATGTAGTGTAAACAGAAAGTATTTTGGATTTGGATATTGCACTTTTTACTTTTCCTGCAATACATGGCAATGTATAGGCAAAGTATTGGAATCATGCCGAAAATCGCAACTCGAGTTTTCGACGGATCTACTCGTTTCGAGACCTCTAGAATACGAAAAAACCATTTTTAGCGTGACGTCTGTGTGTGGAACCCCAGGCCGTCCGACTCTGACGTCTATGTGTGTGTCTCTGTGTCTGTCTGTGTGTCGGTCTGTCTGTCTGTGCAGATATTGTATCCGCTCTAACTAAAAAACCAATCAGCCGAATTTCACAAAATTTGGTAGGTAAGTCACTTGTGGGCGAGTCTGACGCTGATTAGTTTTGGGTACGATTCGGGATAAAAGAACCCGCTTTTTTTTTTCGGTAGATAAATCACTTGCGGGACACTCTGGTGCTGATTAGATTTTGGTACGATTCAGAAAAAAAATAACCTTCCTTTTTTTGCAAAATGGCCCGCAAAAATCAACAAAACCTAAAATTAAAAACTACGGATGCTCAAATATATCCATTAAATGCTTGTTTAATACGTAATTTTTAGCGAAGAAAAGAATAAGATCAACCCCTTTACATTAGGACTAGCCGTTCTCGAGATATTTTAGTTTTTCGTATTTTCTCTCCGCCACCTTTGAAAATAAGTCCGGTTACCGAATGAGAACGAAAATTGAATTAAAAGTGAAATAAATTTAATTAAAATAAAAAGAACGTGGATATAAGTTTGCAGGGAAATTCATGTGCTGCCCACATCAGATTTTTACTTTTCCTACAATACATGGCAATATATAGCGGAAGTATTGGAATGACGTCGAAAATCATAACTCGAATTTTCGTCGGATCTACACGTTTCGAGCATTCTAGAACTCGAAAAAACAATTTTGGAAGTAACGCGTGGATCTATCTGTCTGTGCAATATATGTATCTACTGAAGCAGAAAAATTAATTCACCAAATTTCACAAAATTTTTTACGAAATGACCCGCAGAAGAGTTTGTATAAAATCAAGTTGAAGAACTAATTGACCAAGTTTCACGAAATTTTGTAGACAACTTTCCTGTGGGATTGATTAGATTTTGATTATGATTCGAAATGAAGGAACCTGCCTATTTTTGTAAAATGGCCCGCAAAAAGTGCACCTATACGTAGGCTCAATCATATCAATTAAATGCTTGTTTAATAGGTAATTTTTGACGACTGAAAGATTAAGATTGAACCCGCAACACTAGAAATGGCCGTTCTCGAGATATTTTATTTTTTTCGCATTTTTTCTACATCATCTGTAAAATACGCTCAGTCGCCAAATGCAAACGAAAATTGAATTAAAACTGCAAATTCAGTGTAATTTCATATCATTCCATCCGTGTTATTTGATGTAATAAAACTCAATTTAATGAATTATTAAAGAAATAAAGAAAAATCTGATGTGGGCAGCACATGACTTTCCCTGCAGACTTATATTCACGTTCTCTTTATTTTAATTAAATTTATTTCACTTTAATTCAATTTTCGTTCTCATTCGGTAACCGGATTTATTTTCAAAGGTGGCGTAGAAAAAATGCGAAAAACTAAAATATCTCGAGAACGGCTAGTCCTTGTGTAATGGGGTTGGTCTTATTCTTTTCGTCGTTAAAAAATACGTATTAAACGAGTATTCATTAGATATATTTGAGTATACCTAGTTCTTTAATTTAAATTTTGACGATTTTTGCGGGTTATTCTTAAAAAAAAAGCAGGTTATTTTTTTCCGAATCGTACCAAAATCTAATCAGCACTAAAGTAACCCAGAAATGACTCTGCTACCGAATTTTGTGAAATTCGGTCTATTAGTTTTTCAGTTAGAGTGGATACAAGCTTTTGCGGGCCATTTCGTAAAAATTGGCGGGTTCTTTTATCCCGAATCTTACTCAAAACTAATCAGCACCAGACTCGCCTACAAGTGACTTACCTACCAAATTTTGTGAAATTCGGTAAATTAGTTTTTCAGTTACAGTGGATACAAAATCTGCACAGACAGACAGACAGACAGACACACAGACAGACAGACAGATACACAGACACACACACAGACGTCACGCTAAAAATGTTTTTTCGTATTCTAGAGGTCTCGAAACGTGTAGATCCGTCGAAAACTCGAGTTGTGATTTTCGGTATGATTCCAATACTTTCCCTATACATTACCATGTATTGCAGGGAAAGTAAAAAAATGAATTTGAATCTGCATGGAAAGTCATGTACTGCTGACATGAGATTTTTTTTACTTTGTTTCCAGTAAAACATAATTTGATGTGGGCAACATATGACTTTAACTGAAGACTCAAATTAATTTTACTTTCCCTGCAATGCATGGTAATGCATAGAGAAAGTATTGGAATCATGCCGAAAATTGCAACTCGAGTTTTCGATGGATCTACACGTTTTGAGACCTCTATAATACGAAAACCTTATTTTTAGCGTGACGTCTGTGTATGTGTCTATCTGTCTGTCTGTCTGTCTGTGCAATGTATGTATATACACTCTTACTCAAAAGCAAATGAGCCAAATTTCATAAAATTTGGTAGGTAAGTTACGTGTTAATAACCCTGGCGAAGATTAGTTTTTGGTGCGATTCGTGATAAACCAACCCGCCTTTTTCTGCGAAATGGCGCTCAAAAATTGCCTGCATCCGCTGAAACTGGAAAAGTAATTTATCAAAGTTTACAAAATTTGGTACATAAGTCACTTGTAGGTCACCCTGGTTCTGATTTGACTTTAGTATGATTCGGGATAAAAGAACCCGCATGTTTTTACGAAAGAGCCAGCAAATATTGTATAATACCACACTGACTCAACTAATCGACTACATTTCATAAAATATGGTAGATAAGTCACTTGTGTGCGACCCTGGTGTTGATTAGATTTTGGTACGATTTGGAATTTATGAACCTGCCTTTGTTGCGAAATGGCCCGCAAAAATTGTATATATCCACTTTAACTAACAAGATAATTGATCAAATTGCACAAAATTTGGTCGATACGTCGCTCGTAAGATAGTGTGATACTGGATAAATTTTGATACAATTAGCAAAATCAGAATTTGCTTTTTTTTTTCAAAATGACCCTCAAACCTAATATATTCGATCTAAAATAAAGTACTACATGTGCGAGATAGTGACACTCTGAAATAAATGACTAAAATTGATGCAATATATTAATTATGCACTTGTTCTACACGTAAATTTGACAACTAAGCAAATAAATTTAACCGTATGACTGTAGAATGAACCGTTTTCGAGATATTGTAGTTTCTGGAATTTTAAGGACCTGAAGAATTTAAAGTGAATTCAGTTGGCAATCGAAACGAGAATGCAATAACAAGAAACGAATTTGATATAATATCAGAAAATTATCCATATTATTTTCTGCGATTAAGCTCAATTTAATGCATAATGAAAAAAAAGTATTGCAAAATGAATTTGAATCTGCAGGGAAACTCATGTGCTGCTAACATCAGATGTTTTACTTTATTTCTTAAATAGTTCACTAGATTGAGTTTAATTGCACAAAATAACACTAAATTTGAATTTTGAATTCATTTTTTTTTTTTTTTTTGTCATTGGACATTTTTCCGAAAGCGGCTTAACAAGAATGCAAGAAATCTCAAATGTCTCGAGAACGGTTAGTTCTAAAGTAATGGAGTTGGTTATATTATTTTCCTCGTCAAAAATTGCGTATAAAACAAGAATTTGATTGATACACTTAAGCATACTTAGTCCTTTTTTTAGATTTTTGCGGGCCACTTCGTACAAAAAGACTTCTTTGTTAATCTTTTCCGGATCGTACCAAAATCTAATCAGCACCAGAATATCCCGCAAGTAACTTATCTACCAAATTTTGTGAAATTTGGTTAAATAGTATTTTAGCTAGAGTGGATATATGAAATTTTTACTAGCCATTTCGCAAAAAAAAGCGGGTTCCTTTTTTTCGAATCATAACAAAAACTAATCAGCACCAGGGTCACACCCAAGTGACTTACCTACTAACTTTTATGCAATTCGGTTCATTAGTTTTAAAGTTAGATTGGATACATACATTGCACAGCCAGATACAGACACACATATGGCACGCTAAACATTGTTTTTCATATTCCAGAGATTTCAAAACGTGTAGATCCGTCGAAAATTCGCGTTGCGATTTTCGGTATGATTCCAATACTTTCCATATATATTACACTGTACTGCAGGGAAAGTAAAAATGTGGGCAGCACATGACTTTCCTTGCAGACTTATTTCGACGTTATTTTTATTTTAATTAAATTTAATTCACTTTTAATTCAATTTTCGTTCTCATTTGATAACTGGATTTATTTCCAAAGGTGGCGTAGAGAAAATACGAAAAAACTAAAATATCTCGAGAAGAAGTAGACCTAGTGTAATGGGGTTGGTCTCATACTTTTCTTTGTTAAAAATTACGTATTAAACAAGCATTTAATGGATATATTTGATTATACGAAATATTTTATTTTAGAATTTTGCCGATTTTTGCGGGCCATTTTGCAAAAAAAGGCAGATTATTTTTTCCTGAATGTTATGAAAATCTAATCAGCTCTAAGACGACTCACAAGTGACTTATCCACCAAATTTTGTGAAATTCGGTCCATTAGTTTTACAGCTAAAGTGGATACAAACGTTTGCGGGCCATTTCGCAAAAAAGGCGGGTTCTTTTATCCCGAATTGTACCCAAAACTAATCAACTCCAGACTTGCCCACAAGTGCCTTTTCTACCAAATTTTATGAAATTCGTTCAATTAGTTTTTTAGTTAGAGTGGGTACAAAATATTCACAGACAGACACACACACAGAGAGACACACAGACACACACGCAGACGTCAGGTTAAAAATGGTTTTTTTGTATTCTAGAGGTTTTGAAACGTGTAGATCCGTCGAGAGCTCGAGTTGCGATTTTCGACATGATTCCAATACTTTTCCTATACATTGCCATGTATTGCAGGGAAAGTAAAAGTCTGATGCGCGCAGTACATGACTTTCCCTGCAGACTTATATACACTCTCTATTTATTTTAATTAAATTTAGTTCACTATTAATTCAATTTTCGTTCTCATTTGGTAACTGTACTCATTTTTAAAGGTGCTATAGAGAAAAAACCAAGAAACGAAAATATTTCGAGAACGGCTAGTTCTAGTGTAATGGTGTTGGTCTTATTCTTTCTTCATTAAAACTGACGTATAAAACAAGCATTTAATGGATATATTCCAGCATGCGTGGTTTTTTATTTTAGATTTTGTCGATCATTTTGCAAAAAAAGTCATGTTATTTTTTTCAGAATCATACCAAAATCTAATCAAAACCAAGATGACCTACAAGCCACTTATCTACCAAATTTTTTGAAATTCAGTCCATTAGATTTTCAGCTAGATTGGATACAATCTTTTGCAGGCCACTTCGCAAAAAAAGGCAGGTTATTTTATCCCGAATCGTACCCAAAACTAATCAGCACCAGATTCTCCCCAAAGTGACTTACCTACAAAATTTTTTGAAATTCGGTGTATTAGTTTTTTAGTTAGAGTGGATACAAATTCTGCACAGACAGACTGACACACATACAGACTCACAGACTGACAGAGACACAGACGCACAGACACACACATAGACGTCACGCTAAAAACACACGCACGTTTTTTCGTATTCTAGACGTCTTGAAACGTGTAGATCCATCGAAAACTCGAGTTGCGATTTTAGATATGATTCCAATACTTTCCCTAAACATTACCATGTATTGCAGGGAAAGTAAAAATCCGATGTGGGCAGCACATGACTTTCCCTGCAGACTTATATACACATTCTCTTTAATTTAATTAAATTTAATTCACTTATAATTCAATTTTCGTTCTCATTTGGTAACTGGACTCATTTTTAAAGGTGACGTAGGGAAAAAACGAAAAACGAAAATATCTTGAGAACGGCTAGTCCTAGTGTAAAGGCATTGGTATTATTCTCTTCTTCGTTACAAATTACGTATAAAACAAGCATTTAATGGGTATATTTTAGCATAAGTAGTTTTTATTTTAGATTTTGACGTTTTTGCGAGTCATTTTGCAAAAAAAGTCAGGTTATTTTATTCCGAATGCTACCAAAATCGAATCGGCAACAGGGTAACCCACAAGCGACTTATCTACCAAATTTTGTGAATTTCGGTCCATTAGATTTTCAGCTAGAGTAGATACAAGCTTTTATGGGTCATTTCGCAAAGAAAGGCGGGTTCTTTTATCCCGAATCGTACCCAAAACTAATCAGAACCAGATTCGCCCACGAGTGACTTACCAACCAAATTTTATGAAATTCGGTCAATTAGTTTTTTAGTTAAAGTGGATACAAATCTGCACAGACAGATACACTGACAGACACACAGACACACAGACAGACACATAGACACACACACAGACGTCACGCTAAAATAGATTTTTCGTATTCTAGAGGTCTCGAAACGTATCGATCCGTCGAAAACTTGAGTTGCGATTTTCGGCATGATTCCAATACTTTCCCTATACATTACCATGTATTCCAGGGAAAGTAAAAAGAAAATTGAAAAATGCAGCTAATAGACTTCGATCAGTCGAAGAAAGTATTTTTATAGTCTCAGACGAAGAAGAAATGCGAAACTTAGAGCAAACTGAACTGTTTTTGTTTTCAGATCTACCAAAAATTACACTGTGCCCTAGAATGCAGATGCTTTGCGCAGGTATAACTAGTGATCGTTCAGTTTTTAAGGTTTTTTAAAATTATATAAAAAGCTTGTAATAATTTGCGGATGACACGCTTGTTAGAATTCTATCAGTAAGGACCTTTAAGGACACCACCTTTAAAAATTCAAGAATTATTAATTTTTGAATTTTTTATATATTTTGAATAATACTAGAAGACTATTTAAAAATTAAGAACCATTAAACAATTTCAATTAGAACGAGTTTCATGATAAAACGAAGAAACGAACGTGTCGAAGCTCAGAATTCGAGTTTTCGGCGAATTTATACGATTCGAGCACGCCAGAACATGAAAATACTACTTTTAGCGAGATGCCTGTGTGTGTGTGTGTCTGTCTGTCTGTGCAAATTTTGTATCCACTCTAACTGAAAAACTAATTGACCGAATTACATAAAATTTGGTAGATAAGTACCTCGTGGAAGAACCTGGTGCTGATTAGAATTTGGTACAAATTCGGAATAAAAGAACCTGCCTTATTTTGCGAAATGGCCAGCAAAAATCGTTAAATCTAAAAATAAAAACTACATATGCTAAAATATATCAGTTAAATGCTTATTTTATACGCAATTTTTAACGATGAAAAGAATAAGACCAACTCCATTATTCTCGGACTAGTCGTTCTCTAGATATTTTAGTTATTTCGCATTTTTGCTACGCCGGTTTTGTGAATAAGTCCAGTTACCAAATGAAAATGAAAGCTGAATTAAAAGTCTAAATTTATTGTAATTCCAATTAATTATTCGCGTTATTTAGTGAAATTAAACACAATTTAATGAATTGTGAATGAAATAGGGAGAAATTGAACTTGAATCTGCAGTGAAAGTCATTTTCTGCTCACATCATATTTTTTACTTCCAAACTTCAATATAATTTTAGCTAAATTTTAATTAAATATGACATCTTAAGAAATTATATTAAACAATTGGGAATGATTGTGTCACAACTTTTGCAGAAACTTGCACGCAGTATTTAATACCCAAGACACACTTTCAAAACTATCATTTACGAGTAATCTATCATATAATATTGCCAATCAAGCATTATTAAATGGAATTTTTTTGTAGTAATATATAAATAACCTAAATGATCTAAAATATGATATTATTTGGCAAAATGTTCCATAAAATTGCTAACAGTTCCATAAAATTGCAAATATTCATCTACAAACAACGATTTTTTATTAAACTAGTAAGCTTTTTAAGCTGGTATGCTCACTTCTTTAACGAAAGTAATAAACGTAAGTGAATCATATCTGCTTCAGATTCTTTACCATAATTATTTTTTTATAATATTCTCGAATAAATGTGTTCAAGTTCTATTTCATAGTTTTTGATACATTAAATATTCCAAATGTAATCCGATGTCATTCTTAGCTTTCCGATATCTCTTAAAATTGAAGGTTTTTCATTTGTTCAATTTCTCTAAAAATGAGGGCTATTTTTACCGATTTAATAAACAAAATACAAGCAACTTTGACATATATTGACATATCGTTTCACAAAGCTGACGTATTTTGAATAAAAAAAAAATATTTGTAACTCCTAATTTGCTGTTGAATAGATATCAAGAATATTCATAATTCATAGTGCTTATCAATATTCAACACCATCATCTATATAATCAACGTAACTCTCAGAAAGATAATTGGGAATTATTAAATGTTTTTCAGGAGGTAATTTAAAGCCAAATACAGTTTACGTCATGCACGTCAAAATCATTTTACTGATTACTAAGTTAAAGCCGTAAAAATAATTATTTAAGAAGATCGTCTGCAGCATTCAGAACTTAAAAGAAACCCTTCAGAATATCCAACGTTATTAAGAAAGAAGATATATAAAAACTTGTCACGTTCTTTTTAAACGGGGCTCTTTAGAGGAATTGATTTTCAATTATGCGCATAAATTGACATTATTTTTCAACACAGAAAGATATGTCACACAGAAAATTACTCTGAGGTAGATAATTTTATAGCTGTTCAGAAATTATGCACTTGAAGTGCTACGCTTCTAAATTTTAAGAAAAATATTAATAATAACAATAAAAAGTATTAACTGCTTAAATATGCAGAATCTCTTAAAAAGTGTATGTCATCGTCTTAAATATGATGTCATGCACTATTAAATAAGATAATTATATAAAATAATTTTTTATAAGATTTCTTTATATAAATATTAAATATTTTTTCAATTTTTGAACATATTGTTTGTAAAATTGAATTTCTTCTTCCTGCCTGAACCTTTCTGGACATCAAAAGACCTCCTACGTTAACTAACAGAAATAACTTAACAGCATTTTGTTTGACTATCCAAATTATTTGAAGAAATATCCTGGCTGCAGACTCAAAGATGGATGCACGGACATAAATAACAATACTTGACTCGAAAGAATTTTGGATATTCAAAGCCTGTAGTATAAAGACGAGTAGACGAGTACATATACAATTTTTGTTTTATTAAAATATGTGAGCAGTTAGTGTATTATACGAAAATGGGTCAATATATAGAAAACTCAGTAATCGTTATTTAATAAAAAATAAATAACAATTTCGCCGTGATGTAGAAAAATCACTCATGATGTAAAAAATAATTAAAATATGATATGAAATTTTTACATATATAACAGATAAAACAATATATTAATGTGCATTTTTTGCAAAGTATTAATAAATGTGTTCTTCGATTAGCTTATAACAAATAATTTTCAACAAAGATAAGTTCATTTTACGCTGTCAATCTATAGCTAATAGCTTACTACAAAAACAGTCCTTATCAATATTAACGTTTGTTTTCCTTTTACTTGCACAATTTATCGTTAAACGAAAACTAAGAATTTACTAAATAGATTTCCGATGCTGGGTTCAATACAAACGTTCATTTAGGCCATTCACGTCAAAATCACTTTTGATTAGGGTAGTAAAAATATTAATTTGAAAAAATCGTCTGCAGGATTCAGAGCTTAAAATACACACTTTAATAAAATATAAAAATTTTATGAACAAACTGATTTGCAAACGCACCGCTTTCGATTTACATGGAATTCTTTAGAACTATTGATTTTCAATTATGTTCAGAAATGGCACATTTTTTTCGTCGCGGCACGCAGATGAATATATCAAACGCAAAATAGCAATGAAGCAAATCCTCTTAGAGCTGGATGAAATAGGTGAATTTATGTAATTTGAAAAGACAAAATCTGATGTAGGCAGCACATGACTTTCCCTGCAAACTCAAATTCATTTCTTATTTATTTCTTTAATAATTAAGTGTTGAGTTTAATTGCATAAAATATCACTAAATTTCATTTTTAATTCAATTTTTTGTTTTTATTTGGTAATTGGACATTTTCCCGAAATTGGGTTATCAAAAATGCAAGAACTCTCAAATATCTTGAGAACGGTTAATCCTAAAGTATAATGGAGTGTGTTATATTCTTTTCCTCGTCAAAAATTGCGTATAAAATAAGAATTTAATTGATGCAATTCAGCATACGTAGTCTCTTTTTTTAGATTTTTGAGATTTTTGAGGGTCATTTCGTAAAAAAGGCAAATCAGCACCAGAGTGTCCCACAAGTAACTTATCTACCAAATTTTGTGAAATTTGGTCAATTAGTATTTTAGTTAGGGTGGATACATGAAATTTTTGCGGGCCATTTTGTAAAAGAGGCAAGTTGTTCTTTTCCGAATTGTACCAAAATCGAATCAGCACCAGAGTATCCCACAAGAAACTATTTACCAAATTTTGTGAAATTTGGTCAATTGGTATTTTAGTTAGGGTGGATACATGAAATTTTTCCGGGCCATTTCGTAAAAAAGGGCAGGTTGTTCTTTTCCGAATCGTACCAAAATCTAATCAGCACCAGAGCATTCTACAAGTAACTTATCTACAAATTTTGTGAAATTTGGTCATTTAGTATTTTAGCTAGAGTGGATAGATGAACCTTTTTCGGACCTTTCCGCAAAAAAAAGGCGGGTTCTGTTTTTACGAATCCTACCAGAAACCAATCAGCACCAGGGTCTCACCCATGTGACTTACATACCAAATTTTATGAAATTCGGTACATTAGTTTTTTTAGAGAGGATACATACATTGCACAGACAGACACACACACACACACACACGTCACGCTAAAAGTAGTTTTTTCGTATTCTAGAGATCCTGACACGTGTAGATTCGCCGAAAACTCGAGTTGTGATTTTCGGTATGATTCCAATACTTTCCTTATACTTCACCATGTATTGCAGGGAAAGTA
Source organism: Amaurobius ferox (assembly GCA_951213105.1). NCBI lineage: Eukaryota > Metazoa > Arthropoda > Arachnida > Araneae > Amaurobiidae > Amaurobius > Amaurobius ferox. Next base: position 87,793,127 of record OX578144.1, read on the forward strand.
AAAAACTGCAAAAATATATGTCACAAGTATTTATATGTCACAGGGAATTATATGTCTCAAGTGTTTATATGTCACCAAAGTGTAAGAATATCTCTTAATTGTGTAAATATTTTAAATGTGCTCATAAGTCATTAAGTATATATACGATTTGTAGTATGTTCACATTAGTGCTCGAAATGTGTAAATTCGTCAAAAATACGAGTTCTGATTTTCTACACGATTCCAATACTTTCCTGACGCATTGCCATGTATTGTAGAGAAAGCAAAAAGAAAACGGATTGTTGAATGTGCTAAAAACTGGGATTTAAGCAAGAATTGAACTACTTGACAAGAAAGCAACTTTGTAACTTCATTGTGACTATATTCTGTGACGTTTCCACAATTTAATTAACACGTAACAATGTGACGACATTGCAATGACAATTACAATGTGATCTCACAAACAAGTTAAAATGCGCCGTCTCAAACGACCATGAAAATGAGCAAAATGACTTCTCTGTGACCTCGATATGACATTGCCGAGACGTTCTGTGACGTTCTATGACGTCCCAAAGTCACAGTGTGACTTAAATCTTACGTAACTGTGAAAAAAAAAATGCTGTTAAGGCGAAAATGTAGTATAGGAAAGTGTTTTAGATTTTTTGTAAATATTCCTTTATATAGTCACCCCTAATTCGAATATTCAAAATGTTAGACATTTCTGTTGACCTGGAAGCTGAGATAAATCAAGTGAGGCTAAACCAGAGAACCAAAACCAAGCTTCTAACTATAGTCAAAGTAATCAATAATTTCGATATATGACTCAATCACACAATCAGTTCATTACTCACACATGTAAAACGATGACTGTGCAATGCAATGTCTCTCTCAGATCAATGATTAAATTGGAGGGTAAAATCTACTTGCCTATATTGAGAGAGAGGGGGGGGGGGGGAGATGGCGAGTCAGAAAAAACTATACAAATATATATGTTTATCATAATACATGTAAATCTAAGCATCATATAAAATATTAAAGTAATAGAAATATATGTGTATAACAATCATATCTTGTATTGATGTAAGGTCTTGTATTGATGTAAGGTCTTGTATTGACGTAAGGTTTTTGTTGTCAGAAAAACTTTTGAATTCCATATTTTGATGCCAATATATGTGTCAGGACGTTCTGAACATGTTTTGATTATTTTTGGGGTGATGTCTGACTGTCTGTCTGATATCTGTGGTCGATTTCTTATGTACACAGTAGCAGCCATTAATGGATTTTCAGGAAACTTTATATCCAGCTTTGTTATTAAAAAATCTGGAACTTGACATAATTTTGTTAAATTTGAGTTCGAAAAGTTTCAAGTTTATTAAAATTTTCTTTTTTTTAACAAGGCAGTAGGACAAAATTTGACATAATCATGCGTAAAAGGGGTTATTTATGTCTCAATTACGAGACTTCATTGTTTCAATTATTGATGGGACAAAAAAGCCACGATGCAATTTTTGTGTTCATGACGTCATTAGCTCCTCTCAGGGAAGGGGAGTTACCCCCCGGGGGATATATTATCACGTATAGTATCAATTGTGTTATTTTTCAAGCCTTTTAAAGTGAAGGATAATATATTATAATTGTCATCAGTTTACCAACGATATAGATTTCTTGCAAAAAATATAATCTAATATATTATTGTAAATCCAATAAAATTGTAAATCCAATGTTAGCCTGTAAGTAGTAACTCATAATACACTATCCCAAAATTTTCTACAAAATACAAAGACATAAAAGAAATTCAACCATAAAGAGGAAACTATAAAGCGTAATGCAGGTCATAAAGACAAAGACAATCAACAAATTTCAAAGGTGAGGAATGAAAATAGGAAAAAAAAAATCAAACAAAAAAACTTGCACGTGGAAGAGCTTTAGGCCATTTCGAAAAAATTCTTGTCATGTCCATTTATCTCTTCCAAATGAACACAAAAATGCTTGTTTCAGAAAAACAAGATAGATTTTATCTATAAACTTGTGTTATATGGACGACAAGCATTTATATTGGAAAAATAAAGGAAACATAAATACCTTAAAATACAGTTCATTAGTACAACCATGACGAACAAAATATGACTAGACCAATGTTGCCATATGTAGAAATGAAAAGATGTGATTTGCTGTTGCCAATGAGAGTAATAAAAACCCTACTGTGTAAAAGCAATAAAAGGAGATATTCTACAGTTAAAGCTGCAAGATAAAAAGATGAAAATATAATAAATTCAAGAAAATGTAGAAGTACGGCTAAAATAAGATACTAAGAGAGATTATGAGAATTTTAGGCTAATTGAAACTTATTAACTATACCATTTACTAAATATGCTGGATATTTATAAAATTTACTGGTAATTTTGAGGTTGTTAATGTGCAAAGCATGAAATTTTTTATCTGATAATCTAAAAATTCTAAAAAGTTTATTAAGTATAATATTTCTAAACAATTGAATCGAGTTGCAGGAATTAAAAGGTAATAATTTATTAATATTAAATTTAAAAAAAATCTTTTTTATCATATAAATTATTAACTATCCCATTAGTAGGTTCTATAATTAGATTTAAATCCAAATAATAAATATTATTACTAATAGTAGTTTCATTAGGTATTAATTCCATATTATCCGGATAGAAATCTATATCTATGACATAGTTATCAGTAAATACAAGACAAATCAGATCGTCTACATATCTGTAAATTTTATAATCTGTTGAAGTAAAGAATTTTTCATATTGATATAGGTATAAATTAGCTAATATACTGCTACTACAGCCACCTTGTGGAACACCTGAGACTTGTAAGTATAATTTATTACCATGAAAGATATAATTATTGAAAAGAGCAAAATGGAGAAGCTTAGGAAAATTGGTAAATTTAGTAAGATGAGATTGATTAGTAATAGACGCATTATATAAAGCTAAAATGACATCACATAAATCAGTGATCTTAATATTATTAAATAGATCTTTAAAATCAAAAGTTTGAAATCCTATTATTTTACCAAGTGTTTTCAATTTATTTTTTAATTCTTTACTGTTATTTAAAAATGTAGTTATCACTAGAATCTCGTAAATTAATATTTAGAACATTTAAATAATTTAGTAATAATTTACTAGCAGTAGTTGAGTATGAATTATGACCACTAGTTACAGTTCTAAATTTAATAGGATTTTTATTAAATTTAGGTATAAGCACAATATATGGACATTTCAAAAACTTATTATTAACTAGCCGCCTTTGGCGACCAGCCTGTTCGCTACCCTTGAAAATTCTGACCGTGGCAAACTCGTTGGCGCGACCTACCAGAAAGGTGTAAGGTAACTGCTTGGAAGGCCAGGAAGTGCCACACAATTTAGACCGGAACCCAATGGGGGAGGCATCCAAAGAGACCGTACCCTCCTTCCCCTACCACAAACCTCTCGGAAGGACTTGCAGTCCCACACGTTTAACGTGATCGTACTCCGCGTGAACACGGCTGCAGTTTTGGCAATGGCGGGAATCGAACCCGGGCCTACCGAGTGAAATTCCCGCGCGCTAACCACTGGGCTACCGTGCCATCCGCGACAATCCCCATAACTTTATTTTTATTCGGCAATTTTGGGAATCGAACCCGGGCCTACCAAGTGCAAATCCCGCGCACTAACCACTGGGGTACTTCACCCTCCGCGATATTCTTCATAACTTATTTTTTATTCACCCAATTTAGACCGGAACCAAGTGGGAGAAGCATCCACAGGGACCGTACCCTTCTTCCCCTACCACCAACCTCTCGGAAGGACTTACAGACCCACATGCTTAACGTGATCGTACTCCGCGTAAACACGGCGGCAATTTTGGGAATCGAACCCGGGCCTACCGAGTGCAATTTCCGCGCGCTAACCATTGGGCTACTTTGCCCTACGCGACAATCTCCATAACTTTCTTTTTATTCATCCAATTTAGACCGTACCCTCCTTCCCCTACCACCAACTTCTCGGAAGGACTCACGGACCCACATGTTTAACGTGCTCGTACTCCGCGTAAACACGGCGGCAATTTTGGGAATCGAACCCGGGCCTGGTAACTGGTTGGACGGCCAGGATGTGCCACCCAATTTAGACCGGAACCCAGTGGGGGAGGCATCCACAGGGAACGTACCCTCCTTCCCCTACCACCAACCTCTCGGAAAAACATACGGACCCATATGTTTAACGTGATCGTACTCCATGTCAGTGGCGGAAATCGAACCCGGGCCTACCGCGTGCAATTCCCGCGCGCTAACCACTGGGCTACTTCGCCCTCCGCGACAATCTCCATAACTTTCTTTTTATTCACCCAATTTAGACCGTACCCTCCTTCCCCTACCACCAACCTCTCGGAAGGACTCACGAACCCACATGTTTAACGTGATCGTACTCTGCGTGAACGTGGCGTAAGTATTTCATTTTGATACTATTAATTTTCAATTTGATACTATTAACAGAGTGTGAATCAATTTTAAATAGACTATTATTTTTTAAATAATCTAACAGATATTGAATATAGAATTTTTTACAAATAATAGCATAATTATTAGAGGCTTTATCAACATAAGTAATAACAAAAGATCTATGTAAATCATTAACAGAGTGTTTTATATTATCCATATTACATATAGATCTAGATAAATTAATACTACAAATGGCATTTTTAATAGATCTTAAAATAGTAAATTTCCACATATTAAATGCCTCTAAAGGCTGAGCATATTTAAAAGCTAATCCATAAATAAATTTATCAAGGTCCAGATTGATTGACTTTAAGACATGTTTAGAATTATTACATGAAGATAACCTGAAGTTAGTACCAACTGACATTATAGTTCTTAAAGATTTATCTTTAACAATGGCTTAGTCTCCAGTAACTATATGCCCCAAGTGTGGATTTATAAAATTAGCATAATTATCAACACTACTAATATTCACCATCTACATTTGTTGAGGAATCTTTGTCGACTGAGAGAGATTTTGAAATTGCATTGTAATTAAAAATGGTTCTTCCAATAGGCTTGTTATATTTAAAAGTTTTAGTAATATTCAAATCCTTTACAGGCAATAAATGATGAAAATGATTAAATAAATTCTTAAAGTTTGTAGAATTATAAATAGGATGGTTAAAATATATTACACAATAAGAATTAGAGCAGTTATTATTATGAAATTGATTAAGCTTTATTTTTAAATATTTTGATCTAGTAATGAGCAAATCATAGAAAATATGATTAAAATGTTCATTAGTAAGATTGAACTTTAAGAAAATAGCATAAACTGTGTTCAATTGTTTTTTCTTAACTGCAAATACCCATGATTTAATAAATTTCCATTGAAATGTGTTGTTGAATTGTTGATGCATACTTTTAATCTCCGCTTTAAAATGATGTTGGGGGGAGCTTCCTTTACAGCGTTTAAATCTTTTGAGTTTAGCCAATTTACTATTATGTAAAAGGGGATTAAAAAAAAAGCTGATTAAAAACAGAATATTTATTATCTACAGAATTATTTTTTACAATATTACCATTGAGATATAATTGATTTAATCCATATGGAAAAAGAGTTCATGGTGATATAATATAGATGTTTTCAAGGAACAATCTATCAGCAGTATTTGTTTTAATATTCAAAATATATATAGTTATATTTTCAAACCATGATGAGCAAAGTGTTTATATTCAATTTTATTAGAAATAGGAAGAAAATTATTATTGAGGATTTCGCCTAGGCAACTCTCACGGAAGCAATGCAAAACAATGACAAGTTCCCCGTACATGTGCAAATTGAAGGTACCCGAATGAAGACAGACTAGAGGCAGACAAGAAACAGATATATGAAGAGATGTCGAAATGTCGAAAGGTCGAAGAGATACCCATTTGAACAAGATTAATTCAAGAAAACCGCTTATTGTACATCTCATTAGCGCATGCGTAATTCAAGATTCGCTGTTATATGATGTCATATTACCTATGTCATGTTTAAAGGAGTTATCTTCTTCATTTTTGTTAAATAAGAAATATTGCTTAAGGAAATTAATCGGGCAATTATTTTTGTATGCTAACTTTTTAAATGTTGCGAAATTGATTAAAATGCCGCCAAATCGATAAAAATGTCACCAAATTTATAAAATATATCTTCAAATCTGTATAAAAATGGCGTCATCTTGATGAAAGTGGTGCTAAATTAATTAAATTAATTGCGTTTTGTCCGGATATAGTACTATATTTGTGTTTCGGTACCATTTGTCTATCAATTCAATCGTCCCAATTGTCTACAAATTTGGCTACTTTTTATGCCGTCAAATAGAACAAAATATTGCCAAATGCACGGAGATGTCTCCAAATTGCTAAATGACCCTTTCTTGATAAAAATAACTCATAATTCACGAAAATTCAATATTTTGCAAAGTTAAGATCAATTTCCTGGATAATCAAAGTTGCTTTGTGGAAATTATTAATTTAATATCTTAATTACCCATTTCTCCAACAATCCATTCACGACGTTTATCAAACAGTTTGGCGGGATATCGCCAATTTGGCGAGTTTTTTTTATATGTTGTCAAATCTATAAAATATCGCCAAATCGATAAAAGTATCGCGAGATTAATAAATATGACGCTAAATTCATAAAATTGATTGCATTTCTTAAGAGATAGTATTGTAAGGATGTATCGGTAGCGTTCATCTTTCGGTCTAACCGTATCTGAAAAATTATTTGTCCAAAATGATCACAATTATAGCATGTTCCCTAGTACGGTTGTAAACTTTGAGAAAAAAAATACAAAGTGGATTCAGGTATGAGAAAGTCGAGTTAAGCCACACTGTAGTTATTTTTCTTCATTATTTCTCCATATTTATCTCCTTGAAAAAAGAATTCTCCTCCGACTTGCCATTACATTATTGCATTGATTTTCATTGATCTCGTAGCTTCTGACATTTTATAACATGCCATATAATTTAAAGTGAATTTCAGAAAATAAAAACTCTACTTTAATTCGGTCTGTAAATACCTGCCATGTGCATTAATAATTCAGAGCTAACATGAACTGAAAGCTCTCTATTCTTTAAACGTTACTAAAATCTGAACGAAACCAAGAGGTCATTCATTGTCTTTCTGAAGTTAATTTTAAGGCAAACACTTATTTAAGTCATTTGCGTCGAAAAATCATTTTACTTACAAGTACGTTAAAATTTATAAAAGAATTATTTTAGGATAATGACACCAGAGCTGAGAACATAATGGCCACGTTAGCGGAATATTTAATGTTGTTATGAAAGACGAGCTCTAAAAACGTGTCACGTTCGTTTGAAAAGGAATTTTTTAAGTATTGATTTTCAATTATGCATAGAAGTTACATACTATTTTTCGCAAAGTCACACAGTAACTCTAAACAGAAAATGGCATTCAAGGAAATAGTGGTAAAGCCCGTTAGAAGGAAAGGATTCCAAATGTCGTAATTAGAAATACAAAGGATGATGAATAAGAAATTAAAATTCTCACATATGATTCGTTTATAAATAACTAGCTGCCATTGGCGAACAACTCAATTAATTTTTCATCAATCTCTGAGATAGTTTTCAGAAGGTCAGTATAGGCGTGTTCAGACCGCTGGTTTCATTGAGTCCCTTCATTTGGCTACGCCCTGGTGTAGAGCTGATACATTCCATGTCAAAAAAAATCATGATTACGCCTGCACAATCTGAATTTAAAAATGGTTTTCCTATATACAATTAACGCAAATAAGGTTTGGGAGTGACGTCACATTTTTTCCACCCATCGTTTACATGACGCATGAGTGAGCAGCATATCTTTGAAAATAAGTTAGAAAAGTGTAAACAAGTAAATATAAAAACTTCGTTTTGCTGATAAAAATTTGTAATCATAAATTGTTATTCTGTGTAGGCAAATCATATAAAAGCATGTACAATGGAAAAAAATGCACGTTTTTATTTCAAATTCATTACTTTAACCAAGAAATTGCCGCAATCTATTGATTTGAATTATCGACCTTATAATAGAAAGCGTTGTTTGGTGTGATTGAACCAAGATTGATAACTACTCGATCAACAATTGTTCGTTGCATTTTTCAGTGTCTGTGGCAATCAAATTGCCTATATATATGTATATATATATAATGTGTGTATGTATATATACGTATATATATGATATCGTTCTTAGTACTAAAAGATAAAATTTCATTTCTTTTTTTAGCTGACGTTTTCCATTACTTGTCAGAATTATTTTACATAGTTTATTTTTGTTCGGAAATATCGCATAACTTTGTGGGGAATAGATTTTTATTAAAACAAAAGTGAGATTCGTGCTTACATGCTTTGCTCTGTACTAAATGGTGGTTTATGCCTGGTTTAAACTTTTAGGAATGTAACATTTTTATCAATATGTACTTCACACATTCATTGTATATGTATCGGTTTTGAATGTAAAATTCGATTGGAAAATACCCATGCTTGCTATTAGGCCTAAGGTTAGAGTCTACCGCAGCCCTGATATCTCTACAAGCAACGCAATAGGTTAATGTTACGATCTGTAGGAAGGTCGTAACATTAGCCTACCGGTGTCCATCTGAAAAAAATATCAGTCCAGAGAAGTTAAACATTAATTATTGTCTACTTATTGAACACACTGTTTTACTTTATTTTATTATTTATTTAAAAAACATATACATTTCATTAACATTTTCAATTTATAATTTTGCAACTCGTATTCATTAAGTTTCATTTTTAGTTAGAGGCAATTGTGGTGACGACGATATCCTTATATTAAAGTAATTTTTATAGACGAGAAGTCATCATGACATTTAAAAGGAGTACCTGCAGTGGTTGTTGTATAGGTGGCAGGTTCCTTTGCGGTAATTAGCATGGACAGGATTATCTTTAGGGCGACAGCCCTTTGTCGATATTATCTATACTGACTGTTTATTTTAAATCGTTCATTTCACTTTCACTGACTCTTTTCGACTAGTAACTCATCATTCATCGACGCCCTCTTCAATTATCCATTTTTTTTCAATTCTTCAATTGATTATTTTGTATGAAGCTTTTGAATTGCACTGCTGGCACCGCCTTCATTTATCCCGCTTGTATTACTTTGGCCTATTGGCTAGTTGCACCTCCATGTATCTTCATGATTCGGTTCTCATTGGCTGGCGAGCTGGGGCAATAATGTTTTTACTGTTTAATTTTTGTTGGCTGATGATTTTCACTGGACGTAACTTCTTGCTGACGCCATGACCCACCAGAACCATGTGACCTTCCCATGAACGTGGGAATTATATATTGCCTCCACATAAATTTATTTGGACTATATGTCAACCACTGGCAACCTTCTGGATGAGTCTATTGTTTGATGCTTACAGAGTTTATTACTACCATCGCGTGCCTGTCGTTTGCGTCATAAAGTGCCTCATAGGTTGTAGCCATTCAAAATGCAGACAAAACAAACTTCTGTCATCGCAGTTGGATAATTTACTTTCTGTCACGAAATAACCTACAAAATCTCTACTTATTATGTCACGGAAGTGACACAATATTGCTATAAATCCTTAAGATTAAACATTGCTATAATGTAAAAGTCTCAGTTGTCTTTGGGAACAAATTCAATCACTTTGACGGTTAATTTAAAGAAATATCGCCAACATGGAAATGTTTGTGAAGTTCAGGAAATTTTTCAAATGTTGAAGAATGACTAAATACTTCACGACTTACGTGCTTTTTCTAGAACTGTCCAGTTATGTTATATAAGCATAGTGCAGTTGGGTTGTTGATTTGATACGAGTAAATGTATCTACTCAACTCGATATATTAGAACCCAATATGTAACATTTCTTTTGATCATATATACACTTTAAGTTGTATTGAAAGACCAATTATATTATAAAATCATAAAAGAAAATTTAATTTTTATATCTGCCATATCTGAGCATCGACATCTGCGATATACGACAGTAAGCGTTTGTTGCTTGAGCTAACCGCGCGCTCGGCTGTTGAAATGGCTGCGAACATTACATCCAAATGCTTCACGTCAATAGTTTTGCCATTCGTGGTTGGATTTAATGCAATGAAACTAATTCAAAATAAATACAATTTAGGTTTTGAGACTGCCTGCGTACATTTTGACTATTTTGGAGGAATATTCTTCTGTCTGGATGGTGTGGATTTCTTGTGTACAGGATGGCAACTACACATAATGATGAATTAAAAAAAAAACTTTGTACCTCACTTTGTTATCAAAAAGTCTAGAATTAGATATATTGTTTATAATTCGAACGAAAACTTCGAAATTGATTTGGAATGTTATATTTTTTTAACTTGGCAGCGTAGGACAAAATTTCACGTAATTCTGCTTAAAACACTTTATTTATTGGTCAATGATCACAAGATTGAGCAACACACTAGTTTAATTTTCAGTATATCAAAATATCCTAAGACAAATTAAAGAACACGCTTCGAAAAAAGTTAAAATGCATGTATTATGTAAATAGTGTATTTGAATTCATTCTTATATCAAATTTAAATACATAATTTTATACATTTTATTATTATTTTTAAATAATATAATTATTTTTATGCATTTAACATAGCCCATTCACACACAAAATAGAAAACACTTTTGTGAAAACATTTTTGAACAAAACTGTTCATAAATAAGAGTAACATTTCTTTGAATCTTTCTACGACTCAATACTGATTATATATATTAATAATTCAGTGTAATCAACGGGAAGCGCAGTTTTTCTACCTTATACATAACCAAACTTCAAAAGTGACACTAAGAAATTAAGCAAAAAAAAATGCGTACTAGGAGTAAAAACGTGAAAATATTTAAGCATTTACACGGAAATTATACTTACTTTCACCTTAAACGAAAAGCATTTTTTTCTAAATAAAGTGACTTTCAATGTGAAAATTAAATATAACACTTTATTTAAAATATTTAACGTTGCAATAAAATAAGGGCTCCAAAAAATCGTCTTGTCAGGTTTCAATGCAATTACTTTTAAAAAATTGATTTTCAATTATGCGCTGAAATTGCATATTTTTTACAGTAACGTGTAAATTGAGAAATCGGGGAATAACGTGGATGCAATAATTTTAGAACAGTCATTAAATAATAGAGCAAATTCAACGTAAATTTAAATATAATAAGTAACTATTTTCGTTATAGATTGATGTGAAACGTCCTTTCGAATTTTTATTTTCTCATATATTATTAAGAAAGTATTGTGTTTACGAAAATTTTTGATTTGTGGATTTTAATGCCAATATATGTTTTAAGACATCGTGGGCGCGCTTTGACTATTTTTGAGGGATGTCTTTCTGTCTGATGTCTGCGGTCGATTTCTTGTGTACACCATAGCAGCCACAAATATTAATGGATTTTCATGAAACATTATATCCGGCTTTGCTATTAAAATATCTAGAACTCGGAATTTTTTTTTTTAATTCGTGCTAAAATTTTGAATTATATTCGAAATTTCATATTTTCTTAATATGGCATCATGTGACAAAATTTATCTTTATGGATCAATGATTATGAGACCACATAGTTCCAATCATTATTGTGCAAAATAGCCGCGATACTGATATTCTTGCTTGTGACGTCATTAGCCCTTTTTGTGGGACAAGTTAGCCCCCAGGAGGTACATTGTCAACTATGGTATCAATCGAAAGTTGTTTTTCAATTGGACACATGATAAGAATTTTTCAAATGTTTTCTTGTAAAATTTGAAAAAAAAATGAGTTCTTATAAAAGTATAGGTGAACCACACTCAAGTTAATTTGAATGTAGAATTGTTGATATGCGTCATGTGTAACGATGATATAAGGATACTTATTGAACAGTTTCAATATTTCCTGTTTTATTTTAAATAATTTTTATTTTTTAAATGTCTTTTCTTTTTGAAAATTATACAGTTTTGTTAGATTAATAGAATGCAATTTATTTTGTCCTAATCGGACGCAATTTTCTATCGGACACACAGATTTTTACAAATTTCTTTCACAATTGCCTTACAGCATAAAGTGTAAATATATTTTCTAAGGAAGGATGACACTATCACCCATAGCAACCACAAAATGAATGAAGCAAAATGTGGAAATTAGAATAAATACGGGATACAGTAAGAAAGAAGAGGGGTGTATGAAAAAATTTTTCATCTCAACGCCTGCTAGTCACGTGATAGCGCTGATAAGGGATTTAAAAGATTTGACGCGTGTGGACAGTTGTTGTTCCAAGTGAAAGTTTTTCGGAAAATATTTAATTGACGAACTTGAAATTTTCGGTATGTCTTCTCAAAATCACTTAGATGATTTTACGAGTCGCAGCATTATTGGAAAGATCGAAGAATGATGAAAAATAACATATGTTGCCAGGGAGTTCGACATCGACCACAGCATTGTTTAACGGCTGTGGTAAGCATTTAAAACAACTGAAACGGGTAGATAACGGTCAAGCATCACGGGGGGGGGGAGGTAACGTTGGAAGTACTATGCCTGCAGGAGACAGGTACATTGTCTTATCGGAAAAAATCTGATGTGGGCAACACATGACTTTCCTTATATAATGTAATGAATTTACTACTTTTACAGTAAAAAATAGGTTTTTCTTATAGTAGATACGAATATTCTTTCCAAGACATTCAATTTTCGACAATTAGTCGTCATTTTCATTGATTTAGCGTCATTTTTATCCATTTGGCGAGATTTTCGTTAATTTTGCAGCATTTCAAAAAGTCGCCAAGTTGGCGACATTCCGCCAAATTCGTCGCCAAAATCTCGCCAAGCGTTATGCACTAAGAAATAAGTTATTCTTACAGTCGATAAATGACTATTGGCGTCCAAATACAAAAGTGTTACTCAGAGTATCTATTTCATGAATGGAACGAGCCAGATCCACGAGAATGATGTCACCCAATTTATCGCATGGTAATATATATGAAAAGTGAACATGTTTATCAATAGGAATTTTTACTTTCCTTATATACATAATGTATAAGGAAAGTATTGTGACGGGGTCGAAAATTCCAAATCGAGTTCTCGACGAGAGAGCACGTTTCAAGCATCCCTGATCACGAATCAAACATTTTTGAAGTTATGTCTGAGTGTGTGTGTGTGTGTGTGTGTGTGTGTGTGTGTGTGTGTGTGTGTGTGTGAAAGTATGTGTGTGTGTGTGTGTGTGTGTCAGTGAGTCTGTGCAGACGATAACTGACAAACGAATGGACCGATTTGAACCAAATTTGGTACAAAAATCACAATCTGCAAACACTGGAAGCCTATTGTTTTTATACATAATCGAATGTTCAGAACACCCCTAAATTTTCGAATAAAATTTTGAAAAAATCGTCAAAAAATCAAAACCACTAATAAAGTTACGCAAATAGACATTTCTTATGTAATTTTTCAATAGAAAACGATTGACATAAATTTTAGAACGCTGACATGAACCGTTCTCGAGATATTGCACATTTTTAAAAAAAATTATTAAAGAGTCATATAAAATGAAAAAAAAACCCTATTGAGAAACATTCTCACTTTTCATATGTAATACCATGCGATAAATTAAGCGACATTATTCTCGTGGATCTAGCTCGTTCCATTCATGAAAAAAGATACTTTGAGTAATACTTTTGTATTTGAACGCCAATAGTCATTTATCTGCTGTAAGAACAACTTATGTCTTCGTCCATAACGCTTGGCGATATATTGGCGACTTATTGAAATGTTGCCAAATTAACGGAAATCTCGCCAAATGGATGAAAATGACGCTAAATCAATGAAAATGACGACTCATTGTCGAAAATTCAATATCTTGGAAAGAATATTAGTATCTACTATAAGAAAAACCTATTTTTTTACTGTAAAAGTTGTAAATTCATTACATTATATAAGGAAAGTCATGTGTTGCCCACATCAGATTTTTTTTTTATTTTATATGACATTTTGATATTTTTTTTAAAAAATGTACAATATCTCAAAAACGGCTCGTGTTAGCGTTCTAGAATTTATGCCCATCGTGTTCTAATGAAAAATTACATAAGAAATGTCTATTTGTGTAACTTTATTAGTGGTTTTGATTTTTTGACGATTTTTTTAAAATTTCATTCGAAAATTTAGGGGGGTTCAGAACATTCGATTGCGTATAAAAACAATAGGCTTCCAGTGTTTACGGATTGTGAGTTTTGTACCAAATTGGGTTCAAATCGGTCCATTCGTTCGTCAGTTAGCGTATCCATAGACCCACTGACACACACACACACACACACACACACACACACATAGATATCACTTCAAAAATGTTTGATTCGTGATCAGAGATGCTTGAAACGTGCTCTCCCGTCGAAAGCTCGAATTCGAATTTTCGACTCCATCACAATACTTTCCTTATACATTATGTATATAAGGAAAGTAAAAAGGGACCGGCGCACCACATCTCAGCAGGTGGCAAATCAGTTTCTTGCTACCACGTGCTAGCGGATCTCCCGAAAAACTGTAGACAAACTTTTGGGAGAAGGAGGATTATACGCCCGCAGACCTGTTGCGTGTAACCCATTATCCAGACTGCACCGTACCGCTCGTTTGTAATGGTGTCGTAAGCATTGAAATTGAACCGTACAGGACTGGATTTGTGTACTATTCCCAGATTAGAGTAGGTTCAGCCTGTCATCGGATTGTAGACGCCAACTGATCTGGCGTGAGTGTGGTACTGCTTATCGTCCAGAAAATATCCAGGAAAGGGACCGATATTCGACATGCAGTATCATGGTATGGGCCTGCATTATGATCAATGGTCGCACGCCCCTACATATGGTTGTAACTGGGTCTATAACCGGCCAATGATACATTGATGAAGTTCAACTGTCTCATGTTCACCTTTTCCGTGGTGCTGTCGGTGATAAATTTGTTTTCATGGAACACAACGCACCATGTCATCGAACACACGCTGTTCAGGTTTGTCTAGCCAGCCAGGGTTTTCAATGCCTCGTATGGCCAGCACGTTCTCCAGATCTAAACCCCCATTGAAAATGTTTGGGATGCTTTGAGTAGGCGACTTGCTGGTCGAATTTATCCTCCAACAAACAAGTACACCTCCTCCGTGTACTGACAGAGGAGTGAGATAACTTCCCTCATCAGCTGCTGGATAATGCTATGCAAAGCATGACACGACGTGTGGAATGTTGCATCACACTCCAAGGTGGACATATCCCGTATCAGTGTTACCTTTATACAAAAGTTCCTGCTGCCGTTCATATGCATTTTTCCATTTCTCCGTACACCATCAAATGAACACTTTTCCCCCTTTCAGATGTTTCAAAACCTTCCGTATTTTCCAGAACAATAAATGACCTTTATTCGAATGTCTTAACAGTGTGAGGTGTATATACATATATATATATATATATATATATATATATATATATATGGTTCTATATTGAGTTCGGCAGATACTTTTACACGTATTCCCTCAACAAGATAGCGGATCAATGTCGAGTCTATAAACCCTCTGTGAAACGTTCTGCAACATCTATGAAACTGGTAAAACTCTTAGGCAGTCCACAAAATTAAGAAATTTTCCAGAATTCACCAACAGTCGACGAGTTGGCAATACCTAACAACTTTGACACAAAGGTTACGTAATTTGTCGCAAAGGTCAAGTGGCTCAGGCTGTAAAATTATAACAATGGTTTACTATTAGGTATTCTCAAAGACATGATGTCACTACCATTACTCACTTCTGTTTCACTCCCAACTTTTTTATAATTTACTCGTACCCAGGTTCTTAAGGTTTTCCACATCAAAAAGGAAAATATTTGGAGTGTTAGTCTCCACCCGGTTTTCTTTTACTTTACTATTCCCTGTTATCTAGTTCTACTCGCAATTACAATTATTACCAGAATTAAGAAATATATGAGGTGCCAGAAACATCACTTTCACTACAGATTATCATTCGATTTTGTGTGGGAAATAATACATATTAGAGCGTTTTTATTATTAAACTTAGCTAAAAATACACATGCTTATTGCTATTGTAAAAATACACATGCTTATTGCTCCGGCCACACAATAAACTGCCGTAAGCCTCAGGGTTGGCTGTGTGGTTCAGGCCTTCAACATGCTTATTGCTGTCACTGATTTAAATAAGTGAGCCAAATTTCATGCAATTCGTTTAATTATTTCGAGTAATATATAGAAAAATAAACGTTTTGTGGAAAAGTAAAATTTCTACCATATCCAAAACCGCTCATCATAGCTCTTAAGCAATATAGACCATTTACTTTAAATTAAATGAACTTGCAAATTATTCAGACATTTAATTATGGTAAAAATGTTTTATTCTTCTATGATTTTATTTATTTTAGATTAAAAAAAACAGCGTATTAACTCAAGAATGGCGTTATTTACCGTTCTGTATATTAACTTATATGCTTCTAAAAAAATGAATGTGAAATCATTACTTTTCCAATAAAAAAAATTACAATGATTTTGTTTTCGTAGTTTTCGATTTTGCAAAAGAACGTTATAAAAATTCCAATAAAACATATATATCGTAAAGAAAAAAATATTTTACTTTAGAAGTTGATAAAATATATTGTTGAAAATTTTAGTTAATTGTAATGGCAGTGTTTGCTTTAGTAAAATAATAGTTTTTTTTTTATCATATCAAAATTAATGGACATTAAGACTCAATGTCCATTAATTAAGGTTTCATGAAATTTAAGATATTATATTTTACCAATAAATTTCCATGACTATGAATCCTATTTTTCATCCTATATTTTATCCTATGAATTATAATTCTACTTTTCATATTTGCATGTATGTAAAATCGAATGCTGGACATTATAATATGTAATATACATGATTGCAGTAAAATTTACTGTCAAAATATTTTCTCAGTGATTAAAATAATTGATCGGATTTTGCTATGAGTGAAAATAATTTATTGTTTTCTGTTCAAATTAATCTAATTAAATATTTATGCGGTGAAGCAATGAACTTTGAAAATAATATTTCAAAACCTAAATTTAAAATTACTGATAACGTAATTCACATATAAATGCTGCCAAAGGATATTTGTCACATATTTCGATATGCACAAGTTATTTGAAAAACAAAACTATTTTCTTTTAGTTTAAAATTTTTACAAGTTTCAATTATATAAAATTCAGCCAAAAATATAAGAAAATTATTTAAAAGCTACAAATTTGATATTAGTTAAAATATATATTAAATTCCAACCTTTATTTCTGTTGTAAAGATAAAGAGTATATATTTAGTGCCTATGTCGAATAAATAATGAGACTGGATAGCATATTTGCTTTAGTCACCAAATATTAATTATAATTTTTTAAAAGAAACATGCTTTGTTAAACAGGAAACAATTAAATGTAATGTGGTTCAACTCGACTTTGTCATACCAGAATCCATTTGTAGTAATTTATTTTTTTCAAATGTTACAAGAAAAATTTTGAAAAATTCAAATGATTATACAATTATAGCGTGTTACTTTTCACTTAAAAGGGCTTGAATTTTTTTTTTTTAATTCATAACAAAACTGAAAATGCATCCCCCATGGAGAGAGTAAATTATCCCATTAGAACGCTAATGATGTCACAAACATATGTGTATCGCAGCTATTTTTTCATAGCAATGATATAAACGATAAAGTATCGTTATCATTGAACCAAAATTAAACTCTTTTATTCATGATTATGCCAAATTTTCTATGATGCCATATAAAAAGTCTTTCGATTGATACTAAACCTGACAACGTACCCCCAAGGGGGGCAGTAACTTACTCCCCAAGAACACTAATTATGTCACGAACATAAGTGTATCGAGGCAAATTTTCACAATAATGAATAAAATGATAAAGTATCGTTATCATTGAACCATAATTAAACCCTTTTATGCATGCTTATGTCAAATTTTCTATGTCACCAAATCCTATGTGCTGCCATATAAAAGTTTTTTCGAGTGATACCAAATCTGACAATGTACCCCCCAGGGGGCGAGTAACTTACCCCCCCCCCCTCTAATGATGTCGCGAACACAAGTGTGTCGCGGCTATTTTTACAACAGTGATTAAAACGATAAAGTATCGTTATCATTGAACCATAATTAAACTCTTTTTTGCATGATTATACCAAATTTCCCTATGCTGCCATGCCCTATGCTGCCCTAAGTCCTATGCTGCCATGTTAAAAAAATGTTGACGTTTTTGCTCGAATTAAAAAATATATATATATCTAGTTCTAGATCTTTTGATAACAAAACTGGATATACAGTATCGTGAAAATCCATTAATATTTATGGCCGTTGTTTGGTTCACAAGAGATCGACCACAGACATACATACATGTAGACAGACAGACAGCCGAGAATCACTCCGAAAGTAGTCGAAAAGTGTTCAAGAGGTCTTAAAACATATATCGGATTTAAAATCGAATTAGTAAACTTTCGTGAAAACATTATATTCTCAATACTACGTATGATAAAGTAAAAATAAAACAAGAAATAATAATCATGAATAAAGAACTGATTAAGAAATGCAATTTTATTTAAACATCTCTAAAATGCGATACATATATCGCTGATATATTTTACATTATCACAGTATTCCAATAATTTATTATATTTAAAAAAAACTTCATAAAAAATGAACTTTATTCAAATGACGTCATTAAAATGTAAATAGTCTGGCTCTCTATGTAAAAGCAATGAATATTTCATTTGTTCCAGACTCCAGAGCAAAATAGTTTTGCGTGAAAAAAATTAAACAATTCTTATGCAACACATTTTACAATCACTTGTTTACATTCTGCATCCATTAAAATTAGGCTTCGTTGTAGAAATAATCAAAGTTTGATGACCATTTAAACGCAAAAATATTGTAATTGCGTTTTCCCAGAATATAGATGCACAGAAAATACGCAAAATTAAAGCGGTTTTAGGACGGATACAACACTAAATATAAATTTAAAAGAACTTTAAAAATCTGGGTTTTTACATTTTGAAAAAAAAAAAATGGCCGCCATATTTTATTTTGAAATGGGTCACGTGACTTCTTCATGTAATATGTGTGTAATTAATATTTATTTTTATTTAAAATATTACCAAACATATTTTTCTGAAATGTCGTTTATATATTTTATGCGATAATTTGAATACTTCCTAAAATTTTTGAAGCAATTTGTAAAATTTAACTTCGCTTAAAAATGTTTGAAAAAGTAGGTCCCATAGGCTTCAATGTATTCAACTGTTTCAACCAGGGTTCAATCCGAAACTAATTGGGTGATTTTATTCATTTACATCCCTTTACGTCCCACAGACCGTCTCAACAACATACTAAAATTGCATTTTGACAAAATCATTTTTACGGCAGTTATTGTACAAACGGACAGACAGACAAACAGAATGAGCACAGTTATAAACACTTTTCAACGATGTTGGAAAGTGTTAAAAAGGGATAATAAATCAACTCAGCGAATAGCGTGAGTTATACTTGCTCAATGCCACAATTAAAATGTTGATGAATGATCTGGATATGCCTGAAATTCATCAAGAGTCAGAACTGTTTCTATAGATATTGAAAGTAGGAAAATGATGGTAGGTACGGAAAAACGTGACTTATTTACTTAAGTCTGTGATTTTGACAGATGATGCTGAAAGGGTGTAGCTAGTATGTGAAATTATGCTGCTGCCACGAACACAGGAAGCTTGAACAAAGTTTGTGATGCAGATTGTTGCATGGAAACGTATTTATTTGCAAGTGTAGATATTGAGCAAAAATTTTGCAGCGTACATGTAGTATATAAAAACTGTCTGAAACCGGAATAGACTGAATCTGGTTACTAACTTGAATCTGGAAACATTGACCTCAAGACGTATATTTATTTAGCGAATCTACTGAAGGCAAAGTGGTAAAAATTCCTTATTCCAGTTTCAGATTGGGTTGCTTACGGTGCTTCCAATTCAAATCGTAAAAGAATTCCGATCAATTTTGCAGTGAAATTTCTTATCTATAAATTTATTTTATGAGATAGCTTGTCATTTTCCATTGGTCATATTTTTCTTTTTCCTAAGTAAATGGGTTTACTGGTATTTAAATATGGATTTTTAAATCATCTGTTTATCATCAACTTAAATTTATGATTGCAATCACGGACATGTAAACATCAAATATTCACTTAGCTTCAATTCACTTAGCTAATTCGTTTTTTACTTTCCTTATATACATAATGCATAAAGAAAGTATTGTGACAGGGTCGAAAATTCGAATTCGAAAATTCGAATTCGAGTTTTCGACGGGAGTGCACGTTTCAAGCATCCCTGATCACGAATCAAATATCGAAGTGATGTCTCTGTGTGTGTGTGTGTCAGTGAGACTGTGGAGACGATAACTGACGGAGACGATAATGGACCGATTCGAACAAAATTTGGTACAAAAATCACAATCCGTGAACACTGGAAGCCTATTGCTTTTATACGCAATCGAATGTTCAGAACCCCCTTGAATTTTCGAGTGAAATTTTGAAAAAATCGTCAAAAAATCAAAACCGCTAATAAAGTTACGCAAATAGGCATTTCTTATGTAACTTTTCATTAGAAAACGATTGACATAAATTTCAGAACGGTAACATGAACCGTTCTTGAGATATTGCACATTTTTCAAAAAATTATCAAAAAGTTATATAAAAAAAAAAAAAAATTCTATTGAGAAACATGTTCACGTTTCATTTGTAATACCATGCGATAAAAAGGGTGACATCATTCTCGTGGATCTAGCTCGTTCCATTCATGAAAAAAGATACATTGAGTAATACTTTTGTATTTGAACGCCAATAGTCATTTATCTGCTGTAAGAGTAACTTATTTCTCCGGCTAAAACGCTTGGCGAGATTTTGGCGACGAATTTGGCGGAATGTCGCCAAATTGGCGACATTTTTAATTGTTGCAAATTGATAAAAATGACGCTAAATCAATGGAAATGACGACTAATTGAAGAAAATTCAATAACTTGGAAAGAATATAAATACTACTATAAGAATAACATTTTTTTAACTGTAAAAGTAGTAAATTCATTGCATTATATAAGGAACGTCATGTTTTGGCCACATCAGATTTTTTGAAAAGCAAATATAAATTAATAATTTTTACAGTCTGTAAAGAATCTTGCTGCCCCAACCGAGCATCGAACTCTGGATCTCGGAGCTGGCCAGCAGACGTTCTACGTTGAGCTACTGGGACGAAATTGCAAGATCTTATCGTCGAAATGGACTTTGCATTCTCCACCCTGTAATGTCAGGTTTGCTGGCAACTGACAATCTGACTGACCAACTCCTGATATTTTTACCTGAGGTTAGCCTCCTGCTACTACTATTTTTACCCAGGTTAGTATCCTGTGTGGTCGTTATCCTCTCAATTTGAAATCGGAGCTCAATCTTATGGAGGCCACTGAATCCATACTAGTCGTACGAGGGTTACTTTCAGACCTCCGACATCTAATAAACCAATTTGGTTCTCCAAAGTCCATTCAAATTCCTCTTCGGTATATAAAATTAAAATCTGTATTCTTGTTGCTATGGAAATTTCTAATAAAGTGGCCTAAGCTTATAAGTAGATTCTGCTCTCAATTTATACTGATCAATGAATCCCTTTATTTCATTCTTATTAACTTATATTGACTTATCGTGTTCCTTCCATATTTTTTAAAAAAAAAGCTATGCTAACTGTTCTTATTTTCTAGGTTCTTTCATTTTCTTTTGACCCTTTTTATTTGCATTTTTTCTAATTTTTCTTTTCTAAATTTTTGTTTTTGTTTCTCATGTGCCTAATTTTTTTTTTCTTTTTATATATTTTCATTTTATATATTTTCTAAATTTTACTTTTAAAATTTTATTATTTTCTTTATTTTTAATCTATTTTTCATTAGGTTGTTATACCTCACTCTAAATTTTACTTTTCAATGCTCTTTTTATCTGTATTCGCAATAACCCTTTTCCCATTTTTTAAAATGGACGTACTTGTCAAGTTCAAATATAATGTAAAACTGTCTATTTGATTACAATATTTTTCATCAATTGTTATCTTTCTAGATCTAAATAAATGTTCGTTTGGCGGGATGGTAGACCTTGGGTACCTCCTGAGTGCAGGAGGTATCTTTCCCCGCGGTGCAGCTAGCTACTCAGACCTCCGATATCCTTGCACTAACCGAGAGAAAGGGTTGTTTTGTTCGGCCGCCATTGTAATGAGCCTTTGCTGCTCCAACCAGAAATCTAACCCTGGATCTCCGAATTGGTCAGCCGACGTTCAACCGTTGAATTACTGGGACGAAATGTCAAACTCCTATCGTCGAAGTAGATTAGTTGGACTCTGCAAGTTTTGAAGAAGGTTTTAATCTGTAATGCTGCAAGGCATTATAGAGAAACGTACAAAAGCAATCCCAAGACATTCCACGCTGGCCAATAAGAGAGCATCCGACCTCTAAGCTAAATTATAAACATTTTTAAAATGAATATTGTGCATTCACATGTGTTCTTGCGCAAAATACGTAGTGCTCCAGCCAAAGTGGGGCCCAAACCGCTTTGGCAGTCTTTGAGATTACAAAGGGTCACTAATTTTGACAATATATCATTTTAAAGCTAAACTATATACATTTTTTTCTACGTTCATATCCACATAAGATATGACATTCGTTACCCATATTTGGTCCAAATCGCTTCAGTGGTTTTTAAGATTACGAAGTGCCAAAGATTTGACACACACTCACTCACATACCGACAAACGTTATTTCTGGCACCTGGAGCCCCCGCCGATGTTATGTAACTCGGCGATGTTATTAAACTCGACTTATGATTAAATCATGATCAACATATTTTTCTTAGTATAGGTTGAAGTAAAATGTTTGCTTAATCTGTTGCCAAAAGCATATTCACAAAAAGGGGTACGCGTTATAAGCATTATCACTATATTTCCCCCTAGTTCAGAGCACGAAAAATAAAAAAAAACAAAATTGACAAAACATTTAAGATTAACGTAAAATTGTGACAAAACTGCAATAACAGTATCAAATTCATTTAAGAATATTGAGATTTATGTTTACCCAAAGATATAATTGCAATGCTAATAAATCATCTGAAGTAACTAAAGTGCATATTGCCATAAGAAGCATTTATGATTAGTGAAAGCAGAAAAATGAAGTATAAGTTTAATGAAACGTGGCTTTTTTGTGTAGATATGTGTAGTTGACAGATGTTAAGGATGAGTGCTGCCAACTCTAATCACACGAATAATGATAATGGTGCTAATTACTATAAATAACATGTAGACACGAAAAATTTTTTATCAGTCCGTAAAAACTGTTTGTAAATTTAATATCGGGTTTAGAAGCACTTTAGCATACCCTTCAAATGCACAGGGCGTCCCGTAACAAGTGTTACAATCATGCAGTTAGAATGAAGGAGGTGAAATCCTATGGATATAACACTTGAAAATAATATAACGTTTTGAAAATTATACTTGGGTGCCTCTATGTTAGTAAAGTACCTTTTAATTCTATTTGACAAAACAGAGAGTCACAGTATTGAGTATATGTATTTTTGACTATTTTTAAATTAACATTCCGTAATTATCGGAATAATTAATCAGTATTTTTTCACAGTTGTATGACAAGGTTTAGAATATAGGGAGATAAAAATAAATTAAAATGTAAAATAATTTTGAATACGTAGGAACATTCCTTATTATTTCAGTTGCAATTTACATTGCGCTACTAATTTATTTCTACAAAATTGACAGTTTAAATAAATATTTTAAGTCTTTCGCCAAGTAAATACACACAATGCAAGGGCCGACCACTCAAATTGCTGCTGTATATCCTAGGGTCAGTCGAGTGGTCTGGGTTTCAAACTCAATGCAAGGAAGTTTATCCCATCCCAGCGCCATCTGAATAATTTATTGTTCAAATGATATTGACGTTTTCTCAGTATGAGTTTTAACTCTTTACCGTTAGCTTCATGGTTGCAACGATCGAGGGGGAATAGGTGACGTTATTGTGATGCGAAAACCTAACCGTTTGCAATTTTTTGAATTACTTGGAGACTCTGCACCCTGTTGGCTATCCTTCACCAGCTCCGTAACTGGCTTCTCGAGAGGCTTCGCCTCCTACTCGCTGCGATTACAGAGCTCACTTTGTGAGCTATTTCAAGCCAAACTAACGTTTAAATTGTTAAACGATTTATTTCATCATTTTATCTTATTTCTCTATAAATGTAACAAATTTCCTATATTTGTATGCTACAGTTTTTGAAGTACAAAACAAAAAATAGTCGATAGACCTGCTGATACGAAAGAACAACTTTCACTATTTCAATTTTCACTTCTTAAGTGCATAAAAAGTAAAATTTCTCGTAAATTACGTCGAAATAAAAATAAGGGATCCGTCCTGTAAAAATTCAACTATGTAGGTACGTGCCTGCAAAAAATCGTGATCTAACTATTGGTAAACTATCCAGGACACGAACTTGCAGATCAAATCTTTTATCTTTGACTCTGTATTTCGAAAAGCTGTTTATTTCAGGGTATTCCCCAAATCTTTCTCTACAAGTGTAGAAAATTTTAGATTTTTGTATGCCATACTTTTTGCAGAAAGAAGCAGAGAATCTGAAAGAACGAGAAATTTGTCAAACAACGGCGGTGGGGTCAGCTACTTTTTTTAATGTAAAGAGAAAGCTCCGTTGCTGAAATATTAAGGCTGAAAGTTATATGACATCACTTCTGTCTTTTCGCTTTGACTGAGAAATCATGAAGAAGTATTATGTCAGCGACATATAATAGCATCATATTTTTGGCTAATTTATTTCCGTATCATTTTAAAACTTTGTTGGAAGGAAAACAATAAATGCAGCGACATTAACAGTTAAAAATTACATTTACTCCCAAAATATTCATTAAACAAATTTCTTATCATTTAAATTGCCATTTTAAGTTATTAATTAAATCGTGGGAAGTGTACAATTAATCTGCCAATAGATGTTCGAAATGGCGACCACCAACAGTGATATACACACTGATGCGTCGGATCAGGAATTGTTGGATTCTCTCAAAAATCCGTAGATCACTTCGAACGGTCTTACATGCCAGATGTATCCTTACTAGAGTTCCTCCTGCAGATCTGTAAGTATTGATAAGTCTCTTTGCGGTGAAATACATGTGCAAAGTAGGTATTCAAGTAAAACTATTTTTTTTTCTTTTTGATGACGTTATTGTTAATGATGACGGAAGTGCGCCTAGCTTTTGCATTGTGAATGACTGCAACCCTTAAAGCATTTATGACCTCAAACAACAAGTATCAGATAAAGGCAATAAACTTTGTAATTGTCAAGAAATGAACGCAATCAGGTGGTCGTCAGTGGTTGAAATATGGTTCAAACAAATTTATGTGGAGTAACAAATAAGTCCCACACACATCATAAGGTCACGTGGTTCTTCGGACCTCAGGCTGTTACGCCCACTGTATCTGCGATCAATAACTACTTATTCAAGCAAGCGCTCCAGCCAATAGGATCAAGGGAAAGAAATGAAGGTTTAGTCAACAGGGAAATTCAAGTCTTCGTACAAGAAATCAGAGGAGCATTTGAAATAAATCGATAAAAAATTAGTGATCAAAAGTGGTTAAAATATGCTGCTCATGATTGAAAAAAAATTAAAATCAGGCCAATGGTAAGCCTCAAATATGATTTTGGCCAAGGTTATTTCAGCAACGAATCCTACAATAAGCATAGCATCCACAGCAGGTACTCCCTTATTTCTCATGAGGATATCGCGTTTATTCAAAATCAGTTTTTTTATAAATTGCGCTTCGTCATCACACTAAATTGAAAATGAATGAAAATTATTAATTAAAAATGTTAGTGAAAGATATATATATGTTCTTTGAAATAAATATTTTTGTGAGGAAAATCAAAGGTGTCTTTAATAAGTAGTTCATAATTAATGCTTATCATTTAGGAATTATGTTTATTTACAAGCTGAAGCTGGCCTGCACAATAGGTGGGTTATATGTTGGACGCATGACTCTGTATACATTATTATGATACTATCATCCAAATGAAAAATTTTAATTACTAGTTTATTATTTTCACCACATGTGGTGCCTCTAATTTTTATGCGATGTTGTTCATAGCATGTTTGTTTTATGTATGCGAAGCATCATGTCTGTGATACTTTCAGGTGATGTAATATCTGATATGAGTTTCTGTACACTGAGCTAAATTTACCTCAGAACGAAAACGACGTTATAAATTTCCAGTCTTGCTATCTCCGTAATGAAGTTAAATTTCCAAAATTTGAAACAGTTTTCGCATCACAATGACGTCACCAACTACCCCTCAAATGCTGTAACATTTGTTATGGTACACTCTGTATACACTGTATATACTTGCTATCGATCTAAACATATTAGGTTTTAATAACTAGTATTGCACATATATTGTTCTAACACACACATTATATATATATCGCTCTGATTGCATAGTATCACTTATTCTTGCCTTTTCGCATTACTGTTATTTATTTCTTACGAATGGCAACAGTAGATCATGTATTTTTTCTTTGAGAATAGCAACACTGGTCTCTTCATTCTGGGTTCCGGGGTTCGACAGGTTCGTGCATTTGCTGTATTATATTCCAGGTATTCTTGGTTCCTTTTATTTTTTCTTCCTTATGTATGTTGTTCCAAGTAGAAATAGTTTATAGATATAATCTATCTATTTCTTCAAAAACATACATTTTTGTGTTGCTTCAACAAAACACTTGGAGCGGAAGAAGAGTTTTGAATAAGTGAACAAATCCATGATTTAGGCCTAGACCTTATCCACGTGTATAGCATTGATGCTTGGATTTCATCTCTTTTTCTTTTATCGATTCCATATCATTGATTTTAGATAATTTTCTTTAACTTGATAATTCGAAATTTGTATTTTTTTTCATTTGATTGAACATTTGCTGATTTATACTTTTATTTTGTAAGCTTGTAAGAAAATTAGGTTTTTCGAGTTATATATATATTTTTTTCAGTATGTTTTACATGTACAGTGGTGCTAAAAATGAATCATCCACATATCACCAGGACTTTAATGGAGAAAATAAATTTAACATATTTAAATTGATATTTGAAATGCTCAATATTGATGAATATATTTAAGAGAAGGGTAAGCAGTAATGTACAAACATTATTTATTTAGGAATGGTTATGTATGAAATATTCAGATATAATGAGAAATATGTTACATTTTCTTAGTTAATTAAATATTTAATGATAAATATACTTTTATAATAAAATTTTTTTTGCTAAATATTTGAATGGACACATCTACTCTCCCTTAATAATGGCTAGTGACCGATGACATTTTTTATATTTTGACAGCAACGTTCGGGTATGTCGAGCTATATTAAATATTTATGTTGACCATTTCAAATTTACCGATATCGTAATTTGATTGTTTCTATTTCATGCAAACATTACATCATACACATTTGATTTAAATCTTACTAAAAATATGATTTTGACAATACTTGTTATGTGTATAATATCCTGCGAAAATATTCCATTGCATTCCTGAGTATATATACATTCGTTCATGTTAGTAAATATTTTCTTTCGCATTTGTTTCGTAGATATTCCGTGGAATAATAAATATTTCCAACTACTTAAAACGACTGATGTTGGCCTCACACTATTTTCTACACATTATTCAATGCAACCTTATGCAACTTGATGTAACCTCATTTCTTTCATAACGAGTTCGAGTATAAGATCTACTAAAGCACATTATTTTTGGTGTTAATCGTAAATTAGATATGGCACTTTTCTTGTCGCCGACCTGCAAAACTCTACAAAAGTGCCAAATTAACACATATTTCGCGCAGGTTTAACTAGACAATAGACTCCTATGAGAACCATTGCTAGCATCTGCTAAGTAATATAGTCCATAAAAATGAATAAATCTGTTATTCTTTATAAATTGATTTGGAACATCATCCCTTTCATATATTTTGAATGGTAAGTGATTGATGAGCGTTGTGCGTGATAACGATACCAGATACAGTCGGCTAAAAGATATCTAAGCAACGGCCAATATTCTGGCTCCGCGGATTATACAATCAAACAAAGTATGATTAGACTCGAAATTATGTCTACTATAAATACATTTGCATCTAATGTGATTAAGGTGCCACCATGCTTTTTTAAAAGTTAAATGAATGAATGCAATTAACGCCTACTTTAAATCCTGAGCAGCGAGGGTACAGTTTTCAGTTAGTATTACTTCTGAGTCACATAACCAGTTTTCTATTAATAATCTGGGAGCAAACAATTAGCATGATTCCTCTGCAACAACTGCTTTGTTTCAGATATGCAGATAAATAATATTTTCTTTTCCTCCGAAGCGAGTAAGACACAATTAATATATTTGTTTTATGCTAGTAGTCTATAACAAAATGTGTTATTTACATTTCACAAATGTACTTTTAGCAGAACAGATAACTGACAGAACAACGGTAATAAACGATTAAGTACATGAGCAAATGTTACTATTTTGAAGAAATGATTTTGGTAATGTCATGGAATCCGATTTCGTTGATAACGACCCGTGATAACATTTCCAGTCTTTGAGTTTTAATAAAGTACATCGGAAATATATATCATGGTATAATTAAGAAAACTTGATGTGGGAAACACATGACTTTCCTTATATAAAACAATGAATTTACAACTTTTACAATAAAAACATAGGTTTTTCTTATAGTAGATATTTATATTCTTTCCAAGATATTGAATTTTCGCCAATTAGTTATCATTTTCATTGATTTAGTCTCATTGTTATCCATTTGGCGAGATTTTCGTTAATTTGGCAAAATTCGCTAAGTTCCGACACCCCTCCAAATTTTTTCCCGGCCGTCCAAATGGTTGCTCATGTCCTCAGGACGAGCCGGACGGTCTGGGTCTTCAACCCCTCCAAATTTGGCGCCAAAATCTCGCCAAGCGTTATGGATGGAGAAGTAAGTTGTTCTTATAGCAGATAAATAACTAATGGCTTTCAAATACAAAAGTATTACTCAAAGTATCTTTTCTCCTGAATGAAACGAGCTGGATCCACGAGAATGATGTCACCAAATTTATCGCATGATATTACATATGAAAAGTGAATATGTTTCTCAACAGTTAATATATTTTTCTTTAATTTATGGGATTTTTTGATAAATTTAATTTAAAAAAATTCAATCTCGAGAAAGATTCATGCTAGCGTTCTAAAGTTTATGTCAATCGTTTTCTAAGGAAAAATTACATAAAAATTGTTCATTTACGTCACTTTAATAAAGGTTTTGATTTTTTGATGATTTTTTCAAAATTTCACTTCAAAATTTAGGGGGGGGGGTTGAATATTCGATTCGATTACTTTTAAAAACAACACACTTCCAGTATTCAAGGATTGTGATTTTTGTACCAAATTTCATTCGATTCGCACTATTTGTTCGTGAGATATCGTCTCCACAGGCTCACTTACACACACACACACACACACACACACACAGACATCACCTCAAAAATGTTTGATTCGTGATCAGAGATACTTGAAATGTGCTCTCCCGACGAAGACGCGAATTCGAATTTTCGTCCCCGTCAGAATATTTTCTGTATACATTATGTATATAAAAAAGTAAAAATGCAAACTATCGTTTGCTGCAACCATTAAACAAAACACATATTTATTAATATTTCAGAAATTATATGTGTATAACACTCCTAATTTTTATCCATAGACCTTGAAGCCATAAACGATAAGAAGAAATTCTTTATTGTCATTATAAAGTTAATTGTAAGCTAAACACTTATTGAAGCCATATATGTCAAAAATGATTTTACTTACTAGCACGTTAAAAAAGTAATAGAATTATTTTTAAATAAATGCTCTAACACTGAGAATTTAATGGACATGTTTCGGAATATTTAATGTTATTACGAAAGAAGAACTATGAAACCTCAACACGTCTCGTTTTAAAAGATACTTTTTTATAAAGTTCATCTTCAATTATGCACGGAATTTGTAGCTTTTTCGCGGCGTAACGACAGTATATACCATGTAAAAAAAGGATGCCTACGACGATATTTGTAGAATCTGTTAGAAAAGAAAGAGTTGAAGTATTGTAATTAAAATAACAAAATAAGGAAAAAAAATAGGCTGAAATTCGAAAAATATTTTATTCAGAATTCAAGCCCGTAACATTTGGAGGTGCATAAAAGTGCTTAAGTTGATTTAGCCATTCTCTCCCATTTACATGTGCAAACGAGAACAAGTATTGCACATGCAATACATGTGCTCGTAGGCGTAGGCCAACCTCATACTTGCCCCAATCAATATTATTATTTTATACCATATAACCCCTTAATAAAAAATATATACAACCCTTAACAAAATGCAGTAATTTCACGACAACTTAGATTATCCGAACAGACCTTATGACCTCCTAACAGAACGAATGCATTATGACTCGCAAATACCTTCAAATACTAACAAATACTTTATGGCTTTCTAACAAAATGAAAATTATATACGATTCCTAACAAAATGAAAATACTAAACGACCTTTGGTTAAAATACAAATTCTATACGGATTCCTTACAAAACTCACATTTTATGCGACTCCTTAATAAAATACAAATTCAATACGACCCCTGACGAAACGCAAATTTAAAAGGATCTACTAAGAAATGCAAACTTTGTACGACCCCTGACAAAACTCAAATTAATTATGAATCTCTAAAAAACTTCAAATACTATATACAACCCCTAGCAAAATGCAAATACTATACGACCCGTAATAAAACAAAAATTCTATGCGATCCGTAGCAAAACGATAATTCTCTACGACTCTGTAACAAATGACCATTTTATATGACTAGGCAGCAAAATGAAATTCTATACTACTCCTTAAAAAACACAAATTTTATACGAACTTCTAATAAAAGGCAATTTCTATACGAACTTCTAACAAAAGGCAAATTTTTTACGAACTTCTAACAAAAGGCAATTTTTATACGAACTTCTAACAAAAGGCAATTTTTATATGAACTTCTGACAAAAGGCAAATTCTATAATATTCCCTAAAAAACGCAAATTTTATATGATCTTCTAACAAAACGCAAATTTTATACGACCCTCTAATAAAACATACCTGTCCCTACTAGAGCAGTAAAGCTCGCCTTACTTTGAATCAAAAATATTAAATTAACAATTTTAACAAATGGATAGGGCTTAATTAAGAAATTAAACATAACTCTTAGGGATAATTAATTAATGCCAATAGTAACATTTCGTACGTCAAGTCGCCAATTTTGTGACATAGCTTCAAATTTGTTAAAAATATTGCTTTTATTTTTATATTTTTCTCAAATCCTATAAATTTGATCACTCTATAGTCCCAAGTTTCGTATTTATTTGATTCGTCAGCCCCGAATAGCTCACGAATAGCCTGGCAAATGCGTCACACAGCCAGATTGCAGTTACTCAAAGATTAAACTCCGACATTCTGACTTCAGGCATCATGATCATAGTCACAAACCCCCACGACAGGGACATTATTAACAAGAAAGATCAATTATGCATAAAGTATTGATTAAGAAACACTTTACAATTAAAATGCAACTTTATTTTAATATCTCTAAAATGTGGTACATGCAAGGCTGATATTTTTTTTAATTATTGCAGTTCTACAGTAATTTATTATACTTCGAAACCTAAAACTTCATCGAAAAAAAACAATGCTAGTTTCACAATATGAACTTTATTCAAATGATGTCGTTGAAATATGCACTGTCTGCTTCTCTATGTAAAACGAATAAATATATTTATTCGTATCATTTATATTCCACACACCAGAGCTAATTAATTTTACGTGAAAAAAAATTCAGCAATTCTTATACAACTCATCGTACAATAGCTTAATTTGTTTACATTCTGCATTCTCTAAAATTAGGCTTCGTTGTAGAAATAATCAAATTCACTGATCATTTAAAATAAAAAATATTATTACTGCGTTGACACAGAATTTCGATACGCAGATAATTGGCAAAAATAAAGCAATTTTATGACGGATGCAGCTCTAAATATAAATTTAAACGGTCTTTAAACATCACGATCTTGACACGCAAAAAAAATAGATGCCATATATTATTTTGCAATGAGTCAAATGATCTATCTCTTCATATATCATGGTTGTAATTATTATTTCAATTTACAAAAAAAAAAAAAAAAAAAAAAAGACTAGCCAACATATTTTGCTGAAAATTTTTTGTACAATTTATGTAATAATTCCAATATTTCCAAAAATTTTCGAAGCAATTTGTTGATTTTAACTTCGCTTATAAAATGTTTGAAAATTAAATCCCATACGGCTCTATGTATTCCATTTAATCAACACTGGTTATATATAAGACGTTTGATATTGTTCATTTTCGTTCTCGTATGTCTCCGAGACCAACTAAACAACATACTCAAATTTCATTTTGATAAAGACAATTTTTACGGCAGTTATCGTGCCAACGGTCAGGCAGACAGATTGAAAGAATGGACACAATCATAAACACTTAAAAACTATGTTGGAAATTTTTAAATTCCGAAAACATAATCGTTGTGCAGCGATCAACAGTGATGCTGATCACATGCACTGAGAGCGTGAATCCAAGCGTTTTGAGCGTCCCCTATGATACTCCCTAAAACTATAATAAAAAGTGTGTATTTTAGTCGGATTCTACAAATAAAGTTGTAACTCGACATATCAATTGTGTCAAAGAAATATGACAATTACCTAAACTACTTAAATCAAACAACCAGACATTCTCTTTGAAATATATTTAGAACTAGAAGCATACCCGTTCTTCGTACGGAGTATAAAATATAAAGAAATTTATAATTCAGAATCATATGCAAATTATGTTAAAATATTAAATTTATTGCTCCTAAAGAGAAGTTTATGAATATCTGTTCTCATCATGCAAAATTATCTTCAAGGGCAGATCTGAAGAATAAAACATCCTGGCCCCTTTCGAAAGCAAATATACTAAGAAATTGAATCAATATATTCAAAATAACGGTGCTAAAATTGTATGGGACCCATAGTATTTATATACTCGAATATTAGAAGATATAACCTGTATTAGTAGATTACATGTATAAATTGAAAATATCAATAAACCCGTAATTGATTCCAATAAATGAAAGAATGAAAGCACTAAAATTATATGGGAATATATATATATATATATATATATATATATATATATACATAATATATATATATATATATATATATATATATATATATATATATATATATATATATGAATATCTGTTCTCATCATGCAAAATTATCGTCACGGACAGATCTGCAGAATAAAACATCCTGGCCCCTTTCGAAAGCAAATTTACAAAAAAAAAAGGAATTGAATCAATATATGCAAAATGAAAGCATTAAAATTGTATAGGACCCGTACTACTTATATACGCGAATATTAGAAGATATAACCTGTATTAGTAAATTACATGTATAAATTGAAAATATCAATAAACCCGTAATTGATTCCAATATATGCCAGAATGAAAGCACTAAAATTATATGGGAATATATATATATATATATATATATATACATATATATATATATATATATATATATATATATATATATATATATATATATATATATATATACTACTTATATTGTCGCAGATTAGAAAATATGCCTGTATGTTAGTAGAAGATTACCCTTATTACAATATGAGTCTATAAAATCTTTGCTGAAATAAAACAGATGACATTATAAATTGAAAATTTAAATTATCCCCGTAATCTTTATACCAGAAGGTCGTAATTGATTCCAATATATGCCAATATATATCAAAATATATGCCTATATACCTGTACTACTTATATTCTCGTCGATTAGAAGATAACACGTGCATTTATAGAAGATTACTCGCACAACGTACAATATGTGAGTTTCAACAATTTTTGTCATAATAAAACAATGGTATAATAATTTGAAAATATCAATAATCCCTGAATCAATAATCCCCGAAAATATCAATAATAATAATGTGTAACTGAAGACCGTAATCGATATTTTCCAGTCAAAAATGCAATGCCAATGAAATTTATTTTATATACATATCTTTATTATTCAAATCGGAAAAGATTATTACTTATATTATTATTAGAAGATATAACCTGTATTAGTAGATTACATATATAAATTGAAAATATCAATAAATCCGTAATCTTTAAACCAGTAGGCAGTAATTAATTCCAATATGTGCCCAAATGAAAGTGCTAAAATTATATGGGAAGATAAACCCGTACTACTTATAATGTCATAGATTAGAAGATATGTCCTAGTGTTAGAAAAAGATTACCCGTATTATAATATTTAGTTTGAAAAATTTTTGCCAATATATAACAGATTACTTAATAAATTAAAAATATCAATAATCCCCGTAATCTTCATACCGGAAGGCTTGATTCCAATATATGCCAATATACATGTACTACTTATATTCTCTTACATTAAAAGATATACCCGTGCATTTGTAGAAAATTACTCGTACAACGTACAATATATGAGTTTCAACAATATTTGCCGCAATAAAACAATGCCATAAGAAATTGAAAATATCAATAATCTCTGAATCAATAATCCCCGAAAACATCAATAATAATAATGTTTAAACATGAAGATCGTAATTGATATTATCCAGTCAAAAATACGATGGCAATGAAATTTATTTTATATACATATCTTCATCATTAAAATCGGAAAAGATTTAATAAAAATATTCTTCCTCATAAAGACATTAAATTTAAATCCGTTGTTAAGCGACATGTTATGATTTGCTTCAAATAAATTGGTGGTCAAAATATCGTCTGAATATCTCTAATGAAGGTTTGGCGACATTTTAAAAAATCGCCTAATTTATCGCCAAGTGGGACTGTAGAACTGACAGTCCCACTTGGCGATAAATTGACGAACCATCATCAAAATATTATCCCCTAAAAAAACACAATTTCGTTTATTTAGGACAATTTATCAATTTCAAAATATTTTTATGGATTTATAAATATTTTTATCAATTTGGTGACATTTTAAAAATTCGCTAAATGGGTTACTAAGTAGGGCGGTTGGACTGACAGACAAATGCTAACGAAACACCATTTCAGTACTTTCTTTTAACAAAACAAAATAAAATTCATTGATTTACATCATTTTTATCAATTTGGGGAAATTTCAATCAATTTGGCAACTTTTAAGAAATTTGCCAAGTTAGCGATATGTAGCCAAATTCGTAGCTCTAAATTCGCAGATCTGAATAAAATATCGCGATCCAGTTTGTATATACTAAATGAAAACACTAAAATATTATTAGAATATATACCCATTCTACTTTTTTTCTGTTTAAACAATTGGATAAATGAATTTATTGAGTAAACAGAATATGAGTTTATTAGCTAAACACAGTATAAAAGCTCAAAATCTAAATCTTTGCTAAAATACATGAAAGTGATGTATGCAATTCGCAATTAATATAATTAAAAAAAATCAAACCGTTCATTTATAAGATATATTTTAATATCCATTTATTTATTATTCAAATCGAAAAAAAAATAATAATCATCATTAACAAACACATTTAATTCCATTCCTTTGCCGAGTAACATGATATAAGATAGAATCTTCCTCATAAAATGCGAAATTAAATAGCCATTTTAATTTCTTTATACTTCTAATCGTTGAGTAAAAGCTTGTGAAATATAAAACATGGAGGTAGATTTTTCCATTTAAATTCATGTTTCAAGCAATTCATGCTTTCAGATAGTGACTATTTAATGCAAAAATCCAGCATCAAACTCAAAAATAAAGTTTTAATTCCCTTTGACGCTTTAAACAAACGATTTTTATCCTTTCCGTTTGGATAAACCACGGAGTTGGAGAGTAGAACTCCTATAAAAAAAGTTCCGTTTTTCATTAATATCTCGACAACCCCTGGTCTTAGAAACTCGAAACTTGGGCAAAATTTATGGGGGGCTATTTCTAGGCTACCCACAAAATTTCATTAAATTCGGTTCAGCCGTTCTCCCGTGATGGTGGGACAAACAGACAGACAGACAGACAAACAGACAGACAGATTTTCAATTTTATTTATATAGACTAGCAGCATACCCGTTCTTCGTACGGAGTATAAAATATAAAGAAACTTATAATTCAGATTCATATGCAAATTATGTTAAAATATTAAATTTATTGCTCCTAAAGAGAAGTTTATGAATATCTGTTCTCATCATGCAAAATTATCGTCACGGACAGATCTGCAGAATAAAACATCCTGGCCCCTTTCGAAAGCAAATTTACAAAAAAAAAGGAATTGAATCAATATATGCAAAATGAAAGCATTAAAATTGTATAGGACCCGTACTACTTATATACGCGAATATTAGAAGATATAACCTGTATTAGTAAATTACATGTATAAATTGAAAATATCAATAAACCCGTAATTGATTCCAATATATGCCAGAATGAAAGCACTAAAATTATATGGGAATATATATATATATATATACACATATATATATATATATATATATATATATATATATATATATATATATATATATATATATATATATATATATATATATATATACCCATACTACTTATATTGTCGCAGATTAGAAAATATGCCTGTATGTTAGTAGAATTGCGACAAAATTACATTAAATAGTATATAAAAAGTAAATTTAAGAGTAAACCAGTTAAATACAAATACAAAAAAAAAAGAAATTAAACCCGAATTAAATTCTCGAAAGCGCTCTGGCCTTTTTAATTTTGTATGTCATAAAGGATGGATTTTATAAAAATTACCTTCTTTAAATCTACGATTTGTTGTCTTTGATTTAGCATTATGGAAGTTGACGTGTAACCGCTTTTATTATCTGTTATCTATTTCGTCGCCTCCAAAAAGTGACATAAGCACAATTCTATAGCTTGGCAAAAAGTTACCTATACGTCTTAGTATTATAGCAAAACATTTTTTAAAAACCAGTACGTAACTTATTTTTTGCTGATTTTTTAAGCGAACGTACAAAACCAACTAACACGTTTTATGGTCTCCCCGCTTACCCACATTTCTGCCTTCCGCATTCCATTGGATGCGACTGCGCATGCAACGAAAAAATACTTAACGCATAAAATAGTATACACTTAAATATTTAAAGCATAAAATATTAATAACGCATAAAATATTTCAACGAAATTCAGCCGCTATATTATTACAACTATTCTTTAAAGCAAATCCATTTCTAAAACTTCTTAAGAATGTTTCTATTATGTCATTATTCATTCTACTCAAAGATCACTAGATATTATCAAAAAAGCTGATACAAAATGGCTTTATTTCTAGCCCTTTCAAAATATATGATTCATTAAATAGCATTATAAAGTCTCATTGAAAACGTCCGCTGAAGAGAATGCAAAGTAAGCAGTATTTTAACCATTAGAATTTTTATTATCAGAATTCTAATGCTACGTTCATACATATTTTATTATTTTCCATGCAAACACTTTTCATTAAAAATAAATTTGATAACAGTGAAATTTTACTGCTTAATATATAAAATGTAATGAAAATTAACTAAATTTTGCAAGTATATAACAATTATTATTGAAAGTAATAATTATTTATAACGATTTAACTTATAGTGCCCCTTTTAGGACTTTGCATACATGTTTTCATATATTTACATACATATTTACATGTATGCTTACTATATTTACATATATATTACAATTTATTAATATTAAGCTGGATAACATAAAATGTAACCGGGGGCGGAGGCCCTTCCCACGGACGTGTGTCTGAAAGAAAGAAACACAGCTTGCTTTTGTTTTGATTTAAGAGAAAATAATTTTCTAATTGAGGTGAACAGATTAAAAACATCAAAGCTCATAATTAGGAAATTTTGAATAACCCACGAATAACGTGGTCGTGAATCATAATAGTCGTACATTACTATCGTGGCCACAAAATCCATAAATTACCTTTATGCACATAGTTCCATAACATAGCCGTTAAATCAAAACACTACACGTTAAAATACGCATTTTTAACTTTTAAAATAAATTATAGTTTATTCCTTTCTGTATTATTGTTGTAATTAAAATTACGTCAATTTCAACAAACACTTAAGGAGGACAAAAGAATCGTGTGAGACCAGGTATTTTGACTCTTATTCCAAAGATCAAAAATTGACCTACTATGTATAAAGACTGACACATACCTTTGTATTCCAGGTCTATTTCTCAGCACGACTCGAAGTTTTGCCGCTTCTTTTTCTGACATTTAGAGTCAAACTTCGTCTTTTCCAAAACATTTTCACTACTCAAAATTACGACTCACTCTCTTAACAACACCTCTCAAATCATCGCGACCTCTATTTCCCTTTTCAATTATTAATTCTATACATTCGTTAACTTTTTCTCCATGTGTTGCCACATCATTTGGTCAGCAGTGCCGCATCTGCGCATTATTGGCTCTTTCAATTTCCAGTGAAGCTTGGTTTCAGTTTTGGGACCTAGGTTATCTTTGCCCCAATCACACCTGTAATTTGTGTGGCTTGTATTTATTGGGAAGATGACTTTCCGGGCCAAGACTGTCATAAAACTGTGCCAAACAGTTCGCTGTGCCTAACAGTTTTTCGCATCAAAACTGCATAAGTTGACTCCTTGTCTCACTCTAATAAATACATGTATATGGTGAACATTAATGAGTTCGGAAATATAAGACAAAATATGTGGATAAAATAAGAATTAATAACTAATATCAATCGATCAAAGTACACTACGCGAAAACAGAAGGTTATTCAAAGAAGTTAAGACGCGTCCACTCTAATA
Organism: Amaurobius ferox; assembly: GCA_951213105.1. Classification (NCBI taxonomy): domain Eukaryota; kingdom Metazoa; phylum Arthropoda; class Arachnida; order Araneae; family Amaurobiidae; genus Amaurobius; species Amaurobius ferox. The sequence continues at coordinate 87,832,178 of OX578144.1, forward strand.
AATACATGTATATGGTGAACATTAATGAGTTCGGAAATATAAGACAAAATATGTGGATAAAATAAGAATTAATAACTAATATCAATCGATCAAAGTACACTACGCGAAAACAGAAGGTTATTCAAAGAAGTTAAGACGCGTCCACCATACCAAAAAAGTTATGAATAGCACTAGGCCTAAGTTTGAAGTTAATTTAGAATATATTATTTATCCAGACTGAAATCCACTCTAAATTAACCAAAGGAAATAATTCTTGTTTCGGGTTAAAGCAATAGTTAATTACTTTGAAAGCCACAAGCAATAAAAGAGGATTGAAATTGAAAATTGTTAAGAAATCAAGTAATTACCAGGAGCCTTGTATAGGCTCAGAGAAGAGGAAATTGAGTGAGAGAGAGCGTTGAATCCTAGCTGAAGGAAGGGAATATATAAAGTAGACCATAGACACTATAGGGGAGAGTTGAAGGTACTTCAACAGAAACTCAATCCAGGGAGTAAGTGGTGCAGATAAACAATCATAATCGAAATACGGTAAATATGATAAATAGAAATCACAGACGATTTTTTTCTAACATAAATTAGAGGCAAAGGAGAGTTGAATAATAGAGTATATCAGGAACAATATATTGAAAAAGACCTACTTAGTATTAATACCGCATTGAAAAGCTAAGAATACTATTTTCTTGACACTGCGAATTGATAAGATATGATAGTTGCATTTTTCGCTCAGGGACTGTTTAATATTGGTCGTCGAGCTGTTGTAGACTACCTATCTCTGGCTTAAAGCCACACCCAACACAAAATTTGGAGTGTTAACTGGTTTATCAGGCCAATCAAGGTGTGCAACCTTCATTATTCCCTAGAGGCTAGCCGTAAGGTCTAGGTCGTAGAAACTTTCCCCTTTAAAGCTAGATTGGCAACTGATGTTAGAAAAGAAAACATAACTGATGCAAAGAAAATATATTGTTAGCCGTGATTGGATAAAAACGAGAGGTAAAAACCTATAAAGCAAGGAATGAGTAGTAAGATACTAGGAATGAACGATGAATTACTAAAAGTGAAATTTTAACAAAAAGTTTGAATGTACCTTTTTAATGAGTGTATAATTTCAATAAGTACTTTTTCACTAAATATTAAAAAAATAACTATCCAGATTCTGAAGCTACAAAAGTCTTCCAAACTGACATGCAACTTCCGAAATTAATTAGTTGCCTTTTCAATTTAGTAGAACATTTATGTTTCTAGTTTTACTCGTTGCAAAAGTGCTTTGAATCCTTTTGAAAACGTTTATTTTTTTATCTGGAGTTTTACCGTACATTCATAGTGTCCTACCACCTGTCTGTTCCTCCATGGTTTTTAGCTCTATCTTTTTTTTTTCGCCGTTGGCAACATCCTTTCCCTCTTTCAAACACGTTTTAGGTTTTAACAGCAGTCTCCAATCTTGCTCGAAATTTGTTTATCTTGCTTGTACTCATGACAAAAGGCTATTTGTTTTTAATATTTTTTTGTTTCTTTGCCTTCCAAACCAGTTGAGACTATTTAATTTAATGAATCTTATGCCTTAAATGAAGTTAAGTATTTGTATTGCAAGGGTAAGAGTTTAACCTTTGAATCTCCAATTGATTTTCGCAAACTTCAAAAACTTTTAACGAGCATTTGTATCCCAACAAGTACTAAAATAAAAATAAATGTGTCTTTGTATAAGTTTCCGTTTACAAAATGTTATTTTATACGTCCTATTGATTTTTTGTTGAAAGTAGTATTTATTTTTAACTATATCACCTTTATTTTTATTTCGGAGGTGATAGATATTTTTGACGATAATAGAATTAATTTGAACAGAACACAGTAATGACTTACATCCAGCGCAAAAGAAACATACCTTTTCAACAGTACAAGCGCATCTTCCTCTCGTTGAAGCAAGATTGGCAACTCCTGTTAAAAAAGGAAACCTGCCTGAAGGAGGGAAATGATTTCGCCAATGGCGAGAGGTACCCGTTGACCCCGCGAGAGGTACCCGTGGCCGAATACCCGTTGAAAATCAATGGTCTCGCAATAAGCAACCCCTGAATAATGTAAATTTTTGAATAATTCGAATTTCACATTTATTCGGCAAATCGAATATTTTTGTGTGCAGAACCCCCTAAAAAAGAAAATTTGGAAAACTTAAGTTGCGCATTTCTTCCTTTCGAACCGTATACTAAATTAAAGTCTATCTCATGCCGAAGCATGCTATTTTATCATATCCCCCTTTCGAACGTTTTTCTGTGAAGCACACCCATAAAAGAACATTTTTGAAAAACTATGTTCGTCTTGGGTATTTTATCAGATGATTGACCCATATACCAAATATCAAGCCTCTATTACAGTAAGGAAGCGTGCCTCATTTATTCGGAAAATCGAACATATTAGTGTGTGGCACCCCTTAGAATAGCAAATATTGGAAATCTGAAATTTCACACTTTCCTCCTTTCAAACTATCTACCCGTACACCAAATTTAAAGCCTCTCTCCTATCGTGAATCATGTTGTTTTTTATCCTTTTGAACGTTTTTCTGTGTAGCAAACCCTTAATGAACATTTTTGAAAAGAAAAGCTGCAATTTTTTATTTGTCACGACTGTTGCAGTTAAATCTGTTTACTTACTCCTCGATGAAATATTGGTACACAAGTACGATGTATTTTTATCTTAAAAAAATAGGTAGTTAACTGAACTTGGGAATTCTAAAGATGTTTAATGATTTGAGAGGTATGAACAGAATAGATAACAAGAGAGATCAATCATGATTAAAGCATTGATTATGAAACACTTTCCAACTTCAATGCAATTTTATTTAAACATCTCTAAAACGCAATACATTCCTAAGTGATATTTTAAAACTTATCACAATACTACATTAATTTATTATATTTGAAAACTTAAACCTTCATCGAAAAAAATAAACTTCATTCAAATGACGGCATTCAAATTTAAATTGCCTGGTTTAAATATCTCTAAAAGGCGATACATACCTCGGTAATATTTTTAAAATCATCATAATACTGCAATAATTTATTACATTTGAAAACTCCATCGAAAACAACTGACATTCATTCAAATGACGTCATAGAAAATACAACACCCCTGGCTCTCTCTATAAAAGAAGCATTTCATTCCTAACATTTTACCAATCATTTCATTCATCACAGTACTAAAATAATTTATTTTATTTAAAAACTTAAGACCATGGAGCTACAAGTGATTAAACTCTATGTTTAAAACTTAATTGAAAAAATCCTTCTCCCTGTAAAATCAATGAATATTTCATTCATATCAGCTATGCAGACTCCATGATCTAAATACTTTTGGGTTAAAAAAATACAGCAATTCTTATACAACTCATCCGTCGTATTTTCCTACAACTCATCCTACAGAATTTAAGCAAAAATAAAGCGGTTTTAGGACGAATACAACACTCAATATGAATTAAAAAGAACTTGAAATATCACCATTTTGAGACAAGATGGGTGTCATATTTCATTTTGAAGTGGGTCACATGATCTTTTCATATCATGGTCACGTAATCGCTTCATATAAGAGGTGTAACTATTATTTTAATTTTTATTTAAAAAACTACTGAATATATTTTGCTGAACTTCTTTTATATATATTTTTTTTATATATTTCGCTGAAATTTTTTTTATATATTTTATGGAATAATTTGATTATTACCTAAAATTTTTGAAGCAATTTGTGAATTTTAAATCCGCTTAAAAAATGTTTGAAAAATTAAGTCCCATAGAGTTCAATGTATTTCATTTTCAACCTGGGTTCAATCCAAAACTAATTGGGTGATATTATTCATTTATATCCCCATAGATCCTGCAGACCGTCTGAACAACATACTAAAATTTCATTTTGATTAAGTCATTTTTACGGCAGTTATCGTGCTAACTGACAGACAGACAGACAGACAAAATGAATGAACAAAGTCATAAACACTTTTCAACTTTGTTATGAAGTGTTAAAAATATAAGTATTCAATTGCGTATTAATGCACCATCAGACAAGTTTATAGAATAATTCGAATGTAAATTTTGTCAGATATATAGTATAAGTTTAATTTATAGACCACAAAGCAACAAGTTAGTAATATATTTGGATATTTTTAGGTGAAGTCTATATAGTCGGAGTTCCCAGATGAAATCGCGGTGAAAACAAAAAGTGCTAGCTTGCTATTAATATCAGATTTCTTTTTACTTTTTCTATATACATAATATAAAGGTATAAGGAAAATATTGTGACGCTGTCGAAAATTTGATTTCGAGTTCTCGATAGAAGAACATGTTTCAAACCTTTCTGAACTCGAATCGATCGTTTTTAAGATGACGTCTGTGAGCATGTGTGAGACTATGTAGACGATATCTCACAAACGAATAGAATGGTTCGAACGAAATTCGGTACAAAAATTACAGTCAGTGAACACTGGAAACCTATTGATATTAAATGAAATCGAATGCTCGGGAGACCCTCCAGGAAGAAGATAAGAATATGGGAAAAATCAGAACCTTCAACAACATTACGTACATTATAATTCCTTATATAATTTTTCATTAGAAAACGATTGTTATAAATTTTAAAAAACATAGCATAAACCATTCCTAAGATATTGCATTTTTCGCAAATAAAATTATAAAAAAAATACATATAAATAAAGATAATATAAACTATTGTGAAACCTGTTTACTTTTCATGTGTAAAAATATGCGATAAATTTGTTAACATCATTTTTGTGAATCTAGTTCGTTTCATTCCCAACATAATATACTTTGTGTTATAGCTTTGTATTTTACAAGATTCATTTATATATAATAAATACTGTTCTTTCCGCCTGTCTGTAACTCTTAACAATACATTTGGCGTTCATGGTGATTCAATCAGCGAAATATCACCAATTTGATGATATTTCGCCCGGAATTAAATAAAACATTAGTAAAATTGTAAAAATGGCGCTGAGTTGATGAAATAATAATTAAAATCTTTTAATATATGGAGTGCTTATTGCGGTTGCTATCTGTGAGACCGAAATAAGTGCAGGAATTGAGTCCATACCACATTTAGGTGATACAGCTTTATGTACAATATTTATTGTTTGCTGCAATATCAAACAATGCTTCACACGAAACGACGCCAGTGTTTATAACCCGAGAGGCCAAATTAGGCCATAAACCTGTAGACTGAGGTGCAGCCATGAGAATGGCTAAGAAGAATAACCAATTATGGAAGTTATCTGGCCGAAGTGACCAAGGTTGGCCAATCAGAACAAAAAAGAGGCGTCGAAAGCCCAGACCGTCCGGCTCATCCTTAGACATAGAACAGCAGGATGGGCGGCAAGATGTAGCCATGAGAATGGCTAAGAAGAATAACCAATTATGGAAGTTATCTGGCCGAAGTGACCAAGGTTGGCCAATCAGAACAAAAAAGAGGCATCGAAAGCCCAGACCGTCCGGCTCATCCTTAGACATGGAACAGGAAGATGGGCGGCAAGATGTTGCCATGAGAATGGCTAAAAGTAATAACCAATTATGGAAGTTATCTCGCCGAAGTTGGCCAATCAGAACAAAAAAGAGGCGTCGAAAGCCCAGACCGTCCGGCTCATCCTTAGACATGGAACAGGAAGATGGGCGGCAAGATGTTGCCATGAGAATGGCTAAAAGTAATAACCAATTATGGAAGTTATCTGGCCGAAGTTGGCCAATCAGAACAAAAAAGAGGCATCGAATGCCCAGACCGTCCGGCTCATCCTTAGACATGGAACAGGAATATGGGCGGCAAGATGTTGCCATGAGAATGGCTAAAAGTAATAACCAATTATGGAAGTTATCTGGCCGAAGTTGGCCAATCAGAACAAAAAAGAGGCGTCGAAAGCCCAGATCGTCCGGCTCATCCTTAGACATAGAACAGCAAGATGGGCGGCAAGATGTAGCCATGAGAATGGCTAAAAAGAATAACCAATTATGGAAGTTATCTGGCGGAAGTGACCAAGGTTGGACAATCAGAACAAAAAAGAGGTGTCGAAGTCCCAGACCGTCCGGCTCATCCTTAGACATAGAGCAGCAAGATGGTCGGCCGGCAAAAAAGAGGTGTGTCAGATCTCAGGCAAAAAGGAGGTGGCAACCAAGAGATGAAAATATACAACTCGTACGAGAAGTGAGAGAGTTCCACTAGAGATAGTGTTAGATAGGAATATAGAATGAGAGAGCAGTGAAGGAGGTTGAATTAAGAGCTGCAGAGCAAAAGTGTCGCAGAGCTACAGTCAACCAGTGATCAGAATGCAAGGATGATCTCTTACGAGTGTGTGCCACAGAGTAGTCCGGAGATAGTCCGCAAAAGGTGCTCAAATATGCAATTCTACGCCAGTCAGAGTCCAAGGAGACTTCAACAAAATGAGCAAAGCCAGTGCAATATACAAGAATGCAAGTGCTGTGGTTAGGCATGTGCTTATTAAATATGACAGCAGGTCTTAAATTATGTCGATAACAAATGGTGATCTGGTCTCACATGCCAAATCTCTTATATTTTGCTTGCTCCTCCGCAAATAAATATGCAGATTGTGTAATGGATTGAGTAATTAAGTGATCTATGTTGTTAATAAATGATTTATTCATAAAGTTAAAATGGTGCAATTAATGGAGTAGTAATATGTTAATTAATGTTCCTTTACAGAACTAGCGCTAAAGATAAAAATTTGGAGGGTTATCAACGCCACACCGCATAATTCAATGAGTTCCACAAATACGACAATTTGCGGCCATGTTTAGATAATTCAATTTGATATGCTTTTGCATAATTCTTGCATATTAAAGTGTTATTATTAAATAATCAACGCAACTAAGAATAAATAAACTTTAATGTTTCATTCTCAAAGGTGCGGTAATTATGGTAATCAACGCATTAACAATAATATTATTAAATTATAAGTCTAAAGCCAACTTTAAGTTTATTGTTTTTACTGAGCCACACTATCAAAGTTGATAATTGATTATTATGAGTTGTGCAAAATATGATTTAAATAGTTTTGCATGTTATCCTTCGGAAAAGATCAACAATCAACGGTTGTTCAGTTTACAATTCAACGTTGAAAAGATTGTGCCGTGGATATAATACATCCTTTATTCACTGTGAAAGAAGTTAGTTTATTGCCTTATATTGGGAAAGTCATATGTTGCCCACATCAGATTTTTTATTTTGTAGTACAATTTTGTATTGTGTAATGATGTATTATGACAATGACGTGGCATCAGTGAAAACGAGGTAGACAGTGCGCGATCTACAACCCATGAACTTTTATCTTAATTGCATATTTTGACGATGTATCCTTTGGAATCGTGTGTGTTCACAAGAATGGGTCCACATTCCTGGATAACTAACACTTTTATTCACAAACACAGCGTAAACAGGAACAATATACAGTAAAACAGCACTTACATACTCCACTAAATTCACAAAATAACCAATGCTATTCTCAAAGCATTTAAGAAAATTACAATTCAATATAGCTCGTATCACGTCAACTGCTCTCCAACTGAATGATGACTTCTTTTACAGACTGTCTTTGAAATATCTTATATCTCATAGAATAATCGTTATTTCGAGGTTCTTCCCGAACCGTCAGAAAACGTCAATTGTCGCCAAATTGACGATAAACTGCGAAATCTAGCACACTGCTTCGGACTTCGACATATAGCAACTCTATATTCATATCATGGGAAAGGAAACATGTACGGATTTTACCTCCGTCTGGTTTTTAACATATATTCCAGAAAGAGGAAGGAAAAGAGACGCTAGAGCATTTTACTTGTTCGTAACACTGCCTCCTCCTTCAGACTGCACGTACCGGGCAGTATCAATATACTGTGGTCCTAAATATGGGGCAAATCTGTCGATATGGACGACTTTTTGCTTGGTTGAAGCCGAATTCTGAATTCAACAAACTGTTCATTCTTTTCGTCATGGCGTAAGGTATGTTGTTCAAGGTACCAGTTGTACTGTAGTTTCGACGAAAATCCGTCGCCTACAGTTGAACCACACTTTGTCGCCTTCCTGGAATCGTATTGCAGTAGCTTTGATATCGTACGGGATCTTCATTTCGTCGATAGCAATGTTGATCCTCTCACAAGCGAAACGATAAACCTCCTCCAACCGCGCATGCAGATTTCGAACATATTCATCAGGCGATAAAGGAGCATGCCATGGTCTTCTAAACATTAGATCATATGTTAGTCATAGATTCCAGCCAAACAGCATTTTTAATGGAGAATGACAGGTCGATTTGTGAACAGAACATCTGTAGGCTATCAGCAAGGAAGGCAGATGACGATCCAAGTCTTGCTGCTTATTGGATAAGAATATGGAGAGATGGTCGTTTTGTTGAATATTTCTACTCATACTGCCCGGTTAAGGATAAAGTGGAGAAGTTCGTGTTTTGTCCATTTCGAGTAGGTTGCACAGTCTCCTGGATATGATAGAACTAAAGTTCGCTCCCTAGTAGTATATATGGAAATAAGGTTCTAGAAGTAAGTATGGGCGGGGCCAACGTGACACGTCACGCGTCAAACAAGAATAGTTTACTTTCCCTACGCTATATTCAAAGCTTTCAAATTTCAGCAATGTTGTTACGTTAATATTTTCATTTTAAATCAGCAATTTTACTTTCCCGGTAATGTATAGGAAGAGTATTGAAATCGTGCCGAAAATCGCAACTCTACTTTTCGACGGATCTACACGTTTTGGGAACTCTAGAATACGAAAAAACTATTTTTAGCGTGACGTCTGTCTGTGTGCCTGTGTGTGTGTGTGTATGTGTGTGTGTGTATGTGTGTGTATGTGTATGTGCGTATCTGTCTGTCTGTCTGTGCAGATTTTACATCCACTCTAACTGAAAAACAAATTGACCGAATTACATAAAATTTTGGTAGATATGTACATTAAGGGTGACCCTGGTGCTGATTAGAATTTGGTACGATTTGGACAAAAGAAACTATTTTTTTGTGAAATGATTCACAAAAATTGCCTATATCCACTCTAGCTGAAAAATTAATAACCTAAATTTCCCAAAATTCGGTAGATAAATCACTTGTAGATAAACCTGATGCTAATAAAATGTTTGTATGATTCGGAAAAAGGAACCAGCCTTTTTTTGCGAAATGACATTTAAAAATCGTTGAATGTAATAATTAAAGACTACGTATGCTCAAATATATCAATTAAATGCTTATTTTATACGTAAGTTTTGACGATGAGAAAAAGAAATCCAACCCAATGACTCTAGGTCTAGCCGTTCGCGAGATATTTTAGTTTTTTCGCATTTTCGCCACGCCACCTTTGAAAATAAATCCAGCCATCAAATGAAAATGAAAATTGAATTACAAGTACACAATCAGTGTAGTTTATAATAATTTTGGCTGTTATTTTGTGTAATTAAACTCAATTTAATGAATTGTTGAAGAAATAAAGAGAACGTGAATATGAATCTAGAGGGAAATTCATGTGCTGCCTACTTCAGATTTTTAATTTTGTAATGAGCAGTTTACGTCGTCACCCCTAATTCTAATTTTCAGAATTATTGATATTTCAGTTGACCTGGAAGTTGAGACAAATCAAATGAGAATAAAATTAAGATTTTAGCTAGAGTGGAAGTGCTTGATTATTAAGCAAAGTTATTTTGTATTTTTTTTATTGTTATTTGCACCTTCACCCTCATTTTGATTTTTTGAAATGTTATATCTTTCTCGTCGTTGGAAGCTGAGACGGATCGAATAACACCGAAACTAAGATTCTAGCTATAGTGGAAGTACTTTATAATTTTAATACATAACCCCCCTGCTCACTCATGCAGTTCAATGCATATTATGCAGGATTTACTTCCATTTACATCCGTAGTATAGTTCAAATTGTAAATTTTGCACATATAATACATTAGCATCCTTAATTTGTAAGTTATTATAGTTTTCCATGAAAAATATTGCTATGAAAGCATCAAATATCGTATAATTCGATTTATGTTCATGGAAATAACGAAATACTATTACATGATCGTTGTGACATAAAATTTCGAACTTTGATACATTCATAAGAAATTGACAGGGATACAAACTACGGCAACATTCAGTCTGGAAAAGTGATATTACAAAATTTTGCAAACAAAGTGTGATGGCAAATTCCGTAATGTTGGAAACATTTGATATTGGTATATTGCGGAATACCAAGGATGATGAAAGTGAAGTCGAAATCTCAGCAATTAAAAGTAAAGTTGCTAATTCGAATTAATTTATGTAGGGGCAATATAACTTGCCCAACACTTCATTGAGAGACATCTGATTCCTGCTGACTTCGAGCCTGCTGGCAGTTACACCTGGTGATCTCCAGCTAGTGACAGCGTCCTCACACTAGATAGGTGAAGTCAATAGAGACAGAGCTATGGGATTTCATGGGGGTGCTGTCAGCGGATGGGCCAATGTTATGCATGGGAAATCTAAGGCGGAACAAGCAGCGATAGTTTGAAAAAGACACAAGAAATGTTCAAGTCAGTCAAAAAAGAGAATTCATTCATAGCGTTCATATATAAGAGTCCGTTTATAAGAGTCCATATGCAGGAGTTAAGATATAGTGTAGTGAAGGAAGTCATGAATCCAGCGTCGTATAGAAGATTTCAAAGCGCAATGTTAAAGTGGATAAGTGTTGAAACGAATATAGATATGCCAACAATTACGGCAGTTAAAGATACCTCATTCTGTAACTCTTCAAACAAGCTATTGCAAAAAGGTACCCTGTTAGCGTCCATCATGGCTTATCATTTTAATGATAAATTTACTATGATGTCATTTATCAAACATCCCAATCTGTCGTCACACCTGTCTTTAATTTAATCTGAACAAAATTTTAATAAGAACTATAAATGTGTAAGTGAAAATTTCAAAATAATTGTAAAATTATAAAATGAAAATTTTAATGTAAAGCATAAGTTTTTAATAACTAATTAAAAAACGAAAGCAAGAGTAATTTTTGTATTTCAATGATTTATGACTTTGGAATTATGTTTATTTATATGTAGATAACTGACGTTTCAAAAAAGCGGATTGTATGTAGGACGTACATGATTATGTACACACTGTTACGAGGTAAAATTTAAGTTTAATGCATTAAACTCTATATTTTAATGGTTACCCACTTCATATATTTCCCTTTTATGTAAGTGGTTCCCCGTTAACTCCACAACTTTTGGGATTTTGGCACCACACAGATAACTTTATAGCCAAATTTATTGCCAGCACAAAGATATGATTCTTCATCTTTCACTCGTGTTTGGCCCCGAGCACACGAGGTAAAGCCAACTAAAACCAATCAACCACCAGTGCTTGGAACAAGGCAATAAGAGCCCTAGTGGTATGTCCAACCAGAGGCTAAGTGCCAAGGTGTAATATCACCGTTTATGTTGAGCCCACCTAAGATGATTGAGGTCAAGCTTAGGCGAGTAGATCAGGGGCCAGCCCCTTGTGCTGCCAATAAATTTGGCTGTGTTCTTTCTTTGCGAGAGTTTGTAATTCCACTTTTCCAGATAGGCTGCTCCCACAGTTTGTTTCCCTGTCAGTCTCTCCACAAAGTATTAAAGTTCGAAATTTAATGTCACAACGATCATGCACTTGTATTTTGAAATTTATTTTGCTAAGGAATGTTAAAACAAACATTGTTAATTTATATAGTCAGTATAATATACAAACACTGCAATGTGCAATCTTCCCTAAGGGGACTGGGACACCGTCCATCCCAAAACGAAACGGTGCACCTGCTCCCAACAGAAACGTTACACCTGCTGCAGCAGGTGCAACGTTTCTATCGGCGATTTTCATGGACACCAATGCCTGTAAAGGGCGGTCGAGCTGTTTGAGATAGGGTATGTCAATTACCTGTCTTTTTGGGAGGTTCTTCGTTTGGGATGGGCGCTGTTCCACTCGTAAGCAGAAGATTAAATGCATTTTTTTCGTAACGAAATTTTCAAAGGTTTCACATTTTTAAAATGCTCCATGCGTCTTAATTTTTGTTTAAGATGCATGCAATTTGACAAGACGACACCTTTCATTCTTTTTAATGAAACTGGGTATGCATTTTATAATTGGACTTTGGTAATTAAAAGTGAATAAGAATCTAATTAAATGATAAAAATTAAGTTTTAAAGCAGAAAAATATTTTTAAAAAATTAACTTCCAAGGGATTTTAAAATGAATACCCAAATTTATTCATTATATGTTTTTGAGTGATTATAACGTAAAATTAATCAAAAATGTGAACAAATGGCACGCAGGGAGCATTTTCAAATTTTCGTCAAAAAATTTTATTTAAAAAAAATACAAAATTATAACAAAATTGAAAAATAATTAATGATATTTTATATAGTAATGTTAAGAAGAAATTGTTTAATACAAATTTTCATGTTTCTAAATCAACAAATCAATTCAAAAATTTCAACGTCCAGCGTCCCCTTAAAATATTTTTAATTGGCCATTGCATACATACTACTAGATTCAACTGCTACTAGATGTAACTATTCATTTTTATCCGCAAATTCAAATAAGTTGAATATATTACGTGTCTGGTACAGTGAAAAATTGATGAAGTAGTTGAGAATGGCAGCAAATTTAGAAAACCGCTTCGAAATGTGGGAGAAATTAAATTGAAAGTTAACAGTTTGGACTATTTACATTCTGCTAATTTATTCTGATTAAAGTGCAGGTATATTTCTATAAACCTATTTATTTAATCACATAAGAATTTTATGCATGGACTGAAACTCTGGGAATGGTGTTAAGGGTATTTAAACATACGAGAATTGGGATTTTAAATTTAAACGGAAAGTAATTTTAATTTATGGATAAAATGTCTCATGGAGTGTATAGTAGTGAACAGTTTACATTTTCTACTCAAAGCTATAGTCACATTTTACCTCTGTATAGGTCGTTTCGACACAGCACACTCTTAAACATTTCTATTTATAGTTCTTAATTTATAGTTTTTAATATTTTTCTGTTATTTTATTTAAAAGAAACAAAACTCTAAAATAAAATTATATATGCAATATGCCATAATAAAAAGAAAGTTGTACTTTGTTAATTATACATTAAACATTTATGTTACATTTTAATTCACTCCATTAATATATATATATATATATATATATATATATATCAGTCATATAATGTACAGATGTATTGATGATCTAATTATTATTGGAATTACTAATGACGCCAATGAATTAAATTTTGATTTCTATCCACCTAATCTACAACTCATTGAAAATGTATATACATCCAACTGGATCAATTTTCTAGACGTTAGTTTAACAATTAAAAATGCAAATACAATAAAATTTAAAATCTATGACAAAACAGAAACTTATAACTTCAAAGTAAATAAACTTCAACATTTCTCTTCCAATCTTTCCAAATCTGTATATAGAAATATTATTAATAACCAGTTATTAAGAATCAAAATATTAACCACACCTTGTTACTACAAAGAACATCTTCATAAATTCATCAACACCGTTATCAAAAATAACTACCCGCCCAACCTTATTTTTCCTTTTATTAAAACACATTTTAAATTTAAGTTAAAAAACTTGCAACAATTACAGCAACATATTGACAGATCATACTCTAGCATTTCTAAATAATTCATCATCTCCATGTCTTCTTCTAACAGTTAAACAATTCGTATAATTCACTTTAACCGGCTTTGCGAAAACTGCTTAGTCAGTAACTAAAAATTCACTGTAACCTGCTCTGAGATGATTGACAATACACATGCTTTTCCAGAAGTACCACAGTACTAGGGGTAGATATATTTTCATTATATTTTCATTATATTCTTTTGATATTATTTTATATTACTTTGTATCCTCATTTCAATAATTAGCCACAATCTGGTGTAAAAGAATATATTATTTTCATGATTGATATTTTTGTGTGTTTGATCCACTTTGTATTTTCTTCTACGTCGGACCATGTACATTATTTCTGTAAAACATTTTACAGTTGTGTACACAGAAATGTAGAATCAGCATTAATGAAACATGTATGGCCCTTCATAACGTACATGGTTTCAGAAATGTTCTTCTTATTCATTTTATTCCTTTAATATTCACTATATTCCATTTATTCAATTTCCAAACTTCTTGGGAGCTATAAAAGGCCTTGCTCAAAGTGCTACACTTGGTTTCTGATTTGCAATTTTTCACCTTTACCTTCAGTTTACAAGCAATTTTCTTTGGTATTTCTCGGGTATATATATATATTACAAGTAATCATAAAAATCTTTAATTATATATATATATATATATATATATATATAAATTAGTAAATCCAATATATATATATATATATATATATACACATAAATTAGTAAATCCAATATATATATATATATATATATATATATATATATATATATATAAATATAAATTAGTAAATCCAAAGTTAGAATGTATGTAGTAACTCATAATACACTATTCCAAAATTTTCTACAAAATACAAAGAAATATAAGAAATTAAGACATAAAGGGGAAATAATAAAGCGTAATTCAAGTCATAAAGACAAAGACAATCAACAAATTTCAAAAATGAGGAATTCAAATAAGAAAACAAAAAAATCAAGCAAAAAAGCTTGCACATGGAAGATATATATATATATATATATATATATATATATATATATATATATATATATATATATATATATTTAGCCATTATTAAATATATTGCTAAAAGATTAAACAGGAAATTATAAACATGCATGTTCTTAACAGATAAGAGCATGACATAAGAAGTGTTTACATAACGTGTGGCATGTGCATGTGTATAACCCCAAAAGTTTGACATAAACGTGTGTACGTTTTTCGATTCTTCATGTGTGCACATTTTCATATTGTTCTGGGTCCACATTTATCGGGTTACCACAATTATTTGCGCTTCTACTGGCTACATTGTCAGCATTTATAACTTTTTTCTCTTTTCATTCTGTAGGTCATGTTTTCTAATTTTCAAACATCTAAGAATTTTTGTTAATATTTTATTCATCTTCTTTAGATATAGACGACGTTTGCAGATATTTTTAATTTTGTATGTTGAATTCATGTACATAGATAAGGAAAACACATTTATGGAAATATAGCCAATACGTAATATTATAAAAGAAAACATACAATCGTGTACCCCTTTGACAGGTATACGTAGTGGCATGTATCTCGGTGATATCATCTCCGTGAAATCGGCACCTTTCATACGGTTATGATATAAAACTATTTCAGGTTTTGGTTCCCAGATGAAGATGGGTTTTATCATTGTGCATGGATGGCGTGCTTTAATTTTATTATAATTATTATAATATAGAATGTAATTATAAAGAAACGAGAAAAAGTTTTCTTTTCTGAGCACGTGGATTTGTAAACATTTTCTTTAACATTCTGTTCCGTTACGATTTTTCAAAGTGGCTACAATGCGAAGTGGCTCGATTTATGATTCTCAGCTGACATTTCTATGTCCTCAAAAACTCCTGGTTCTGATAAATTGTCTGATTCATCTGATTCCAGTTGAGGAACAAAATTTGCACCTTCTTCTCCAGATATACATATCTTCACTTTCAGCACTTCAATTTTGCAAAAGTTCACGAATTATTTATCGGTTAAACCTTGCCTTTTAACAGCCATAATTCACAGAAAAATGTTTAAAATTGTGAAAGCACGGAATGAATTTTTGAAAAGATTTATCTAATTAATAGATAAAATTTAAATTATGTGAGAAGCATATGAATTTCCTTATATATTTATTCTCGTCTTTTACGCTTTTGCTATTTATATTAATTGAATTAGCGTATATTCCATTTGTTATTTATAAGGGAAGTTTCATGGTACTCCAAATTTTCAATTTTCAATTATTTGATTTTTACTTGGTAATTTGTTGCTTTTAACGTCAAATCGCCAAAATCTGTATAAACGTGGATCGTCGTCGAAACGATTTATATTACCATATCAGAATTAATTGTGTAAGAATACTTATAAAGTAATTTCATAGAAAACATTCATTTGCTAATTATAGATATACATATTTTATATTTTATTTTAATTTTCTGAATCTTTTTCCATGATGTAAAAATATCTTCAATATATTTTATTAATTTATAAAAATCTAATGGGCACCAGTTGAAAATCTCCAACTAATAATTTTCGGAAAATCTTATAGTTCTTGAGTTATAGCTGACGTATACATACATTAAATTTCATATGAACAAAAAGACACACCGCATATGCGTATATAAAAATAGTCGTATAAATATAATAAAATAGTTGAAACGTGCTTAATAGTAGGATAAATCAATCATAGTTGAAAATAATTGAATCGTCGTCTAACATTTACAAAATGCGTACATTTAACAAAAATTCGATATCGAATATTCGATTGTGTTGCAATACATTTCCTATACATACCATATTATGTACTAGAAAATGAATTGAGATTTAAGAAGCAAACCTCTGTTAAATATTACAAGGGAATTCTCAGCGAATTCTATAAAACCAAAGAATATTTTAACAATTCGCGAGCTTATGACATAGAAAAATATTAAGAATCATCTTCATGGGTGCAAACACGGTCTTGCCACGACCGTCGTACCTTGCTAAAAGTTCTTAAGTGCAATAGCTTACTTGCAGTAGTTGGTAACACAACCTACTGCATGCTCTATACAGTGGATATTCATACAGCGCAACACGTTTCCTTACAGTCAGCCGTTTGGAAATGTTACAGAAGTGCTTATTAGTTTTACCTATTTCAATGAGTTGCGGCCCTATTCCTTGTAGCTTTCTGGATTGAATATATGTTCTAATGGTCACTATGTAATTAAACGCAATTGTTCTTATATAAAATAAATTTTTGAAAAACTATCGGTATATATGGACTTTACGCAAAATTATTTCTAATTTTTCACAATCTTGAACTCTGTGGGGAGAAATAATAATGCTACTTTTTTGGGCTTAGCTAAGGACTGTCCAAGTAGTTGACATCGGCAGAATTTCCCTACATCTGCCGCGCTGTAAATTAAATATGCAACTTATACTTCAAATGAATGTCAATACGAAATCTGCAACGAAAAATGTTTCCCATTTTCTGCATTTCTCCTTGATCCTTATAGCACACGCGGAAAGGGATTTGGAATAAAACCATCTGCTTCAAAATTTACACACCTCTTTCATGGGGCCAACGGCCGTACCGTGCTGAAAACACCGGTTCTCGTTAGATCACCGAAGTGAAGCAGCATCGGGCGCGGTTAGTACTTGGTGGGTGACCACCTCGGAACGCCGCGTGCTGTTGGCCATCTCGGGTGCGGTATCCCCGTGGTTTGCGCGCTAGATTTGCACGCTGCCACAAATGCCGCCGTGTTCATGCGGAGTACGATCACGTTAAACATGTGGGTCCGTAAGTCCTTCCGAGAGGTTGGTGGTAGGGGAAGGAGGGTACGGTCCCTGTGGATGCCACCCCCACTGGGTTCCGGTCTAAATTGGGTGGCACTTCCCGGCCGTCCATACAGTTACCTTACACCTTTCTGGTAGGTCTGGGTCTCAACAACAACACCTCTTTCATGTTTATTGTAAACCAGAACAACTGATACAGCTTTGCCAGTGCCGTATATATGTGCCTAATACTGCTTATAAATATAATTGGTGTCCGCTACTTAAATGATGCAGATACAGATAAAACCTTACAAAATTTCCAAATCTTATGTTTTGGAATAAAATCATCCTCATCTCATAAAAAATATCTCCAATTCATAAAATAAGAATCAAAATTAATCGTTTAATCAGCACAATGGTCATGAAAACACGAGAGGTAGTATATTTAGCTGACCCTTCCGAGTCAGCGCATACGCGAATGTGGGCGTAGCTTTGATAGGTCAAAGAATACGGTTCGGACCTTAATGGGGAAAAGGTAGGCTGATTCAAAATTTTTAAGAGTTTGCTCACATAAAATTTTTATAATTAATAAACGGAAGGCTTCTGTAAATTTAATTTAATTTTGAAGCAGTGTGTGATATATAGAGTAGCTGTTCAATTATAAGCAGTGAATTGGCTGTCAATTTTTCATAATGCTAATATAAATATCTGAAAGTTTTCATATACATGAAAAGTATATATATTTTTTAATGCACGAACACTCACCTATTAATCTTATGGATTATATTTAAAGTTTGTTTGAAAGATAATTTCTCGATCTTTCGGTTGGTGTAAAGATAAAATCTCTAATATGTTCGGTCACTAAGGAATCGATTTTTGTGAATATCACACAAAACCTTTGTAGCTAGGGTTACCTTTGTAGATAGGGCTGCCACCTTAGTCAAAAACTATAAAAGGCTGATACATATTGTCTTATTTGAAAATACAGTATTGTGGCAATTAATTGAGAAATGTCATTTTTTTCGTTTTATCACACGTAAGCTTAGGAAGAAGCACTCCAAATTAGCTCTGAGTTCAAATTGCAGTTATTATCAAAGTAGCAGGTGTTCGTATGCACCTGGTAAGTAGCAATTGTTCAATTTCCTCCGCCAGGTGGCAGGTGTTCCGCAGTGGTAGTTTCTCAGTTGTTGCGGGGCTCATTAGCGTCATGGATATCAGCGCGGAAACACGTGCTAAAGTGATTGCGCTTAGAGAACACACTTCTAAGACGTTCGAGGAAATAGGTAAAATATGTGGAGTGAGTACAGCAAGTATCGGGAGGATCTGGAAGTGGTTTCAGGAAACAGGAAATGCTGGAACCAACCGCTCTGGAAGATGCGGCCGAAAAAGATCAACTTCGACTCGTGACGACAAAACTTTACATCGAATGAGTGTTTAAAATCCTCGATTAACCAGTTTTGACCTGTCTAAGTCCATGGTGGCAGCTGGTGTTGATATTGCACCTTCAACAGTACGATATAGGCTGTTAGAACGCGGACGGAGAGCACATCGACCGTACAAGAAGCATCTTCTGACGCTTCGCATGAAGAAAAAAGGTTGGAATGGGCACGGAAATACAAAACATGGACTGAGAAGGACTGGGAGAAAGTTCTCTTTTCTGACGAAACACATTTTGTGGTTCAGGAATTTAGATTTATGTTCGTAAGAAGGAGCCAAGGAGAACACCTCAATCAGCACCACATCAATCAAGCACCCAAGCATCCGCCCAAAAAGATGTTTTGGGGTTGTTATAGCGTTTTGGGGACAGAAACTCTTGTTCCCGTAGAGGGAATGATGAACAGTGGCAGTTACGAAGTCATCTTGACCCGAAAAGTGCTTCCAACCATGGCTAAACTGTGGCCGAACGGAGGTTGCGTTTTCCAACAAGACAGCGCGCCATGTCACACTTCGAAGCGAATCAAAAATTTCTGCTCAAAAAAAAATATTACCGTACTGGATTGGCCCGGGAATTCACCAGACTTGAATCCCATAGAAAATTTGTGGGCTATTGTCAAAAAACGGCTTCACAAACTTAACTGTACGACGATGGACAAGCTAATTTCGGCCATTATTGACATATGGTTCAGAGACGTTGAAATTAAAACTACATGTGCTAGTCTAGTACATTCCATGCCGAAACGTGTCTGTGATGTTATAAAGTCTCGGAGAGGTCATATCACTTATTAGTTTTAAATGTATCCATAGAAAACTTGAATAAAACTGAATTTTATAGAAAAAACTGCATTTCTCAATTAATTGCCACAATACTGTACTCTGAACAACGGAATGAGTTTTTATCGCCAAATACAGGGTATCCCCATGTGTGGGGGATGCTCCTCCATTCATGCGGATATTTACTTGAACAAGTATGAATAAGGTACTCATTCGGTTACTGAATTACCATTCTACTGCTATGTTGGCGATGTAATAATTGGACAAACTGATCAACATGACTATATTGATTTTGGGTTTTACCCTAAATGCCTGGAACTTATAGAAACTCAATATACAAATAAAGGAACTGTTAATTTCCAGGATATAAGTATGTACTATAATGAGCATGACAAAATATGTTTTAAACTATATGACAAACGGGACAACTTTGATTTCGATATTAATTTTATAATAGACTGGAAATACAATTTAAGTAGTGGTATATTCAGAAATGTAATCAATAATCATTTAAATCGATATAGACGTCTTAATACAGAAATAGAAGAACGGCAACACTGAATTAATAAATTGCTCCAAGAAGCAGCAAAATGCCATTATCCACTTCGATATCTAAGGCACTATATAAGCTTGGTCTTTAAGAAGGAAAAAAAAGTATTATATGATGCTTGTATATCGGTGCAGTACCTTTACATGAAGTTTTCGTTGGTCTTCGAGCATTCTGCAGTAGAGTCAGGTTAAGTTTTTTTCATTTCTTGACCCCTTTTGTGCTTCATGGTCTTTTTACTTCGGGATGTTTCATTGATGTCATCGGACGGAGGGATGCTGCAGGAAGACAGAGGCACCGGGAGTGTTTCCTGGGAGTAAAAGCGCTTTTACCGGGAACGGGGGTTCACAATCCCCCCGGCCTTTTTACTGTCGTTCCTGTAAATGCTCTCCGGTCTTTTCCCCCTTCCTTTCTGCCCTCCCCTCTTTATTTCCAACTTCCCCCCTTTATTCTGTTTTTGTATTTACTATAATATATCTGCTAAAACTGAATGTGCGGTATTGCGTCTTAATTTGGTAGTGTTATGATGATGTATTTTATGTATCGCATTTATTAGATATTTTTCTCATATATATATATATATATATATATATATATATATATAACTTTGACCTCGGCTTTTATTGCTTAAATATTGATCTTAGATATATATATACTAAATTACAATATTGCGTATAAAAAGGTACAGGATTTTATGAAAGCTATAAAAATTTTCAGGGAATTAAATTTGAAAAAATTCAAAATTTAAATTTTTATACGACCCCGTACAAAAAGATTTCCAATGGGTAAAATTTGCCCCATACACTAATAAGGTGAAATGCAAAATTTCAGCATTTTACCATAAAACGTCCCAGGTATATTATTAAACAAATTTGGTGAGAGATTAATCGCAAATTGAAATGTAAATGTCTACATCAAGAGTGCAAATGACGCCACGCAGAAATGCATCATAGGCAAATAATATCTGCCTCTTATCTTTAGATTTATTTACAATTTTTCAGAAACATGCTTTCTGAAAAATACCTTAAAATTCTACATGATTAATTATAGAATAAAATTTGGAAATGGCACAATCAAAATGATCAAAATCAAACAGCTTAGAAATGTATGTTTATGCAAATATCTGCTTCTAATCGGTGCGTCACATAATCGCAACAGGCGCATCATTACACGAGAATGTTGTTTTTGCTCTGCCATTGATCAATCGTCTCGTTTACGCAATCGTAATGCGCGCAGCCCGGCGGTGAGCGACCTTTGATTATTTCACATTTCTGCTGCATTTAGAGAATTTAGTTAGACTGTACCGACAGTATGTCGCAATGCAGCAACGAAGAACTTTTTGAAATGCTTATGCTGTACAGTTTATGCAATCGCAATGGTAACGAAACTGCACGGGAATATCATCTTACTTTTACCAATTCTCGACATCCTTCTGGGAGATTTATTTCCCGATTGGTGTAACAAGTGCGTGAAAGAGGAATCATCGTGTAGGTGGAATAGGTAGCTCTAGACTTCACTCAACTGATGTAGAAATTGATATTTTATCTTACTTTTGCAGTTATCCATATAATAGTATTGGTACCGCTGCTTTAGAAATGCATGTATGACATGCAACAGTGTGGAGCATACTGAGACCGAATAAATTACATTCGTTTAACATTCATGGTGTGCAAGGACAGGAGCCAACAGATTATCAACGTCATCTAGATTTTTGTAATTGGGCTCTAAATCAGGAATATGCAAATCCCTCTTTCCTGATAAACGTAATTTGGACTGATGAGTGCTGTTTTAAACAAGATGGATTCATAAATCCTCAAAATGAGCAGTTTTGGTCTGACACAAATCCATTCGTGGTACGTGATATTCATCATTAGAAGCAATTTTCTGTGAATGTATTGTGTAGTATTTTCAGAAACCGTTTTCTTGGACCCATACTGTATGATCGTACCTGACGGGTGGCAGATATGTTAATGAGATTCTGATTGCGGTTTTTCCTGATTTTATGGATCAACTACCCCTAACAGTACTGCCACATGTATGGTTTCAACAGGACGGATTTCCAGCTAACCATACTCTTTTTGTGAAACACTGGTTAAATAACGAGTTTCCAGACAAGTGGATGGGCTTGCATGGGCCAGTCGAATTTCCCCCCTAGATCGCCTGATTTAACGCCTGTGGATTTTTATTTGTGGGGTCGTTTACGCACAGCTGTTTATCTGTCACCTCCCGTAAATAAAGCAGAGTTGCAAACAGGCATTCAAGATGGTTGTCGTGACATCACCGAACAAGAACCTGATCGAGTTCACAGAAGTGTTATCAGGCGAATGCAGCTCTGTCTTGGAATGGGTGGAAAACGTTTTGAACAAGCTTTGTAATCTTTGTGTAAAGTTATTATTTCTATACAGTGTAGATAATTTCGTACCAATCAATAGCAAAATTATTATTTATTTATGTAATCATTGTTTTCTTTCGTAATTTGTGTATGACCCCTGAAGTGCCATCAGCCGATATGATTTTTCCCCTCTGAGAACTCATGTCGATACTGCGAAAAGTGGTTTAAGTCAGCATTTTTGTTAATCCATAGCTCTGGGACATTTTATTTTAAAAATATTGAAATTTTGTACATCACCGTATTAGTGTATGAGGCATATTTTACTCATTAGAAATGTTTTTGTACGGCAAACGTATAAAAATTTACACTTTGTATTTCTTAAAATTTAATTTCCTCGAAAATTTTAATCGATTTCATAAAATTATGTACCTTTTTTACACAACTTTATAATTTATTATATATTTCTAAAATCAATGTTTAAGGAACCAAAACCGAGGTCAAAGTTTTTTTGACACCCTCTATATACTATGTGTATAATACTTACCAAAATTTAAATGTAAACTACCTACCAAAATTCAGGTGTAAAATACATTGAACTCTAATATACAGCTGGTTTTTTTTCGGAGATGCTGAAAATCGTCTGCGATTGTAGATTATACGGCAAGTCTTCGCATTTCCCCCATTCTGCATAATGCTATCAAGTTCTTTAATTTGAAAAAATTTGCATTCTAATCGTATAAATTGCAGAAAATTCACAAAGCTCTAGATAATTACTTATAATACATAATAGTGATATTTGTATTTGTTCTGCATTTGTATTGTCTACACCTCTCATTGTAAAGGCAAACATTACTCGTCGAATATCTTCTCAATTAATATCAATTGAAGTGAGCAATTGTTTACATTTATACATCAAAACCGTACAATGCATACAATAGGGGATGGGGAGGGGTATTCCATTTAAATGCAATGCATAGCAAACATAACTTTATTTCTTTTTTTAGCATTAAAATAATGATATTGCATCATCATTTAGTGTAAAGATGGTGATTTTGTGTAGTACACTGGTTCACAACATTTTTGTTGATTCGATCCAAATAAAGTATTATTACTTTCCTTATATACATAATATATAAGAAAAGTATTGTGACGGGGTCGAAAATTCGAGTTCGGGAGAGCACGTTTCAAGCATCCTTGATCACGAATCGAACATTTTTGGAGTGATGTCTGTTTGTGTGTGCGTGCGTGTAAGTGTGTGTGTGTGAAAGTATGTGTGTGTGTCAGTGAGTCTGTGGAGACGATAACTGACGAATGGGCTGATTCGAACGAAATATGGTACAAAAATTACAATCCGTAAACACTGGAAGCCTACTGTGTTATACGCAATCGAATTTTCAGAACCCACCTAAATTTTCAAGTGAAATTTTGAAAAAAAACTTCAAAAAATCAAAACTTCCAATAAAGTTACGCAAATAGACATTTCTTATGTAATTTTTTCTTAGAAAACGATTGACATAAATTTTAGAACGCTGACATGAACAGTTCTCGAGATATTGTACATTTTTAAAAAAAATATCAAAAAGTCATATAAAATAAAAAAAATATATATTTCCTATTGAGAAACATGTTCACTTTTTATATGTAATACCATTCGATAAATTTGGTGGCATTATTCTCATGGATCTTGCTCGTTCCATTCATGAGAAAAGATACTTTGAGTAATACTTTTGTATTTGAACGCCAATAGTCATTTATCTGCTGTACGAAAAAGTTATTTCTTCGTAACGCTTGGCGAGATTTTAGCGACGAATTTGGCGGAATGTCGCCAACTTGACGACTTTTTGAAATGTTGCCAAATTAACGAAAATCTCGCATCCATAGAGTGAATATTTAACATCCATAGAGTAAATAAAATTATCAATCTCTCTATACACTATATATTGCCATCATTGTTTCTAGAATTATGATTATTTTCTATAAGAAATAATGCAATGAAAAATTTAAAATTAGATCCATCCGAGTTGTGATCACGAGAACTGTCAAAATCTCTATCTGCCCTAGTAGAAATCGAATATTAGCCAAATATTGGCAGCCAGTATTGGAAATATTGGATCATAATGAAAATCGGGGGCATTTGGACGGAATTGCCTAATATTCATAATATAAACACCTTCATTTATCAGTATGTATCTCTCTGGGTAACGCTTGTCAAAATTTTTGTGTTGAAATTGACGAAATATCGCGAACTCAGTGAGATTTTTTAAATATTGCCAAATTGACGAAAATGTAGCCAAATTGATATAAATGTAGCCAAATTGGTAATAATGACGACTAATGGATGAACATTCAATAACTTGGGAAAATATAAAAATCTACTATAAGAATAACTTATTTCTCCGTCTGAAATGCTTGGCGAAATGCTGAAATTCAAGCTACGAATTTTTGCAGCATATCGCCTGCTTGGCGAGTCTTTTTAAAAAATGCTGCTAAATTGACGAAAATATCCCCAAATTGGTAAAATTGAAGTTAAATCAATGCAAATGACGACTAAATGATGAAAATTTAATATCTTGGAAATAACATAACAAGGACCTATAAGACAACCCATTTTTCCACCTCTCCGTAATGCTTGCCGAAAAATTTGGCTTGATGTAGCAAGCTAGGCGACATTTTTAAATATTTCCAAATTGCCAAAAATATCGCCAAATTCATAAAAATGTCACAAAATTGATAAAAATAACGCTAAAGGAGACAATGCTTTGCAAATTTTTACTTTTCCTGCAATACATGGTAATGTATAGGAAAATTATTGGAATCATGTCGAAAATCGCAACTCGAGTTTTCGACGGATCTACACGTTCCTAGACCTCTAGAATACGAAAAAAAATTTAGCGTGACATCTGTGTGTGTGTGTCTGTGTGTCTGTCTGTATGTCTGTATGTCTGTGTGTCTGTCTGTTTGTGCAGATTTTGTATCCACTCTAACTAAAAACCTAATTGACCGAATTTCATAAAATTTGGTAGGTACGTCAAGCGACTTTTTACTTTTCCTGCAATACATGGTAATGTATAGGAAAATTATTGGAATCATGTCGAAAATCGCAACTCGAGTTTTCGACGGATCTACACGTTCCTAGACCTCTAGAATACGAAAAAAAAATTAGCGTGACATCTGTGTGTGTGTGTCTGTGTGTCTGTCTGTCTGTCTGTATGTCTGTGTGTCTGTCTGTTTGTGCAGATTTTGTATCCACTCTAACTAAAAACCTAATTGACCGAATTTCATAAAATTTGGTAGGTACGGTAGGCGAATCTGTTGCTGATTAGTTTTGGGTACGATTCGAAATAAAAGAACCCGCCTTTTTTTGCGAAATGGCCCGCAAGAGCTTATATCCACTCTAGCTGAAAATCTAATGGACCGAATTTCACAAAAGTTGGTAGATAAGTCGCTTGTGGGTTACTCTGGTGCTGATTAGATTTTGGTATGATTCGAAAAAAAATAACTTGCCTTTTTTTGCAAAATGGCCCGCAAAAACGACAAACTCTAAAATAAAAAACTACGTGTGCTGAAATATAGCCATTAAATGCTGGTTTCATACGTTATGTTTAACGAAGAAAAGAATAAGATCAACCCCATCACACTAGGACTAGCCGTTCTCGAGATATTTTCGTTTTTTCGTTTTTTCTCTACGCCACCTTTGAAAATGAGTCCAGTTACCAAATGAGAACGAAAATTGAATTATAAATGAAATAAATTTAATTAAAATAAAGGGAATGTGTATATAAGTCTGCAAGGAAAGTCATGTGCTGCCCACATCAGATTTTTAAATTCCGTCATATAACGGACATGCCTTCTAGTTAGTACAATATTATGCCAATATAGTAGCGTTTCATTTGAAATATTTTCAATGTAACACTAACGTAAGCGTAATATTGTAATGAAAATATTTAGCCTATATTGGAGGCCAAATCCCAATATTATCCCAATATTGGGATTACATTGGAAATATTTCCAATTGAATGCCAAGATATAAAATATTTCTCGAATATTGGACCAATATTAAATTTTACTAGGGCTAGTTCTAGCTCTTTCAATACAGTATCTACATGTAAAACTTCTTGGCAATATGTGTATTCATTTTCGAGTTATAGTGTGCATACCTCATATACCGACACATAACTTTTTGAAAGTGTTAGAAATGGATTCTGGAGGACTTAAAACGTGTTTATCCCGTCAAAATCTCGAATTTAAAAATTTTGGTGGAAGCAATACCTCTCTCTCTCTCTCTCTCTCTCTCTCTACTTCTTCAATACTCAATGCAATATTATGAAGAAGTATTAATTTTAGCAATGCGAAAGTAAATACTGAATAAAAAAATGTTACTTAATTTTGGGACCTTGATGGCTTTGATTTGTGATTTGAGGTGCATGTGAATAAACAAATGTTTTTATTGAAATTGAAATTATGTTGTCTTTCCTTGGACTCATTAATTTTATTATTTGTATATACATTGCTTTGATTACTTTCCTCGATTTAATGACAGGGACAATTTAGACTGAATCGAAACATTATTTATTGCTAAATTGTAACATTATTATTATTTCTTTGTTCGATTTAATGACTGGGGCAGTTTTGATTTAAACTGAATTGTAACATTAATTACTTTTTGTAATAATTTCATAAATAATTTTCGTCAAAACTATTTGTATAATTAATTTCTATTTTCATATGTTTCACTGTTTTGTTAAATTTAGCCATCCGTATATTTTTTTTTTACTTTTTGATTGCATTAGACGATTATCTTCAAAACATTTACATAATTCATTATTTATATCATTATTATTGTTAGGAAGTATTCTGTGGAATCGTCGCTGTGCATGAAGGATACAAGAATGAGTCCAAGTTTCTTGATACATAACATGTCATTTAAGCACAACGTAGACAGGAATAATATGCAGTCAAACAACATGTAAATGCTTCATTAATTTCACAAAATAACCTATAATATTCTCAAAGCATTGACGAAAGTAATTTCCCAAAATATTCTTGAAACATTGACGAAATTCACAGTTTAATGCACCTCGTAACTTGTCAATCGCTCTCTCGCTGAGTGATGACTCTTTTATAGGCTTCCTCTGTAGAAACTTCCGAAATTATCTAATATCTCGTAGATTATTGGTTATTTCACGGTTTTTCTCAAAGATTCGGAAATTACCAAATGTCTCCAAAGTGACGATAAATCGGTAAATTTGGCAACCATCATCCTTAGTTCCGTAACTGACAAACCTAGAATGACGCCATGAGAAAGAATACCCGCACCGGTGTGTTCTGGAGAAAACATCCTGATAGGACCGTCTAGTCTGCGAAATAGACGATAGACAAGACGCCAGTGATGGAATATTAGTTTCGCAACATTATCAAATTACTCATACCGCCTAGTGTTTATGTCATTATTGAAATGTGTATTGATTTTAAAACGCTAAAAGCAGCAGAAATAAGATCTGTTTTAATACAATATATATATATATACTCTCCTTTGTGACAATACTTGCAAATGTGTGTGACTTTGTATGAAATAGTGTAATTCTGACCAAAATTGCGCAACAGACATATCTCGACTTCCAATTAGCCAAGGCAACGTAAACATTTTCCTGCTGTATATGATTTTGTGGGAGAGGGGGGTTGAGAAAATGGCCCTGAAAAGCAGCCTTTTCAGTCATTCCAGTTGTATGATAGTGTCGTATCGACATTTCATAGCTCAGTCAAAAGAGAACGGTTTTCGAACCATTTTTATAATTAAACTCTTTTTCCCATAGAGATGCATGGGATTTTCAAGTTCTGTTCGCCGAGCGCTCTGATTTCTTATTTTAGTTCGTTTTTCCGGCGCTGTCCGTGTCTGGTTCTGACGTATGAATGCGGAGATGAAGCGAAACGCCATTTATGCGGATATTTGCTGACCAATCAGATTAGATGGCTTGGACTGATATTAACGGTGGTAACTGGAGGTGTGCAGGATTTCTCCAAAATTCTATGAGCGGAGAGAATGTGCTGGCGGCTCTGTCGCAAAATTGGACAGCCAAAGGATTAGGCGTAAAGCCAGAAAGCCTGGATCTATTTCAATTTCACGTAATTCTTATTGACGTGAAATAAATCAAGATGGGATAATTTTTTCGGATCCTCATCCAATTATCCTATAATAATTCTAACTACCACTGTAATATATTTTTAGGTAAGAAGCACCTCCAGTTCACGTTAAGTATGTCTAATTCTTCTCGGATAAAATTCCCGGTTCATTTAGCCAAAAGGACTCCTTTCATATAACCGCACTCACGATGGGGATTCCTTGATGCATGGAATGAAATATATTACAACGTCACGATGATGAGTACTCTGGCTGATGGCTGATAATTGTAAGTCCATTGATTTAATAATTACATCGATCCAACAAGATATGATCGAGGAGTAGAATTAACTTTAACGAGCACTCTGAAGAGTTAGAATTATTGATTCAAATTAATGTTGATAATTAATACTTTGTGAAATTGTCAATTTGATTTTATGAACATAGCAAAGATTTATATGTATTAATTTGAAGGTATTATAACTGCTTATGGAAATACTAATGCTTATTATCTATGCCATTTGAATTGTCTTATTTGTTGATATTGAGAAAATAATATTTAAGGTCAATGCTCCAAAAGAAATTGTATAAGAACGAGAGACATCAATTAAGTCTGACTGTCTTTTTATTGATCATATCATTTAATTAATAAATTATTATTTAAAAGAAATGACAGTGTTATGTTATCCACATTGTGTGTGTGTTGTTGATGTTGTTGAAACCCAGACCGTCCGACCTACCAGAAAGGTGTAAGGTAACTGTTTGGACGGTCGGGAAGTGCCTTCCAATTTGGACCGGAACCCAGTGGGGGAGGCATCCACAGGGACCGTTCCCTCCTTCCCCTACCACCAACCTCTCGGAAGGACTTTCGGACCCACATGTTTAACGTGATCGAACTCCGCATGAACACGGCGGCAGTTTTGGCAGTGGCTGGAATCGAACCCGGGCCTACCGAGTGCAACTCCAGCGCGCTAACCAATGGGCTACCGCGCCCACATTGTGTGTGTGTGATCAATCTTTATCCTATAGATATCTGAGACTGGCCATCCAGTGTCTCACAGGACAGGGAAAATTTATTGGGTTACTATTGTTACACAACGGTGAGGTAAGTGACGGTTGGGTATGTCTTACTCTGCAGAAGTTATAATTTCATATTGACATTTTATATTATTTACAAATCCACAATACGTGTTTTGGTAATTTCATATTACCCTAGAGAAGTGTAATTGCATATTAATAATTACATATTGCTAATTATTTTGTATGTGATATTTGATGCCGTGAAGGCACATACATCTTCGTTACCAGCAAAACCATTACCACATTTGGTGCCGATAATCGGTACAAATAAAATTCATGTTTTACAATACAGTTCAATAGTAAAATGTTTGCAGAGATATTAAAAAAATTAAAAAAATAAATAAATAAAATAATTTTTTTGTAGGTAAAACTATGATAGTTACTTTACTTTTTAAAGTAAAAATTTCAAAACAGCATTTTATTTTTGAATAAAATGTTTGTAAATTCAGGTATAAGTTAAAATGTCACACAATACGTCATGATTTTGTTATATATTTGACTCAAGTATCAATATTAATTTATATAAGGCATTATATTAGGAAAGGCATGTGCAGCCCATATCAATTTTTTTTTCGATCGGGTCAAGAGAACTTAAATCCTATAAATTTGATATAATTTTTCATAACCAATTTTGTATATTATAGAATTGTTTTTCCAAAGTATTTTTAAATGAATTAGAAATAATTTTCGAATTGAAAATTTATGTGTACATGGCACGTTTAAAAAGCTAAATTTAGTATTTTTTTCTAAAATATATCATGTGAACGGTACTGGAGTAGTCCGAAACTCTACCTTTTATGACACATTTCTTAAATTGGAACCATTTGTCTAGATTCAATCTTTTTAGAGATATTTAATTTATCCAGTCGTGCAATCGTTTTAAAATACACTGTACTCAAAGAAATTCTGTGAGGTTTCACACTATGTGCAACATTATAGATTTTCTCAAAAATTCGTTTTAGCCAACGAAACTCGCAACATATTTATTATTTATGTCTAATAGTGATAAACTGAGTACAAAGTAACCCCTAAATGAATTATTCTTCAATAGATTTATGTACTCAACATTTATTTTCCACTGTTGACCAAAGGCTTCAGTATGGATAGAGAGCACCATGTATATATATATACAAGTAGTCCTTCGAAATTCACTATAAATTTTAATTCCTGGTCAGAATGCAGTTAAAAGTACTAAGGTGCGAAATTATACAATCCTGCCTAATTCCAAAGTTGATTCAACTGTTGTTTCTTGCTATATTCTTTACTGGGTAAAATAAAGTTTGCTTCCTCAAGAACCAGAAGGATTTTTTCATCCTACAGGACAGATTCATACACATTCTTATGATGTTTACTAAAATACTGGAACTTACTGCTCTGTTGAGTAAATAGATACAACTTTCCCTTTGATAGAATACATTCATTTATTAGCAAAACATTTTCTTTGGTCGTTTCTTATAACTGTCAGATTGAGCTATATTGAATTATATCGGCGTTGAACTATTTTTACTTTCCTTATATACATAGTATAATGTATACGGAAAGTAGGGGTCGAAAATAGAATTCGAGTTTTCGACTAGAGAGCACGTTTCAAGCATCCGTGAACACGAATCATACGTTTTTGAAGTGATGTGTGTGTGTGTATGTGTGTGGGGGGGTAAAAGTATGTGCATGTGTAAATGTATGTGTGTGTGTTTAAAAATATGTGTGTTTGTGTGTGTGTCAGTGAGACTCTGAAGACGATATCTCATGGACGAATCAAGGTATCCGAACAAAAGTTGGCACAAAAACACAATCAGTGACGTCTATTGTTTATACATGCAATCGAAAGTTCAGAACCCTCCTAAATTTTGAAATGAAATATGAAAAAATCATCAAAAATTGAAACATTTCATAAAGTTACATAAATAATCGTTTCTTTTGTAAAGTATCATTAGAAAATAATTGATATAAACTTTAAAACGCTAGCATGAACCATTCTCGAGATATTGGATATTTTTTAAGTAAATTTATCCAAAAATTACATAAAATATAAAATATATATTAATTATTGTGAAATCTGTTCACTTTTCATATGTAATGTTATGTGATAAATGTATTATCATCATTCTCCTAGAACTAGCTCTTTCCATTCATGAGTGAAGACACTTTGGATAATGACTTTGTAATTTGACGCCATTAGTCATTTATCTACCATAAGACTAACCTATTTCTCCACAAACAATGCTTGGCGTCATTTTGGTCGCGAATTTGGTGGAATATTGCCAAGTAGGAGAGTTTTATAAATGTTGCCAAATTAACGAAAATATCGTCAAATTGATATAAATGTCACCAAATTAATAAAATTGACACTAAATCAATGAAGATGAAGGCTAATTGATGAGAATTCATTATCTTGGGAAAAATAAGTATCTACTATAAGAGAAGATACTTCGTGTAATAGTTTTGTATTCGGACAATTTTAGTCGTTTAGCTGCTGGAATAACTTGTTTCTCCGACCATAATGCTTGGAGACATTTTAGCGACGAATTTGGACGAATACCCCCCACATGGTGAGTTTTTTTAAAGTCGCCAAATTGATGAAAATGCTACCAAAATAATAAAGGTGATGCTAAATTAATGAAAATGACAACGAATTCAATAAAATTCAATATTTTGGAAAGAATATAAGATTCTTCGTTAAGGCTAAGTCTGTACCGCTTGGAAAAATTCTGGAAACGAATTTTGGAGGCATATCGCTAACTTAGCGACTTCTTTAAATGCTGTCAAATTGACGAAACTGTTTTCCAAATTGACAAAAATGATATCAAATTGATAAAAATATCGGCAAATTGATAAAAATGACACCAAATAGGATGCCATATTTTGCAAATTTTTTATTCCTACACATGATGGGTATACCTTTTATTATATAAGAAATGCTCTTCTAAATATCGCCAACTTGGCAATATTTTGCTCCATATTGACGAAAATATCGTCAAAATTGCAAAAATGAAGCCTGATTGATGAGTTTCTTATTAAAATATTTAAATATATGGACTATATTGCTTATTGAGGATGCTATCAGTATTGATAATTTCTAATTTATAGTTGCGTAAAATGTAGTTAATTGGATACGAAATAGTTTCAGATGTTGTCATTCGTATGGACAATTTACCGCACTAAATATACAATTTAACGTTACAAACACTGTACCTTGGAAAACTTTTATCACTTTTTCACAGTTAAAGAAGTAAATTCATTGCATTATATAATGAAAATCATGTGCTGTCCACATCAAATTTTTTGTTATAGCATATACTAGCAGCATACCCGTTCTTCGTACGGAATATATAATATAAAGAAACTTATAATTCGCAATCATGTGCAAATTCTGTTAAGATATTAAATTTATTGCTCCTAAAGAGAAGTTTAAGAATATCTGTTCTCACTATGCAAAATTATCTTCATGGGCAGATCTGAAGAATAAAACATCCTGGCCCCTTTTGTAAGCAAATTTACAAAAAAAAAGGGAATTGTATCAATATATGCAACCCCGTACTACTTATACTGCCGCAGATTAGAAAATATGCCAGTGTGCTAGTAGAAGATTCCCCGTATTACAATATGAGTCTAAAAAATATTGGCCAAAATAAAAAAGATGACGTAATAAATTGGAAATATCAATAATCCCCGTAATCTTTATACCAGAAGGAGTAATTGATTCCAATATATGCCAATACATAACAAAATATATATGACAATATACCTGTGCTACTTATATTCTCATAGATTAGAAGATATAATGCATTTGTAGAATATTACTCGTACAAAGTACTATATATGAGTTTCAACAATTTTCGGCATAATAAAACAATGGCAAAATAACTTGAAAATATCAATAATCCCTGAATCAACAGTCCCCGAAAATATCAATAATAATAATGTTTAAACCTGGGGACCGTAATTGATATTATCCAGTCAAAAATGCAATGCCAAAGAAATTTATTTTATATACATATCTTTATTATTCAAATCGGAAAAGATTTAATGTAAAATCGTATGCGGCATAACACATTGGATCCGTTGCTAAGCGACATGATATCATTTGCTTCAAATAAATTGATGGAAATCATATCGTCTGAATAATGCGATCTCCATGGAAGGTTTGACGACATTTTAGTCAATTTAGCGATAACTTAAAAAATCGCCAAATTTATCGCCAAGTGGGACTGTAGAACAGATAGAACCATTTTGCGACAAATTGACGAAGCATCATCACAATACTATCCACTAACAAAATGCAATTATTTTCATTTATTAAGCGCGATTTTATCAATTCCAGGATATTTTTATAGACTCACAAATACTTTTATCAATTTCGTGATATTAAAAAAATTCGTTAAATGTGTTACTAAATAGGATGGATGGATTGATCGACAAATGCTACCGAAGCATCATTTCAGTACTCTATTCTAAAAAGCAAATCATTGATTTGCGCCAATTTTATAAATTTGGAAACATTTCCGCTAATTTGGTAAAGTTTAAGAGAAGTTACCAAGTTATTTAGAGATATTCCGCTAAATTCGTAGTTCTGAATTTGCAGATCTGAAGAATAAAATATCCTGATACCGTTTGTATATACTAAAATTAAACACTAAAATTGTATTATAAGATACACACGTTCTAATCTTTTTCTGCTTCAACAATCGGCTAAATGAATTTATTGGGTAAACACAATATATGAGTTTATTAGCTAGACACAATATATGAGCTAGAAACCACTTTGCTAAAATAAATGAAAGTCATGTACACGGTCGGCAATTTATATAATTAAAAGAACAATCAAACCGTTCATTTAAAAATATTTTTTACATCCATTTATTTATTATTCAAATAGAAAAAATAATAATAAATATTAACAACACATTTAATTTCATTCCGTTGCCGAGCAACATGATATAAGATAGAATCTTCCTTATAAAATGCAAAATTTAATAGCCATTTTTATTTCCTTATACTTTTCATTTTTCAGTAAAGCTTGTATAATATAAACCAAGGAGATAGATTTCCCATTTAAATCATGTTTCAAACAATTGATGTTTTCAGAAAGTGACTAATTAGTGCAAAAAATCTTCCCCCAAACTCTGAGATACAGTTTTAATTCACTTTCAAACGATTTTCAAGCTTTTCGTTTGGATAAACCACGGAGTTAGAGAGGAGAACTCCTAAGAAAAAGTTTCGTTTTTCATTAATATCTCGACAACCCCTGGTCTTAGATACTCGAAACTTGGGCTAAATTTATGGGGGGCTATTTAAAGGCTATCCACAAAATTTCATCAAATTCGATTCAGCCGTTCTCCCGTGATGATGAGACAAACGTAAATATCGTTTTTTACTAATATCTCGAGAATCACTGATTGTAGAAACTCCATATATGGACTAAATTTTAAGTGGGACTATTTCCAGGCTACCCACAAAATTTCATCAAATTCGGTTCAGCCGTTCTCCCGTGATGATGGGACAAACAGACAGACAGACAGACAGACAGACAGACAGACAGACATATTTTCATTTTTATTTATATAGATGAGAGCAAATTTGACATGAAGCTATAGAATTAAATATATTTCGAATTTACGCATGTATGCTTAAACTGTAAAGCACGTTCTTGAGATTTTTCTATTGATTAAGAATAGTTTGGAGAAGTCTGTCGTTTTTAAAAGTGACACAATGATTTTCGAATCAACACAAGTCTTAGTAAGAAATTTCATAAAAGTTGAAAACACATTCTTCCATTAGATGACATTCCGCAAGCTACAAAGCATATGAAACTATACTTAACGTTATGTTTATACATTATCAATGTATTCCTATTATTGGTGCCTCTTTATATTAAAAAGAAGTAGCAGGCACCACCACAGCTGTTTGACGAATTTCTCGTTTTTCGAGGTTCTCTACTTCGTTTCTCAAAAACTATAGCATTCAAAACTATAAAATGTGGTGCACCCGTAGAGAAAGGTTTGGAAAACACGCTGAAATTAACTGTTTTTCGATATATATTGTAGTTTAAGAAATATATAGTGTCAAAGTCAAAGATAAAATGTTTGAGCTGCGAAATTGAATCCTGGATAGACTAACAATAGCAAGACCGCGGATTTTTTCAGGCATGTGCCTATATTATTGAATTTTTGCAGGATGGAGACCTTTTATTTAATTTGAATGTAGTTTATGAGATATTTTACTTTTTATGATGCACATCTGAAGTGAAGAACGGTTTCTCGTATCGGCACGTCCATCGATTTTCTCTCTTTCGAACCGTAAAATCTACGGCATACAAAAATATAAAATGTAATATATTTATAGAGAATGAATAGGGTAATAGGATGAAATAAACCGTTTACCAATTGAAACTTCAGTTTGACTTGAAATAGCTCGCGAAGGGAACTCTGCGAGCACAGTGAGTAGGAGGCGAAGACTTTCGACTCCCAAAGTAAATTACGGGGATGGCGAACAGGGGACAAAGTCTCGACTTCTTTATATTATGACTAGTATGCATTCCAGGAATGAATATTCGCAATTTTTTTTCAGAAAAATAGGAAAAGTTATTACTGAGATGTATGATATAGATTAAATAATAGTATCATTAGAGAAAAATCATGATTATTTATGTGTGGTAAATATTTTGTTTTATGGGTCCAGCTTGAATTTTGGAAATGGAGTCGAAGATAATTTTTAGGTTGAAAATGTTTTTATATTTGGTTTATTTAGAAAAGAAATACCAAATTTATTGTAAAATTATTTTAGTTTTGAATATGGTAATACGGCATATAAAATTACATACCGCTCTTAAGTCAGTTGACACCGAATAAATTTCGTAGTAGTATAATATAAAATAAGTATAACTACTCAATTAAGTACGATATACTATGTTTCAAAATTATCGTTGCATTTCTTCAGTTTCAGTAAATGTTACAAGTACTTTTCAGAGCATATTTTAATTAGTCTCTGCATAATTGTTACCATTTCTAAAACTGAAACCAACCTCTTGCTCCGTGATTTTCAATTTAGATGGATATGTTATGTATGAGCTAAAACGGAAATTTGTAATGGAATTGCAGTGAATTTAGAAGCACATTAAAATGCGGGAGAAATTAAACTGAAAGTTAACATTTTGAATTACCTACGGTCTGCTAATTTACGGTGAATAATATAAACGATTATTTCTTAACATAAATTTATTTAATATCGTTCGTTGGAATGTTATTAGTTAACTGTATCCTCTTCAATGATATAATGTATATTTACGGTATATGATTCGGTTTTGAACTTCGAATGGAATTAACACATTATTATGAAATAAATTATTTAACTGAGGGATAAAATAGTTTTTAGTAGATAGAAATTATGCCAGTATTGGTATATAAAATGTGTATTGCAGCGGTTTACTATTGCCTATTTCTGCAATATCTATTACAGCGGTCCCTGGAACATTATTTGTCTCTTAAGTACCTCATCTAAAGATTTATTCACAAATAAGTCAAATCATAAGTTAAATTAAGGATACATATTATAAAATAAAAATATTTATAAATTAAAAATAAGTTGATATATACGCTATAAAATTCTAAATTTCTAAATTAAAAATTAATTAATGAGTTACCCACTGACACAAATTTTCAGCAATTTTTCTAAATCACCACTTAAGGAAAGTAACTGACAAGGAATATTTGCTGAATAATTAATATTTAATTGCATTATTGTAGTTAATGTATAAATATTCAGTTCTTTCGTTTTATAAAACTTTATGGTTTTAAAAGCATTTGCACAAATGCAAAAGACATACTTGTGTATAATCTGCAATTAATATCCATTAATTTCTTCTTTTGGACTTTAATCATATTTTTAATCCTTTTAGGGTCAATATTATTTTAACGCCTAATTCAAATTTTAAATTAGACTTTTTTGATAATTTATACATCACTTGGTAATCAAACTATCTTGTTAACGATCTTAAACTATTTATACCTTTCCCTTGGAAATCTCTGGAATAATTTTCCATTACGGTCTGCGTTCGTTATTTTTTTTGTTATTTATTCTTTTTTTTCAGACACTATTTTTCTCAATTTTATCTTAGTTTATACCATCCCAAAACAAGTTGGTCCCTTCATATATGTTTTTATATTTTATAATGCTGTATTTTTAATTATTTTGTCCTCGTTTCTAATTAATTTCTACTTATTTTTCTTGTTTATATTTTTTACAACTGTTTTACACGTCTCATGATTTTCCGTTTTGCAGTTTATTCACTATTCAGTTGCTTTTATTTAATCTGCTATCATTTTCTTACCGCCTTGTTTTTCTTCGTTCATATTTATTTTCTGCATTATTTTTTCCTACTGTCATCTACATGTCCTAGTGTTCTATTCTACCGCAGATATCGTACTTACTTCTATAAGTGAATCTGCCTTTCGTCCTTGTTCTGAAGGAAAAGTCTGTTTTTTGCTCTCCTGTCTGTTTTGCATGCTGCATGTATTTAATGAGTAAATAATTTGGGACTGGAATAACTATATTTTCGAAAATGTAAATATTTGCTGTTAATTAAAGAGATAAATATTAAACGGCTGTAAATTACTGCTAATTTTGAAAGATTTATACATCCGGAAAGAATTAAAACGAACGTTAACTGCGAATAATAATTTCGTTCTACCAAATTATACATCATTACCTGTTTATTTCTTCAAATATATTTATATAACCAGTAACTGGAGGAC
Source organism: Amaurobius ferox (assembly GCA_951213105.1). Classification (NCBI taxonomy): domain Eukaryota; kingdom Metazoa; phylum Arthropoda; class Arachnida; order Araneae; family Amaurobiidae; genus Amaurobius; species Amaurobius ferox. The sequence goes on from OX578144.1 coordinate 87,870,689, forward strand.
TGCTAGGTATGCAAACTGTCTTGGAAACATCGAAAGTTTATTCAAATGTATTTGGAATAAAATGTGGACATTTTATGAAGAAATATTTATATGTAAAGGAAAAGTATTAATATGGTTTCGACTGTTGATTTCTGGTGGATTTACGTGCTTTAGCATCATGAATAGAAGCAAAACTTTTACTTTTCGCCCACTGAATTAGAAGAATGTATGGTGATAGTGATTGAAATTTGTACCATGGTTTTTGGATATATATGCTTATAGCAGTAAATTAAGCAGTTTTTTTTGTCTTGTAAGTAATTAAGCAGTTTTTTTGTCTTTCAACTGTTCGGTTCTTATGGATTTGCCTGTTTTTTGCCTTGTAACCGATGTATGGTAATCATACTTCAATCACAAATGTAGTTTTCACTGTAAATACATCGCCTGCGTCTGTACCATAAAGGTATTTTGTTTGGGATGGTGGGTCAAGTCTTTGACCATTCATAATCTAAAAAAATGATTCGATATTGACCAATTTGGCGGTAATTTTCATATATTATGTAACTGTGAAAGTAGAAAAGAATTCCCCAAAATGCATATAATCGAATTTTTTATTTTCATAAAATAATTATAATACAAATTGATACAACAATAATCATGTTATATGTACTTACTTACTTCAAAGAAAACAATACCACTTGCAGAACGTTAATATATGCAGTTTTGAAAATGTTGTTTTCTTTTATTTAAAATGAAAGAAAAATGCTTTAAATGTTAAATATTTTAATTATTATTATGTGATTGAGTGTTTCTTTTTCAAATTGATGAGGAATAAATGTCGAAGCATCATTTTCACGAGTCGATGTTGAGATATCGGAAAATGTTACTTTTTAAGAGGGAGGGCAATATCTCCCGATGTAATCAACCTACTTCCATTAACTTTCTGAAGCTCATTTTAAATGATAGCAGAAAATAAGATAGCAAAAGCAGAAAAGTTGGCTTTCCATGACGTTATGTCATAATACGTTAATCAAACATTTTGCTTTATTTTTACTGCAGTATTGAAATTTGTTCATATTTAAGGAAAGTCATGTGTTTTACACATAATTTTTATTATAAAACATCATGCCCCAAGCACTTACTTGTCTATATAAGACGATTGTAATTAAATTATACATATTTAAAGATTTTTGAAGTGTCATAAATTATATTAATTGCATAAATCATATAAATTTGTTGAAATATCCGCAAAAGCAGTGTCATGAATATATGTGGAAGCAATATTATATGAAAACAATACTATGAATAGAAATTCCAAATTCACCGCCTGGTGAAATGTGATGCTAAGATCAATAGAATATACTGAAATCATGCAAGTTTGAAGTGTGCAATTTTCAGTTAAATGAACCAGAAACTTAAAACATGAAATATGATGAATAAATTTTATTATTTTTGAGGTTATGATCCAAGTACAACAGCATAATTGTTGATGTTTGTATTGAGTAACTTCCCCATTCAAACCACTTTCAGCAATGTGCAATTCCTTTTCTCAACAAGCAAGAAAATATAAAAAAAATCTTCAAATGGATAAATTCTTCCTGGAAGCCTGTGTTGTATACATATTTTACTCAATCACCAAACTCAGCACTAAATTTACTCATGTGGGGAATGTTTGAAAGTGTTAAAGGAGATTAAATATGTATTAATTGAAAATGTCTTTTTATGGTTTGAAGAGGAAATCTACTGAGTTTCATTAAAATTCCGGTTTCTACACAAGGCTCTGTAAGGATATACTTTAATTTATATCCTTCTGTATATCGTTTTGTTCTCGAACTAGGGTTTAAATCTTTTTAATGCTGTCCTCATTGCCTTTGTTTATCGTTGTAAAACGAATGAATTTAAGTCGTAAGCAGAAATATATATTTAAAATTTTCAGACGTAAAAGTTTCAGAATCTTAAGAAGTCAGAATCTTCAGAATCTTTAGAATCTTAAGAAGTTTGGCGCTTATTTGTCATTCCGTTGTCTTCCCCATGCTAATGTCTGATAAAAACAATGAGACGAATTCAATGATCATATAATGGTGAACGCATCAACAATTTTTGCTGTTTATAAGCATTGTTCTGTATAAGAAAATATGCTTGCAGTCTCCACCTGATAAGTGCAAACATTTACGAAACAACAATAATCCCCGAGTCTCGTTATTTTGCATAAGCCATCATCTGTAGACCGGTTTCGTTGCTTTATCGCTTTTTAGTTTGGAATAGCCCACACATGCAATGACAGCAAGAACACCTATTATATCCTGCAATTAAGTTACATATAAAATTTCCCAGTTATATGTATGAAAAACTGGTTCATAAATGTTGATATACGTAATGGAAGCGAGACTGAAATGGGTTCCTGTAATGTATAAAGTGCAATTTATCATTCCTCCATTTATCATTAATTCTTACGTTTTCATATACAGGGTATTGAGAAAGTATTGCCTTCACTTGAAATTTTCGAATTCGGACTTTTGATGTCATTATATGTTTTAAGACCCAAACACCTTTTTGACTATTTTTGGAGTGATGTCCGTCTGTCCGTCTGTCTGTCTGTCTGGGGTCGATTTCTTGTGTACAAGATAGTGGCCACAAGTATAAAATGATTTTCACGAACTTAATATCCGGCTTTGCTGTCAAAATATCTAGAACTAGATAGCATTTTTTAACATTTGAAAGAAACCTTCAAAAATTGTTTGAAATTTCATATATTTTTAACATGGCAGCGTAGGTCAAAATGTGACATAGTCATGCATAAAATGATTTATTTATGGCTTAATGATCACGAGACTTCATAGTTTCAATCAATTTTGAGAAAAATAGCCGCTATACGTTTTTATTTTCCTTATATGCAATAATGTATAAGGAAAGTATTGTGACGGGCTCGAAAATTCGAATTCGAGTTTTCGACGGGAGAGCACGTTTCAAGCATCCCTGATCACGAATCAAACATTTTGAAGGTGATGTCTGTATGTGTGTGTGTGTGTGCGTGTGTGTGTTGAGACGATAACTGCGGAACGAAATTTGGTACAAAAATAACAATCCGTGAATACTGGAAGCCTATTGTTTTTATACGCAATAAAATGTTCAGAAGCCCCTAAATTTTCGAGTGGAATATTGAAAAAATCATCAAAAAATCAAAAGCTTTAATAAAGTTACGCAAATAGACATTTCAGAACGCTAACATGAACCGTTCTCGAGATATTGTAAATTTTTCAAAAAACTTATCAAAAAATCATAAAATAAAAAAAAATATTTCCTATTGAGAAACATGTTCACTTTTCATATGCAATATCATGCGATAAATTTAGTGACATCATTCTCGTGGATTTAGCTCGTTCCATTCATGAGAAATATACTTTGGGTAATAATTTTGTACTTGGACGCCAATAGTCATTTATATGTTATAAGAATAACTTATTTCTCCGTCCATAACGCTTTGCGAGATTTGGGCGACAAATTTGGTGGAATGTCGCCAACTTTGCGATTTTTTAAATGCTGCTAAATTAACGAAAAACTCGCCAAATGGATGAAAATGACGATAAATCAACGAAAATGACGACTGCTTGACGAAAGTTCAATATCTACTATAATAATAATCTATTTTTTTACTCTAAAAGTAGTAAATTCATTGCATTATATAAGGAAAGTCATGAGCTGCTCGCATCAAAATTTTTTGTTGGTGAAGTCATTAGCTTTCCTCTGGGGGGGGGGGGGAATTATCCGTCCCCTTAAGGGTACATTGTATAGTTTTAATCAAAATATGTTTTTAATCCCTTTTACGTGAATGGTAACAGGCTATAATTGTAATCATTTAGAACCATAATGCTGATTTTTCAAAAAAAAAATTCATGATGAATTAAAACAAATAGCTACTAATAATGGACTATAGTAATAGAACGTCGAGTTGAGTAACACTCCAATTAATTTTTATGTGTGTATGTGTATGTATGTGTATTTTCTGTTTCACAAAGTCTATATACTAGGATCCTTAATTACCTTAATATTTAATTCTATTTCATAGAATAATCATTTCTTATATACCAAAAAATTGATGAAAAAAATTAATATATTTAAATGAAATATTCATGTGGTAATGTCATAATACTTTCCCTAATGATTTAATATCCTTTGTATTCCTAGCAATGTAGTGTTCTGTCTTTGAGAGCAGTGAGAATAGATAGTAATGGACAAGGCAGATAGTTGGTCTGGTTTATTATATAACTTTTGAAGGCGAATCACATCTCTGTTTGTTCTATTCTGTTTTTAACACTTTCCAACATAATTGAAAAATGTTTATGAATTTGTTCATTCATTCAATCTGTCTGTCTATCTAACTGTCGTTCGCGCAATAACTGCCGTAAAAATGAATTTATCAAAATGAAATTTCAGCATGTTGATGAGACGGTCTGTGGAACATATGTGAATGTAAATGGATAATATTACCCAATTAGTTTTGGATTGAACCTGGGTTGAAGAAGTGAAATACATTGAACCTTATAGGACCGAATTTTTCAAAAAAAATTTAAGCGCAGTTAATATTCAGAAACTGCGCCGAAAATTTTAGGATATATTTAAATTATCCCATAAAATATATAAAAAAAATTCAAAATATGTTCTGTAGATTTTTAAATAAGAATAAAAATAATAATTGCACTCATGTTATATGAAGAGTGAATAATAATATTAATTACACGTATGTTATACGTGACTCACTTCAAAATGAAATATGACATCCATCTTTTTTCCTAGTGTAACAATCGTAATTTTTACAGTTCTTTTAAATTTATATTTAGTGTTGCATCCGTCCTAAAACCGCTTTATTTCTGCGAATTTTCTGTAGAACTATATTCTGTGCCAACGCAGTTACAATACCTTTGAGTTTAAATAATCATAAAACTTTTACTATTTCTACAACGAAGCCTAATTTTAATAGATACAGAATACAAATAATTGATTGTAAGATGAGTTGTATAAGAATAGTTGAATTTTTTTCACGCAAAACTATTTAGCTCTGCAGTCTGGAATAAAAGTGATAGGAATGAAATATTCATTACTTTTACATAGAGAGCCAGCCAGACGATTTATATTTAGATGACGGTATTTAAATAAAGTTCTTTTTTTATTGAAGTTTTAAGTTTTAAAATAGAATAAATTATTGTAGTACCGCGACAACTTAAAAAAATTTGATGTGGGCAGCACGTGACTTTCCTTATATGATGCGATGAATTTACTACTTTTACAGTAAAAGAGAATAGATTATTCTTATATTTTTTACTTATATTTTTATTACTTATATAGTGGATACTTATATTTTTTCCAAGATATTGACATTTCGTCAATTACTCGTCATTTTCATTGATTTAGCGTCATTTTATCCATTTGGCAAGATTTTCGTTAATTTGACAACATTAAAAAAAGTCGACAAATTGGCGACATTCCGTCAAACTCGTCGTTAAAATCTCGCCAAGCATTACAGACTGAAAAATAACTTACTCTTATAGCCGATTGCTGTTCATCTACAAAAATATTACTCAAAGTATATTTTCGCGTGAATGGAACGAGCTAGATCCACGAGAATGATGTTACTAAATTTATCGCATGATATTACACATGAAAAGTAATCATGTTTCTCAACAGTCTTTCTTTTAATTTATGGGATTTTTTTATAAATTTACTTGAAAAATATGCAATATCTCGAGAGCAGTTCATGCTAGCGTTTTACAGTTTTATGTCAATCGTTTTCTAAGGAAAAATTGCATAAGAAATGTCTATTTACGTTTTGATTTTTTTATGAATTTTACAAAATTTCACTCAAAAATTTAGGAGGGTTCTGAACTTTCGATTGTGTTTAAAAAATATTGGCTTCCAGTATTCGCGGATTGTAATTTGTGTTCCTAATTTCATTCAATTTGCTCCATTTGTTTGTGAGACATCGTCTCCACAGACTCACTGTCACACACACACCACACTCACACACACACACACATCCAGACATCACCTCAAAACTGTTCGATTCCTGATCAGGGATGCTTGAAACGTGCTCTACACCGAAAACTCGAATTTGGATTTTCGAATTCGTCACAATAATTTCCTTATACATTATGTATATAAGAAAAAAACTTACATCTGGAATGAATATTTAATTATCATCACTAAAAACTGATTTTTTTTTCATTCCTTTTAAATCATTCAAAATTTGGGGGTGGGGGTTACGAATATACGATTGCGTTTATAATCAACAACAGTTTCACTATTCACTGACTATAATCATACCAAATAATTTTCGGAATTTCAAATTCATTTGCGATGTATCGTGCATACAGATTCAAGCATGCACCCATATACTAACATGCATATACATGCCCAAAGTCATATCCTCAAAAACGTCAGATCCAAGTTCAGGGATGTTTTCAAAGTACGAAAACTCGTATTCGAATTTTAGTCCCCGTTATTATATATTCCCTAAACATTAATTATACTATAAGGATATGTAGAGACAGAAAAAATATACATTTTATGAATCTGGAATTTCTTGGATTCTTAGCAAATAAATTTTGACTGACATTATTATTATTCATTTCCTATTTATTCATCGTTTGGATCAATGCAGTTTAAATATTAAAAAAATTCGCTGAAAAATATGTAGAAATTCTTGGAAAGTATAAGGCCGCATTTCATTCTATTTTATTTCTAGAGATATATCCAGATATTCACTAAGTATCAACGACGGGAGTCTTGAGCGTATATTTTCACTTTCTTTAATCTCACTATTGCGAATTTTCGAAGAATGAAAGTAAATACATCAAAAGATTGTTCAAATTAAGTGTATTTTAAGATGCATATTTTATTGTTAGAATAAGTGTTTATTTTTTATTCTTTAGAAAAATAATAAATCTCAACAATATTTGAATTTTTCAGAAATATTTGTAAACGGTGCAATTTATTAATATTCAATTTCTTCTTCAACTAGGCTTTTACTGTGTATCAAATGTATTAGTCGAAACTTTCAACCAAACGGAAACATGTATATATTTAAAACACAAGAAGATAGTTTGTCATTCTTTATCTGAGAATTTACCTTATCGATTTTGATTTTTACTTTCCTTATATACAATAATGAATAAGGAAAGTATTGTGACGGGGTCGAAAATTCGAATTCGAGTTTTCGACGGGAGAGCACGTTTTAAGCATCCCTGATCACGAATCGAACATTTTTAAAGTGATGTCTGTTTGTATTGTGTGTGTGTGTATGTTTGTGTGTGTGAAAGTATGTATGTGTGTCAGTGAGCCTGTGGAGACGATAACGGACGACAGAATGGACCTATTAGAATGCAATTTGGTACAAAAATTACAATCCATAAACGCTGGAAGTCTATTGTTTTTATACGCAATCGAATGTTCAGAACCCCCTAAATTTTGAAGTGAAATTTTTGAAAAAATCGTCAAAAAATCAAAACCTCTAATAAAGTTACGCAAAAAGACATTTCTCATGTAATTTTTCATTGGAAAACGATTGGCAGAAATTTTAGAACGCTAACATGAACCGTTCTCGAGATATTGCACATTTTTCAAACAAATTTATAAAAAAATCCCATAAATTAAAAAAATTATATAAAATAAAAAAAAAATATTTCCTATTGAAAAGCATGTTTACTTTTCATATGTAATATCACGCGATAAATTTATGACATCATTCTCGTGGATTTAATTCGTTCCATTCTTGAAAAATGATACTTTGAGTAATACTTTTGAATCCCAATAGTCATTTATCTGCTGTAAGAATAACTTATTTCTCCGTCCAAAACGCTTGGCAAGATTTTGACGTCGAATTTGGTGAGATGTCGCCAACTTGGCGACTTTTTAAATGTTGCTGAATTAGCAAAAATCTCGTCTAATGGATAAAAAATGACGCTAAATCAATGAAATGATGACTAATTGACAAAAATGCTATATCTTAGAAAGAATATAAGTATCTACTATAAGAATAACATTTTTGGTTTTACTGTAAAAGTAGTAAAACCATTGAATTATATAAGGAAAGTCATGTGCTGCCCACGTCAGATTTATTTAAAACTTAGTTGACCTCTTTTATCGCTGTTACCTAATTTCTATGTATACAGAATGTAAATCATATGTTCTTTGCAACAGAAGAAGCAACTCATTCCGAGATAAATGTTGAGCAAATAGAATCCTTGTTATATACTAATACAAGACAAATACTGAATGGCCGCTTTAAGTAACACAATATGAAACAATAATGGCCATTAACTATCAAATATGGTACATGCACTTACAAAAAGCTGCAATTACAAGTGATTTACCAGACCGAAATGCTGGTGAACTTCAGGAAACGTAGTCGCGCAACACTGAAACCTACATGAACTAATAAAAATCTGATGTGGGCAGCACACGACTTTCCCTGCAGACTTATATTCACTTCTCTTAATTAAATTTAATTCACTTTTAATTCAATTTTCATTCTCATTTGGTAACTGGACTTATTTTCGAAGGTGGCGTGGAGAAAATGCGAAAAAACTAAAATATCTCGAGAACGGCTACTCCTAGAGTAATGGGGTTGGTCTTATTCTTTTCATCGTTAAAAATTACGTATAAAACAAGCATTTAATGGATATATGATGGATATATTGAGGATATATGATGATATAATGGATATATGATGATATAATGGATATATTGAGTATACATATGTATTTGTTTTAGATTTTGACAATTTTTGAGGGCCATTTCTCAAAAAAAGGCAGGTTATTTTTTTCCGATTCGTACCAAAATCTACTCAGCAACAGGGTATCCCACAAGTGTACCCCACTTATCAACCGATTTTTGTGAAATTCGGTCTCTTAATTTTCCAGCTAGAGTGGATACAAGCTTTTGCGAGCCATTTCGCAAAAAGGCGGGTTCTGTTATCAGGAATTATACCCGAAACCAATCAGCACCAGATTCGCATACAAGTGACTTACCTACCAAATTTTGTGAAATTCGGTCCATTAGTTTTTGAGTTAGAGTGGATACAAAATCTGCACAGACCGACAGACAGACACACAGACACGCACACATACGTCACGCTAAAAATGGATTTTTCGTATTCTAGAGGTCTCGAAACGTGTAGATCCGTCGAAAACTCGAGTTGCGATTTTCGGCATGATTCCAATACTTTCCCTATACATTACCATGTATTGCAGGGAAAGTAAAATTAGTATTCGACTCCCTCTGCAAGTGGAATTTGATTTCACAGAGATTAATCTGATGTGGACAGGATATGACTTTCATACAGATGTACAATAATTTTCTATTTATTTTTTAATAATTCATTAAACCGAGATTAATGGCACAAAGTAACGCTCATAATTGTTTGAAATTACATTTAAATTACATTTGCACTTTTAATTCAATTTAACTGGTAGTATTTTTAAAGGCGAAGTAGTAATAATGCAAAAAAATGAAAATAACCTAGAGTAATGGGATTGATTTTATACTTTTCATCTTCAAAAATTACGTATAAATCAAGTATTTAATTGATATATTTGGGTACACGTAATCTTTTATTTTAGATTTTGACAATTTTTGGGAACCATTTCGCAAAATAAATCATATTCTCTTTTGCAGAATCATACCAACGCCAAATCGAGATTAGGGTAGCCCATAAGTGACTTATATACTAAAATTTGCAAAATTTGGTCAACTAGTAATTTAGCTAGAGAGGATAAGATTTTTTTGGGCCATTTCGCCGAAAGTAAGTTCTATTATTCTGAATCGTACCAGAATCTAATTAGAACCAGGCTAACTCACAAGTGTCTTACCTATAAAATTTTATGAAATTTGGTCAATTAGTTCTTTAGTTATAGGGGATAAATACATTGCACACACGCACAGAGAGAGAGAGGGGAGAGAGAGGGGAGAGAGAGGGGAGAGGGAGAGGAGAGAGAGAGGGAGAGAGAGAGAGAGAGAGAGATGTTACGCTAAAATAGTTTTTTCGTTTTCTAGAGGTTTTAAAACGTTTAAATCCATCGAAAACTCGAGTTGCGAATTCACAGACGATTCCAATACCCTAACAGCATTTTTTTCCAGCAGATTTGCGTCACACTGTGACTTTGGGACGTCACAGGACGTCGCAGTACGTCTCGGCAATGTCATATTGAGGTCTCAGCGAAGTCATTTTGGTCATTTTCATGGTCGTTCGTGACATCGCATATTAACTTGTTTGTGACGTCACATTGTAATTGCCAATATAATGTCGTCACATTGTTACGTGTTAATTAAATTGCGGAATTAAATTTGCTTTCCTCATAAAAAATTACGTATAAAACAAGTATTTAAATGATATATTTGAACATACGTAGCTTTTTTTTAGATTTTGGCGATTTGTGAGGACCATTTCGCAAAAAAAGGCAAGTTGTTCTTTTCCTAATAATACTAAAATCTAATCAGCACCAGAGTATCCCACAAAAACTTATCTACCAAATTTTGCAAAATTTGGTCTACTAGTAATTTAGCTAGAGTGGATACATGGAATTTTTACGTGCCATTCCTCCCCCCCCGACGCTGTCGAAAAATTGCATCTCCTGGAAAGTTCTAGAACATTCTCTCAAACCTTTTTCTTTTCACATTGTAGTGTCGTTGTTGATTCGTTGACGTGAAGAAAGGGATGCGCTGCTTATTTATGTTTGTATTGCCATTGGCTCCCTCCGCAGCATTTAAATAGCTCATTAACTAGGTTGACATCCGCAATTGTAATTTCGAAATGGCTAGGTTGGCATCCGTAATTGGAATGTAACATGTAATACAAATATTGTGTTACACAGGGAAAGTAAACATACGTGATTGTTGTACTTTTTCCAATAGCTCACGTTAAAAATGGGTAAACATTGGAATCTTTATTGAAGGGCTTCGATCAGCAGCGATGATGATCAATGCACTGAGAACGTGATTCCAAGCTTTAGGAGCACTCACTGAGGACACTCCCTGAAAATGTAATAAATTGCTTGCATTTTATTCGCAATTTTACAAGTTAAATGGCAATTCTATAAATTGAATATATGAAAGAAGTACGAAAATTAAAACTTTAACGTATGCAAATTACCTATATTACCTAAACTTTATAAATCAAACAACCAAAGCACTCTACAATACGAAAAATTTTTTTCTAGCGTGGATTCTGTGTGTGTGTCCGTGTGTTTGTGAGTCTGTGTGTCTGTGAGTCTGTGTGTCTGTGTGCCTGTCTGTGCAATGTATTTATCCACTCTAACTCATAAACTAATGGACCGAATTTCGTAAAATTTGGTAGGTAAGTCACTTGGGTGTGACCTTGGTACTGATTAGTTTTAGTATGATTCGGAAAAACTGAACTCTCCTATTTTTTGCGAAATGGCCTGCAAAAATATCATGTATACACTCTAGCTAAAATACTAATTTACCAAATTTCACAAAATTTCGTAGATAAGTTACTTATGGTATACTCTGGTGCTGATTAGATTTTGGTACTATTCAGAAAAGAACAATGTGCCTTGTTTTACGAAATCACCCCCAAAAATCGTCAAAATCTAAAATAATTGACTACGTAAACTCAAATATATCAATTAAATGCTTGTTTTATACGTAATGTTTAACGATGAAAAGAATTAGACCAACACCACTACTCTAGGAGTAACCGTTCTCAAGATATTTGAGATTTATTGCATTCTTGTTACGCCACCTTTGGAAAAATGTCCAATTACCAAATAAAAACAAAAATTTAAAAAAAATGTAAATGTAGTGTCATTTTGTGCAATTAAACTCAATTTCATGAATAATTAAAGAAATAAAGAAACGAATTAATTTGAGCCTGCACTGAAAGTCATGTGCTGCCCTCATCAAATTTTTTTAATCCTATTCTACAAATGAAATTGTATCTCAACATTTCAATTGTGTCAAAGAAATATGATAATTACCTAAACTATTTAAATCAAACAAACATACATTATCCTTGAAGTATGTATTTAGAATAACCGATTTGCTCAAGAACGACAATTAGTGTATAAATGACTTAATTTCGTTATAAAATTTAAACTATCTTTATATACAGTGATCTCTAGGGAAATAATGCAATTCTGGAATATATGCAAAGCGTAAACTGTAAAGACACACTTGCTGTGCCTGTGATTTAGGAATGGAATCTTATTTAAGTTACGGTGAGTGAAATTCTAAAAGGTAGAGGAATCTTTTATCAAAGGATGTGTAATTAATCTCTTTATGCAGCACGAATCTGTGCGCATGGGTAAAATTTAATTTCGTTTATTTACAATTTCAGGATACCAATTAAATTGTTCTTTTATAATTATCTGATATATCTGTGACGAATTTGAATATAAAACATGTGAAAATTTGCAAACAGTCATGGATTAGAATATAATGGTGTGTTGGCAGAAGTGCGCATTTTTGCATTTGGAAAGGTTGCAGACAATTTTAGGACGGGACACATTTTTTATGGCCGGAAAACAAGTAAGTTGTTGTTGTTGAGACCCAGACAGTCCGAACTACCAGAAAGGTGTAAGGTAACCGTTTGGACGGCCGGGAAGTGCCACCCAATTTAGACCGGAACCCAGTGGGGGAGTTAATCCTCCTTACCCTACCACCAACCTCTCGGAAGGACTTACGGACCCACATGTTTAACGTGATCATATTCCGCATGACAGGAAAACAAGTAAGTGTCAAATCTGCGCAATAAACTGTAAGCGCCTAAAATAATGGACTCGAAGTTTGTGGCGCGCCAGTGGTTGATATATAATTCAAATAAATATATGTGTGCGCAATAGAAATTGCCACACACATCGAAAAGTCACGTAATATTTGTGGGTATGAGGCCCGCAGGCTGTTACTCCCAGTGTATCGCCGGTCACTGAGAACTTTATCGTACCAAGTATCGTCAGTCAATGGGAGCTGTGCTATGGGGATACATGGGGGTGCTACCAGCCAAATGGGTAATGATGGGGAATACAAAAAATCTGATGTGGGCAGCACATGACTTTCCCTGCAGACTTATATCCACGTTCTCTTTATTTTAATTAAATTTAATTCACTTTTAATTCAATTTCCGTTCTCATTTGGTAACTGCACTTATTTTTAAAGGTGGCGTAGAGAAATACGAAAAAACTAAAATATCTCGATAACGGCTAGTCCTAGTGTAGTGAGGTTGGTCTTATTCTTTTCTTCGTTAAAAATTACGTATAAAACAAGCTTTTAATGGATATATTTGAGGGTACGTAGTTCCTTATTTTAAATTTTGAAGATTTTTGCAAAAAAATTTTGCAAAAAAAAAGGCCATTTCGCAAAAAAAGGCAGGTTATTTTTTCCAAATCGTAACAAAATCTACTTAGCACCAGGGTGACCCACAAGCGACTTATCTACCAAATTTTGTGAAATTCGATCCATTAGATTTTTAGCTAGAGTGGATACAAGCTTTTGCGGGCCATTTCGCAAAAAAGGCGGCTTCTTTTATACCCAATCGTACCCAAAACTAATCAGCACCAGATTCGCCCACAAGTGACACTTACCTACCAAATTTTATGAAAATCGGTCAATTAGTTTTTTAGTTAGAGTGTATACAAAATCTGCACAGACAGACAGACAGACAGACACACAGACACACACACACAGACGTCACGCTAAAAATAGTTTTTTCGTATTCTAGAGGTCTCGAAACGTGTAGATCCGTCGAAAACTCCAGTTGCGATTTTCGGCATGATTCCAATACTTTCCCTATACATTACCATGTATTGCAGGGAAAGTAAAAATTAGCCCACAAAGATCCTCGAAATATAAAAAAAACTATTTATCCTCAAATACACAAATTAAATACTTGTTTTATACGTAAATTTTAACGATGAAAAGAATAAGACCAACCCCATTACACTAGGACAAGCCGTTCTCGAGATAGTTTAGTTTTACCGCATTTTCGCTACGTCACCTTTGGAAATAAGTCCAGTTACCAAATGAGGACACGGAGTGAATTAAAATTGCAAATTCTGTGTAATTTTAAATAATTATGTGTGTTATTTTATGCTATCATACTCAATATAGTTAATTATTGAAGAAATAAATAGAAAGTGAATATGAGTCTGCATTGAAAGCCATGTGCTACCCTCATCAGATTTTTTCCTCTCCATGTCCACCGAAGCTCCGATCAATTAAAAGGCTGAATTTAGCATCAAGCAAATTGTAACATCAAACATGCCGCAGAACAAATACGAACAGGATTTTCGATTGTCAGTAAAGGGTGAAAAAATGCTCTTAATTTTAGAAATGTATTTCTGAAACCAATAGGTGCCCCCACCCTCCCATCCATTGTCCCTGCTGTCAGTTAAACTGCTCCAAACTTTCGGATGATTTGTTCGGTCTGGGTTCCTCAGCTGCCCTTCCGAGGACCTCGAAGTCAAAATATTTGCACATTTATCTTTTATTGTACCGATTGCGATACAAATGAAATTCGAGTCTCCCTGAGGGGCGAATATAATAGGAGTTTTTTTTAAAAATATTTCTAGACTTTTCAAAAACTCGCTTGACCTTTATTTATTTCGACTCAAACCATCCGACCTTTCCGAAAGTGTAGCGGTGCAATACATCCTCGGGAAGGAAGGCATAACGGGATTGGAAAGACTTTCAGACCCACAGATTAAAAGTGCCCGTAGTTTGGACAATGCCTGAAATTCTCTTGATCTAGAGTCTGAATCTTTGTACACTTATAAGTACTGACCATCAGACAGAACATAACATTACTGTATTATTAATTTATCCGTTACTAAACGCCATACATTTTTAGATAAAATAAAACTTACTAGTACTTACTAGTACTTATTAGTGTATATTAAAAATTTGAAACATGGTATTTTATATATATTAATACTACATATTTTTAATATGTTGTATTAGTTGCCTTGTCTTTTCTGGGCTTATAATAGTATATATATTTTTTATATTTGATATTAACTATTGCAATGGAATTCTGCAACTATATTATTACAACTATTCCTCAAATTATAAACCATTAAAACTTCCAAAGAATGTTTTTATTGTGTTTCAATTCCTTCTACTAACAGATCACCAGATATTATCAAGAAATCTGATTCAAAATGGCTTTGTTCGTAACCCTTTCGAAATATGTGATTCATTAAATCGTAATAAGCTTTCCTATTGAAACTCCCGGTGACGGTAATGCAAAATAAGCAATTTTTTAACTTTTCGAATTTTCTCATCAGAATTCCAATATTACGTTCATACATATTTTATTATTTTCTTGCAAACTCTTTCATTCAAAAGGAATTTTATACTATTGAGATTTTAGTTCGAAAGATATAAAATGTAATGAAAATGCACTTCAATTTGCAAGTAGATAACATTTATTGTTGGAAGTAGTATCTATTTGTAACAATATCGCTTTTATTTCGATTTCAAGGAAAATAGTCACATATAACGGTAATACAAAATAATTGTACAGTGAAGATTAGAGACTTAGGAATTATAGTACAAAATATAGAGCTTCACATACATTAATATTTCCAATTTTTTTGCTTGCGTTTTCATCGCAATAAGTATCATAATGAAACAAGAAAGATCAATCATCCACAAAGAATTGACTATGAAACACTTTCCAATTGAAATGAAATTTTATTTAAACATTTCTAAAATGTGATACATTCAGAGCTGATATTTTAAAAATTAACACAGCATTTTTTTCTTCATCGAGAAAGACAAAATTAAAGCAAAATGAACACAAAATGTAAGTTACCCCAAACGAATTTTATTCAAATGTCGGCATCGTAATATGAATCGATTCTCTATGTAAAATCAATGAATATCTCTTACATTTCGAACTCCACAGTAAATAATTTTGTGTGAAAAATTATTCAGCAATTCTTATACAACTCACCTTACAATCGCTTGATTTGCTTACATTCTGCAAATATAATATAGTACTAAATTTAGGCTTCATTGTAGGAATAATCAAAGTTTAGTGATCATTTAAAATCAAAAATATTGTAATTGTGATGTCATATAATTGAGATACACAGATAATAGGCAAAAATAAAGCGGTTTACATGACGGATTCGACACTAAATATAAATTTCAAATTTTATTTAGAAGACTACCCAACATATTTTGCTGAAAATGTCTTTACACATTTTATGTGATGATTGAAATATTTCCTAAAGAGTTTCTTTCGAAACAATCTGTGAAAGTTTAATGTTTGAAAAATAAGGTCCCATAGGGTGCAATGTATTTCATTTTTTCAACCCGTGATAAATCCGAAATTAATTGGATGATATTATTCATTTACATTCCCATATATCCCACAAGGAATCTCAACAATATACTAAACTTTAATTTCGATAAACTCATTTTTAAGGCAGTTAACGTGAAAACGGGCAAACAAATAGACAGACAGACAGACAGATATATTGATTGACCAAAGTCATAAACACTTTTCAACTATATTGGAATGTGTTAAAAATGTATCTTTGTATTATTCTTTGTTCACAATTTGTTCTTTTATACATTTTATTAACTGAGTTTATGAAATGACAAGTCCGAGGTAAGGAATTTAATGAACTCAGGCTGATTTGTATAAAACTACAATTTTAAAATCTATAGTACAGTTTAATCTAACATTTTGTGCATATATAGTCTTTACTATAATTTTTGGGAGAATTACAATTGTTCTACACAGGAATAAATGATAACTCTATTCTAATCATACGAATTATATATCTTCTATATTTTTGTATAATGTAACTACATATAAAATCTTAATTCTCTAGCTATATATAATACATTAGTTCTTGAGTTATTGCATTCAAACATCACACAAAACTATTCACATTTGTTATATAGAGAGAGAAGCAAACGAATTTCCGTTTCGTACGTCAAAATTTTGAAGCCATACATTTTGGGAAATAATTTTTAAAATTGTATTTAAAATGTTGCATGAAAAATGAACATCAACAGGATTATTTCTAATAAAGATGATATAAGGAAATTACTACGAAGTGTATATTAACACACTCTCAACTCAATACTGTAAGAAATAATGTGCTCATTTAGTAATGTTTTGATGCCCTTAAATGTTAACTTTTAACTGTTAACTGTGAACTTTTGTTTACTTAACTGTTTCGATGTTCTTAAACTTTTGATATTCTTAAATTGTCGTTTTAAGTATTATGCAAATGATTCAATCTGCATGCAAGTAACGTTTTGAGCATTTTATAAATGATCAAACTGTCAGCTGCAATGAAGCTACAGGGCACATACAACGCGCTTGTAGGGCGCATGAGAATGACGCATCGTGCGACATTTAAACAATGGCTGTCCTAAAAAAAACGGGCGATTGGAAATAGATTTTTGGCTTTGATACAACAAGTTGTGTATAAAGATGCATTTGAGACGTACTCGACGGAGCTTCAGACAATTCTTCTTCTTCAACTACCCGAATGTGTAAGGTATCTATTTGGACGGCCGAGAAATGCCACTCAATTTAAGCCGGAACTCAGTGGGGGGCATCCACAGAGACCGTACACTCCTTCTACTGCTACCAACCTCTCGGACGAATCCACATGTTCACCATGATCGTGCTCCGTGTGAAGAGGACACCCCATGCTTCAAACAATTGTCAGATTTAGAGAGAGGTATCATCATAGGAAAGCTAGTTGGTCTAACAGACGTATCAGTCGCAAACCTAGCTGAAGCTCAAAACGCTCTGGTTCGCAAAAACAGCGCCTCGTTTCGATAGCTCAGCTCGCTTCATGATCAATTTCAAGCCAAACTGATGTTTAAGTAGCAAAAACAGTTTATTTCACCGTGTTTCCCTATTATCTCTCGATACATGCATTATATTTCATAATTTTATATGCTATAGTTTTTACGTAATATATACGTACAATATTACGTATAATTTTTTACGTTGCATGCTATAGTTTTTACGTAGTACGTAACGGAGAAACTCGATGGACTCGCTGATACGGATTTTTCACCTCAGAAGGGCACAGAAAGTAGAATAACTCGTAAACTATATCAAAATTACAACAAGAAAGACCAATCATGCTCAACGCATTGATTATGAAACACTTTCCAACTTCAATGCACTTTAATTTAAACATCTATAAAATGCAATACATTCCTCTGTAATATTTTAAAACTTATCACAATATTACATCAATTTATTATATTTGAAACTTAATCGAAACTTAATCGAACAACTGACATTCATTCAAATGACGTCATAGAAAAAGTAACACGGCTGGCTCTCTCTATAAAAGCAGCATTTCATTCATAAACATTTTCCCATTCATTTCATTCATCACAGTACTAAAATAATTTATTTTATTTAAAAACTTAAGACCATGGAACTACAAGTAATTAAACTCCATGCTTAAAACTTCATCGAAAAAAAAATGGGCCTTCTCTCTGTAAAATCAACGATATTTCATTCATATCAGCTATGCTGACTGCATGAGCTAAATAATTTTGCGCAATTCTTATACAACTCATTCTACATACTTTGCTGTTTACATTTTACAAAAGTGAAAAATAGGCTTCGCTGAAGAATTAATCAAATTTGGATGATCATTTAAACACAAATATATTGGAATTGCGTTCTTTTAGTATGTAGATGCACAGAATTTAAGAAAAAATAAAGCGGTTTTAGGATGGATACAGCACTTAATATGAATTAAAAAGAACTTTAAAAATCCAGATTTTGAGACAAGATGGATGACATATTTCATTTTGCAGTGGGTCACGTAATCGCTTCATTTAATAGGTGTAATTATTATTTTAATTTTTATTTAAAAAACTACTAAATATATTTTGCTAAAATTTTTTTATATATTTTATGCAATAATGTGAATATTACCTAAATTTTTTCGAAGCAATTTGTGAATTTTAAATCCGCTGAAAATTGTTTTGAAATATTAGATCCCATAGTGTTCAATGTATTTCATTGTTTTAACCCGGGTTCAATCCAAAACTAATTGGGTGATATTATTCCTTTATATTCCCATAGGTCCCACAGACCGTCTGAACAACATACTAAAATTTCATTTTGATAAAGTCATTTTTACGGCAGTTGTCGTGCTAACGATCAGACAGATAGACAGACCGACAGAATGAATGAACAAAGTCATAAACACTTTTCAACTTTGTTGTAAAGTGTTAATAAAAAGGGTTCCTTTTTGAAAAAAAACTTTGTAGGTGAATGCCGGCAAAAATTCATAGTCTTGCTATTGTATACCTGCCAGGGAATGATTTACTTCTTACCAAATCTACTACTCTAATCATTTGCATATATTCTCAAATGAGGTGCATAGTATATTTGTGTGTGTGTGTGTGTGTGTGCCTGTGTGTGTGTGTGTTTCAGTCATTTATTAAAAGTTTGAAACTTATTTTGATGTTAGAGAAAGTTTAAAATAAGCTTTTACAATTAATATAATCAGTGCAGTTATCCAGATACATCAATACGTAATCTTCCTAAAAATAATTTTAATCACTCTCTGCATATGTACTACTAGCTTTATAAAGTTGAAACTATTAATTTTTCTCCGTGATTTTCAATTAAAGTGAATATATTACGTGTCTGGTACAACGTTAAATCTATAAAGTACTTGAGAATTGCAGCAAATTTAGGAAAGTACTTAGAAAAGTTAGAATGCTGTGGAAATTAAACTGAAAGTTAACAGTTTGGAGCATCTACATGCTGCTAATTTAATCCGAAGGTATATTTCTTTAAACCTATTTATTTAATCGCGTGAGAATTTTATGGATGACTCGAAACTCTGGGAGTGATATTAAGAGTATTTAAATGTACGAGGATTGGGATTTGAAATTTAAACGGAAATAAATATTAAGTCATACATAAAATATATCGTGAAGAAAATAGCAGGGAACAGTTTAATTGTACGCAGCACTCAACCCACCAAAATGAAATCAGGAAACGATTGTATTGCATATTAGACGACGGTAATACATATTAGGATTTTTCGTCAAACTAATTTGCACTTGAAACAAAATCTATTGTGTCGAACACAGAACTGTCGCTACAAATGAATACAAATTTCGATAATCTGGGGGAAAAACAATTTAGATAGTTTTCTGTTGAAATTATCTTCAACATGGATAGGTTGCTGTTACCGATTAAAATCGCATAACAGTGTTCCTGAAAACTGCTTGACTTTTTTTTCGGCAATGTTTATTTCTGTGGGGAAAATAAAATTTGCTATGTCTCCAAAACAGTTTTGGATAGCGTATATACTAGTTTTAATTCATTACTTGATAAAAGTGTTTAAAAAAATCCCCTAATAAAAATTCATAGCAGGTCAAAAACGTTCAAAATCTCTAGAATGGCCCATATCCGTCTTCTGTAAAAAATCTCTTTTCAAATTTAAATAATATATAAAATAGTAAGCTTTTTCAACAGTTGTGCTCTCATTTCTTTTTTCGATGTAAAATATTGTTTTCCATTCACTCAGAAAAATAGTAAAAGCCTGACGTTCATCAACGGAAAATACTTTAATTTTTTTTTTGAAATTTACTATGCTCAAAAATATATTGGGCAAATAGATACGCATACATCATTTTAAAGATGGTTCATTCGTATCCACAAATGATTCACTCATGAAAATGCATCGTGTTCATTCATGAAAATTGAAAAACATTTTTTTAATTCTAAGAAAATGTTTCATCTCATCGTAGTTTTTTTTCAATTACAGGTACTATTAATCTCTCTATCTCTCTATATTAAACAAGAAATGTCAATCATGCTTAAAGCATTGATTATAAAACACTTTCCAACTTCAATGCAATTTTATTTAAACATCTCTAAAATGCGATACATTCCTCGGTAATATTTTTAAAATTAGCATAATACTACAACAATTTATTATATTAGAAAACTTCATCGAAAACAAATGAACTTTATTCAAATGACGTCATCGAAATATAAATCGCTTAGCTCTCTTTATAAAAACAGCATTTCTTCCATAAAATATTCCTTTCATTCATAACAATACTATAATAATTTATTTCATTTAAAAACTTAAAACAATGAAGGTACACGTAGTTTAACTTCATCGAAAAAATCATTTGCTTCTCTGTGTAAAATCAATGAATGTTTCATTCATATCAGCTATATTGCAGACTCCATGATCTAAATGATTTTGCGTAAAGAAATACAGCAGTTCTTATACAAATAATTCTACATCTTTTGGTGTTTACATTCTCCATAAGTGAAAATTTGGCTTCGTTGTTGAAATAATCACAGTTTGATGATCATTTAAACTCAAAGATATTGTAATTGCGTTATTTCAGTATGTAGATGCACATAATTTAAGCAAAAATAAAGCTGTTTTAGGACGGATGCAACACTAAATATGAATTAAAAAGTGTGAGACCAGAAAGTGTTCCCACATTTGATGAGACAATTTTATGTGAGTATTTATGATGCCTAAAACGGCAAACAAAGCTTTAGTATGGCTGGCACCAGGGTTCATGAGGACTTGAAATTTAAGGTGAAAAGACTATAAATTTAGGGGCGCAATACCAGAGGGGCTGAGCTGGGCCATACTAAATGTGCAATGGTGCAATTGGGTAAAAAAGAACCAATGATCGCCAAAGAAGTAAAGGCGGAGCTACCCCCCCCACCGAAGGAACCGCAGACGAAGAGAGAACGAGATGAGATGTAGACGAAGACAGATGGAGATCAGACTTTGACGAAACAGTTGGATTTTGACTTATGAGACGATTATGAGTTTTGACTGAAATAAGATATGTGCAACGACAGCGACGTTATGACTTGGGCGGAGGCGTGCTTGCCATTATGATAGAACGACAATACTAAAGAAGCAGAATATTGCGTAGAAACTCCCAAATAAGGGAGATCTAGGATGTGTTCAGTGCAAATGTGTTCAGTGTCGGCCCAAATTGAAGGTATGTGTCCCTCAAATATCCACAGGTTATTAAATACATTAGATACGTGGTTAAGGGTCTCACGTGCTCCCCTCTCACATGCTGTCTTCCTAAATGAATAATAAGCATGTAATTATCCTAAATGAATTTAATAGGTATTTTATTTCTTAAATACATGTTATTGTCAAGTTTAAATTGGTCTAATCTTTTTATATTAATTAATAATTATTTTCAGGACTCACACAAGAGGTAAAAATAATTGGAGGGTTTATTGCGGCACAACAACGAGCAATGTACATTAATAATAAGTCCACTATATGAGAATCAACGGCCAGGTCATCTTAATGAATTTAACATTAAATTAAATATACTTAATGAATTTATAATTATAACTTTAAGCTTTTATAATATTTTATTTCGGTCGCCACAAAAAGAACTTTAAAAATCACAAATTTTGAATCAAGATGGATGCCATATTTTATTTTGAAAAGTGGGTCACATGATCTCTTCATATAATGGTCATGTGATCTCTTCATATAATGGTCATGTGATCTTTTCATATAAAGGGTGTAATTATTATTTTACTTTTTATTTAAAAAACTACTGAATATATTTTAATGAAACTTTCTATATATTTTATGAGATAATTTGAATATTTCCAAAAACCTTCGAGGCAATGTGTAAATTTTAAATTCGCTTAAAAAATCTTTGAAAAACTAGGTTCCGTAGGGTTCAATGCATTTCATTTTTTTAACCTGAGTTCAATCCAAAACTCATTAGGTGATTATATTCATTTATATTCCCATAGGTGCCACAGAGCGTCTGAACAACATACTAAAATTTCATTTTGATGAAGTCATTTTTTACGGCAATGATCGTGCTAACGGACAGACAGACAGACATACAGAATGAGCAAAGTCATAAACAGTCTTCAACTATGTTGTAAAGTGTGTTAAAAGAGAAGGCGTAGCCGCCGCCGCTGACCAAATCCTTTTCAAATAGAAAGATTTTTCTGTCAAGCTTAGGAACTGACTTATGGCATCAATCGATTTGCAATTTTAACGGTTATTTAGCTGGCATGTGTATTTTGAACTGGCATGTGTATTTTGAAAGAAAATATTTCCTGCCGTTTATGTTCAAAATCTAATATTGCATTGTTGTAAACGCTGTTGCTATCTCGAAAGAAATATTATTTAAATAATGTAACTTTTATTGTTGAAAACCCCTTTGCCAAAAAATAATATTTAAATTTTTGAATTAATAAATTATAATATATTATTGATTCAGAGAAGAACCCTAGGATATTATAGTACCCTAGGATATATAGTCTGTATAGTCCCTAGGATATATAGTAACCCTAGGATATATAGTCTGTATAACAGAAGTGCAGAAAGAGCTCTTTAAGTGAGCTCCAACGGTTAGTGAGCGGTAGCGAATAGGGGTGGCTTCTCCGAGTTCCAGGATTTTGCGAACATCTGCGAGCTGTGGAAATGGGGGCGAAAAGGTTTAAACAGCTTGTAAAACGAATTCCAGGGGTTATCAAGCATCAGAGAATACTGAAATATACATGTGTACTGCATTACGAATAAACAGCAAAACATAAAGTTTTGAAATTTTGCATATGAGCCGGTAAATAATGCAAGATGGGTTTAGAATTTTGATCTAGGCTGATTAAATACTAGATGCATAAATTTCGAATTCCTACTAATATTAAAGACTTTATTGGTTGATTTAATTCCCAATTTATTTGTGATTGGTTTATAGCTAAAAACTCACCTCTACGTCAAAAAACCTAAGCCTACAACGATAGTTAGTGCAGTTGGAGCAATATTTGCAATGATATGCTTTATTGACCTATTGCTTACTAATACGTATACTTTGCTCGCGGGATGAAAGAGTTCCCAAAGCTAGATCAGGAGATTGCAGAGAAGTCCAACATGAGTGTGAAACCTAAGTAGAAGGCAGAAAAAAATAGCTCTCGAAATGAGTTCCTGCGATTAATGTGCGGCAGAGAAGAAGTGTTCAATCACCGAACTCTGAGATTTGCCGAGCATTAGAGAGCTGGGAGTAATGGAGTCTGGGCGAGGTGAAATAGTTCTGAAAGCAAGTTCCGGGGGTTAGTAAGCGTCAAGGAACTAGGAGCGAAGCTCCAACATCTGCGTAGCGGACGAAAAAGCTGACGAACCAAATTCCGGCGATTAATGGGATGCATAGGACAGTGAACTGAATCTCCCTGGGAGCAATTCACTTTGAACTATACTTTAGTCCTCAAGACTGGACCTTCATAAAAACTTATACTAAAAATCTTATTTGAAAACGGAATATGTTATATTTATGGCTGTATATGCATAAAAGAATGCGTTTTAAAATTATATGGGAAGTCTTACCCTATGTGCAAAATTTTATATTTTGTTAAAGCCATAAGACCTATGAACCTGTCAGACCGATTTAAAACGTTGCTGTAACAGTTAAAACGCGCAAAATTATCAATATTTCTGTTCTATAACAATCCCATGTATAAGCATTTATCTTTTATATCTATTCACTGCAGAAAAAAGTTCGGAAAATTCAGTTATTATCTTTTAGGGATCAACAACATTTTTCTTTTCCAGGAAACAACTCAACAAGCGATTCCGTAGTGAAGCAAACATTGACGTACTGCAGAAGGGAATTCCCTTCAGTTGGGATGCTCAGCAGTGGTAAAGTAATGCCAGTGCTTGCCTTCAGAGCAATAAGAGCAGGGTTTAAATTTCAATCTTAAGTACAGGGCCCTGTTTATGCATATATACTCGTAGTGCATCGATATGCACTTTAAACTATAGCTTCATGTAGAAGTTCTTGTAAAAATGCAATATTATAGTGCAAATAATTCAATCATGTCTAATCCATGGGCTGCATCAACTGAGAAAGGATATTGCTTATCCCTTATTCAACAAATAATTATGTTTCCTACACGGTTTACGGTTATATTTCCTACACGCCAGAAGGTTTTGTACAGCTGTACAGCCGGAAGCAATTTTTTTACGGTGTACACTAAAACATGAAACTGTTGTCTTGTTAGACAAATAAATCCAATTTTCCTTTGAAAAGAAGACGTTTTCCTTATTAGTTAAAAACTTAATAAAAAACTTTCTTCGGCCGTTTCCTGTTGCTGTTTGATTGGACTATATAGGACATTATCGGTACTATACTGCTCTACTACAAAGACGAGAGTAAATTTGACATGAAGTTATAGAATAAAATTTATTTAATATTGCACATATGCAAACACGATTTCATTGAGATTTCTTTACAGATACGGAAAAGTTGTTAAACCAATCGTTTTTAACACTTTCAATATAGTTGAAAAGTATTTATGATTTTGTTTATTCTGTCTCTCTGTCTGTCCGTTCGCACGATAACTGCCGTAAAAATTACTTTATCAAAATAAAAATTTTAGCATATTGTTGAGACGGTTTCTGTGGGACTTATGGAAATGAAAATGAATAATCTCACCCAATGACTTTTGGAATGAACCCGGGCTGAAAAAATGAGCCACTGCAATTATAATATTTTTGAGTTTAAATGATCATCAAACTTTGAATATTTCTACAACGAAGTCTAATTTTAATGGATGCAGAATGTAAACAAATGATTGAGATGAGTTGCATGAGAATTGCTAAATTTTTTTCAAAATTATTTGGCTCTGGAGTCTAGAATAAAAGTGAAATGAATGAAATATTCATTGCTGTTACTACATAGAGAGCCAGATGACTTATATTTCGATGACGTCATTTGAATTATGCACATTTTTTTCGATGAAGTTTTCCGTTTTCAAGTATAATAAATTTTTGTAGTACTGTGATAATTTAAAATGTCTCAGTGCTGAATGTATCGCATTTTAGAGATGTTTAAATAAAATTGCATTTCAGTTCTAAATTGTTTCATAATCAATGATTTAGGCATGATTGATCTTTCTTGTCTTTCAGATAACACTTTTAATAATACATTTTTTCATATTGTTGCAATAACATTCGTATCATAGAGGACTTTTTACAAGTAGCAAAGCGAGAATTCCGTTATTTAATGAGATGTTTATATATTTTCAATATATTTCAATTATTATTTTTCTGAACGATATGACCAATAGGTGTTCAAGTAGCAAAGACCAGCGAAAGTTTATTTATTTCTTTTTATTAAAATTGACAAAATTATTGATAACATTTCTGACATAAATTGATATAGATTAAATAAGTGAATTGTTTTAAACTCTACTTGTTTTACAGTAAATATTATTTTCTTTGGCTATGACGTAAGTTTTGAAAGTAGAGTCGAATATGAATGTTTAGGTTACTATCTTTAAAAATATATTTATCTTCTGTTTATTTAAAATTTAGACAAAATGTACTAATTTTATTACTACATTATTTGTGTTTAGTATATAGTAACATGATTAAAAATATGATGTGGGCAGCACATGGCTTTCCTTATATAATGCAATGAATTTATTACTTTTACAGCAAGAAAAATAGGCTATCCTTATAATAGATACTTATATTCTTTCCAAGATATTGAATTTTCGTTAATTAGTCGTCATTTTCGCCGATTTAGCGTCATTTTTATCCATTTGGCGAGATTTTCGTTAATTTTGCAACATTTAAAAAGGTCGCCAAATTGGCGATATTCCGCCAAACTCGTCGCCAAAATCTCGCCAAGCGTTATGGACGGAGAAATAAGTTATTCTTATAGCAAATAGATTACTATTGGCGTTCAAATAAAAATGTATTACTCAAAGTATCTTTCTTGTGAGTGGAACGAGCTAGATCCACGAGAATGATGTCACCCAATTTATCACATGACATTACATATGAAAAGTGAATATGTTTCTCAACAGTTAATAGATTTTTTTTTTAATTAATGGGATTTTTTTATAAATTTGTTTGAAAAATGTGCTATATCTCGAGAACGGTTCATGCTAGCGTTCTAAAGTTTATGTCAATCGTTTTCTAAGAAAAAATTACATAAGAATTGTCTATTTGCGTAATTTTATTAAAGGTTTTGATTTTTTGATGATTTGTTCAAAATTTCACTTTCATTCAAATTTAGGGGGGTTCTGAACATTTGATAGCGTTTAAGAACTATAGGCTTCCAGTGTTCACGGATTGTGATTTTTGTACAAAATTTCTTTCGAATCGCTCCATTCGTTCGTGAGATATCGTCTCCACAGTCTCACTGACACGCACACACACACACACACACACACACACACACACACACACACACACACACACACACACACACAGACATCACCTCAAAAATGTTTGATTCGTAATCAGGGATGCTTGAAACGTGCTCTCCCGTCGAAAACCCGAATTCGAATTTTCGACCCCGTCACAATACTTTCCTTATACATTATGTATATAAGGAAAGTAATAAAATAAATACTGCGTTTGAGACCTGGTAACATCGAATAGAATTTCTAGTGTAATGGGGAACGACGATAACTACGATGCAATTATAATATACACGTTTTCACAAACCATTTTTGCAGAATTTGTACACGTTACAAGAACTTTTAGACCACGATTTTTAATGTGTCACTCTTTATGTGCTACCATTTATAATACTGAAACTGTTCATTTTGTTCCGTGACTCTTAATTTAGATGGATATATTATGTCTCAGTTAAAGGAGGAATTGGCAAAGTTAGGGCATTGCAGTAAATTAAGAAATATATTTAAATGCGGAAGAAATTAAACTGAAAGTCAGCAGTTTGAATACCAGCGTTCTGCTAATTTACGGTGAATAATTTAAACGGTTATTTCTTAACATGTATTTATTTAATAACGTGTGTGGGAATTTTATGACTAAACTTAATCTCTCTCTATAGTGTAAGGAGTGTTTAAGTTTCCTAGGACTTGGTTTTGAACGCAGGGTGAAAGTAATATGTTATGAAATAAAGTACATATGTAGAAATATAACTTGTTTTTAAGCAAGATAGGGATTTGTTAGTATTGATCAATGCAGAGTCTTCTGCAGCAATTTTTAATATTTTTCGAAGTTTTAGCTTTGGAATATTATACGCCTCTTAAGTACATCATAAAAAAATCTGATGTGGGCAACACATGACCTTCCTTATATAGGGTAATGAATTTAAAACGTTTACAGTAAAAAAAATAAGTTTTTCTTATAGTAGATACTAATATTCTTTCCAAGATATTGAATTTTTGATAATTAGTCTTCATTTTCATTGATTTAAAGTCATTTTTATCCATTTGGCGAGATTTTCATTAATTCGGCAGCATTTCAAAAATTCGCCAAGTACGCGAATTTCGCGACATTCCGACAAGTGACGAATTTCGCGACATTCCACGAAATTCGTCACCAAAATGTCGGCAAGCGTTATGGACGAAGAAATAAGTTATTCTTACAGCAGATAAATAACTATTGGCGTTGAAATGCAAAAGTATTACTCAAAGTATCTTTTTTCATGAATGGAACGAGCTAGATCCACGAGAATGATGTCACCCAATTTATCGCATGGTATCACATATGAAAAGTGAACATAGTTCTCAATAGGGAATATTTTTTTTTATTTTATATGACTTTTTGATTATTTTTTTGAAAAATGTACAATATCTCAAGAAAGGTTCCTGTTAGCGTTCTAAAATGTATGTCAATCGTTTTCTAATGACAAATTACATAAGAAATGTCTATTTGAGTAACTTTATTAGTGGTTTTGATTTTTTGACGATTTTTCAAAATTTCATTCGAAAATTTAGGGAGGTTCCGGACATTCGATTGCGTATAAAACAATAGGCTTCCAGTGTTTATGGATTGTGATTTTTGTACCAAATTTGGTTCGAATCGGTCGATTCGTTCGTCAGTTATCGTCTCCACAGTCTCACTGACATACTCCCACACACACAGACATCACTTCAAAAATGTTTGATTCGTGATCAGGGATGCTTGAAACGTGCTCTCCCGTCGAAAACTCGAATTCGAATTTTCGATCCCGACACAATACTTTCCTTATACATTATGTATATAAGGAAAGTAGAAATGATTCACAGATAAGTAAAATTTATAGCCTTATATTAAGGATACATAATATAAAATAAAACTATATTTAAAATGATCTATATGTCCAAATCTTGAAATATGTATTTAATTAATAAGATAACTGATGTCTCAAATTTTTAGTGAATTTTTCTGTAACTGATAGCGACATTATTGAAACTTTAATATTTAGTTATATTAGTGATTCTGCGGTAATTTTGCTCTATAAATAATTTAAAATACCGTTTATGCATGGGACTGGGACATATCCTGTATAACTGTCACAATATAATCACAGTTTTGTTTGCAGAAAATTGAGTGATCTGATTACTACTTTGATTTCGATATTTTATTTATAAAAGTAAAAAAAATAGTAAAGAGTTAGAAGCCGGAGAATCTCTTAATAATTAGATAAATAAAATTACATCTTAATTCGTGCAATAAATACGTCACATAATAGATCAATATATCGAGGTAAAGGGGTTTCAATGGATTTTAGACATGATTCGCGAGATACTGACTGGCGCGCATTATATTCTCTCAGTGTTTCTTTCAGGCATACATCCGGGGGGGGGGGGGCTTTGCGGCCTTGGAGATGATTTTCCGCCACCCCCGGAGAAATTTTATATTAACTTTGTTTCTATTTATGTGACAGCATTTAGATATATTTATATAAGGCAAATAGAAAACTTTCCCCTCTAAAGTTTCATTCGACCCCCTCCCCTCTCCCAACTAAAAACTAATGAAAGATTGCCAGTATACTCTACGCTTCAATAGCCGTTCACTGACGTCACATGCGAGTGAGGGCCATTCAGAAAAAGTATTTTTGTCAATTTATCACTAAATCAAATCTTCCCACAACAGCGACCAATTTTTTTGGAAATGGGAGCTCAAAAAGTATAGAAACCCTTCAACCTCATTTATACACCGCTGAAAAAATAGTTTCTGTGAGACCAGAAGTAGATCTCACTCTAAGTGCTGTTTTATTAGTGAGACAGCTTTATGCCAGTAAATTTATTGTATCTGAAACGTCAAACAATACCCCAGTCTCGATGACGCATGTGTTTACGACACGTGAACTCAAAGGTCAGAGAAACTCATAAATTTAGGGGCCTCGAGACAGAGGGGTTGAACGAACTCTTACAATAATGTAAAGAACGACATTGGAGAAAAGACTAGCCAATTCAGATGAAGCTTGTAGCGTTACCCTCAAGGCCGCAAATAAGAGCTAAGTGGGAGTGACAGTCTGGAGGTGAAGCGAGCCACACCCTGTGACATAAGAAGAAGATGAATAGACTTAGAAAAAAATGTAAGGGATCAACAGCTCGAAATCAAGGAGTACGAAGCTTATAAAGATGTGTCGACTACAAGAATGACACAAGTACTCATTTGCCAGCTCCCTTTCCTTGTTTTTGCAGGTATCTGGGGGACTGTCCCAGCATTGTTCTTTGGGTATATGGCCACCATAGTGCGGCCACGTTCTCTTTCCTTTTAGGTAATTTCCTGGGGTATTGTCCCGTTTTTTTTTGTGTCATTTGACGCCCGGGTTGTACTCTGTGTAACTGAGGAACTGTCTCAGTCGTTGTATTTCATGCTGCTGCCTATGCTGCAGCCTGTGTATTCCGCGCTGCTGAGGTACTGTCTCAGCCATTGTTTTAAGCAGTGTTCCTCCCCCTGGAGGTCCCGTCTGCCGCCTTATTTTTAATTCTTCCCTTTCAGCTGGTAACCTAAATTGTCTTTTTCAGCCATCACTCATCCTCTCTCTCTCCGCAAGTAAGTGGGATTTCCTATTTCTTGTCTATACTACATCTTGTATTTACGTGGAGTGTTCTACTCCTCTCTTTCCAGGTTTCTGTAGCTCATCACGCATCAGGATCCCATGAAGCAGTAAGTCTCTCCCTTTGGGTTACACGGGTCGTCCTTGGCCGATGTTGCGCCACGACTCGCCGTCTTCAATTCACTAATCCTTTCTTTTTCAGATCTAGTCCCCGTGGTAAGTGCCAGCCCCCTGAGCGCTCCCTAGTTGGTATTCTCGCCTAGTTTCTTTTGCATTCTCCAGCCTTTCCCTCTTCTGCCCTTAGTTGTTTTCTTTTTCTGTCCGGCCCTTAGTATAGACTTTTTTTTATTGTAAGTGCATAGCATTAGGTTTTTCTGTTTAGAGTAGTTAAGAATAGTTTTCTCTATCCCCCTTAGCGCTCTTTCTTCTTCTATTGGCCTTTTACCCTAGCAGGTTCCGGTCTCTGTCTTCTAGTTAGATATCTTAAATTCTCTAGTGTTCCTCTCCTCTTAGTATTATATTCCTCCCGTAGTCTTCCTCCCTCCTTTGTCTCTAACTTCTCCTCCCATCGCCCTTTTCGCGGCTGAGGTGCTCTCAATGCACCCAGTTCTCAATTCTTCGGCGCGCCTATCTTCCTCCTTCTTCCTCGGCCATTTTAGCCTTTTCTTGCTCTCTTTCTTTCTCTTAGGTTAAGGTAACCTGGCAGCACAGGTATTAGTCCGCGTTACGACAGTGCCTCTTTAAGTTGCATGCTGCCTCTGCATAATTACCGAAGGGTAGAAAGTCGAAATCCTCTATCAAAAAGACAAATTCCTCCTTTGCTGATCCAAATCTGGATCATTTCGGCCATTTAGGTCAGCTACTGCAATAGACTTAAAGCGCTTCCGTCCTTGCTCCGCCGTCTTGGCACCCTGGCTTCCGAGTGCAGCTGGGGCTTTTTCTTTTCGCACTCAGGCCTCCTCACCTCAGGGAAGTTCCCTAGGGTCGCCTGAGTGCCTCTTCACTCTCGCTGTT
The DNA here is from genome assembly GCA_951213105.1 of Amaurobius ferox. NCBI lineage: Eukaryota > Metazoa > Arthropoda > Arachnida > Araneae > Amaurobiidae > Amaurobius > Amaurobius ferox. The sequence goes on from OX578144.1 coordinate 87,902,483, forward strand.
CTCTTGGGTGGGGTGTGTGTGGTTAAGGGTCCCGTCTATGAACTGTCTGTCATAGCTTTTGTGTCTATTCTTAGCGCTCTGCTTGTACTTTACTTACATGTCTTTTCCTGGACCTCAGCCTGGTCGTCTGTAGACGACCCTCAGTCGTGCCGAAATAAAACCTGCGGGCCGAGAGGTGGATCTGGTTCTCACGGCTGTCTCTCAGTACGAGTGTCGAGCCAGCAGTACAATATGATCGTCGAATTACGTGTGGTGAATAAGTACTTCGAGTCTCTTCCAGTAATATGATCGGCGAAGTTTATGGTGGTGACAAATTACAAGACAGATTTGAAGGTATGTGTTCCTTAAATATTGACAGGTTATTAAGATACTGTAGGCATTTTAATATTGGTTGGTCTCACATGCTATCTTCCTAAATAATTCATATGCAGAGTAATTATTGTAATTGAGTATTTAAGTATGTTATGTGTTAATAAATGTTTTATTGTTAAAGTTAAAATGGTGCAGTCAATTTAGTATTATAATAATTAATTATTCTTTTACAGAACTCGCGCGAAAGATAAATAATTGGAGGGTTAATAGCGGCACAACAAAGCAATGTACTACAATAATAAATGAGTTCCACTATACCAGCAATTTACGACGATGTATATTAAGTTTAAGTTAACAATCGTATGTTAAATAATAATAGTCGTTCTTTATATAAATATCGCGCACCACAGTTTATATGTTATAATAGCTGAATCTAATAAATGTGCTTTTATAAACATTTGAATTCTTAGAACTTTAATCACGTTTTAAATTTTTGGAAGGAAAGATCATGTTTTATACAATCCACTTCATTAATTGGATTTTCTTGAAAATTTCTTGTAATTCTCACTCAAATTCCCTTGTTAACGATTAATATTCCTGACTTTCATTCGGCTTGAGAAAACATGTGGTATAATTTTTCAATCCTGTCTTTTTTAGTTATTTGCCTTTTTTTATAAATTTTAATTATTTATCCGCAATTTTATTTAACGAAGTTAGCTCATATAGCCTCTGAAACTCATAGATCATATAACCTCAATATTCAGTTTTCCTATTCGTTCTGATAACCGTTATTTTACCACGTTGTTGTCTTTACGATAATTATTTATTTTCTGCACTTCTTCCCTCCCTCCCTGGTTTTTACCATTCATTCTTGACATCTTGCTATTTACTCTTCTGCTTCCTTGGCATTATCGCTTTTTTTTTCCTCGCGTTGATAAAAAATTTTCTTCTACTTTTAGCTACGCGTGCTGTTCTACCGCAGATGCCGTACTTGTTTGATCACACCCAAAGAAAAAATGGGCAAAAATACACCCAAAATCTGATTTTACTGGCACTGTCATGACATAATAAAACAGTTAAATTTCCAGATACATACTTCAAAAAGTAACTATATCTATATATATGTTATTTTATTCATTTATATGCGATATTACGCTGAGTAATGGGTATATTTTATTTTACATTGAAAATACCGTTTTAAACATTAATATTAACATGGAATGCTCATTTTACGTTGAAAATACGTTTTAAACATTAACATGAAAAGTTCATTTTACGTACTTGTTTACCTGCTTAAATGATAGCTCTTCCTGTTTGTCTTGAAGAATAAATACTCTTACTTGCTTTCGAAACCGGTTGATACCTCATTTGTTTGGTATGGTGTATTTATCTGCAGTTTTTATATACATTTAAATTTAATACTTATGTAATTATAATATAATTATGTTTCCTTAGTTTGAAATAAAGTCTAAAAATATCAACTATCATTTAAAGAGAAGAAAATTAAGCGACTGTAAATTGCTGCTAATTTCGAAACATTTATACATCCGGAGGTTATTAAAATAAACGTTCACAGCTAAGAGTAATTTCGCTCTACTAAATTATACAACATTACCTGTTTATTTCTTCGAATATATTTATATAATAAAGCAAGAGAGAAGTGCTGAGTATGAAGACTGCCTCGGAAGCATCCAAAGTGTTTTAAAATGTACTCGAAATGTCGTGTGAAAATGTTATAAAAATTTTAGTAAATAAATCTCAAACGAAAATTTGACAACTCTTATTTTTCCTACAACATATATTATATATGCAAAAGGAAAGGCTATTAAAGGTTCGAAAAACCCGAATCTTGGGTTTTGATAAATTTGCGTGACTTGAGCATTCATAAATGCAAAAGAAAAATATTTTTAAATAATGTCAATATTTATGTATGTCTATGCAACTTTGACCGTAATATCTCCTTAACTAATTAAATGACATCTGGTATATTCAATGAAAACATTGACAAATCTCTGATAAATCAGCGACAAAAACTGGTACAGTTATTTCAAGTTAGAATTTCAGAGGCCTTTTGATTTTCGGATAGATTGGACCAAGGCAAAGTCTTTAATTTTCTAGAAAAAAAATCGAAAATCAAAATTTTCCCTTTTATAATACAATTATAAAAATATTAACTCCAAAATAATCATTGTAATGAAACATATTGGTGCATTGATGAGTTAGTTGATATAAGATTAATTGTTAATTGCTTATTAAATTTGGAATTAATTGCTAAAATGTCTTATTAATTTTCACTACCTATTGCTACATATTGTTAATATTCACTAACTATTCACTACCATGGGTCTCGTCTCCTTGGGAACCTTTATTTTTGTTCCTCTCTTCTTTTCATTTTGGGGATAGTACAATAGACTTTTGGTTTCTGTGACACCCATCCCTAAGTCATATATCATAAACCCACCCACTTTCTGCTAATGCATATAGAACATTGTGGATACTTTCCCTCCCAGTAGGAAACCTTTCAGTAGTGGAAAGCTTAATAACTTTATTCATAATTACTATTAAAATATTTATCATTAACTAAATATTGCAATATAATACATGCATAGTTAAGTCCTTTGAACCTCAGAGGATTCAGATATATATGATGACATACTACTAGTTATTATTGCATGTTGTTAATGAACAAATTGGGCTTTATTACTTCAATACAACAAATTAATAAATATATATATTACCCCACATATTTGCTGTCACTCTCGTTCGTTATGCTAGATGTGGAACTAGCAATGAACACATTGGTGCACTATTGCTCAGGTGCACTATTGCAAGGTGCACTATCGTAAGGTGCACTATTGCAAGGTGTATCTTTCAGGCATACACCGAAAACATGTATTCACCTTCTTGTGACATTTTATGTTAACCTATTTTCTACGTATGTGACACAGCATATAGATGTATTTATATAGGGCGAATAGGAAACTTGCATCGGCTAAAATGCCATTTGCCACCTGGTCAAAAAGTCCACTAAGAAACAAATTGATTATCATAATCGCAGGATCGATGTTTGCTACGTCACTCTAATGTTATTAGGCCTTGTATATAATCGGTATGACTTTTCTGTGTCTGCATATTCCTCATAACTTATCTCCTTTGTATAGGGTTATCTCCTCATATCTTTTTCATACCTCTATGGGTTGGAGACAGATATGAATTATCCGTCTCACGACACTGATTGGCATGTGAGCATATTATGTAACATGGCGTGGAATATACTTGTAGGGATTTCTATCTGGACCAGTTGTCTTATGTGACTTGCATTATGTAATTAATCTAAAATTCCATTATGTCACTTTATGTAGTCTGAATGGCACCAACATTGTGTTATGTAAATATTCATGAACTGTTGACTATAATGAGGCAAAAAGCACACGTAACACGCTTATTTTTTGCGTTTGTATGTCCATAATTTGAATTTGTACAGGTTTGGCATCACAATAATGTTGTAAGTAATTTTTTTCAAAGAGAACAGTATTAATCACGACATGATCGGTTGGTATATTATTGAGTTCTTTTAAGATGAAAACAAAAAAAAATAATTACGGCTTCTATACATAAACGAGTCAGTGTTTTAAAATTAACCAAGCATAAATAACCGGCACATATTTTTAGGAGTTATGATCGGCCATTTTTGAGATATTGGAAATTTTACTTTTCATCAAGGAGCTCTAAGTTTTACAATATAATCAACTAATTTTTTTAAATTTGTTAAGCTCATTTTAATTGATAACAGCAAAGAGCTCGTTGATCTTGTATGGCATCATATATTAAAAAAGCAAGCGTTTTGATTTTTTTTCTACATAATTGACATATTTTATCTGTAATTAAAGTCTTGTGTTGTACTAAGCAAAAATTTTATAAAAATATCATAGCTTTTTATAAAAATAGCACTTTTTATAAAAATAGCAAAATACAATGTGCCATATCAATTTCAAAGATTTATGGTGATGATTAGTCGTAATTGTCGTAAAATGGATGTCACTATTCGCCAAAGTACGTGGATGCATTAGTATGAAAAGCAATTATAAATTAACACTGAAATATAGCCCTGAACATGATACCATGAAAGTAATAGTACGGCGCTAATACTTCATATTAAAAAAAACGCCAATATCGTTTGGGACAATAATTCAGGTGGCGATAGAGTAAGACAAGTAGCCCTGCATTGTATGCCTTTCTATGGCGAAAGTCCTGAAATATTTACTTAAACTGTCAATTTTGTAAAAAAAAATTACTAGCGGAATGCAAATTAGAACTGAGACAATAAAGAATATCTCCACGTATTCAAAATTATTTTACCTTTCAATTTATTTTTATCTCCATATATTATATACTCTGCCCTACAACTATGACAAAATGCTGGTTAATTATACTCATAATTTGGAAATCCTAAATATAATTAAAAATACATATACTAAAGACTACGCCTTTCCGTTGTGTCAACTAACAATAACGACTACTTTACTAACACTAGCGACGCCTAGATATAATTCTCAAAGCACTGTGGCATTTTCAAGCATTTAATCCATAGAAGTTTTATCTTCTTCTTTCTAACAACAGGGGTGATACAATGAACAGGAACGATGTAATTTAGGAGTGTGCAATTTTGATGTAAGTGAACTAAAGACTTAAATATGAAATGGAACAATAAATGCTATAGTTTTTAGTCAATTATCCAAATATAACCACAGCTGCTCTTTGTAGTGAATGGCTTCCCTAAGCAAAGTATTATCAGAAATATGTGCGTTATCGTGCTTTATTAACAAGTAAGATAAATATAAAACATCAATGTATTTCTAAATTCCCCAGGGGAAGTAGTGTTATAAGCAAATTTCATACTGCTTACATCTTACACGTAGAGATCCATTACGTTATTTTTGAAGCCAATATTTATTCGATAAAATCTCATAAGCATAATTTGAAGAGTATTCCTGCAAACTAAAAAGTATGGGTAAAAACACACAAAAAATTGGGTTTACTGATACTAGAATACTACTTTTAGAAGGGTAAATTTCCAGTTAACATTTGAAAAGGTTACTATATCTATATGACTGTATTATTTTATTTTTTATATGAGAATTGAATGGAGTAATTGGTATATTTTATCTTTCGATGAAAAGACCGTTTCAAAACAGGTCATTTTAAGCACATGCTTACAGGATACCCACTTGCTGAACTGCTTTCAGGGTACCCACTTGCTGACCTGCTTACAGGGTACCCACTTGCTAACATGCTTACAGGGTACCCACTTGCTGACCTGCTTAAAAGGATTCTTTTAGAGGGCCCCATTTTAGCAGATAAATAAGTGCGTAAAATAAGTATCTCATTATTGACATTTTGACTCGTTGAAAACTGCTTTTATAGTGTAAATTAAAATATACCTATTAGTTCGTGTAATTCTCATGTAAATGACTAAAATAAGAAACTCCTTGAAATATAGTTCATTTTTAAGTATGTAACTGGAAAGTAACCTATTTACCGAGTACCTATTTATCTATTTATCTGCTTACCTATGTACCATATTTTTAGTGTCAAATTATAAAATTATTACAAATACTAACTTTTCACATAAATGGAACTAACCATATCCAGTAGAGTGGTGTTTATAGATTTGTTATATAAAATCACATATGAAAATTGAACATATTGAATGATACTAACTACTTTTTGAAACTTATGTACTTTTTTTTCATTTATTGGAAAACCGCACAATATGTTTAAAACGGTTCAAGCTAACGTTTTAAAATTTGTGCCATTCATTTTCTACTGAAAATTCAATGGGATTCCTCATAAATAATAATTTATTTATCAAGTTTAAAAATCCTTATTCTTAAATGATTTATTTAATTCATTCGAAAGTAAGGAGTGTCTTTCAAATATTAATTTGCGTTTTAAACGAACAGAGATCGAGCATTCACTAATTATAATAACCATACCAAGTTATTTTCAAAACTATTCATTCTTTCGTAACATCTCAAGGGGGATATTGAGATACCGTATCAACATAATCATGGGCACACATACGAATATACATACACACACACGTACACACAAACACACACTAACATACATATACACCTCAAAAACTTTCATTTTAAGTTCAGAAATATTTAAAACGTGCTCTTCCCTGGAAAATTCGTAATCGCATTTTTGTCTCTTTCGCCTTACTGCCCCTATACATTATATTTTGTATGTTACCGAGTTCCCTAACAGCATTTTTTTTCACAGTGACGTAAGATTTACTTCACACTGTGACTTTGGGACGTCACAGGACGTCGCAGTGTGTCTCGTTAATATCATATTGAGGTCACAGCGAAGTCATTTTGGTCATTTTCATGGTCGTTTGTGACCATCACAAACGACCGAACAAATGACCATGACATCGGATGTCACAATGTGATATGCGACGTCACATTGTGACGTCGCATAATTACTTGTTTGTGACGTCACATTGTAATTGCCATTGTAATAGCCTCACATTGTTACGTGCTAATTAAATTGTGGAAACGTCAAATAATATAGTCACAATGAAGTTACAAAGTTACTAATACATAACGTCGCATAGAATTCACAAATATGATGTCACATTGTGACTCAGGTGTCACGTGACTACAACGCCACTGTCACACATGTGACGATCTTTGCTATGAGGCTTCATTTCGAATATAAGAGCTTGCAATTCCGCCCAGTAGCTTATCGGTAGAGCGTTGGAAGGCAAACAAAGATCAGTGTTTCGATTCTCAGCTGGAGCAACGAGATTCTTTACAACAGCGCCCGAACAAATCAACCTTGAACGTTAGTGAAAAATATATCGGAAGGCTAAAATGGACCCTAGTACGACTAGCATGGACTCAGTGGACTCTAGTATATTCACTCCCGATTTCAAATCGTGACGTAAACAACCGCAGATAAAGCTAACCTGGAGTATACAAAAAGAAAGCATCAAGAGCATAATCTAAAGTGAAATTAGCAGGAAATTGACAATCAGACTGTCAGTTTCACGTCAATCAGACGTTAGAAGGTGGAGAATGCAAAGTCAACTTCGATGATAAGAGGTTGCAATTCCGTCCCTGTAGATCAATGGTAGAGCGTTGCTGACCAACACGAAGAGCTGCGGTTGCATTCCCGGTTGAGGCATCGCGGTTCTAAGGAAAGTAAAATATATTTTATGAATTTAGGAACCTTTGGATACTTAGAATAAAAATTTTAACTACCATTGTTATGAATTGTGTGCAAATATTTAGCTTTTGGATTTATGACTGCAGTTCAAATATTAAAGAACTCCTTTGAAAATATTTTTAGAAATACTTCAAAATTTTTAAGCTGCATTTAATTATATTGTATTTCCAGAGATATATCCACGTATTCACTAAGTATAAACAACGGGAGTGCTGCATGTGTACTTTCACTTTCTTTAATCTTATACTCGCTATTCCAAATATTCGAAGAATCAAAGTAAATACATCAAAAGATTTTTCGAATTTAGTGTATTCCGCTATGCATATTTTATTGTTGAAATAAGTGTTTATCTTTTATTCTCCAAGAAAATAATAAAACTCAACATTATTTGGATGTATCAGAAATACTTGTGAAAGTTACATTTTATTAAATTTCATCTTTGCCGATGATTTTTTTGTGTGTCAGACATATTTGTTGACATATTTTAATCAAACGGAAAGCATATATATTTTAAACACAAGTCTGTCACTCTATATCTGGGAATTTATCTTATCGATTTTGAAAGTATTTATTTATAAGAAAATTGCTTCCTATGAAGCAGCAGCAATCATCGGATTTTACTCAAAGCTTTGTAGTATTTTCTGTCATATTCCTTTATTGCTGTGGTACGCATTTTTGGTATGGTAATTGCAATATGGGTGGTTCAAACGACTATAATATTAGGAATTTTGATATAACATTTGAAATTTTGCAAAAAACATATATTTTAAAATGTTTTATTTATTTGTTCATTTATTTATTTATTTATTTTTAATTTTGCATAATATACTCATGATTTGTTTTCAATTTTGCTGCACATGAATTCATATTTTTAGTTTTCCCATGCACACAGTACGGGGCGACTTGTAAGAAAAAATCATCCGATTTTTAAATTTTGCATTTTTAAAACTTAAACGGAGTGGTAATTAATACATAAATTTAACGGGGGAAAATTCCAAGTATTTGCATAAAAAACATAGATGGTACTAGATGTGAAGGTAGGAAGCTGCGTAGAAGAAGGCATAAATAAAATGGCGTAGGTCCAGCAGAATACATTCTGCGTGTTGTCTTTTGCACGATGTGAATCGGTAATCCCTGTTCAACGTGAATTTCGTAGAAATTACAAAATGGATTCACCGACGACTTGGAGTATTCGTAGGTGGTATAGACAGTTCCAGGAGAACGGATGAGAGTCAGAGGAAATGAGAGTCAGAGTCCAGTCTCCAGTCACTGGTCAATCCCCAGTCACTTGTTCAGTCGCCAGTCACAGTCCCCAGTCACCTGTGACTGGTTCGCCACCTCACCGGCATATGAAGACTTGTTGTTTTCTTAACCAAGAACTACTACAGTGTTGGGTTAGTCGCAGTAGACCTGATGACTTCGTGTTACACAGCTGGTATCCTAGGTTTCTGGATGTTACCCCATGCGATGTCTTCTTCTGTGGGATATGTAATATATTTGTGCCACTTCTGGTCACAAGCTTTCATGAACTCAAACAACGCATTTCTGCTGCTTCGGATTTGTCATATATCTGGTTATTTTCCAGCTAAGGCAGGATTTCATCCATTTCATCTTTTAACAAGATTGGAAGCTGTCTCTCTAACATACGGACGTTTGTCGTTTTCTCAATGAAGAGCTACCTCAACGTTGAATTTGTCGCAAAGAACCCAATGATTTTATGTTACACATCTGACCTCCTAGGTTTCCGGATCTTCTTAATTCGTAAGATTTCTTGCTTTGGGTATATGTAAAATATCATGTATTTTCTCCATATTTGCTCACAAGCTTTTATGAACTCAAACAATGATTTTCTGTTGCTTTGGAAACAGTTACCAAGGATATGAGGAAGCGTGTTTGGCAAAAAATGTAAATATTGTCCTAACATTGTACGTGTAACTAAAAGACATAACTTTTCAATCAAACTTATATATTATCCCTTTGTGTGTGTGTTTGTGTTAGTAAGTGTGTGTGTTAGTGTGTGTGTATGCGTTAGTAAGTATGTATGTTAGTGTGTGTGTGTATATGTGTTAGTAAGTGTTTGCGTTAATGTGTGTGGTAGTATGTCTTTGCGGTAGTGTGTGGGTCCGTGAGACTGTCGAAACTATATCCCACGTACGAATGGAGCGGTTGGATGAAATTCGGTGCAAATATTGTAATCGGCAAATTCTGGAAGCCTATCAATTTCAAACGCAGTCAAATGTTCGGAAGACACCCCCTCCCCTCTTAATTTTCGAATGAAATTAAAAAAAAATTATTATAAAACGTTTTATAATGTTGCGTCAATGATAATTTCTTATGTAATTTTTAATCAGAAAACTTATGACACACATTTTAGGACACTACCATAAACCGTTCTCAAGATAATTTTCTAATTCAAGAGGTTTTAAAAATAAATTTATACTGAAAAATTACATAAATTATAAAACGTTTCAACTATCAATAAATATGTGCACTTTCATGCAATATCATGCGACAGATTTATTAGCACTATTTTCGATAGAATCTAGTTCGTTCCATTTACGAATTCTGTACAATACTAATCATATACATAGTAAAAGCTCTTCTCTGGGTCTGTCGTACAATATATTGTAGTTTAAATTATTTATAATTATTTATAGTTATTATTTATCTCTTATTGTACATATATTTTATTATTATCTTTTGCACCTGAGATTTATAGTTCAGCTTGTAACTTTCGAGAAGTTCGAAGTCTGTATGAAATCTTCTTTAATGAATTATGCACAATATGTGGATACTAAAAATGTCATTGCCGAATGAAAATACTTATTTTTCTTCTACTTAATTTACTTCTATTAAATAGTGAACTTCTATTACATAGTGAATTAAGAGAGTGAATTTAATGAAAATTCAAGAACACTCTTAAAGAGCCATCTCGTAGTTGCAAACTTTTCTTGCATTTTCAAGAATAGTTCTTTTTAAGTTTCCAAGAATTTCATTTCCCCTGTTACTGTATTGGGAAGACCAATTTGAGAAATAGTAAAGTCTCTGTGGATTAAGTCAGTTTAAAAGAGGCTGTCAAAGAAAGCAATTTCTGATTTGGAATTGTTTAGACCAGGGGTCGGCAACCTGCGGCTCGCGAGCCGCATGTGGCTCTTTTGATGCAACGTTGCGGCTCTCCAGTTCCATACGAAAAAATTAATAATTTATTATCAAAACCCTTAAAAAATAAGAAAATATATTTTTAAGTACCTAATTTCTCAATAGCTTATATTTTCATAATCGTTAATTACAAATCGCTACGCTTAACATGACCGTAATGAGATAAATTTGAACTATTTTTTTGTTCTTAGAGATGAGACTCCGTGACCATGTTTATCTTTCAGCCAATTGCATTCCATTTCCGTCTCACCCAAACAGCCACCGTCTAGACTCTAGACGTGTTGACAGTCAGTCATCTCGGATAGCGCGGTCGACGTTACGTTGCATGTCGAAAACACATGTTACGTTGCATGTGTGTTAGTTTAATCGCTTGCGGTTTTTGCGTGTCTATTCGCTTGTTGTTTTAAGAAGAATACGATTTAGAAGCGAAATATCTTCTCAAAGGTATGTAAGCGTATAATATAATAAAATCAGTAACAGAATTGGATTACATATCTGAGGATCGTGTTAACGAAGTAATAATGGTAAATAAATTGTTTGCCGTCTTAGATAGCTAAGTAAAATTGAAAAAAATCATTTTTTCAGCTCCGCCGCCAGCATGGCATCTAGTAAAAAAACATTAGAACTGAAGAAGAAAACCGAGAATTCAATCAGGATTGGACGGAGTCGTTTGCATTCATATGCAACACAGATGGCCTTCCGACTTGTCTTATTTGCCACGAAAAACTCGCACACAATAAGAAGTCAAATTTGGAGAGACACTACAAAACATACCCAGTTTGCTAGTAAATATCCAACCGGTGACGCACGAAAAAAAGCTGTTGAAGAGCTCCAAAAAAAAAAAAAACCGTCAAGTTCCATGCTAAGTAACTGGGCGCAATCTTCCAATAATATAAATCTGGCAAGCTTTGCAGTATCATTAGAAATTGCAAAAGGAGGAAAACCATTCACAGATGGTGAGTACGTCAAAGATTGTTTTATACGTGCATCTGAAGAACTGTTTCTTGATTTTAAAAACATAGCAGAAATCATGAAAAAAAATCAAAGATTTGCCATTATCAGCTAAAACAGTACAATATAGAACTGCTAAAATGTCTTCAAATGTAACACATATACAAGTGGAAGACATTCAACTGGTGTCTGCCTTATCACTTGCTATAGATGAGTCTTGCGGCATAAAAGACACGGCACAAGTTACCGTTTTCGTCAGGTATATGTCGTCCCAAGGTCCAAAAGAAGAACTGCTGGGATTGCTACCGCTCTCAGGGCAAACTCGTGGAGAAGATATAGCAAATGCTGTGCAAAAATGCCTGGAAGACAATGGAATCGATATAAATAAAATCGTTTCTATAGCAACTGATGGAGTCAGAAGTATGACAGGAATACATAGAGGGGTAACATCAATTCTTCAGAAAAAATAAACCACGAAATTCTAACGTTTCACTTATAATTCATCAAGAAGCGCTTTGTGCCCAAACATTTCCGGCCGAAATAGTTGAGGTCATGAACTTGGTAATTAAGATTATTACCAGAATCTTGGCAAAAGCACTCTACCATCGCCAGTTTAAAGATTTCCTTGAAGAAATAGATAGCCAGTTTTCTGACCAACTTCTGCACAATAAAGTGCGATGGCTTTCCTGAGGTAACGTGTTGCAACGTTTTACTTTGTGCTTGAGTGAAATAAAAACATTCCTCAATGAAAAAAAGCATTGACCATCCCGAATTGGAAGAAGACAAATGGCTGCAAAAATTCAACTTCATGGTAGATACCACAATGAAACTAAATGAACTAAATCTAAAACTGCAAGGAAAGGGCAACCCAGCCTACGCCTTGCTTGAAGAAGTCGTTTGTTTCGAAAAAAAAATACTTCTTTTGTTGAAGACATGGAGAGCGGTAAATTACTTCATTTTAAAAATCTGAAGCAATATTGCTATGAGACCAATGCAACTATTGACACGAATTACTTCAGCATAGCTTTAAAAGACATGAAGGATAGATTCGCTGAGAGATTCGAACAATTCAAAACAAACAAAAGTACTCTCGCGTTCATAGTAAATCCTCTCAACACAAATACAAATGCGATCAACATTGAGCCATTTGCAATTGATGCTGGATCGCTCCAAATGCAATTGCTAAATTTGAAAAGCAAAGACTTGTGGAGTGGCAAGTTCGCAGAACTGAAGAACCAGTCGGAAGAGTTGGAGGTCCAGAAATGCATGCACGTCCCGCAGCACAAGTGGAAATAAATTCTAAAAAAAATTCCGCGAGTTGAGGCCCTCATATTCAGCGCATGGAATAGTCTTCCAGAATGCTACATTGAGGTGAAGAAGTTGGCATATGGAGTGCTGAGGATCTTCGGGTCGACATATTCGTGCGAGCAAGCATTCCCTTGCAGGAATATAATAAAAAGTAAAGTTAGAAATCAACTAACAAATAAAAATCTAGAGTCGTGCTTGAAACTTAAAACAACAAGTTATAAGCCAGATTTAATCAAACTTTCAAAAGGCATGTAAAGCCAATGCTCCCATTGATGTAATTTGTATATTTGTGTTTTTATATGAATAAATATTATTCCGTATTTAAAGCCGTTTATTTTAAATCAGAAATCAAATATATATAAGCAAATACTATAATATTGAAACGAACATTTTTAATGGCTCTTTAAAAACTGGGAAATTTTGTAAATTGTAACTTTTGGCTCTTCCGTTTCAATAGGTTGCCGACCCCTGGTTTAGACCATCAAACCTAGCTTAAAAGACAGCATTGTTGCAATTTCGTCAACATTCATTCAATATTTCGTCTGTAATGTTAAGAGATCCTCCTTTCAGACGAGATAAATGATTTTGATTTGAGGTGTTTAGATCAGCAATTTCTTCAATTGTGTTTGTGTCTTTTTGTCTGAGTCTGTGGTCGTGATAACTCTCGAACAACTTAAGCAACTAAAATGAAATTTAGCAAAAACATCGTAATTATTGAACGTCGGAGGACTTTGTTATTTTTGGAGAGCTCGGGAAAGGGAAAAACATTTCATATTCCAAATATTTATTAAAAAAATTAATTATGTTAAAATTCTTTACAAAAATGCCATTTTGGATATAAGCTTTATTTTAAATCAAAATGCATTAATTGTCGATACTAACATTCGCAACTGGCTACCATAAACCAGTTTAACTATGATAAAGGTTTTCATTGAAACATGCAGATATCATAGGAAAATTCTTAAGCACCCCATAAACTTAAAAATGAATTCTACACACATTAGATTTTTATAAAGTGATGGGTGCAGCAACCTTTTTCATTAGATTGGGCATGATGACATTACTGAAGACACGCCTAGAGAGTGTGAGATCACAATATCCTATTTGTTATAATTTCCCTCATTTGCATTGTTATGAGTTTACCGTAAACAAGTAACAAATTAGATTTTCAGGTGAGAAACCAATCACATCACTGGTTTGGCAAGTATACGAATTCTAGTTTAGGATATAATCAAAGTTTTAGGCAGATCGCTTTCTGGAAGTTAATTGCAGCTTTACGATTGTCTCTAAGAAGGTTTCGATAAAACGTTCTTGGATAAATCCCCGGATAAAAGGTCTAAGACCCCTGTCCAAATTAAAAATAAATAATTCATGGTTCACTTGCATCCTGGACAATTTTCCTGGAGGCAATATTTTGTTTTTTATCTTGGATTGACAGAGTATGAAAGGCTATTCGTAATATTGCTACTGGTATGTGACAGTGTTTCTGGACGATTTTAGTATATTGCCTGTCCTATTTACAAGTCGCATGTTTCAGTTTATTCATTCATACAAGACGTCCTGTATTTATTAAATGAATATGTCCTTTACATTTCACCTTTATGTCCGTATATAACTCTGTTTAACACTAGGAGTTATAACTGTTTGCTTTACAGCAAGACATACTTTATAATTAAGCCCTTTTTTGGATAAGAGAATTATCCCGATTTATGTGATTTTACTGGTGTACTTTCCGAAACGTTTATTCCAAAAATTACTGGGATTCTTAAGGACTATCTTAAGAAATTTTTTAAGTACATGGGAAAGTTGCACACCTAGTGTTTAATTTGCAAGATTTGTTTTCACTGTTACCTCAGTGATGATATAAACTTCAAACATAAATATGATAACATCTAATTTTAAAATATAGGGTGTCCCAAAATACACGCAAGATTTGAATTTTGCGCCATTTGTGCGATAAAGTGTTGGAAACAAAAAAAACAAAAGACAGCGTGACAGCTGACAATCTAGGGTTACTGAAAATGAAGCGCTATACGAAAGAACAACGAATTTTCATTGTTGAACAATATTTTAAAAATAATCTATCGCGACATGATAATCCAGTTTTTTGTACCTAAATTGCAAGATATGGATGTGGACAACATGTGGTTTCAACAAGACAGTGCCACATGCAATACAGCCCGATAAACAATTCAATTACTGCATCAGCCATTTCCTGGTCGTGTAATTTCATGTTTTGGTGATCAGAAATGGCCGCCCAGATCATACGATTTAACGCCATTGGACTTTTTTCTTTGGGGTTTTTTGAAGTCTAAGTCTATTCTAACAAGCCCACGACCACCCACGTTTTAAAGGAGGAAATTAAGCGCTGTATCAACGAAATTCAGCCACATTTATGCAAAACGGTCATGGAAAATTTCAACAAAAGAGTGTGTATGTGCCAGCAAAGCCATGGAGACCATTTATCCGATATGCTATTTCATACATAACCCTATACTGTATCTTTATGAATCAATAAAAAAATTACAAGTTTTAATTATAAACCTGTCTTTTCTATCAAAATTACTTCTTGCGTGAATTTTGGGACATCCTTTATAACAACTTCAGATAATAGTGTTTTGGATTAAATAATCTGTGTCGCACATATAATTATTTTTTTAAATATATTTGAGTAAATTCAAATATTTAAAATTATTCAATTCAAAACACATACAGAAGTCGTTATTATATTTCTCAATACAAAAGTCGGTCTTATATTTCTTGATAATTCATGATGACGCCTCAAATTTAATCCCAATGCTTATCGCATGCAAAGGAATTTATATGAAATATTCTGAACCATCGTCTGGAGAAATAAGTATCATTTGAATGGTGAAAGTCCCCTTCTTTATCATAATCGATATTGAAAAAAGCTTTAATCTCGATTTTTCTTAACAACGTCAGCAGGAAATCTAAGAAGATAATCATTACGAAGCATCAATTGTGTTTTTTTTTCTGAACAGAAGGAAGTACAACGTGGATAGTTTTTGTGCAGGAGAATCCCACATGGAACGATTTTTATTTTATTACTTTAAAATGTTTTAGAATGAAATAAGAAATATTTTGTAGATTTTTTTCATTTTATACAATAACGAATATATAATATCTTATCGATTTTGAAAACATTTAATTTTAAGGGTTACCCTTAAATTTATTCCTTTAGAAAATTAGATTTTATTCAATTATTTTAATAGTGTTTTATTTTTCATTTTCAAATTTTCAGCGATTATCGCATTGCTAATAACTACTGTAAAGAACCATTTTCGAATTTTTTAACACTTTACAACATAGTTGAAAGTGTTTATGACTTTGTCCATTCTGTCTGTCTGTCTGTCTGTCTGTTAGCACGATAACTGCCGTAAAAATGACTTTATCAAATGAAATTTTAGCATGTTATTCAGACGGGCTGTGGGACCTATGGGAATATAAATGAATACTATCACCCAATTAGATTTGGATTGAACCCTGGTTGAAAAATTGAAATACATTTAACCCTATGGCACCTAATTCTTCAAACATTTTTTAAGCGATTTTAAAATTCACAAATTGCTTCGAAAGTATTACGAAATATTCAAATTATCCCAGAAAATATGTAAAAAAAATGTCAGCAAAATATATTCTGCAGTTTTTTAAATAAAAATTAAAATAATAATTACACCCTTTATATGAAGATATCATGTGACCATTATATGAAGGGATCACGTGACCAACTTCAAAATAAAATATGGCATTCATCTTGTTGTTGTTGGGACCCAGACCGTCCGACCTTCCAGAAAGGTGTTGAAGACCCAGACCGTCCGACTCGTCACCAAGGACTTGAGCATCTATTTGGACGGCCGGGATTCCAGAAAGGTGTAAGGTAGCTGTTTGGACGGCCGGGAAGTGCCACTCAATTTAGACCGGAACCCAGTGGGAGAAGCATCCACAGGGACTGTACCCTCCTTCCCCTACCACCAAGGTCTCGGAAGGACTTACGGACCGACAAGTTTAAAGTGATTGTACTCCACATGAACACGGCGGCAGTTGTGGCAGCGTGCAAATCCAGAGCGCAAACCACCGGGCTATCGCGTCCGATGTGTGCCAAGAGCACGGTGTTCCCAGGTGGTAACCCACCCAAGTACTAACCGCGGCCGATGCTGCCTGACTTCGGTGATCTAAGGAGAACCTGTGTTTTCAGAACGGTACGGCAATTAGCGGGCTCCATCTTGTGTCACAATCGTGATTTTTAGTCCTTTTTAATTCATATTTATTGCTGTGTCCGTCATAAAACCGCTTTATGTTTGCTTTAATTCTGTGCATCTACATTCTGAAACACCGCAATTACAATATATTTGAGTTTAAATAATCATCAAACCATGATTATTTGTACCACGGAGACTAATTTTCACATATAGAAAATTTAAACAGCAAAATGTGTAGAATGAGTTGTATAAGAATTGCTGCATTTCTTTAATACAAAATTATTTAGCTCATGGAGTCTGCAATATAGCTGATATGAATGAAATTGTCATTGATTTTACACAGAGAACCAGACGATTTTTTCAATGAAGTTTTAAGCATAGAATAAAATTACTTGCACCTCCATGGTTATAAATTTTTAAATAAAATAAATTATAGTATTCTGATGAATGCAAGGAATGGAAAAACGTTTATGAATAAAATGCTGCTTTTATAGAGAAAGCCAGTAGATGTATAGTTCGATGACATCATTTGAATAAAGTTCATTTATTTTCGATGAAGTTTTCAAATAGAATAAATTATTGTAGTATTATGATAATTTAAAATCTATTACCAAGGAATATATCGCATTTTAGAGATGGTTAAACCAGGCAATTTATACTTCTATGCAGTCATTCGAAAGAAGTTCATTTTTTTTAATGTGTTTTAAGATTTCAAATATCATAAATGTATGTCGTAATGTGATAATTTTTAAAATATTACCGTGGAATGTATCGCATTTTAGAGATGTTTAAATAAAATTGCATTGAAGTTGGAAAGTTTCATAATCAATTTTTATGCATGATTGACCTTTCTTGTTTTTTCTATTTCAGTTAACCAATTGTGACAATAAAATATTCACTGAATTTAAAGGACCGAATTTGATTGTGACGATATTTTATTGTACTTAAAGATATTTTATTATACATTTATTGTACTTTAAACTTACAGAGTACACTATTATTTTTATGAGAACTAAATTCTTTCTTTCTATTCGAACTTAATTAACTGAATTTGTGATTGAAATTTATATTTCACTTATACCAAGGAAAAGACTGGCAGACCCTCCCACCCCCCGCCCACAAAAAAATAAGCAAGAAAAATCAATCATGCTTAAAGCATTGATTATGAAACCCTTTCCAACTTTAATGCAATTTTATTTAGAAATGTCTAAAATGCAATACATTCCTCGATAATATTTTAAAACTTATCACAATACTACATTATTTTATTATATTTGAAAACTTAAACTTTCATCGAAAAGAATGAACTTCATTCAAATGACGGCTTTGACATATAAATTGCCTGGTTTAAACATCTCTAAAAAGCGATATATTACTCGGTAATAATTATAGAATTATCATAACACTACGATAATTTATTATATTTGAAAACTTCATATCGAAAATAACTGAAATTCATTCAAATGACGTCATATAAAAAATAACACGCCTGCCTCTCTCTATAAAAGCAGCTTTTCATTCATAAACAATTTCCTATTCATTTCATTCATCACAGTACTATAATAATTTATTTTATTTAAAAATTAAGATCATGGAGCTGCAAGCGATTAAACTCTATGCTTAAAATTTCATCGAAAAAAATCGTCCTTCTCTTTGTAAAATCAATGAATATTTCATTCTTATCAGCTATGCAGACTCCATGAGCTAAATAATTTTGTGTTAAAGAAATACAGCAATTCTAATACAACTCATTCTACATATTTTTCTGTTTACATTTTACATAAGTGAAAAATAGGCTTCGTTGTAAAAATAATCAAATTTGGATGATCATTTAAACTCAAATATATTGTATTTGCGTTGTTTCAGTATGTAGATGCACAGAATTTAAGCAAAAATAAAGAGGTTTTAGGACGGATACAACACTCAATACGAATTAAAAAGAACTTTAAAAATCACGATTTTGAGACAAGATGGATGCCGTATATCATTTTGAAGTGGGTCACGTGATCTTTTCATATCATGGTCACGTGATCGCTTCATATAAGAGGTGTAATTATTATTTTAATTTTTATTTAAAAAAACTTCCGAATATATTTTGCTGAATTTTTTTTATATATTTTATGGAACAATTTGAATATCACCTAAAATTTTCGAGGCAATTTGAGAATTTTAAATCCTCTTAAAACATGTTTGAAAAATTAGGTCCCATAGGGCTCAATGTATTTCATTTTTTCAACCCGGGTTCAATCCAAAACTAATTGGGTGATATTATTCATTTATATTCCCATAGGTCCTACAGACCGTTTGAACAACATACTAAAATTTCATTTAATTAAGTCATTTTTACGGCAGTTTTCGTGCTAACGGACAGACAGACAGACAGACCGAATGAAAAAAGTCATAAACACGTTTCAACTTTGTTGTATAGTGTCAAAAAACAGGAAATAAAATATGTTACTGAAATATTAATACATTTTATGGCTTTCAGCCAATATAACATAGAGGACATGATTATTTTCTTTATTTATTTATATTCAAAAATTAACTACACCATTATAAATAATGGCCACTCTACAGCTTCACTTCGTGTTTACACTTTAGTGATTTACCTTATTATTTCAAATTATTTTAAAATGAATAAAAAAATTAGCCTGACATTGCTTTAAAATAAAATTGAACAACTTGAAAATTGTTATTTTTATGTGTTCTTGAACGCACTTCAGATTTGAACACGATTCCTAAAGAAGTTAAATGAATTTATGTGAAATGTCATGCACTATTTTCTAAAGAGATACGTTTGAATTTTAAGGGCAAACATCCTTCTGTAGGAAGAACAAAACCTTGAAACTCACATAAAAATATTAGTGAGTAATATTATTATAAATTGATGTGAAACTACATGTGTTGCATATTTCGAATAGGAAAATGTGCATGTGTTATGTGCGACAATGATTCAAGGAATCTAGAAGAATGTTTTTATATTTTTACTCTAAAATTTAATTTTTTTACACTTTTAAGAAAGCCATTTTAGAGCTTTAAGATTTTCCATTAATCAGAGAAATTCTGAAATTCTAGATATATTAATCAATGCACGATTTTTAACTCAGAGTCGCATATTAAAACACATGTCAAAGAAATCATGTTGGATTATTTTGATAGTTCATCTCACATTTTTTTAACATTTTACAACATAGTTGAAAAGTGTTTATGACGTTGTTCATTCTGTCTGTTTGTCTATCCGTTAGCATGACAACTGCCGTGAAATTTACTTTATCAAAATTAAATTTCAACATGTTGTTCAGACGGTCTGTGGAACCTATGGGAATATAAATGAATAATATCACCCAATTAGTTTTGGAATGAATCCGGATTGAAAAATGAAATACATTGAACCCTTTGGGACCTAATTTTTCAAACATTTTTTAAGCGAATTTAAAATTCACAAATTGCTTCGAAAGTTTTAGGAAATATTCAAATTATCACATAAAATATATAAAAAAAAATTCAGAAAAATATTTTCAGTAGTTTTTAAATAAAAATTAAAATAATAATTGCATTCTTTATATGAAGAGATCACATGACCATTATATGAAAAAATCACGAGACCCACTTCAAAATAAAATATGGCATCCATCTTGTGTGCTGAATCGTGATTTTTAAAGTTATTTTTAATTTATATTTGGCGTTGTATCCGATCTAAAACAGCTATATTTTTGCTTAATTTATGTGCATCAATGTTTTGAAACAACCCAATTACAATATATTTGATTTTAAATGATCTTCAAAATTTGATTATTTCTACTTATGGAGATTTTAAACACATCAATCTGTAAGATGAGTTGTATAAGAATTCCTGAATTTCTTTAACGCAAAATTATTTAGCGCTGGTGTCTACAATATAGTTGATATGAGTGAAACAGTCATTGATTTTATATAGAGAACAGATGATTTTATAGCAGACTTTTTCGGTAAAGATTTAAGCACAGAGTTAAATTAATTATACATCAATGGTTTTAAGTTTTTAAGTAAAATAAATTAATGTAGTATTGTGATAAATGAAAGGAATAAAATACATGTTTATGAATGAAATGTTTACTGATTTTTCATATAGAGCTAGGCAATTTATATTTCAATGACGTCATTTGAATAAAGTTCATTTTTTTCGATGAAGTGTTCAAATATAGGAAAATATTGTAGTATTGTGAAAATTCTAAAAATATTACCGCTGAATGTATCGCACTTTAGAGATGTTTAAATAAAATTGCATTGTAGTTGGAAAGTGTTTCATAATCAATGCTTTATACATGGTTGATCTTTCTTGTTTTAAATGTATTTTTTTTTGTTTTATCGTAAGCAACAATGTGTTACCTGTAAGTCAATTCATCTAGGTATTACGGTATGGTAATAAGCTAACTCTTAAGGACATGGGGTATACTATATTTTTATTTACATATATTCCTGGGATCGCAGTATGCAAAAATGTTCGTATATACATATTTAAAATAATTAAATTAGTTATTATGTTATAATATATTATTATTAATCGGATTTATCTAAATACACTCTTCAAAAATTTTAAGTCTGATGTATAGGTGAGTAATTATATGGACTATCAGCATTTCCATCTAAACTGTTAAACTTAACTTTTCCTGAAATGACCTGCATGAAAGCATGAAATGGAAACCTTTTAAAGTCGGAAAAATTTTTCGGTCCCCTGAATCCCGTTTAAGGCAGGTTCGTCTGTATAATATAACTAAGGATATATGAAATCAAAATACAAAACACGTATTTATGTTCTGTATTGAGGTCAAATTATAACAATGCTTTTATGTTGCGAATTCGTAACAGTATGTTATGTCCCTTCCGTTACATACTTTCCTTTTCCGTTTCATCTAATTCACATTTCTTTGAATATCAATTCTACCCAGCCCTCTAAGATGTTTTCCATGGAAAATAATTTGAGTGTGCCTCTTTGTTGAGTTCTAGGCTAAGTCGAACTGAAGAAGGACTTCGAAGAAATTCCTAAACGATTGCCTGGTTTTTATATTTTTACGGCATAAATAAATGTATTTATATTTTTGCTTAAATAATATTATTTTTTTATATACAGTAATGTATAAGGAAAATATTGTGACGGGGCCGAAAATTCGAATTCGAGTTTTCGACGGGAGAGCACGTTCCAAGCATCCCTGATCAGGAATCGGACACTTTTGAAGTGGTGTATGTGTGTGTGCGTGTTAGTGAGACTGTGGAGACCATAATTGACAAATGGACCGATTCGAACGAAATTTGGTACAAAAATTACAATCCGGGTCGGCCATTAAGCTGCTCTATGTCTTAGGATGAGTCGGTTGGCCTGGGTTTTCGACACTGGAAGCCTGTTGTTTTTATATGCAATCAAATGCTCAGAACCTCCCTAAATTTTTGAGTGAAATTTTGAAAAAATCGTCAAAAAATCAAAACCTCAACTAAAGTTACGTAAATACACATTTCTTATGTAATTTTTTTATTAGAAAACGATTGACATAAATTTTAGAACGCTAACATGAACCGTTCTCGAGATATTGCACATTTTTCAAAAAATTATCAAAAAGTCATATAAAAATATATATATTTCCTATGAGAAACATGTTCACTTTTCATATGTAATACCATGCGATAAATTGGGCGACATCATTCTCGTGGATCTAGCTCCTTCCATTTATGAAAAAATATACTTTGAGTAATACTTTTGTATTTGAACGCCAATAGTCATTTATCTGCTGTAAGAATAACTTATTCTCCGTCCATAACGCTTGGTGAGATTTTGGCGACGAATTTAGTGGAATGGTGCCCACTTGGTGACTTTTTTCCATGTTGCTAAATTAACGAAAAACTCGCCAAATGGATGAAAATGACCCTAAATCAGTGAAAATGACGACTCATTGACGAAAATTCAATATCTTGGAAAGAATATAAATATCTCCTATAAAAATAATCTATTTTTTACTGTAAAAGTAATAACTTCATTACATTATGCAAGGAAAGCAATGTGTAGTCCACATCAGAATCTTTTTATTGTTTTAATTATTCTTAAAGACCTGAAAGATATGTCATATTGGTGTTTTATTATCTATTAAAATATAGCGGTAAATTAAGTTTTACCCACCGTCGTTAACGATATACGTTGTCAAATCGTAGTGAAGAGCTAATTGGGTACACGTACATGTTTCCTCCAAATATATCTTTGCAGTAAGAGTTAACTTACTTAATCTGAAATGTAAATTATTGGTCATTAACTGCAATAGTTAGCTTTTAAGTTATAATATTTATTTAGGTAGATTATAACAAAACACTTACGAACGTTATACATTATACAAAACGAACATTTTTAATCTTTTATGAGACAGACTTAGAAGTAGATGTGAGACCAAGCAATTATTAACGCGATGTTAAAAAGTTCTGTACTCGTTCCAGTTGCTAAAATATTTAGCTGGTGCGTACCTTGTTTGCATTTTAAATGCCCTAGAGAGCAAAAGCTTTGTCTAACAGGCGACTTGGTGCATTTGACAATAGGGAGCGAATTTATTCTGCATTTTTTCACACTACTAAAGTTTTTAAGTCTAAATATATTGAATCTATTAGGTATCATCTTATCAAACACCATTTTAATTCTCTTTAAAAGGTTTGCAATGTCACACGTCCCATATATTTTATATTCCTTCTACTCTGTTTGTCCTATTTTGCTTTGGGGAAACACGCATTTCTTGTGGTTCCTATCTTGATTGGCTTTGATCCACCAGAGTCGGCCTTGTTCGGATTCACCCTTTTTGACCTGTACGGGAGCGTGGGTTACGCCCATGTTGACATTATGTATCTCCAACTTGCTGATACCATTGCAAATTGGTGAATTTATGTATTCCAAATATCATTCAATTATAATGGCAACCTGGCGCCTATTCGTCTGAAACTTTGTTCATTGTGTTTCACACCATGGCGTATTTATTACTTTGAACATATATTGGTTTATTTGGTCTCACACTTTTTACCCATAATTTCATCTAGTTTGTAATCATGATTTGTGATCTAGACATTTATAAAAACAACAACAACAAAAGTGAGTTTAAAGCAACTTACAACACGAAATCAAAAGTATCATGCGGTTTCAATGGCAAAAACAGTCATTTCGTCAGGACAAGAATGAAGTGCAATATGTAAAAACCATGGAGGAAAAAACGAGGGGTAGGACATTATGAATTAACTGTTTACATACCAAAGAGGATAGTGGGCGTCTAACAAAGGATTCATAGCACATCTTCGGACAGTAAAACTACGAACATAAGTGTACAACTAAATTAAAAAGGTTTACTAACCGGTTTCGGTTGATAAACGCTTTGTCTAAACCACATGTAAAAATAACAGTTTCTTAACAGTTATTAAATTATTCATTTTGTGTAACACGTTACTTTAAATGAATGTTTTTATCTTTAAATTTATTACTTTATCAACTGTTTCAACTATATGTAGCTAATTATAATGAGTGCGCAAAGTTTCAATTCGTATTCAAATGGTATAGCACTTTATATCCTCCTCTTTCAATAAAATTAAGAAGTACGCTGGAATCCATTCCACCGCTATCACAATATAATTAAGTTCAGAAGTCAAAGACAGGTCATTGAACATCACGTAATAACCACAATTGATCAAAATCAAGAATTAAAGCCGGCTCTCTTGATCAGCCTCAGGAACATTGATCTCTTCATCATTCCAAGTTAGGTAAAAACGTACATATAGGTAATTCACATTATATTGCTCTACTTTTGCGTAATTATCGTACCATTTTGAAGTATATCCAAACATATTTAAATCATTGAAGTTTTTTAACATTATTTTTGACCAAAATCAAGCATTTTTTTTTCTATAAACAGCCTTTCTTTATACTCTTGATACTACAAAATTCTAAATTCCGGTACAATACTCCATTAACAAGATTTTATATAAAATTATCGATATCTCCTGGATAAATAAGTGCTATTTCAACGGAGAAAGTTCCATCTATTACATTAATCGATATTGAAAAAAGCTTTAATTTCCATTTTTCGTAACAGAAAAAAAAATCACAGAAATAATCATTGCAATACATTGATTTAATTCTTTATATTAAATATCAGGAAGTAACACACAACAGATCTGTGCATAAAATTTTTACTTTCCCTATATATATAGTATACTGTACAGGGGAAGTATTGTGACGCGGTCGGAAATTCGAATTCGAGTTTTTGACGGGAGAACAAGAGTATTTTTCAGGTGTTGTCTGTGTATGTGCATGTATGTGTTATCCACGAGCCAGAGGATGCTATACTTCACGAAAGAGTGTAGCGTTTAAAAATAAGATTTGCACTGATATTACAAACGGTGTATTGTGGAACTGTGTGAATGACCCTAACAAGCGGGTTCCATAACAATGATATATTCAGATGGTCTGCGGATTGTTTAAAACATGACTAATCTGTAATCTTTTGTTGTTGTTAACGCATATTGAAGATATATACACTCACGGACAATGAAAGTTGCGCACCAAGAAGAAAACATGGTACAACCGCGAAATAATGTAAATAGCTAGAGGGCGAACTGGTATGCAAATGATTCCAGTCGGGAGTGATTGAGCATGACTGTACGCCCGTGAGTGGCGTAATAAGCATGAGCCAGCGGACTTATAAACCGGCGTGTAGTCAACGCTCCATCAATGCGAGTAACTTCGACCGGCGCAAGCACGAGTACGGAGTTGTTGTTGAGACCCAGACCGTCAGACCTACCAGAAAGGTGTAAGGTAACTGTTTGGACGGCCGGGAAGTGCTACCCAATTTAGACCAGAACCCAGTGGGGGAGGCATCGACAGGGACCGTACTCTTCTTCCCCCACCACCAACCTCTCGGAAGGACTTACGGACCCACATGTTTAACGTGATCGTACACCGCATGAACACGGCGGCAGTTGTGGTAGCGTGCAAATCCAGAACGCAAACCACCGAGCTACCGCGCCCAAAATGTGCCAACAGCACGCGGTGTTCCCAGGTAGTCACCCACCCAAGTACTAACTGCGGCCGATGCTGCCTGACTTCGGTGATCTAACGAGAACCGGTGTTTTGAGCACGGTACGGCAGTTGGCACGAGTACGGAGTGAAAAGAATGGTGGGTAGATGCCAGAAACGTCGATATACGCAACTGGCGGATCATCGGACTGAAAACCGCAGGGTGGTCAGCGTGCCTGATTGTCCGTCACGTGGATCGTTCGGGCTATACAGTCCGAAGGTGTTGGGAGCACTGATCACGGGACGCCACCCAGACACTGAGCACCGGTTCTGGACAGACCAGGCATACCACGAGTAGAGATGATCGAATCATCGTTCGGCAGGCACGTATAGAGCTCACGGTGACCCGATCCGCGATACAATCACCCGTAGCGGCTCTTGTGTGCCCACGAACCATATCTAGACGTCTGAAGGAAGCGAATCTGCGATTCCAGCGTTCCGTACGTGTGCTGCCGTTAACAGAGGAACATCGGCGGCTCCGGTTGTAGTAGATGTGCCAGGCCTGAGCAACTTTTAACGCCACAGATTGGCGATGTGTGGTGTTTACCGATGAGTGCAGCTTCGTTTTGGGGACCCGTGATCAGCAAGTCCGGGTGGGGAGATCCCCTGCACAAAGCTACAATCCCGATCTCGTTATCGAGCACCACACCAGCCCCACTGCAGGTATCATGGGCTGGGGAGCCATTGTCTACGACAACCGATCCGCTCTAGTAGTGGTATTTGGAACAATGACGGGCCAGAGGTACATGGATGAGATTCCACGACCCCATGTGTTCTCATACGTTGCTGGAATTCCAGGTGCGAATTTCCAGCAGGATAATGCTCGGTCGCACACGATTCTGGTCGCCCAGGCCGGTCTGGGCCATTTTCAGACATTTCCACGGCCTGCCCGCTCCCCAGACCTGTCCCCTCTCGAGCATGTGTGGGATCCGTTGAAACGCTATCTGCCTCGTTGTTGCAATCTTCGGGATTTGGAGCGTAACGTCCAACAGATGTGAAATCGTCTAACATTTTATGCAGAAATAATTTCGTACAGACATTTTATGATTAAAAGAAAAAGTAATTAAACGAAATACTGCAGTATCTCACTCGAAATCATCATGCATGGAAACTCATATACTTGAAATAACTTTAAGGGATTTTTCAAACCATTCTCTGAAGAAATAAATATTTAAGTGGAAAAGTTCCATCTTCTATGATAATCGATATTGAAGAGAGATTTAATTTTGTTATTTCTTTACAGCGTCAGCGAGGAATTTGATAGAACAAGTATTACGACATATTGGTTTCATTCTTTTTCATATATCTGAAAATCTGGAAGTGGTGGAGAAGTTGGCTGCAACTGCTTCTGAAAAATTTAAAATAGAACGTTTTTGTTACTAAAGATAAAGCGACATCAAGAATTTTCAGAGAAGAATCATTATGAAGCATTTGTTTTACCCCTTTTCGAATGAGAAGGAAAATGTAATACGCTATGTTCTAGTATAGTTTTAATATATAAATATTTTTATTTGGGCTTCAGAAAACAGTGCAAGTTTAATATTAGTTTTTGATGAACTTTATATTAATGATTTTTTACATCTGCTAAAAATTAACATAGGCGGGTACATAGCTTTATTGCGAATAATAGACCGAGTAAACTGATTACTAAACTGAAGCAGTAAATAGTAGATTTTTAATTGATTTGACCAGAGAACATCCATCAGACGAAATTATATATGATAATTCGTTACGTCCAATGCCAACTACATTTCCCCCCAAAGTTAAACTTTGAGACCGCTGTACACTAATTGCATAGGAAAGAGTATGAGATATTTTTTTTCCTTCGAGCAAATTGTTCTATCTGTTCCAAATTGCACAGTGAAGGGTAATATTAGGTCAACAAGGCTATATATTGGATAAGTTCAAGCTGACAGAAATTACCTAAGGATGAAAAATTCACACTTCACTTGCAGATAATTGCATCTGTGGATTAGTTTTGTATTTAGCACTTTCTAGCACAGAATAATTAATAACCGCAGAGTCAGCAAATGTTATTGATATGTGCCGCACGTTTGAGAACATAGACTGTTCTCTTAATGGCAATACATAAACTTGTCCCCAAATGCTGTTGTCTATGGCTTTTGAAATGTGTCTGTACAGTCATAGTTTTGTCGGCCTTTTCCGAAATTTCTTGAAATTGCTTGCTTTGAAAAATATGCAGAAAAAATAATTATCAAATTTTTCAAAATTCTTTCTCTTTAGCTCCTTCTTACTTATTAGAGTTTTAAAAA